>CM033474.1:212150038-212750038 GCA_019447015.1 Hymenochirus boettgeri | reverse complement strand
GTGAAGCGGACATGGCTTCATAAGGGAACATAGGTGTGGCTTGTGGAGGTGGGTATAGTGGGCTTATTTACACTGACTGGTGAACTGGAGGGTTGACTTAACACTGATTGGTGGACTGGTTTGGAAATGCGGTATTGCAGGAAGGAGGATTTTTTTTAACTGCTGTCTTTTGAGTGTTCCGCAGGGGGGCGCCCTGAGCAAATGTTTCAGTTTGCTTCATGGTGGAGGCACCCCTGTGTGTGGCAATGTGTATATTGCCACATATGTGTATTCAAAATATTATTACTGTAGATTATTATTTGTCTTGTATATTTGTATAATTGAACTGGACTGAGCATTTTCCTGTGTAAATCTACATTTGAAAATGCAATATGTGCTTTACCCACAGTTCTGTTATATGTGCAAAGCACATATTAAATTAGTCTTGGCAATTGCCAGTGCAACCTTGCAGACTTTTGGCACCTTATATGGAGCTGCCCACATGTTTACAGGTTCTGGGGCAAAGTTACAACCCTTTCAAGTGAAATATTGGATAGAGGTGTACCCCCCTAACCCAAACTCTGCATCCTAGGAATACCTGAGGTTGATATCTGGAACAGACCCCAACTATTATTTCTTAAAGAATACCTATTCTATGCCAGAAGAACAATAATTCTTGCATGGATGGTCCCTACCTCCCCTAAATTTAGCAATTGGAAGAAAATTATTGCAAACATGTTACCTTATCTGAGGCTAATCTATATTACTAGAGATTCTCTTAAAAATTTGATAGAATTTTGACCACCTTGGTGTAATCATTTTGGCATTCATACATAAGACAAGAAAAACACAATCTAGTGAAAACAATTAGAAATGTGACCAACAATTATTCACTTCTATTTTAATTTGTTTGTATCCTGCAGATGAGTTTACAAAATACAGCAGAAGAGTACATAATAATTGTAATATGCTTAAAGTGACTGTAAGTTATTAACTCCCTATGTTCCAAGTTACCCCTCCCCATGCATGGTTAAATCTACCCAATGTAATAATATGTACAATTCAAGACAAATGTAATCAATATACCTTAACTGTACAAATACAAGTATATGACTAATTTCATTGGGTTTGCAAATAAAATTCAGTTAAAAAAATAAATTAGTCTTGGCAGCTGTATGGGGTAACTTTTGCAATACCCCCCATGCAGTGGGCAAAATGAATTCTTTAATATTGGTTATAACGACTTTAACTCCTTTAAATACTGCTGTGCCCCTGCATAAATGAGCCTGCAAAAGCTTATATTCTTCTTATCAGTAGTGAACTTTGGAAGTGTGTGTGTGGTGTGGGTGGGGTATGTGTATATGTGGACAGTGTTTATTAATATTATTGTGTATGATTCATGTATGTATGGGGACAGACAGACATAGAAAAAAAGAGTTTGGGATAGACAGACACCTTTGTAGTAAAGTTCCCTTCTTCCAGCTCCTCCCTATCCTTTTTTCCTCCAGACTGCACATACACACTGGTGCTGGCCCAGCCCCCATTAGGAAGTCTGCATTTTGCCTATGGAGATGGGAGGGGGAGCAAGTCTAGCTGCTGATAAAGACATTACTTCCTGCCTTGAATATAATACTTTTTTTTTTGATTGGCTAAGTCATGTTTTACAAACAGAACATAATTGGATATGATACTGACACACGTGTCAGTATCACAATGTGTTTAGGTTTTAATTTGTCTAAACACATGCAGACGTTTTAGTAGTGACAAAATTGTGGCTAAGCCTTCCATTTTGACTATTCCATTTAAATAGGGGTACCAGCTCTGTAAGTAAATTTATAACTTTATATATTTTGTCTTGTACGTAATATAAGTCAGTATTATACTTTTTTATACATTTTTTATGGTAATTTAGATGGTAATAGTGAGAAATTACACACATACAAATAAACCTTTCCTATATGTAATATTATACACCCCCACCTCATTGGTAGCTCCTACAAACTAAATGCAATACCTTATAAACTTATAAATTATCTTATACTATAGGAAGGATAAAAAAAAGTTTACATTTAGAAATTCTCCATAGCAGAAATTAGGTTTTTATAGCAAAGAACATGCAAATGTAAAATCATCTCACAAATAATTTTTGTATAAGATTTATTTCACTATCACTTTATTACTGTGGACAATGAAGCTTTACACACTATGCTTGAGAAGGAGTAAAGATGAAGAAAGCAATTACTACCATTTTGGTTCATTGAGCCATCATGCTGTGCTCTGTCAGCACTGCCTGGAATTTCCTGTAGGCATGTACGCTACGTTATGATAACCCCTTTCTAACCACTACTGATTATTATTGGTGTGGCTGTAAAGTGTACAGGGATCTAATAAACTAAAACTTAGACATGACCTAATTAGGTCAGGTTGTTTCCTGGACGTGACAAAAATCTTTTTCATGGCTATTTAGAATAATCTCACATAACTGAAATAATAATGACTATATGCAGTTCCCTTATGTTTAGACATGCTGAATTACCTACACATCCTTTATTATTTATATGCAACTGTTTTTGGCGCATATGTATAGATGCTAATGCCTTTTTTTTAAGACATGCCCACCCTTAAAACAAAATAGTGGTCACTTGTTGGTTACCTGCCCCTAATTCCAACCAATGTATTTAGCAATTAATAAGATCTATTACTTATTATTCCCCTATTCTTTCAGCGGAAGCTGGCTCCTCCCTCCATCCAGTTAGTCCAGGCTGTGCTGACATCATAGGCAATGATTGACTGCTTTTTCCCCTTACTGCCTCCTCTGCACATGTTTAAGTTCCTAAAAGCTGATTAAACGGGGAAAAGGTGGCTACTTCTGCCAGTAAGGGAGAAAGGCGGTGCTTATACTTATTAAATATCTTGTTAGAAATGCATGTAATTAATTTCTAAAAATATCAAGGAAGCAAACACATGACAAGTAACCCTTTTTTTGTAGACAGGGTTACAGGGAATCTAGAATGTAATAATTAAAAAGTATTGGCTTTCATTAAGGTGACTTTAGAATATTATCACTGGACAATATATATAAATACCTTTATGTTTACAGCAATTTGTTATATGAAAAGATCTTAACTATGCACATGTAGGGGAAAGTATGGGCTATGCTATAATGAAGTTGAAGTTAACTGATTGGGGCTAACATCTCACAATATTAAATGTATTTTGAAAACAATGAGAGAAGAAAATGAAATAACTTACTCTAATTGAATTAAATGATTCAATACCAAAAAGTTAATGTGGGAAACAAAATAGGGAAAATCAATCTCTCAAAAGTCTTAATCTATAATGTTTATAAAAGTAGATTAGTAGCCACAGCATATATAAATGGACAAGAAGAAAAATCATATAGTTAAATATCCTCTAAAAATAAATCATGAAATATAATAAAAATAACATAAAAAATACAAAATATATATCAGCAGTTCCTTTTTTAAAAAATTAATAAGTGTTAAAAAAAAGTCTCATAGAATTCATATAAAGCAGAGAGAGTTTTGAACTTTAGCCTGCACCATTCTGACAGCTGCCTGGACTGATAATTTTGCGATTGATAATACAATCACAAACAATGCTCCAACTGGATGAACTCTGATGAAGGGCGTAGAAATAGTCCCAAAACGTTATTCGTGCTTCCAATAAAATAGGCTAAGAGCCTTTTTGCACCATAGGTGTAGTTGTAGGTGTGTCGTGGTCTTCATTTTGGATTACTGCTCCAACAGGAACGACTTGTCTGGTGAAAGAGGTTAATGTCGGACAGAATGTCATAACGATGTATCTGCGAACCTCACTAAAATGTTTCCAATCTGATTCAAACCCAATCTATTTGAAATTTTTGATCTGACTTTTGAAATTTTCACAAATTTTCCATATTCGTGGCCAAAACAAAACCAGGTTAATTTTGAAAACGGACTCATCTCCACTGTTTAGCTAGCTTTAGGGCTTGTTCACACAGACAGAAATGTGGGTTGTGGTACGCTTTTTTTTAACCAATCAGATTAAACTGGTCCATAAAAAAAAAAAGCACTGCTGCATGCAATTCTGTCTGGAAACAGTAGCGTTTCAATTAACAAGATACCAAAAACGGATTGTCCTTTGGGGTCTGTTTTGGTTCATGTCTAGTGCAAACGAGAAGAATGTTCAGAGAAGATTTACCTATTCAACTCCTAGCTAGTGGTATTTCAGAAAAACAGCAGCACTCCAAACAAATCCACTCCAAACAAATCCACAGGTCTTGTAAAACCTGTGTTTGGTTGCACTTAGATATATAGATACAGGAAGATGCAATAGTCCACGCTAACAGGAAAATAAGTGCTAATCTAACGCTAACCAATGTACTAATGTTTTAGTTAGGGTTTTGTGCTGCCTGTGCCATGTCACAATTTATTTTAACTTTGCTCAGCACAAGCGATGCAATAAATATTGTGCCGTTTTTTGTGCTAGATTTTCTGCGTGAAAATTAACGGCATTTGCTTTGTCTCTTTAAAGCGGCACGAAAAGTCACAACTTACCGCTTGCATTTTTGCAATGTGTTAACGGTCGCAAAGTGGTTAATACATTGCGGAATCGGGTGCCGGTAGGTTGCGATTGTGAAATTTACTGCATCTCCCCCATAGAATAAAATATAAAAGAATAATAGATAATCCTTATCTACTTTAAAACACTTTTAATCAACCATATATTCAAATACAATGTACTTACTTTCTTTAGATGAAGAAAGCGAAGTTCCACTGCATTCACTGCAATAGACACAATAGTAAAGTCACTTAAAAATATAAATAGGATAATGTCTCTTTAAAAACCTCTAAAAGCACTTTTAGGCAGCCAGTATCTGTGATGCCAATACTGAGCAGGCTTCTCCCCTGGGGTGGAGGGGTGGGGCAGGGGTTAGGTGATGTCACTCAACCATGCAGGAAATTTTTCCCCAAGGAGCTATGCCTTAACTCCCATTCTTCAACCAATTCAACAGGAGTGATGGACAAAGATAGCAGAAACTTACCTTACGCGTGATCCTCTGCAGCAGCAGTGACAGGTCCCGACGGCTACCTGGCATGCCTGATAATGCGCACTATAGTTACTCTGATCAGGAAGCGGGCGGGAATTTCCACTGCTGCTGCAGGAGGATCTCATGTAAGGTAATATTCTGCTATCTTTGTCCGTCGCTCCTGGGTAATGGATTGAAGGACGGGAGGTATGGCATAGCTCCTCAACCTCCCGGTCTTCAATCAATACATTAAAGGAACAGTTCACTTTTTGAATACTTTTTTTAACTCGTTCAAAGACCACAGTTGCCCTTTAAAACCATAAACTATAAAATTAGAGGGGAAAAAGGGATAGGTACACACGGACCTACTTTTATCTATCTACCATACCTTCTAGCAAATTCAATTAGGAACAAGAACCGTCAACTTTCCACATACTTATCTTGAGGTCCTTGCTGTACTGTCAGGGGAGACTGCAGAGGAAACAACATACACAAAGCAATTTCAACTCATGACAAGTATTAAAATAAAATAAAAAAATAAGAACAACTAAATGAGAATGAAAGGAAAAATAACAAACTTTAACCGAGGATAAGACAGTCAGCACCTCGGGCACCTTTCTGATGCTTCTAATTGTTCAAGAGATTTTCCCAATTTAAATGATGAGCTGTTTCCCAGCCCTATTTCCAGTGTCATCTATGTTTTGATTGGGCTGATAGCAGGGAGGGAACTGGTCTGTCTCTTTCCCAACTCCCTTGGTTGTTGGTATGAATGATAAGAGGCTCTTTGTGTGGAGTTGGGTGAATTTTTGCCTTATAGTTTGTAAAATGTAACCCAAAGAAGCATGCTAATAAAGAAAAGTATCAGTATATATAACCACATTGCTCTTTCAGATTAGTTTGAATAATTTTTAGAAGATATTTTGTCTATACCAAAATCAATCTTTAACAAATCACCCCCCAAATATTTACTATTTCCTAGGACCCCCCAAAATGGACTTACCCTTATATACTCGAATATAAGTCGATCCGAGTACAAGTCGAGGTACCTATTTTACCTGACAAATGAGTAAAACATGATTGACTCGAGTATAAGTCAAGGGTAGAAAATGACCACTACTGCACTCTGATTCTGTATTGTTTTAGATATTAGATTGTTTTAGTATTAGATGCCCTTTAACTGGTAATCCCACACAGTAATTGTAATCCCACACAGTAACCCAATTCATTGCCACTCCATATGTTTGGAAACTACAACTCTCATCATGATCATGCTTTAGCTTCTGGGAGTTATAGTTTCTAAACATCTCCAGTGGCAAGTTCAACAAAAAAAATTGCTGTAAGGCTGTGTACACACCAGCCAATATTTTCGGCCAATCGACCGATTCACGGCACTTTCGTTCGATCAGCCGAAAATATTGGCTGGTGTGGGGCGGGCGGCTGCGACCGACTTCGATCGTCCGAATCGGCCAAACGGACCTGTCGGAAAATCACGATTGATCGTGCAGTTCCCTATGGAACTGCACAGACGATCGTCCACAAATTCGGCCGTGGCTGTGTGCTCGCTCGGGACAAATTGTCCCTCCATGTGTACCCAGCCTAACCCATCTTTGTGTTGTTTTGAGGCACTCCAGACGTTTGGAAACTACAACTCCCAGCAACTCAAGCATGCTGGGAGTTGTAGTTTCCAAACATCTGTATTGGCAAGTTAAACAAAAAATACAGTGTTATGCCCAACTCTGTACCTCCAAAGAAGAATACCCGCAGGAAATTAGAAGGCAATAAGAAGGCAATTTAACTTACCGGACCTCTGGGACCAGACAGGAGCAACGGAGGAACCGCTCCTTCCCTGCTCCTTCATTGCGGCGGTGCTTACGTAATGGCGTGCCCATGCATACCCACTCAGTCTCCTTATGCCGCACTATTCTCCCTATGCAGTGGTTTAGCAAGCATTTGCGGCGGCCTAATGGACGTAAGGAAATGTACCAGTAAGTGAAAGACATACCATTTGTCCGGTCTAATTCCTTAGGACATTTGCGTTGTGACTCGAGTATAAGCCAAGGAAAGGTTTTAGGTTCATTTTTAAACCTAAAAACCTTGGCTAATGCCAAGGTATATACGGTATATACCTCGATCCCTCGCAGGCTGGTTCACGTCTCTTCTGCAATTTCGCTATCGCCCGTCAGCCTTTGGCCATTTTGTCACCATCATGGTTTTGACTGGTGGCCAATACCTGGAAGCTGCAGCACTAAAGGAAAAGCGGTGGGGAGTATTCAGGATCTTTAAGTCCTTTCAGGAGCGTTCATGGTGTTTAGGGGTAACATACGTGTAAAAGATTTTGGGGTGGACATGGCCTTAAAATGACCATAGTAGAATATATGCCTTATTCATCTGTTTTGGGCTGTTCAGCCACCAATGTGAAATTACAATTTCCTGCAAATCTAAATTTCACTTAAGGTTCTTATTAGTTGCCATTTCATGTATTTTAAAGACATATGAATATTTTTTAATTATTTTAGATGGAAAGTAAGAACCTTACTGACATTATAAACACAGCATGGCTTTATTTTTGTTCTGATTTTAAAGCATTGAGCTTTGTCACAGAACATTCTAAAAAATTTTTTCATTTCACATAAGGATAATATTTCAGTAACTGAACCCTTTGATATTTTCTTTCCATCCTCACTTGCCCATTCCTCCTGTTCTTGCCTTCAGGTTTCAATTGAAAACACTCCATTTCCAAGAAGCAGTTCACTAGCCTGGAAAACGCTAATGACCACACCACCTTCTGACAAAAAGCACTTACCCTCTCAGCTGTATTCTAATATTAATTCTCTCCTACGGGTTTGGGTGGTTCCTTCCACCAAACAGACACATTTATCAAAATATTTTTTTAACTGCACTGTGTGATGCATTGATTTTGACTTTTGCCAGATCAAAGTTCTAAAAGATGTTGGTTATATTTTAGAATTTTTCTAACTATGTAAGGTGCATTTCATTTTACTGTTACCTCTAGAACAGCGATGTGAAAACATCCCTTCTGATGTTTAAAACTACAACTCTCTGCATTCTGCAGCAAGGGAATGCTGTAAGTTGTAGTTCTGAAACATCTGGAGAGCCACACGTTTTATAACAAACGTATTTAATACTTTTTCAGTAATTCTGGGGTGGGAAATTAAAAATACAGTAATTATTTTTCTGTTTCATATATTATCATACAAAGCTTTAAGGTTTGTGCACATGCATGATGTGTGCACCAAGCCACGACCATTGACCACAACGCATTAGTGCGATGAACAGCCGTTACAGCCCGAGAATCGTGCATGTTTATGCGTTCGGTCGGAGGGGTCATCGTCTGGCGGATCGACGAATGACACCCGATGCATACACATGTATTATGATTCTCAACAGTCATTCGTGGCACAAATGTGTCATGGTCGGGTGTCGTGGCTCAGTGCACACATCGTGCGGTTCTACAAACCTTTAGAGGTGTCTGTATAGATTGCTTTGATTTTATCAAACTTTTTAAACTTTAAACATAATGGGCCAGATTTACAGAGAGCAGCAATCTCTGGCCTCCTCGCAATTTAATATAGCAGTCTGGTGTTAGAATTCGCCCAAAAATCCCTGCAACCATTATATTAAATTGGTTGCACCGGTCTATAGCGATACCACCACAGCCGATGCAAAGCAGGAATTAAAGTCGCGTTTACCAATATTGAATTAGCACAACTTTAACTCCATCATTAACAAAAACTTTTTCAGTAGTGTAGATTACCCTATCCCACCCCCAACCACCAGTTTTGATTGTCAAAAAAAGATCAGAACTGTACTTACATGCCTTCGTTCCCCTAAAGCTCACATATCGCCCATTCTGCTTGCTGGACCGGCAGCTGCGTCTGTGATTGGCTGAGAGGTAGCCAATCACTGAAGAGGCTGCCAGCTATTGCCAGTTTAAAGGCATCTATTAAAAAAAAACACATTGCCCCATTGCAAAGTTAAATTCATGTACTCTGTGCTGCCTTTCTCCTACCTCTGTCAGTGACTTCAATGGTGTCAGATCTCTCTGCAGCACTCCCAACTTCCCTCTCCCCTCTCTTTTAGCTTTTCTGTGTCTAAACCCCGGCAATAGATTCTGTCAAGTGTCTTTTTTATTTGTATGTAATTGCTTATTCGTATGAGTGGGACCTGCCTATCTTTACTTGTTTATAGTATATAAGGGCTGTAGTGAAAGGACAACTGCCATATTTTACAATTAAATCTTTGTTGCTCCTTTTTTCTCTTTCCTTTTCTTGATTGTGGCTAGTGATAGCACCCAAATTTATGCCTAATAGGCTATTGGCAAATGAAGATTTTAGGTTGTAGCTTTTCTTTCAGGTAAACCTCAAATATTCTAATTGAGTTAATCAATATCCAGCAATGCTAAAGTTAAAAATGAACAGTTGATTTAAAGTTAACAGTTAAAGTTTTTGTTGAATTATTTTAATTTCTTTACCTATAATTCAGTTATAGTATAGTAATGTCCCAGATTGTCTAAGTCGTCCTACATTATCAAGGTTTAAGCTTAGGGTCATTCAAGATCATTACATGTAAAACACAATGCACTCTTTTCCAAATGCTAATAAGGCACCTAATTGGCCATCTAGGTGAATTGTTTGCCGAATGCTGTTATATGGCCCTGACCTTAAGGAGAATTAATAGTAAACCTTCATTGGTGTCATGCAAAACAAGGAGGAATAAATTGTCTGTCTGGTGTGTAGAAATGGAGCGTCATAATCAAATAGTGGTTGGTTTTTGGTTTAGCTGTAAATATAACCGTTCAGTTCATTAGGAGTTGTTTTAGCCCAGTTAAAGTTGCTATTCATGCTATTCATGTTTTCTAATTCTATTAAAGCCTCACATATACAGCCCTACATCCTCCTAATAGGAGTTGGACAACAGTCTTCTTTACATGCATGCCAGTTTCATGCTACCTATTATAATTGGCAGTTTTTGTGTGTGTGAGTGTGTGCGTGTGTATACACTTAGATAATGATAATGATAATGGGCAGCACGGTGTCTTAGTGGTTAGCACTGATGCCTTGCAGCACAGAAATCCTGAGTTTAAATCCACCCTTGGATACATCTGCAAGAAGTTTGTATGTTCTCCTCGTGCTTGCGTGGGTTTCCTCCGGGCACTCCACAATCATAAAGACATACTGATAGCTTGTATGTGTCAAATAAATGTGCTAAGATTGTAAGCTTTTCGGGGCAGGGCCTGATGTGAATGTATACATGTAATTGTAAAGTGCTAGGGAAGATGTTGGCGCTATATAAATCCACAATAATAATAATAAATGGTTGTTTTCAGCCCTAAAGGTTGTAAATTTATTTATGCCTGGATACCAGCATTAGATTACAGACCTAACCAAAGAAAACTGTGATGTTAAAGTGATTAATAACCAGGAAAGGAAAGGAAAATTTCTGTCAGTGTTTTAGAAAAAAGAAATCTTTAGCGTGATGTAAACAGAGCTGAATGTCCTACTGCAAAGCCAATAATAACCAGTGTCAGTGAGCCATATGAGTTGTCTCTATGGGTTGTAAATTGGATCCCCTCAGTGACCAGTTAATGTTCTCTGTATTTACGGCAGTGTTTCTGTTTTCTGCAGTCAGAGGGGCACTATAGCAACATAAAAATGTAAAAATAATTTTTAGCAATCAAAGTGTGCCAATTTTTTATAGTTAAAGGGGCTCATTTAAATTGGAAAACCTGCTAGTCTGAAATTTTCATCTGAAGGATTACCACCAGCCAGAGCTACTTGTCTGATGAGGGTTTCACATGGCTTATCTAATGTGAAATCTCCATGTGGTATATAGTTTCATTAAACGGTGATCAAGAATACATTAGTTCAAAACAAGAAAAGGCAATGGAGCTTAATCCGCCAGGCATCTTGGCGCAACAACTTTAAAAGAGTTATTGAAGTGAAACAATTTGAGAATTAAAAGTCTTCCACTTATACAAGACTCCTGTCAAAAGCTTAAAAGTCAGATTTTCTGTTTATGGCATAAATATATTCCCATTGTAGCTATTCAGATCAATGTGGGTGGTACATTGAATGTAGAGATTTAAACTAACATGTATTTTATCAAACAATATTTGCTTTTTACTTGTAAACTAAAACCAATAACAATCCTGAATACATGAATATATATACGTGTGTGTGTTTGTTTGTGTCTTAATATAATGCTCAATACTAAAAAGCCAGGAAACTGTATTTAACCATGCTGACATCAAAGATTACTAAACCAATATACAGTATATGCTGCAGTTCCTCTTATCTCTTTTTTTCTTGCCTAAGTATGTCTAATTTGGTTGTTATTAATGAGAATATAGGCAACCATGGAACAAAACCTTGTTCGGTATTAATTTGGAAATTTTAAATACACGTTGCATAAAAAGTTGATCAAGTTGTAACATGTATTTATATAATTCTTCAAACATTAAACACAGTGTTCTACCGTGTACCGTGGATCACTGTTCCCCTCCACTGCCAGCCACTCTGTCTGTGGTTAAAATGTCCACTAATATTTCCAAAATAATTCAGCCAGGGCAGTCTGTTGCAAATTTTGAAAAAAAAAGTTTAATTCACCCATCTTTAAAAATGTCAACATTTTGGGCAAATGAGAAAGGGCAAAGATTTGCTCGGAACGTTGCCATTTGTAAAGATGGGTGAATTAAACTTTTTTTCAAAATTTGCAACAGACTGCCCCGGCTGAATTATTTTGGAAATATATTTCTATAAATGAATTTCCACAGTCTGATAAAACTAAAAAAGCTGAGAAATTCTCAATGCTATTCTTCTGTATCTAAGTACAAGGAAAGTTCCCGAGTATGATTATACCTTGAGTTTACAAGTAGACTTTCTTAAAGTGACACCTGTATTTTGCAAAGAGGTTAAAAAATACTGTCCACTGTGCAAAATACCGATACCACGTGGTATTGTGGTAGATGGGCACTGCAGTCTTTAATACCAGTTCTACATCCACAGTTAATGCAGCCAGAAACTAGCCTCCTCTACATAGCCAGTAATAACACAAACTGGTTTTAAATAGGCCTTATATGCAAAACAACGATCCATAAAACACAAGAAATTTTGGTCCTCACTATGGGCGGGGTTAAAGGGGATGGAGGGTGTATAATTGCCCCTTTTTTACATTTTTATTTACTGGAAGGAAGCACAGTCTAATAAAACACACTGGGTTCAATGGAAAATGTTTTGAGATTTGTTTAGTTCAACAGTGGCTAATTTATCACATGTGAAGCAGTGTTCTTCACTTCTAAGTTTTATGTTCAGCTTCCTCAAGTCCAGATATTCAAATGTATCATTGGTATAGATTTCTTTGCAGACAAAATTTTATAGTATCAGAGAGGGAAAAAATAAGCTACCCATCTATCATATAAATTTAACCTGTCACCAACACCTCCTGGGCACACTGAAGGACAATGTTGTATTTCCCAACTTTATTCTTACTAGGTCATAAAGTATAATTATTTCCCCCTCATCTATGCCAATAGACATTTTAAACTGTATTTATCATATTGGCAAAAATTGTGTTTGCCAGTTTTAATCTGGACTAGACTGTGGTAATGCAGTGCTTCACCTTTATTCATTCCTGTATTCCAGACCTGGAAGTTAGCATTTGCCATCAGCTTAGTGAAATAGTTTTCCTTTCTACTTCTCTTACTCAACAAATAGAAAAAAATAGAACATTATTATTAAATTATTCTACTCTTATTGAACATAAATAAAGATGTTTTTTTATGCAGGGAAAGCAGGACAACAGCAAAAAAAACCAGCAGAAATCTCTCCTCAATGCAGTGGCATTATGCATTAGTACTAATTTTAGAGCCCATATACGTTATGCTGCTGGTGGAAATGAAATGCTTATAGTATTAAGATATTATATTATTTTCTTTTTAATGAAAAAAAGTTGTAAATGTTTAAAAAAAGAAAACAAACTTTAAGTAGACTCCACTCATGTGCCCTTCCTTTTTATCCTTTTTTATCTGTGAGATCACTTTACATTTGCTTCTTCCCCAAAGATGAAGCTGCCATTCCATACTCTGCCAGTAACTATATGCCTTCATAATATAACCTGACCTCTTAACCTCTGCGATGCATGAATATATTAATTCAAAAATACGGTATTTAAATTGCAGAACACACAGGGAGGTGCGGCTTCATTCACTGCTTTACACATTCCTAGTAGCCTACTATAATTTTAGTGGTATGGTGCTCCCCAGCTCCTCCAGTCAACTGCAGAAATATAGATATACATATTTTTCTGTGTTCTGACACCCACCTGCTTGTGACAATAACTTCTATGTTGTTTTCACCATCCATCCTCCTGCCTCCTTCAGCTTATGGATCATTTTTTCCTGCCAACCTGCTTCTGTATCATTTTACTGCCCTTCAGCTCCTGTGTCATTTACTCAAACTCTCCTGCCTCTCGTTTTTGCTCCTGTGTCATTATTTTATACTCCCCAAACGTGTAACCTTTTTTGTGCCCTTCTGCTACTTTGCCTTTCTTTTCTACCCTACAGTCTTTTGTCACTTTTTTCCAGACCTTTTGCTTCTGTCTTTTTTTTGCCCTATAGGTTTTTTGGCACTTCTTACTGCACTCCTGTCCCTGTGTCGTTTTCAACACTAACTTTCCAATGTTTCTGTTTTTTTGACACTGAATTTTAAACTTTTCGGCACCAATTTTCAACAAGGTTCTGCAAAGTTCTTCCTGCCGAAATGCCAAACGTTTTGCCAGATCCATACATTTTAGCAACCTGCAGTTTTGCTGTGAAACCAGGTTTGGTTCAAAGCCATGTTATAGCTTAGATACTTAGCAATGTTATAAATACTAATTTGGAAAAGAATGGAAAAAAAACGTAAGCTATACCCAGGGTGAGGACCTAAAATTGGAATTCATTAAGTAGTTTAAAGAGGTAAGTTCAACTACCCTTGCCATGCCATTCTGTTCTGGGTAGGACAACCAGTGGGATGATATTCTCTGCAAAAAGTGAATTTTCCCAGTGTCAGGTATGGGGAGAGAGCAGGTCCAGAGTGGAGCTACAAATGACAGCTAAGGTGTATGTGAGGGGGGATTTTTGTTAATGATGCTGTTGGATATTGTGTTTTATTTATTGATTATATAGTGCTGAATGTATTTATCGCTGCTTTTCTGTTAGTTTATCCTTTCAATCAGACCCTGCGCTACAATGCTTACAGTCTAAACGTTATGTCAAGCACACTAACTATCAGTATTTCTTGATTATTCTGGGAGGAAATCAGAGAACCTGGATGAACCCCATACAAGCACAAAAAGCAATTTGGCCGAATGGTACAAAGAGATTTATGGATCCATTTACTTTACCCATCAGCTTCTACGCAATGAAATTTGATTTTCTTTTGTATATCACCCCTATATTACAGTTTCTGGAGAGCAGGGCTAGTAAATGAGCACTACTCACTACCGTTTAACAGATCACAGATTGTATTTGAAGCAGCAAAGTCTAGACAAGTCAATACTCTGACTGGGCTGTTTCATGATACTAATAATAGATTTTATAATGCAAAAGTATTATTTAAAACATTCAATATCATTTTGGCTCTACGTATCACATGAGGGAAGGTGTGCTTAAAAAATGTAAACCAAACTGTTCTGTAGTTTCAGGTACCACCTAGCACCATTTACTTCCTTTTATTGTCCCTTTGCCTTGTTTTCTTTCTTTCAGCCTGAGTTGTCATTTCTTTTAGCATTTCCTATTACTTATGCTGTGACCAAGATTAATTTAATAATAATAATAATAATAATGTAATAAATATAATAATAACATCATTAAACATCTAAATGTAATGAAAAGGAGGGTGGGTGGATAGTCAGGTTTCCAGGGGAATCGTAACGGCCTTCAAATTGCCAGTTGCATTAAACTGCCCCAGATTTAGAAATAATTCACCCCCCTATAATGGTTTAAGGCAGTTGTGGTGGAAATGTTTGTTTTGTTTTTTTAGCTATGGGCACAACTGTTATAATTAGGCCTCTACCTGGCAGCAGCCCACCTAATAAAAGTTGCCTGCCTGCTAAACACTTCTAGAATCTTAGTTTCGGACATATGGAAGAATAACATAATAGATTAAATTTTTTAATGTTTTGAGTAGCAAAGCTGAAAAGAACACAATTGTAAATTTTTATGTATCCATTTGTTATTAAATATGCTGCAGCTTGTCCAAGTTTTACATTTCAAGTCTTTGCTTTTTTCTGCATAATGTTATCATGCTTTCTTTCCAGTCTTTGCCATGCCTGACCTCAACCACATTCACAAGCTGTATAATCTACAAGTATTATTTTGCAGAAGTTATTTGCATTTTACATTTTGTTGTTTTATTACCTTTAATACAAATTCATAAAGTTCAATCCATTTACTGAATATGTAGTATAGGAACAGAAACCAAAGCTTAAATTCAATCAGAGTTAGATAAAACACAGAATATATTAATGTATGGGAGCAGTTATAAACTCTATTAATATAGTTGAAAGCCGTCAAGCACCAGTAGCTTCAAGAAACATAAAAAAGTTTGTATTAAAAATCACTGAACAGCACAAAATGTGAACAATACACATAAATTAAATTCTACACCCAACTTTGCTACCACCTCTCTTCGTAAAACGATGGCCTTTGCTGTATGTATAATATAGTCTATTAAATTTAAGATTTCCAGCAGTGATATGAAATTTATAGTTTTATCTGTTTAATGCACACAAGTATAGAAATTAGCACACATTGTGATGAAAAATGCTGCTACATTTTTAGATTTGATAATACTTAGGAGCTTATGTTACAAAACATTGTAATAGGGACAGCAGTATTTACTGTTGTCTGCATGGAATGGTTCACAGATGAACACTTCTCTTGTGTATTCAGTGACAAATGGCAATCACTTTTTCATTTATCTTATGACAAATAGGAGATGCAGCCACAAACTGCTGTCCATAGCAAACTTACAGGATGAAGTTCTTTATTGTTTATAGTTTGCAGATTGATGTATTCATGCCTTGTTTATTTGTGAAATGAACAAAACTCTGTAAGCAGGCATGAAAAGAAATCTGGCCATGCAGTCAATTGTATTCTGTTCTCAAGGACATTTACTTGATTTAAGTTGCTATTTTAACAATTAAAACCCCCAAATATACATTAGTAAGTAAGGAATGTTTTGGCTATTGCCATGTATTGGGCAACTAGGTGTAAAGGGATTATGACTAATGATGAGGTTTTAATTAACTGCACTTTCATATAGTCCCATTATTTTGGGCCCCAGTCCTGACCAGATTAATGTGTTTGAATAGCAAACTTATAGGGAGATTTAATAAAAGTTCTTATCGTTAAAAATGGTGGTAATTTTGCCCCAACCAATCAGATATTATTTAACATTTGAAAGCTAACATCTGATTGGCTAGGGCAAAATTAGACCAATTTATAACTATAAGAACTTTTATTGAATAACCCTGTATGTATGCACATGAAAATTATGGTATTGTTATAAATATATATTAAAGAGTTTATAAGTAAAGCCAATGGTATTGAAGCCAATTGTATGTTATTTTATTAAATGCCATTGATAATCATGGCATTAGATATTTGTTTTCCCAAATCAGCCCAAATACAAGGAGGTTTTCCACTATTTGTTTCTGGCAGTATAAGGGTAGATAGATGCAAGTACGTTTAAGTAGATATCATACATTAACGGAAAATAATCGAGCTGCTGCAATAAATTGTGCAAAACGTTGCCTGTGCAACAAATCAGATTTACGCTTACTGCAGTGACCCAGTAAAAAGCTAACATGATTGGTTACTTTTTTTTTTTTTTACATTGAAAATCCAACGCGATTTGTTGCTTAAAATTAATATACGGGCAAACTCTTATTGCATCTGCCTTGTTCTCTAAATTGACATATTTTTAAGGCTGCAGTGGGATACCTAGGAACATTCTTGTCGTTAAAAATGGTGTTAATTTTGCCCTTACCAATCAGATGTCTTTTTAACATTTGAAATTCGATTGGTTGGGGCAAAATTAGCACCATTTTTAATGATAACTTTTTTTTTAATTTCCCTGTAAAACTATTAAAGGGAGATTTATCAAGAGCAACAATCGCTCTGGTTAAATCCCCTTAGGGGATTCAATGCGCTGGTTAAATCCTCTTTGGGGGTTCAATGCAAGTAGCTGGCATTAAATAGTTGCAATATAAGTAGCGCGAAGCGCATGTTGAATTTTTTGCGGCGGTTGTACAGGTGGCTTTTGCAATACCCGCAGAGCCAGCTCAAGTTGTGCTAACTGATATTGAATCGGTTACCACAACTTTAGTTCCAGAAAACATTACTGCGGCTCTACGTACATATCCAGCACATTCCACTCCAACAGCTGTATTCCTCACTATGCTGGGTTGCAGATGTCAGTCATGGCATTGATGGTGATGTTACATCTATTGGCTTAAGTCTCCTCTATGGCTGCATAAGCACATAACAATCTTGCAAAGCCAGCAGAGGAGGTGTGACATTTACCAAAGGGGATCTTAATGAATATGTACATTTAGGAGCATTGGTAAACACTGCACTGTGTCGGTGAAAAAGTTACGAATATAAATTGCGGTTCCAGGGTTTTGGGAGGTCTTGATGTTATGTATAAAATTTACATATGGGGTGGACTTGCCCTTTACATTCCACACTGTAGTTCTCTGTTAAAGCACTGACAGTTGCTAAACCAATTTTAGCAAGGCTAATATTTTTATCTTAAGGTTAACTGAGCTGCAATAAAAATCTTTAAAAAGTTTGAACTTACCAATACCATCATGTATACATGATTTACATGTGAACCCGTTTCTCAGTTTCCCATTATATGTTTTTTTTTCATTCAATCATTTTTTTATTAAAGCTTCCATTTTTTATCAACAATAATATAACATTTGTATTTGTACTGTTTCAGACAGGTTATATTGTTGTTCCTATGGAGAACCGGTTCATTAATTAACCTCTTTATGTTTTACACTGTAAATTTACATAGTTCAATAATTAAGCTTAGATATAAAGATTTGGAGGGGGGGTAAGAGAAGGAGGGGAAGTGTAGAGGGGGGGTTGGTAAAGAGAGAGAGTTCTTGTACGTGTTAAGGGCTACATAGATGAAGTTGTAAATCTTTTTAGGTTTTGCTTATGTTTTATCATACGGTGATTTGCATCAGGTTGATCCAGGCTTCCCAATTTACTTAAAATTTCAATAATACGTCTTTTATTATAGCAGTGAGGTGCTCAATTCCACATACCGGTATGTACCATATTTTATTAAGTATCTCATACATAGAGGGACAGGGGCCTTTTCAGTGCGCATCTCACTGCTGAGCATAAATTTTGGAAAATATTCTGGTATGTTTGTGTAGTTCGTCCCATTATATGTTTAATCATCTCAAATAAATTATCCTTTAAAGCAGTTAGATTACATTTGAGCTGCAATATTCCTTCAATTCCAATCAATTCTATGCAAAATATGTACTTTTAAATTGTCAGTTAAAAAGATAATTTTATATTACACATATGGTTACCATCAACGGAAGTAAAGGGGTACGGTTTTAGTTCACTTAAAGGGTAACTCCAGTCTTAAAATAACATTTCAGCTTTAGAATGATTACCCCCCACCAAAACCCCAGGTTCGTCATATTCTTTACTTCACCTGGCGCTCCCACTCTGCGGAATCCCATCGCCTGGTCTACTCTTTGTTTACATTAGCGATTGAGCGCTCAGGAGCAGAGGAGGAGGGACTTCCAGCGAGGGTTTAAGGTTATGTAATTCCTCGGCGTGGGATATTGAGGGGGTAATCATTCCAAGTATTAAAAGTTATTTCAAGGCTGACGTTACCCTTTAAATGAACTAAAACCATACCAACTTTTCTTCACTTTATTGGCTGGTAAATAAACTGCAGGGTAACAAGCAGCTTTCAAAGTGTTACCAGGGATTTCCATGTTGGCTTGTAGACATCTGTATTGTGAAATCAGAAAAGTTTATTTATTTAAAAAAAATTAAGGCAGCACAGAGGAATCTGGACGGGGTAGGCCCTCCCCTGTGCATGCCAGAGTCCTCCAGGAGGACAGAGAAGGGGTAGATACCGGATTACACACAGACAGGCTCCTACTCTTCACTATTCTGGGCTTGTATAGGCACTGCTGGACAACAACAAGGAGCAGTGGAGAAAGGTAAGAATTTTTTTAACACAGCACAGTGGGGCCAGCAGTAGGTAAAATGATAGTTTTGGGGGAGGACAGGCCCTTTAAAACTTGAAAAGATTTTTTCTTAGTGACATTCATACCTAAAGGACAGTTATCGCCACCCCTGTCCCCCCAACAACCTCTCTCCCAGAGATAGTGCCCAGGGTGAGGACCTAAACTGCTAGGTCCTCTCCCCAGGGTGTTGCCTAATTGAGTTCCAGATGTACTGTAGCACACTGCTGTTAGCTATTTACCCAGACAAGTTGGTAGGTGCAAATCATCCAAGCCCTCTACTTCCTACATAAACCAAGCAAGGTGTAGTAGAGAGGAGCAAACTACTTGAGTGACCCGATCTTCATCTCTGGGTTTTTAACAAATGGAAAGACTCGCTCCTTTCAGCGTGCATCTTCTCATTGACCAGCTCTGCCATAGTCCCGCACTTGCCATTAAAAATATTGCTAGATGTACTAGAAATCACATGATATTAATGGAAAGCTTTATACGTAATATAAAAAAATATTCAAATGCCCTTTTCTGCTTTTGAGAGAGAGCACTTCTGGGTTTTGTTAAAAAAATCCTTTATTATACAGTGTCAACGCATTTCTGTCCCATGTGGACCCGGGTGAGTGTCTGGCAGAGGAGAGTGCCGCTTCACAACCTCCACAGCATGTGTGTTTATATATATATATATATATATATATATATATATATATATATATATATACTAGCAAAAGTGTAAAAGTGTGCCTGTTGGTGCACAGTGGGAAATATGGGATACAGATGATATAAAATCTTTATCCACACTACTACTGTATAAAATTGTTTCTGAAAGAATTTCATTGTAACCAATTCTGATGGAAATTTATCTGATTGGTATACCAATAAGATCTTTCTATATAAAAAAAAACTGATTGTAACCAATTAGAATTGGTTGTAGTCAGATTGTTTCAGAAGAATTTGATTTCCGGATAAATCTAATTGTAACCAATAAGAATTAGTTACAATCAGATTCTATCTGATATAATAATATATATATAGTATATATAGATATATAATAGATATATATAGTAATAATATATTATATAGAATGAAACACACCCACACACTATAACCCATTTTGCTGTTTTTATCTTTGTATCAGCTACATTTTTGAAGAAGAGGTGCTTTATGATTTTTGCTTGTCCCCTACCATCTGTACAATCTCTTCATCGTACTCACTCATGCATTGAAAGGTTTCTCGCAGTTTTCTATCCCAACCAAAATACTTAAAGCTTTCTTTGAACATTTCATTAATCATGTCAGTTCTTCTTAGCGTTTTAAGCATGTTTTAAAATCACTCTTCAGAACTCTGCACAATGTGACTTTGCTGAATATTTGTACCCAGTTCATCCTTTTGTTTCCTCCCTTTGTATCAACATTTGGTGCAAGAGTTTTATCCTCTGCAGATTCTACCATTTGGAACAGACTTCCTGTATCTCTCTGCCTCATTGAGTCTTCAGCTCTTTTCACATCTCATCCTAAAACACATCTTTTCTCACTTGCCTATGGTTCTTAATTTCTCTTTCCCTCTATTATTGCCCCCTTGACTGATTGAATGCTTTCATTTCTTTGGCTTGCACAGCATTCTTTTCAATAATTATTATCATAAACTGTCTGCTGACATATTTTATTTTTTCATTACATAAAGCATTTTGAAATTAACTTAAAATTAGAGATACTAAAATCATTTTTTGTAATTAAACCTTAATTTTCACCCTTCCTTTCTAATGTTGCCTTATTATACATAATGCACTGCAATACATTCCAATAGCTTAGGAATTTTAAAGGTAAGGAAAACAACTTTCCTTTCACTTAGACATTAATAATAGAGTACTCATTTACTGCTGGGTAAGGGTCCCGCTTATTGTTGTTTTGGGGGAGATTCAAGTCCTTATTATTAAGAATGGTGCTAATTTTGTCCCAACCAATCAAATGTTTGCTTTCAAATGTTAAATAAGATCTGATTGGTTGTGGCAATATTAGCACCATTTGTAATGAAAATAACCTTTATTGAATCTCTCTGTATGTATATTTTGTTGTGGCATATATTGATAGTTTCCTTTATCAGCAGTTTTGCTTTTAACTTCCCTGGATATTCTTAGCTATATACATTATAGAACAAGTCAACATTTTACAAGTATAAATAAAATCTTTCAAATAAACAATGTAATACATATTTTGCATTTGAGTTGTTTATACATATTGTTTTACAATATTTTGATTAAATTCTCTTGGTAACCTTTAAAAGTTAAAAAATAAATAGAAAAGGAAAGTTTAAGTATAAACTTTGAATTTGGGTAGAATATAAAACGCTATTATCTTGCTGTCTGTCTGTAGTGTAAGGGGTATATTTTTGTTTATTACTGTAAAAAGAAACTTTTTTTGGTTATTTAGGTGTTGCCTTGAACAGAATTGTGTGATGGAGTTAGATTGAATCAGTAGATGTATGTACCTGTGTCTATGTAGTGTTAGGGGGTATATGTTGGTGTTTATGAATCAAACAAATTCTTTTGATGTTTTAGGTATGGTTGCCATGAAAATGGAAGGGTGTGGTGAGTGTTGGGGGTTATCAGTAGGTGTGCGTACCTGTATTTGTGTGGGGTTTGGGGGTATGTTTTTGTGTTTATGACTGTAAAACTAAACTTTCTGATGATTTAGCACTAAAGTTATAGTTTCGAATACTCCCTTTGACACAAATCTGCAAGGAGTTTGTATGAGCTTCCTGTGCTTGCGTGTGTTTCCTCTGGGTACTCTGGTTTCCTCCACAATCATAAAAAGACAGGATAGATTGTATGTGTAAAATAAATTAATTAAATAAGCTGTTTGTGACAGAGCCTGATGAGAATGGATTAAATAATTGTAAAATGATTATGGAATAAGTAGTGCTAAATAAGAAATAAAATACATACATTCATTTAAATATGGTTGCCATGGAAACTGAGGAATGGGGTTGGTGTTGAGGTTGTATCAGTAGGTGTGTGTACTTCTGTCTGTGAAGGGTATGTTTTAGTTTTTGTGTTTATCACTGTAAAACTGTTTTTGATTATGTAGGGTAGGTATGTGTACCTGTATTGTGTTAAGGGGTTTATTTTTGTGTTTATGACTGTAAAACTAACTTTTTATGATTTAGGTATAGTTGTTGTTGAAAAATAGTGGTAGACTCTGCCTGGTCCTGCCCCTGCTTGCAAGCAGGGAGACGGAACTGAATGCCACAGGAGAGAAATGTCTGTAAGTAGCGATTGGATGTATTTTTTAAAGAAATTTCTCAGTGGTTGGGGATGGGCAAAGGGGATCTATCATATGGCCAAACTTCAATTTTAAGGTGCACATGTACTTTAAAAAAACAAACACTAAAATGTTTTAACAATTCTTAAAAACTTAAAAAGGCATGTCCACCCACCTGACCAACTTTCTACCTCACAGCCAGTACCAGCCTTAACCCTCATAATACTTAAGGTGGCCATACATATATCCAATTTTACTTACCTGACCGAGCGCTTCCGTTACATTAGATCGATCCTGCCGGAACCGCCTTTCCCGTTCTTCTATGCAACCAACATATCATTGCAAATACCATTCATTTTGAGATCGTATGTCGGTCCCATAGAAGAACAGGAAAGGCAGTTCTGGCAGGATCGATCTAATGTAACGGAAGTGCTCTGTCAGGTAAGTAAAATCGGATATATGTATGGCCACCTTTACTGTGTTCCCTGGCATTTCTCCAAGAATAAATTTACCCTAAAGTCCACCATCCCTCTGTCCATGATGTCACCATGATGGTGACATCATGGGCAATGACTTACTAAATGTAAAAAGAACCACCTCCTTTGCTGCGCAAGCTTGAAAGGGTTTGTAAATCTGTGAAAGGGGACCACATTGCAGTAAGTGACTAATGGAATTTTATGTAAATATCTTTTTTCAGGAACAAAAGGTAATTATTGTAGAAAGTTGGGTAGAAAGTTTGTCATATGGATAAACATGCCTTTTAAAAAATTGGAGGTATCTCTTTTAGTTTGAGACACCTTCTAAGAGTGCAGTATTCATATTCATATTAAGTTAAGCTGAGTACACACAGTGCCAATGTTTCAAAGATGACCGTCAGAATCTTACAGATGTGGCTATAGACTCTCTATACTTACAGTACAGGGAGCTGACCAAAGGAAATTTTCCATTTGTGCGTTTCCAATGCAGACGCTAAACTTTCGTCAGAATGGAGACGCTTGTTACGACGTACACACATTACAAATAAAAGGCCCAATCCCTAACGGCACTAAAGGGAATGGCTAATGTGGGTACCCAGCTTTAGATGCTAGAAAGCATGACAATATCCGAATGGATAAAACAAGATGACATAGTCAAAGGGGTGTAAATGAAAAATTTCTGAATATGATTATTTAGTTAATGTTATCAGACATCTGTGAAATACAGGGTGATCCCTGATCTAAATGCTAAAGATAATGCTCCACTGATTTGACAGTAAAATGAAATGCTGGAGAGAAAAAAAATAAAATCACAAATGTTGGTTAGTAAAGAACAATGCAAGGAAATTGTCTTTAATTAGTTCACAGTTGGAGATCTGTTTGGGCTTCTTTTTGTAGTTAAGTCTTTCATTTCAAAGGAAGCGGCTTTATAATTTTGCCATTGTGGGGTTATGGAAACCTTGGGGTATAAAATAAGTCTTCCAAACCATATTACGGCATAAGCGAAGCATAAAATAAAATTAACTGCTTCTTAGTTTTCTTTCATACTGCCAGGCAAACTTTGTTTACTGTGTTTACTTATAAATACTGTTTTTAAACTGTATATTATAATCAAGTAAATTTAGCAATTTTTAAATCAAGATATTGAGTATTTTAATCATCCAGATAAAAAGCACACAGGTATGTATTTATAATACTGTGGAATGCTAGTAAAATTTGTAATCACTGTAATGCCATTTTGGGACAAATATTCAATGCTGTGTTTTTCCTGGATTTCCAGATTAATCTTTGTGTACTGCTCTAAATAATATTTCTTTTTATTGCCAGTAGCATCTGTTAAAATATCATCTGTTGTTTGGTGTGGTATTTGTTAAGGGGCCCATCCATGGAACAAAAAGTCACAAAACTGGGAAAAAAACGACTTGCCTTTATCTGTTTCTGTATTTTTAGAGCTTCCAGGAACTCGATCCTTTTTGGTCCTAGTTAGGGATGGCCGGTTCGCGGATCCGAACCCGGATCCGCCGCGGATTTATCCCATTCGTGAACGGCGGATTTTTCCGGATTTTCCGCCTTCCGAACTTCCGATTCGCGGATTTTTCATATTTTAGAAAATTTACGAAATTACGTGGGTTCGCGTATTTTCGGGAATTTTCGAAAATACGAGAAAACACGTAATTTCGAAAATTTTCGAAAATGCAAGGATTTCTCTTATTTTCATAAATACGTATTTTCGAAATTACGAGGATTACTCGTATTTTCGAAAATACATATTTTCAAAAATTTTCGAAAATACTAGTTTTCTCGTATTTTCGAAAATACGCGAAAACCCGTAATTTCGAAAATTTCCGAAAGTACGAAAAATCTCGTAATTTCAAGGGTATTTTCCATTTTAATGGGTCCGCTTGCGGATTTTCGAATTTTTTCGCAAATTCGCGGATCCTCGAGCGGACCGGATTTTGCGAAGTTCGGACATCTCTAGTCCTTGTACTCACTAAATCGCCTTATACCTTGTTCAGCCCACTCCTGGTTAATATTCATTACTCCTATTTCTCTCCTCAGTCTCTCTCAGACACAGCTTGAGCGGGGAAGCATGTGTGTTGTAGATGAGCTGTGTCACAAAACAGTAAGCAGTGAGCTACAACCAATAGCATTTACCCTGTGATTTTGTGTTATAGTGAAAGGACACTGCCTTGCTATGGGAAGCTTTTGTAGCTCTTATTACTGTTAGCTTTTATTGTGTTCTTTCAGCTGTAGGAGTTTGGATGTGAGTGTGTGCGTGTGTGTATAATTGATTTATTTAGATGCAGGACTTGGTGTTACTGGCAGGATCATTATGTTGAATCAATTAGCCATGCAATGCCAAAGGAATAGGCTTTGCTTTCATAGAAAGGATACAGTTTTTACACATAGTGTTGCCAGGGGAGGGAGCTGGGATATGCAACATCAGTGGAGGATTGACTGTTCTTTACTGTCTGGCTATGCACTGCCCACCTTGAACAAGCTGAAAAGAAGGGAAAGGAGGGTCAGAAAAGGGGGGATAAAGAAGATTAAAGGTTGGTGTCAATTAATCATAAAAGCGTGATTAGTTATTAAATGATGTGGCACAGTTTATATTTATTTTTTAGAAAACTGACTTTCACCACCCAATATTTACAGAATGCAAAACACACTACAATTTTCATAACTTTTTGTCATTTACACTAGGGCACCAAAATGCTTTGCTCGTATGAGTAAATGGTACCGCTCACACCTACAAGCTGTGATATAGTGCATTGCCAGCAATTTGCACAGCAGTTTGCATAGCGGTGCCATGGAGAATGCAGGGAAACATCACAGTGCAATGTTCCCCCACAGCGCTGTGTGAGCCAAGTGTGAACCCAGCCTAACAGTTGTTTGAAATAGCTTATACTGTATTGCCAATTGGCTACTACATAGCAGGACAACTTACCGTATATACTCGAGTATAAAACAACCCGAGTATAAACCGAGGTACCCAATTTCACCTAAAAAATATAATAAAAGTTGTTGACTCGAGTATAAACCGAGGGTAGAAACTTGGCATTCAAGATGTTTGGAAACTACAACTCCCAGCTAACAAAGCATGCTGGGAGTTGTAGTTTCCAAACATCTTGAATGCCACCCTCACCCTCCCACCCAGTTCAGTTTGTACCCGGTTGCCCTGGTAATGTCTGATGCCTCCTGAGTCACTACTGTAGAAGTGCAAGTCATCTGATTTACCTGGAAATCTAGGAGCCGTGTAGAACAAGTAGGGAATTTTATATGCTACAGGAACACGTCTGCTCTCCTTTACTTTAACAGAACAACCCATGGTGCATTTCTTTTTCTGTCTTGAACTAATTGCATAGCAACCTGATTACTTCTGAACTGATTACATGTCTGCCTGAACTGATGACTGACCGCAACTGTAATGTTAAGAGGCTGATTACCCATCAGCCACGGCACCGTTACCTGTTTTGTAGATAGTATCTTATTGTTCTGTGCACATCTTTATCCAATCTGCCAGG
Source organism: Hymenochirus boettgeri (assembly GCA_019447015.1). NCBI lineage: Eukaryota > Metazoa > Chordata > Amphibia > Anura > Pipidae > Hymenochirus > Hymenochirus boettgeri. The sequence continues at coordinate 212,723,486 of CM033474.1, read as the reverse complement.
CAGCCGCGCTCCTGTACAGGACCTGAGCGCGCGGCTGCCTGGCAGATTGGATAAAGATGAGTTAAAGTAAAGGAGAGCAGACGTGTTCCTGTAGCATATAAAATTCCCTACTTGTTCTACATGGCTCCTAGATTTCCAGGTAAATCAGATGACTCTTGCACTTCTACAGTAGTGACTCGAGTATAAACCGAGTCCAAGTTTTCAGGCTGATTTTACAGCCTGAAAAACTCGGTTTATACTCGAGTATATACGGTAAGCCTCAGAAAACCACTTAATCAGAAGGCAGAGAACCTTGATATAAATGCAGTAATCTGTATCGCACAGTGTGGTCATTGACCATTTTGTTTTTGCACATTCCTAATCCTACTGCAGGAACTTGTTTTTAGCAGGTCGCACCTACAAGTTGTCCTTATCCAACCCTGTTACGATCCATGTTTTGCAGTGGAGCATAAGACTAAATTCAAGAGATGTGGCCATGTGTGCACATTCATACAGTTATCTTATCTGGTTCTTCAGAGGATTACATTTACTTTAATGATATCCACTGGATTCATAATTTACAGTTTATTGGTGTTATATAACATTTTTTGTTTAGTTCTTCTTTAAAGGTAACATAATATTTCTCTAAAACAAACTTTCCAGTCACTTTCTCGTTGTCCCCTACGCCGTTAGCACAAGGAGATACAAGAAAGGTATTGTAGAGCTCCTACTGTGTGGAGTGCACTTGTTATGCATGGTTGTAAGGTGTGGTCAGTAAGTGGTATGTTTAAAATATTAAACATTTAACTAAAGCATCTCTGTGTAATTTGTATAGCTGTAGCAAAATTAATTTAAACCTCAGTGTCCAATTACAGTGAGGGGACTGAAGCTGTCGAGTGCATGTTTGCAAATCCAAAGTAATCTGGCTGGAAAAAAGGACTAGAACTAATAGCTTTAAAAGATGTGATCAGTATAGCTGAAACGTGACTAACTTATTTGCATGATGGTTTGTAAATTTTGGAAGGATGTGCCTTGTTTAGACATGCTAGAATAAATAAGAAAGGGGGGGGGGGGTGTATGTATTTTAAAAAAGCCAAATCTAGGAGGAGCATATTTATAAAGGTTCGTCAACATTCCGCCTCCATTATCACCAATATCAGACTTAGCGCTATTTTTAACACTTTTGTATCTGGCGGCGGAAAGTCATTATCAGGAAGGTGGGTTAATTAATGGTAGGTGTCTGTTACAGGCCACCAAATGCCAGTAAGGAGTTGGAAATTAATCTCCATGTGAATTTGGCGAAGGCTGTATGCCCAATTTCTTATGTAAGGATACTAAACAGAAGTGGACTGCTTTAAAAGGAGCATTCACTTCTAAATGTATACCTAGGGAACAATTGTAAAAAAATTAGATCTGCTCCTGCATGGTTTAATGTTCAGGTAAAAAGGGAATTTAATAAAAGAAAAGAAATTTTTTTTAAATGTTTAAATCAGAGGAAACAAAACAGTCCTACATGAATTATAAAAGCTGTAATAAGGAGTGCAAGAAAGCAATTGAACTAGCTAAAATAGAAAAATAAAAAATGGGGCTAAGATGGTTATAGACGATGCTGAAAAAGGCTAATGTGCTTAACAGTTTGTTTCCCCAGACACTATAAAGTGCCTCAGTCCTTATAGCAGGGACTGTAATAATGTAAAGGGTATAAACGAGGAAGATTCACTCTGGCTAACAGATCGTATGGTATGGAAATAATTAGACAAAGTTATTATCAATAAAGCACCACAACCAGATGAAATACATTTTCGAATCTTAAGAGACCTTAGTCCAATTTTATCTAGAACACTGTTTCTTATTTTTTAGATTCACTTTTGTCTGGTGTTGTGCCTCTGGATTAGATAAAAGCTGATGTAATACCAATATTCAACAAAGGAAGTCATTCACAAATAGACTATAGGCCAAGCAGGGTGTGTCAGCTGAGATTAATAACCCAAGGTAATTAGTTAGGACCTTCCATGCTGGGGTTACCTTGACGTGGTTGGGAGGCTTTTCTCTTTGAGGCATACAATACAATTGTAACGGAAACCCCTGTATTTTTTCTGTTTTCATTAAGACGCATATTATGATATTATATAGGGCCAAGTATTGTGCATTGATCATCTTTTTCTCTGTTTGTTCTAATGTTTTGATCAGATCAGTTGCAAGCAATTTTACTATATATATGTAATAGTAAATGTGCTTTAGGAGTGTTCCCACAGACCCTTTTTGTGTATAGATCTGTAAGATCTGTAACATCAGTGGTAGAGAAGATACTGTAAATATTGTTACAGGATTCCATAATGGATTTATGAGGAATAAACCATTTCAGACTATCTTGCTTGGTTTTTATGACGATGTGGGTAAGAATTTAAGTTCCGACAGCATTGGATGTTGTATACTTAGCTTTTGTTAAAACTTTGATACTGTGCCACACAGGTGACTTGTGTATAAACTGTGGTATGTTGGCCTAGAAAAAACATTTGTACTCACATACAGAGAGTAGTGGTCAATAGAGCTAAATCGGCATGGACTGACGTTTTAAGTGCCTCAGGGTTCTGTTCTAGGGCCACTTCTATTAAATCTGTTCGTAAATGACTTTCAAGTGGGTATTGAGAGCAAGGTCTCTGTCTTTGCTGATGACACAAAACTATGCAGAAGTTTGGAAACTTCAAGTGATGTACAAGTGCTGCAAGCAGACCTAGATAGATTAAAAAAATAGGCAGCAAAGTGGCAGATGAAATACAGTGTTGATAAATGTTAGTTGATGCATTTGGGGTTTAACAATCCTTCTGCCATCTACACCATATATGGCTCTGTGCTAAGTGAATCTCTGTTTGAAAAAGATTTGGGGGTTCTAGTATATAACCGTGCCAGACATCAATGGCTAGAGCTAGCAAGATATTGTCTTGTATAAAGAGGGGAATAGATTTAAGAGAGAAAAAAAAGGCCTGATGTGGAATATGCAGTACAGTTTTCAAACCCCATATATAAAAGGAACATCTTGGAAATGGGAGGAGTCAGATAAGGGCAACTAAAATGATAAGGGGGATGGAGGAGATCGACTTTGCAAGCAGATTAAGCAATTTAGGGCTGTTTACATTCCTGAAATGTAGGCCAATCATCACCGACCTTAAAGGGATGGTGATCGTCCACATCACTACTCTGCCCAGAGGGGGGGGACAGACACAATTTACTTCTACGTAGGGAATCCTTTTGGATTGTTAGCCTAGAGTCTCTACAACCTAAAGGTTTAAACTGTAATTCAGAACTTACCTGCTTTTTGTCCAAAAGATGATACTTTGTATATATTCCTGTATATACAGTATGCTTCTTCATTCTTGCATTTTACATTTTTTCCTCTAGGTGGCACTACTGTGCCCCTTCCTGTTTGTATATAAGGTTCTCTTTCCTTCTTGTCTCATTATTTGTCTGAAGAAGGTACCGCTGTGTACCGAAACGTCACACTACCTGTGTACCTGGGTATAATGCAATAAAATACATAGCTTCTGCAAGACTGATGTGCATGGTTTCTTCTGTTCTCCTGTACTGTGACCACTTGCTATGGTTTACCACTGTACTCAGAAATTTATGACTCTCTCTAATTGAACTTAGGTGTGTGCAGCAGAATTAGTTCTTAGATTGTATACAATGGAGAAGCAGCGACTATCTATCTTTCTATATATACTGTATATATATATATATATATATATATATATATATATATAAGTAGTAGATGATGCCGCACTCCTGTTAAACAGAGCGTTGGGTGCGGGTGTTCAGCGGGACCGCAGCCAACAGGTCCCTAATATATATGAATAATGTAATACACCGCACTCACAGTTCATGCAATGATCCTTTATTATGTGGCTCGCTGTATATCCGGGCGACGTTTCGGGAACAGCATGTCCCCTTTCTCAAGCCCACAGCGTCACGGCCATGCCATAATACAAAAAACAATTCATAACACACTTCAATAGTACTTCCTATATATACTCTCCTCCCAGGTGTAACCGCCCCCCATTGCAACAATAACATGCTAGATAATATAACAGGTGAACCAGTATACATAATCACATACAGGTATAAGAAAGAGACAAAGGGAGATATCAAGGCGCCACCCATAGATCCATAAAAGACATGATCACATAAAGCAACGAGGATTCCAAAAAATCATACAATAACAGCTTGTATAAAAATATGTTTAACATCACAAGTATACATGTAAGTCATAATCATGATTCAATCCTATAGGATGGAAGGTACCCAATTTGTGCACCCACCATACTTCCCTTTTCTTAAGCAGTAACTCCCTGTCACCTCCCCGTTGGGGTCTAGGGACAGACTCAAGAATCAAGAATCTCAATCAGACTCATCATGATGTGCTTCATGATAATGAGTCGTACAGGTATTTGGTATTTTTCAACTTAATGCTGGATTTGTGTTGTGATATAAGTTCTTAAGCGGTGTGTTCGTGTTCACACCCACGTATATTTTGTTACATGGGCATAACAGAGCGTATACCACAAATTTTGTATCACAAGTGAAATGGCCTCGAAGTTGAAATACTTGTTTGGTGTTGGGATGTGTAAATGCATTAGTTTTTATAACATGTTTGCAGCTTCTGCAAGGAAACATGCCATGGGATAATCCACCCTTGGTTTTATGTGATACCACCAAATCTGATGTCACAAAATAATTAGCCAAGGTTTTTCCTTTTTTATACGATATTCGTGGGGGGAGTGCGAACTCCTGAACAGATGGAAAACCCTCCTTCAATAAGTTCCAATGCTTATATATACACTTATTAATAAGAGAGCTGTGCAAAGAATATTGGGTGACAAATGGTATACGTGTGCTATTCTTTTCATTAGATCTAACAAAGCTCCTGGAGGATTTATCAAGAGCTTGGTCCAGAACCCGAGGAGGATACCCTCTTTCCTGAAATTTGTTATACATCTTTTTCATCTGCATGGTTTTCATAGAGGGATCAGATACTATTCTAGATACTCTGGTGAACTGACTGATGGGCAGTGACTTTTTAGTTTTGACCGGATGGTAACTGCTATACATAAGTAATTGGTTGCGATCCGTGGGTTTGGAGTATAACTCCGTACGAAAGCCCCCTTCCTGGATCACCTTCACATCCAAAAAATGAATATTATGATCATGATATTCTAAGGTATATTTTATGTTGGGATGTAATGCGTTCAATTGGTGATGGAACTCCATGAGTGTCTCAACGTCGCCCCGCCACAACACAAAGACGTTGTCTATGTACCTCCACCAGGCCACACAGTGCCTGCAAAATAGTGGAAGTACATAGACGAAATCTACCTCCTGCCAAAGCATGAAGGCATTTGCGTATGACGGAGCGACATTGGACCCCATGGCAGTCCCTCGGAGTTGTCTAAAGAACTCTTTGTCGAACCTGAAGTATGATTGGGTAAGTATGATATGCAATAAACCCATAAAAAATTGAATTTGATCCCTATTAAAGTTAGCATTCTCACTTAGTAACTTTTTACATGCCGACATTCCTTCTAAATGAGGAATAGAGGTATATAAGCTACCTACATCTAATGTAGCCATCAATATAGGCTCATGGGTAGCTACCTTCACTGTGGCTAACTTAGTCAAAAAGTGTTGGGTGTCTTGGATATACGAAAGTCCTCCCCGAACCAAGGGTGCAAGGATCCTGTCCAGCAGGACGGCCAATGGGCAAAACACGGAATCCATGCCCACCACTATTGGACGCCCAGGCGGCCGGACAGGGTCCTTGTGTATCTTGGGCAGGGTATAAAGGACCGGAGTCACAGGGTTAGAAACTGTCAAAACCTCCTTAAGAGATATATGTATTACACCTTTCAAAACATAGTCAGACAAATATTTCTCTATACCTCTTGAGATATCCCAAATGGGGTCTCCTGGTAATTTAGCATAAACATTCATATCTGATAGTTGAGTCATAATTTCCCCAACATAATATTCAGTATCTAACACCACGATCGCCCTGCCCTTATCCGACGGTTTGATCGTGATGTCAGAGTACGATTTAAGATTATTAATAGCCTCGATTTCAAGTCGTGTGAGGTTAGATCCAATATGTGTGGACTTAGTGTCCGCAATAACTTGAGCAATGTCATTTTTAACTTTTCCCACAAAAGTCTCAACCACTGGATAGGTGGTAGGTGGCATAAATTTTGACTTTTTAGACAAATTAAAGTCCTGAGGTGTCAATCCACAAAGTCCAGAGCCCACTGCGTCCATTTTTGGTTTTAACGAAAAATGTGTCCTGAGCCTAATACGGCGAAAGAATGCATATAAATCAATGTCCAATTGCAAAGTGTCAATAGGTGTACTAGGACATAATCCCAAACCTTTGTTCAACAGTTGTATCTCAGCATCTGTTAAGATACGTTTAGAAATATTGATTACCGCTACATCCTGGGTTGTTGCTGTTTCAATCTGGCTTGGGTCACACGTTGCGCTTTCGCACTGTCGTATTCTCCGGTTTTTCCATCCCCCTCTCCGGGTCCGATATTTCCTCTTCCCTGGGATAAAAAATCAGATTGTCCATGAGACCAATTGCCCCTTGTTCCCCTTGTATTTTCTAGGGACCGGGCTCTTGGTCTTGAGACTTTGTTAGGATAAGTGCGTGTTTGGGACCAATTATATACAGACCCTCTCTCATAATCAATCAAGTCTCTAGTGAATTTCTTCTTTTTAGCCTCCTCCCTACCTTTCCGATATTCCTCCATTTTAGCTGCCAATTCCACTTTCAATGCATCAAAATCAGTAATAGATAGTGACTTGCTTAAATCCAAATCAACCTGTGCTAATTTACTATCAATCAACTCTATTTCTTTAGTAAGAAATTCAATGTTTAATGTCATTAGATCTCTAGAGCATTTATTCAGAATTTGTACATACCGTACTTGTGCTTGAAATCCTCATTTTCGGCAAACAACGTGGGTCTGAGATGTATTCGCAGTCCCCTGGGAATCCTTTGCTGTGTATAGTATTCAGCCAGGGTAATCGCGTGTAGTTCCAGATCCGTGCGTCGTCGCATCAAAGTCTCTCGTTGCCTCTTTCCCGTGGTGGATGGCGGAACAACCAGGAAATCTCGCGATCCCGCGAAGTTACCCATGATGCGCCGCGTTTCCTCCTGCGTGTAGGAAAAGCTCTCGCGATCCATCTCGGACAGCTACCGGGCGGCACTGGAAGGTAATATACTCACAATGGGTGCAGGCACCAAGGCTTCACAAATAAAGTAGTAGATGATGCCGCACTCCTGTTAAACAGAGCGTTGGGTGCGGGTGTTCAGCGGGACCATAGCCAACAGGTCCCTAATATATATGAATAATGTAATACACCGCACTCACAGTTCATGCAATGATCCTTTATTATGTGGCTCGCTGTATATCCGCCCACAGCGTCACGGCCATGCCATAATACAAAAAACAAGTATTTCAACTTCGAGGCCATTTCACTTGTGATACAAAATTTACTGCTTAAGAAAAGGGAAGTATGGTGGGTGCACAAATTGGGTACCCTCCATCCTATAGGATTGAACCATGATTATGACTTACATGTATACTTGTGATGTTAAACATTTTTATACAAGCTGTTATTGTATGATTTTTTGGTGGGAATCTCGTGCTTTATGTGATCTGTCTTTTATGGATCTATGGGTGGCGCCTTGATATCTCCCTTTGTCTCTTTTATAACTGTATGTGATTATGTATACTGGTTCACCTGTTATATTATCTAGCATGTTATTGTTGCAATGGGGGGGCGGTTACACCTGGGAGGAGAGTATAATAGGAAGTATTTGAAGTGTGTTATGAATTGTTTTTTGTATTATGGCATGGCCGTGACGCTGTGGCTTGAGAAAGGGGCATGCTGTTCCCGAAACGTCGCCCGGATATACAGCGAGCCACTAATAAAGGATCATTGCCATGAACTGTGAGGCGGTTGTATTACATTATTCATATATATATATATATATATATATATATATATATACATACTATGCACAATGGAAATTATGTGTGTATGTTTTGCTATGTGTGGATATAGTGAATATAGAATCTTTACACAGGTATGTTTTAAACTGTTACTAAGACAGTCACCAGCTTCCAGAGGAACCAAATAGGATAATTCTGCAGGTCTGAGAGTAGACCCAGGCAATCCTGAAACTAAACATGCTAGGTTAATTGTTTTTATTATATACGTATTCACAACGGCAAGTGGTGATGGTACCTCATATATTATAACAGAAGGTACCTTACAGCATCATGTTATTATAATAGCATTGCTCTAATAATCTAACGTATAAACAAACATTTCTCATTCCCAGTTTACCTAAAGAAATGCATTTATCCATTATATATTCTTTTATACAAAACTAATTGAAAAAAATTGCTTCAGAGCAATTTTTTATAACTGATAACTGCTTTTTATTACAGTATTACAGTAAATCCTTGGTATACCTGCCTGGCTTTACCACTAAGCAAAAGGCAAAGGACTTGACAGCGAGCACCTTCATCCCAACCATTAATAGTGGCTGCCAATTCAAATTGTTCTAGCCAATCAGTCCACCCCTTAGTTACCCCACCAAATGGATCAGGTTTAAAAATAGGTTTGGCAATTGGGCCTGGTAGAGTCTAATTGGGGCATTTCATCTGCAGGTACAAGGACAGGAGGATTTAAATCAATACTATCAGTAGCAGCCTCCATAGCTTAATACAGAGGACAAATATACAGAGAAAACAGGGAGAATAAATGGTATTACCAGCACCGCTGCCACCAGTTTGTACCAGATCGCTGCTTTATGGAATGATTATGGGTAGCATGGCACATAGTGGATTACTCTGGTGGTCTGGCACAAAGCAGACAGTGCACGTAAACAGGTTCCCCACATAACATGTGCAGTAATCAGAGGTGTCCTTGTCTATGGTGCACCACTTTGAATATTGACCAGGCCTATATATTGTGTGTCCTTGTAAGTTGGTGTAGACTTATCTGTTGCCTAAGAGTTTTTATCCAATAATGTAAATTGTCTGTCCAATAATCGGTCCTCCCAACAGATGGTAACAGGATCTTATACACAGGATCTGGTGTTGCAGCGAGTCAATATCACTCCAAAGCACACACCACAATCTACTTTCACTATCTCTCCTCCTAGCCTTAGAAAGCAGGGGTGTCTTGTCTTTTATTACTCACTGACACCACCTGCAGGCTGGAGGTGGTATATTAGGAGCCTTGGTGTACATCACATCCTGTGTAGCAGTCAGAAACTTTTTTTGGATTACACTTCCTTTCACATGTAGCAGACACAGGGGTGGGATTTAAGCTGCCATTTGACCATTCCATTTTGAAATAGGGATAAGTTTATGTATCTGTATAGCCTGGTGAAGATACATAGATGACGTCTTCCTTTTATGGCGGGGTGTCTTTGGATCGCTTTGCCAGTTTCATGAACAGGTGAATGAGGTACATTCGAACATTAATTTCTTTCTAGAATTCAATAGAACTGAGATTAAATTTTTGGATGTGAAAGTGAGAAATGATGGGGGCATCAGCACAGAGTTATACACTAAACTGACTGATCGGAATCAGATTCTTGCATACGGGAACTTTCATCCTCCTCATGTGAAGAAGTCTATTCCGATCAGTCAGTTTTAATGGGTGAGCCACATAGCAAGTAATGTTGAAGTGAGGAAAGCACAGCATAAACAGATGTACTCCAAACTGTTGGATAGAGGGTACCCACCTAGAGTCCTTGATGGAGCTGTCTCCAAAGTGGAGTCTAGTAAGAGACTAAAAAGTAACAAAAAGAAAATAAAAGGCAGGAGAATACCATTGATAATGGATTTGCAGTGGGTAGTGACCTGGTAAGAAAAGTTGTAAGGAAAAATTGGTATATGCTTGATCATGCATACCCTGAAATTGAAGAATTCAGGGTCCCTCCATTAATTTCTTATGGTAGAGGGTTAGGAGGGATAAAAAAGAGGAAAATACGTTCCTGGGGAAAAAAAAGGTGGGAATGTATTCCTGCCTGCACTGTGTGCAATGCAAGTTTGTGGATAAAGGTCCTTCTTTAAACATCCCATAATGGGTAAGCTATACAACTGTAGAGAGTTCTGTACATGTGACTCTTCTTTGTGGTCTACGTGCTAAGGCGTCCGTGCGGCCTAATATACGTGGGCAAAACCACCCAAATGGTTAAAGCACGCATCTCACAGCACTGTTCTAGTATTCGAAAGAAGGATGTGAAATTACCTGTGCCCAAGCATTATGTTGAGGCAGGGCATACAGAAAATGAGCGGAGGTTCAGGGTGATTGAGGTGATCCCCCCATTAGATCGTAACCGTGACTGCCCAATTGTTCCCCATTGGCTGGCAAGGCAGAGTGCTGAGGGAACCATACTAGGAGCTTCCCCATGCACAGGACATCAGCCAGCAACATGGAGAGCGACCCTGACAATGTCTTTATTTAATATCCATCACTATATTAGTATATAAGTAATATTGGGTTTCTGGCAGAAACATGGATACTATATATGAAAGCAGTTGTCGTTTTTGTTGTATATTTTCAAAGATTTGCGTACAAACATCTTTGAGCTATTTCAATTACATATGCAAGGATTTTTTCGATTTCCTGTGACTTATGGGTTTGTATAGTAAGTTATAATGTATGTGCTATTTTAAATGTGTATTAAAAGCTACCGTATATACTCGAGTATAAACCGTCCCGAGTATAAACCGAGGTACCTAGTTTTAGGGAAAAAAAGAGAACACACATATTGACTCGAGTATAAACCGAGGGGGTAGTATTTGCCACTTAAGATGTTTGGAAACTACAACTCCCAGCATGCTTTATTGCTGGGAGTTGTAGTTTCCAAACATCTTAAGTGGCAAATACTTACAAATAAGAGTAAAACCTTCTTTATTTGTGCATATGTATGCATATGTATGCGCGGCCGCCGGACAAGGTAAGAGACAGGTTGGCTCGAGTATAAACCGAGGTAAGATTTTCAGGCTTTTTTTAAAGCCTGAAAACCTCGGTTTATACTCGAGTATATACGGTACCTTATTTTCTAAATGTTTCTAAATTTTCTAAATGTTCATGAAACTTCTCAATGGCATGTGGTAATTTCTTTATGGTAACAGTACAGTACACTATTCCCTGGGCAACCTATAAGTTCTTTGGCATGGGATTTAACATATTCAATATAAAACATATTATATCCAGCTTAGCAGTGAATTCTGAATTCAGATAGAACTTTTTAAAAATGTACAATTTTAAAAATAGTATTTTCACTGATTTTAAAGTTATCACCCAGTTGAAATTCTTCCGGTTTTCATAATTTTTGTATCAGTGTGTTAAAGTTTTTCTCAAGAAACAAATATTCTTGATTTGCCACGATCTATTTGCCCTTCACAGCCTGTAGTCAATTTTATGGGCCTTGCAAAATTTGTTACCTCTATGAAATTCTATAGCAGTAGTTATGATCCTGCTTTTGTATAACACAGTCACACTTCAGCAATCAGAAAAAAATGGTAGACTTTTCTTCTGTGGCAGTGTTGCCCTAAATTTTCTATTAAAATACAATATAAACTAAAAGCTATGCTATCCCCTCCACAAGGTATTCACATTTCATAGGATTTATGGCATTAAGGTATAAAATTAAAAGAATGAACCTTTTTAATATTTTTTGTGCCTACTTTAAATTTCTTTAAACTTTCAGAGGTTAAAGGAAAAAATAAACAGAGTTATTCAATAAAAGTTCTTATCGTTTAAAATGGTGCTAATTTTGCCCCAACCAATCAGAATGTTAGCTTTCAAATGTTAAATAAGATCTGATTGGTTGGGCCAAAATTAGCACCATTTTAAACAATAAGAACTTTTATTGAATAACCCTGAAAGAATATTAAACTTTCGCTTAAATAATGCTAATAAATGTTAATGAACCTTATTTTATTAACAAAGGATCATGGAATGCGATCGATATTACAATAATGGGGCCAAGCGGTTTTAAAAAAGTATCTGGAATGTTGGGAGGTAAATCAACTGATGTATGGGCACCTTAAAGGGCCATTAAATTACCACACTACCACATAAGATTATAACATTTGTCACAACATCATCACATTTCAGAATCAGCCCAGAGACCCCTCATAGTTTCATGAACCAGGAAGTCAGAAAGACGGTTAGCAGAACAACATGAAGCATTTCAGGTTCCCTGAACTATTTCAGGGAATTTATATAATTATTTTCATTAGAGGGGGGACTCACCCTTTAAGTCAAATATATCTGCCTGAGTCATTATTGAACAGGCTCTGTTTTGTATACCTGTATATATCAACTAATTGCTGTATTGTGCTAACGTTGTTTATCCAAAGGTAAATACTGTACAATGTATGTCTTTGATTACTGCCAGATCAATTAGTTTTTTATTGTTTAGTCACAAATCCATTGATATAGGAAAGTTGATGAATCTTAAATCCATTATTCTTGAGCACTGATGCAGCACTCCAAGTTTGTATAAACAGAAACTATAAAACATAAAGGATATATTTATTAGTAAATCCCTGAAGACCCCTTTGTGTTCAAAGACTTCAAGCAAATAACGTGTGTGTACAACAGAAGGAGCCCTGTATCTGGATTATCTAAATGTTCATGTAACATTTGAATAAAGTCGCAGTGTAACCAGCTGCACACTGCATGCATTCAAAGGCTTAATTTGGACTTTAGAACAGCCTGTAAGAGAAACAATTCATTAGCTCAGCTTAGGAAATACAAATGTGGGAATTAAGATTGCATTGTGTCATCAAACAAAGGTCAAACAGAGTCCAATGGTTTTAAAAAGTAAAGTGTAGATCTGACAGCATTAGAAATCTGTTGCTGAAAGGGGAAGATGAACATAATAGCTATTAAAAGATCTGAATATCTGAAAAAACAGGATTGGGGAAGATCTTAACATAGCCTAATTGCAGTCACAGTTTCAGGAATCCATTTATCGCATAGGGAGTACCCAGAATTAGAAATTCAGATGTGCTTGTGTTAAAGCAAAGATAATTTGAAAAAATCCAGACTTTACTTGTATGTTTCCTAAATAGCTAATTAGCATTAAAGGGTGTTGCTAATGCTAAAGGTAGATATTATATATTTTAAAAAACTAAAACAGGAATAAATTGTATTGTATTGTAGGTTGGACTTGATTGACGTATGTCTTTATTCAACCTTAATTACTATGTTACTATGTATTGTATTTACTTTCTTATACAGTTTTTAAGTGCTATATCAAACACATAAAACATATCAGTATGTCTTTATGACTGTAGAAGAAACTGAAGTACCCAGCGGAAACTCACACAAGCACAGGGAAAACTTATAAACTCCTTTTAGATATAACCAAGTAAAGGTTTGAATTCAGGACTTGCCCCTACAAAACATGATTGTTACCTTATATACTCGAGTATTAACTGTCCCGAATATTAACAGAGTTACTTAATTTTAACTGATAAACTAAGAAAACGGCTTAACTCGAGTTTAATCCGAGGGTTGGCTTTCTCCCATAGTAATCCCCATAGATAGTTCCACAGACAGTCCTATACAAAGTCCCATACACAGCCCCATAGAAAGTCCCATACACAGCCCCATAGAAAGTCCCATACACTGCCCCATAGAAGGTCCCATACTCAGCCCCATAGAAGGTCCCATACACAGCCCCATAGAAGGTCCCATACACAGCCCCATAGAAAATCCCATACACAGCCCCATAGAAAGTTGCATACACAGCCCCTTAGAAAGTCCCATACACAGCCCCATAGAAGGTCCCATACACAGCCCCATAGAAGGTCCCATACGCAGCCCCATAGAAAGTCCCATACACAGCCCCATAGAAAGTCCCACACACAGCCTCATAGAAGGTCCCTCCCATACACAGCCCCATAGAAGATTCCATACACAGCCCCATAGAAAGTCCCATACACAGCCCCATAGAAAGTCCCATACACAACCCCATAGAAGGTCCCTCCCATACACAGCCCCTTAGAAGGTCCCATACACAGCCCCATAGAAAGTCCCATACACAGTCCCATAGAAAGTCCCATACACAGCCCCATAGAAGGTCCCATACACAGCCCCGTAGAAAATCCCATACACAGCCCCATAGAAAATCCCATACACAGCCCCATAGAAAGTCCCATACACAGCCCCATAGAAAGTCCCATACACAGCCCCATAGAAAGTCCCATACACAGCCCCATAGAAAGTCCCATACACAGCTCCATAGAAAGTCCCATACACAGATCTGCCCTTCATACCTTTCTGTGCAGCCTGAACACTTAAAGATCGTTTTTTTCCAATTTGCCTTGCAGTCTGGGCTGAACTGAGTGAACAGGACAACAATTGCCTAACCCACTGAAATCAAGAGGATTCTCTATGTTACAGGGTACAGCTTTTGTTTTCCCAGGGCTATGTGATTTTGTCCAGCAGCATTCAGATCAGCACAGACCCAAGTATAAACCGAGGGGATTTTAAAGGTAAAAAAATTTGGTTTATACTTGAGTATATTCAGTATTTATTGAGCCACCAGTCTAGGCAAATACTATTGTAATAAACACATTAAAAGGGGAACTGTGGTCTCCATTCAAGTGGCCTTTATTAAAAAGATCACACTCCTACCTTTAAAATGACTCCAGGATCATGTTTCTAGCTGCAGTCCATCCAAACTATAAAAGGTAAACCACTGCTAGCTGTGCTCTACCCCCAAGTCTCAGGTTTGAGCATGCCTACTTGTATCCTACTGCTGGGACAGACCATCATCTGCTGTATCATAAGCCCTGCCCCATCTAGCTTTAATTGATAGAGATATCTGAAGGCCAGCTTTGAATATCCACATATGATGCCACAATCTTACAAGGATTCATAAACTCTGCTAATGAGAGATATAATCTTAATGGAGGGAAGGTCCAATAAGTTCTCTAAGCCATCTGATTAGCATAGTAAGCAGCAATTTGCTGGCCAATGGCTGTTTACAATATGGTTCAATTAAAGGATAAGTGTACCGTAAAATCAAGTTATGTTTATTTGGAAGCTGCAGCTTTAAAAATACTGTTGCCATATTTTTTTTCCCCTCGGGACCCTCCCCCCCCCCCTCCCCCCCCCCCCCAGAGCCTACCTTTGTGCCTTGAAAGTTGCTGACATCTTGTTACTGGTTTGCTGAATGTTAAGCCCCACCCCTCTGAGATTTCCTCTGCTTTCTCCTGCTTGAGTTTCAAAAATTAATACCTGTGAATTTCATGCACTCTCCTGCTTGAGCCTCAAACAGTAATGCCTGTGAGTTTCTGTGCATGTCATGTATGTGTGCACGGAAACCCACAGGCATTATCGTTTGAGGCTCAAGCAGGAGAAAGCAGAGGAAATCTCAGAGGGGCAGAGCTAAACATTCAGCAAACCAGTAACAAGATGTCAGCAACTTTCAAGGCACAAAGGTAGGCTCTGGAGGGGCATAGGTATATAGCAACAGTATTTTTAAAGCTGCAGCTTCCAAATTAACATAACTTGATTTTACACTTATCCTTTAAGCAGGAATATTGGAAAGCTACTGGTAGCCTTCAAATCCACAAAGATTATGAAAGCAAAATCATTGAATAAAATCATCACATAGCTAAGGTGAACAGTATTGATTGCCTTTGTAGTAATAAATATGTAATAAAAACCCAAACGTTTAATTTTTTTTTAGAAAGTTACTTATTGATCACAGAGCTGTTTTTATCAATATTAATTAATAAGTTATTATTTGGTGTTTTGAATGCATTTAATGCAAGGATTGGGGGAGTTTTCTGCAGTTTTTCTTGCGCTTTGGATTGACCTTGCAAACTAAACTCATTTTTGGGCAACTATGTTAAAAATTCTTTATTGCTCTTTTCATTTTTAAATGAGTCTCAGGCACAAATTGCTATTAACTTGTAAATATTTAGCATATGTAAGACTTTAAAAATCAAAACCAAATTCCAGTATAATACAAATTTCGTTTAGTTTCTATTAGCTCTCAAACCGCTTCTTGAAAGTTGAAGATGTACCACTAAATAATTATATTGAAAATATTTTTGTAGTAAAACGTTACACAACATTGACTAAATTTGAATTCTATTACAATATATCCTGTAAAGTTTACTGAACATTGTAAAAACAATGCAAATTTACAGGTAATTACACAAGTGTCAGCATTAGAAATTTACAGTATGTATGCTACAATCTGAAAAGGTTTGAGGACTACTGTAATATATTATTTTTTTCCTGTATTCCTCAACATTAATTAAAGGGTATGTCCACCCTAAATTTTATTTTTTTATATAAGATTCCCCATGGCTGCCCGCCCCAACGGCTTTATTTATATGTTCAGAAGCCCCCAAACTGTACTTACCTCCCTCTTTCCTCCGCCGCGCTCCCGGCCCTCTGCTTGCGAGAAATGCAAGCAGAGGGGGCGGACCGGCAGCCGCGTCTGTGATTGGCTGAGCGGCAGCCAATCACGGACGCGGCTGCCGGCAGCTCACTTCGGCGGAGGAAAGAGGAGAGGTAAGTAAAGTTTGGGAGCTTTATAAACATATAAATATAGCGGTTGGGGCTGTGCAGGCATGGGGAATCTTATAGTTAAAGCTTTTAATCTAGGGGGCAGGGATCGGAGAGGGAGGGGGAGGGGGGGTGAACGGCTGCAGTACGCATGCCAAACTTGTCCCGGAGGCCAGGTAGGAGGCAGAGTCCTATATGGACTCTGCTATCACACTACATAATGGGGCCAGTAGTTGGGGGGATTATAGTTTTGGGGGTGGACATGCCCTTTAAAGAAAAATGAACACTTTTTTATATATAAATATATATATTTTTGTTCTATATAGAATGTGCAAATTATTTTGATATCTGCCTAAGAAAAACAGAATGGCAGCTTTCCAGACATCTTGTATAGAGAAGTACGATTATTCCTTGTGCTTAAATAAAATTAATGTATTGAGTTTTGTTTGAAGTTTGTTTAGCACTTTGGTCACATAGCTCTGTATCACAATGTATTAAGCAGTTATGTACAAGTTCTAAAATATATATATATTCAAGCAAGTATGATTTTAATGTTATCATAATACCCCAAATAAAATTGTACCGACTAAGTAAAACAGGATGGCACGCCCGCTTAAATGTTAGAATAGAAAAACATATTAAAAAGCAATGTTTGCTAATGGATTGGCAGGCAAGCTCACTGGTGAACTGACTGGCAAGGCTGGCTATTGAATTTCACACAGAAGAGCAATAAATTGTCAATCTCTTTAATTGTCAATGTTGAGCTCTCACTATTCCAACTGTCATCAAAAAATCACTGGCGAATGGACATATGGGTCTGGCACAAAATGAAATAGCCACAACTGGTTATTGAAGCCCTGGGGGCCAGCCTGTAATCATATTTAATGTTTAAAGTTCCGATTTAACAGGGTTTTTTTCCCTTTTGTCTTGTCACACTTCCAGTCAAAATATTTTATAAAAAGTTGCCAATTAAATATTCATGTATTAATTTTTAATATTTTTATCAAATAGATGAAGTTGGTGAAATTAAAAACTTCACCTAAGAAATGATATACTGTATGTTAAAAATATGTTATATATAAAATACACAGTTTCTGAGAAAAATAAGATAATATGAGCAATATGTAGTCTTAACATGATATGATCTTAGAAAGTTCTCTCTCCTTTTCAGTTTGGTTTGTTCGGTTTTGGGGGATCTTATTTTAGATATAGTGTCAGCAGATGGCATCTTGTAGGGGTTCCACATTTTTCGTTATTTAGGACTTTACAAAGCTGTGACTTTATCCTACGTGTGATTGGAACAGATGTGAACATATCAGGGTTCCACTTTTTTCTGAGAAATAAAAATTGCCATGATTTGCTGTACAGTGTTAGTTTACTTTGTGTAGATTTGTTTACAAAGTTTTTTTTGTAAGGCAGGATAAACCCTCAAGCTCTAAACCATTATAAAAGAGAGTTAATGTTTTATTCTGTATTAATCCCATTAAACTCTCTTAATATTAGAGCATGTGTTTCTTTATAGCATTAACTAGTGTCTTGCACTTAACAGTATTTCTACAGTTTATGACACTGCTTACGGCATTAACTAACAGCTGTTTGAATTAAACGAGCACTTAAAGACCCTGTTCATTAACTCAAAAGTTTCATGTGTTTTTAATTCCTTTATTCCAATGACATTATTATCCCACAAAAGTGACTTTATTAATGTGTTTTTCTCTGCCACTTGTGGACTGTAATTTTATTATTACGATGTCTATGGACATTGTATAATGTAACCTGTTTGTGCTTCCATAGAAAAGCAATATCTAGTAAATATCTAGTAAAGCGTAGCTTTCTAGAAATCTTGTATAGAGAATTACAATTCTTGCTTGTGCTAAAAGGGCATGTCCATCCCCAAACTAAAATATAACCCACTACTGGCCCCACTGTGTAGTTTAAAAAAATCCTTACATCTCTGCTCCTTATGGCTCTCTTGCAGTGCTTGTCCAAAGTCCAGAAAAGTGAAGGGTTGGAGCTGTCTTCCTGCAAATATGTTCCTGCCTCTTTTGCAGCCTCCAGGAGGTATTGTGACCCGCGCAGGGAAGCCCTTTCCCCCCTCCCTCCCACATCCGGATCCATACATCGCTGGCCAGCCACTTAGTGTAACAAACTGTTGCTGTAGTGTAGGCTATCCCTGCCCACCCCCAACTGCTATGTTAGTTTAGTAAAATAAGTTTATAGCCCTTCGTTCCTGCAGCACCGTCCTTTGATGGCAGCTGCGTCTGTGATTGGCTGACCAGCAATATATGGATCTGGATGGTGGGAGAGAGGGGGGAAAGGGCTCCCCTGCACGTTTCGCAAAACCTCCCGGAGGCAGGAACATATTTGCAGGAAGACAGCTCCAACCCTTTACTTTCCTTTATTAAAGGGCAAGTCCACTCAAAAAAAAACTGTTGCAAAGTGTAGATTACCCCCCCAAACCCCACTTTCATGATATACAGAGTTTCCAGACGCTCCTGAACTTGCTTACCTGACCCGGTGCCTTGCCATCTAGGTTCCGCCCCCTGGAGCAGGGGACTTCTGCGCAGGCAGCTTCGCTTCGTGGTTGCGGCTGTAAGGCGATTGGGCGCGACAGCCTAAACTGACGGCCCCAACCAGGAAGTGGGGTGGCTGTCAGTAGCAGAGGCAGTGTAGGAGCAGAGAGGGACCGGGTCAGGTAAGTTCAGGAGCATCTTTGGAAACTCTGTTTATTGCTAAAAGTGCGGTTTTGGGGGTAGTCTACAGTTTGCAAAAAAGTTTATTTTGGAGTGGACATGTCCTTTAAGGGTGGAGATACACTTAAAGCAGAATTAGGTATTGAGTAAATAATTTCCATAGCGCTTTGGGCACAGAGCTCCATATATATATTAAAGAGCATGCTCCCCCTGCCCAGACCTAAACGCTGTATTAGTTCCTTAGAAATCAAATCCGAAGCGAAGCAAACTTACATGCCTTCACTCCTGAGAGGCAGCCAATCACAGATGAGGCTTCTGGCAATGGAGATGCCGTGGCATGTAAGCATGATTCAGATTGAAAAAAAATAATGGAGCATTTGGTTCTGCGCAGGGGAGAGCTACATCATACCAAAAGCATTAGACAGTAGACATTTACATCACAGAGGAGGGATCCGGATGGTGGGAGGGATGGGGAAAAGGGCTCCCCTGCGCATGCCTGACACAACTGAAAGGATGCATCAGAGGCAGAAACCTTTCCTACAGGAATACAGCTACTACTCCTCAGTTTTCTAGACTTTAGAAAGGCACTGCAGAAGAACCAAAAGTAGCTGGGATGTAAGGTAAGGATCTTTTTAAACTACACAGTGGGGCCAGTAGTTGGTTAAATGTATGTATGTATAATTTTATTTATAAAGCGCCACTTGGGTACGCAGCGCTGTACATTAAAAAAAACAAGGGGATAAGTGCAAACCATTATACAGATAGATAAAAATTAAATTAAATACAATTTTATACATCGGTTAAGAAAGCATATATATAAATTATGTATAAACTAGACATTAAGCCCATTACAATAACTGGAGCTAGAAGCCCAGAGTGCCCCCTTAGTGTCCCAAGGCCATAGCCCCCTCCTCCATGTCCTTAGGCCATAGCCCCCTTCCTCCATGTCCCAAGGCCAGAGTTCTCTCTTAGTGTCCCAAGGCCAGAGTCCCCCCTCACCTCCATGTCCGAAGGACATTGCCCCCTCCTCCATGCCCCAAGTCCAGAATTCTCTCTTAGAGGAGTCTAGTGCGGCCGATGGAAACACACAGTCCCGAGCGTTCTCCTTATGAAGTTCATAGGGAGAACGTTCGGGACTGTGTGTATGCAGATCTTTGAAAGATGGCAGACAGGATCTTGCAGATCCTGTCTGTCATCTTTCAGAAATCTGTGCTGTGTGTACCTAGCTTAAGTGTGAGGGACAACATACAGATACAAGTGGGGGGGATGGGTACAAAGTGCTTAAAAGGGCTAACAATCATTTGTTCTGCTGATGCTTAGAGAGGTAGTTTTAGTAAAGGTAAATTAGAGTTTTAGGGGTGGACATTCCCTATAAGCAATTAAGGAAAAAAATGACGGGTTTTAGCAACATCGTTAATGTGATTAGAAAATGAGAGAGAGGAATCAATTTACCCCTAAGCAACGTGCCGACTGAATAGGGTTAATGGGGGTGTTATCCACAGAAATGGAAAAATGTGGTACTAGGTTTAGGTGAGAAAATTATTAGTTCAGTTTTAGTCAGGTTTAGTTTGGGGCATTGGTGCACCATCCATGAGAAGACAGCACAGAGACAGTCGGAGATGCTTGATTGGGTGTCATGGGGGTGGAAAAATATATTTGAGTATCATTGGCGTACAGATGGTAGTTAAAACCAAATGTGCTAATGACATCTCCCAGGGAAATAGTATATAGAGAGAACAACAGGGATCCAAGAACAGAGCCCTGCAGAACCCCTACTGGAGAGGATGTTTTATTATCATATGAAACATAGTAGGCTATGTTAGAGAGGTATGTTCATAGCCAGGATGCCACTACATTCCAGATGCCCATGGAGTGCAGAATTTGCATTAGGAGGGAATGATTTACTGTGTCGAATGCAGAGAAGAGGTTGAGAAGGATGAGAATAGAAAAGTAGCCTTTGGATTTGGCAGGCTGAAGGTCATTCACAACTTTGCACATGGCCGTCTCCGTGGAGAACAAAACCCTGACTGCAAGGGGTACAGTAATTTATGAAAATGAAGAAATTTAGCAGTACGGGAGATGACAAGACATTCCAGTAGCTTAGAGGCTATCGGTAGAAGAGAGACTAGGTGGTAGAAAGCAAGACAATTTTTGTTCAAGGGAGACTTTCATGATTATGGGTTTCACATAGGCGTATTTAAAGAAGGAAGGGAAAATACCAGATGACGAGGGGTTGAATATGTGGGTTAGTATAGGGGAGACTGCCTTATTATTGTGCTTCAATAGGAAAGAGGGCATGGGATCGAGGGGACAGACATGAAGTGAGTGGACATGACCAAAGCAGATAGGAAACCTCTGACTGGGTCACGGGACTAAAAGATTCAAGAGCAGCAGAAGGGGGTGTGGGTAAAAGAATCTGAGAGCTATGCTGAGGAATAGGAATTTAACAAGTAAAAAGGAGCGGTGCACCATACTTTAAAGGAATAGTTCACTTTGAGAGTGAACTATTCCTTTAAAATATTGATTGAAGCCCAGGAGGTTATGGAACTATGCCTTACCTCCCAATCTTTAATCATTTGCAGGGTCCGGAACAAGATACCAAAGACCTTTATGCGACCACCGCAGCCCACTGGAATCTCCGACCGCTTCACTCTTCTGTACAGCTATAGCACGCATGCTCGTAATGCGCGCTATAGTGAATGAAGCGGTCGGAGATTCCAGCTGGACTGCGGTGGATCGTGTAAAAGGTAAGGTCTTTGGTTTCTTCGTTCCCGGACCCTGCAATATTGATTGAAGATCGGGAGGTAAGGCATAGCTCCTTAACCTCCCGGGCTTCAATCAATATATTAAAGGAATAGTTCACTTTTAGAGTGAACCTGTGCACGCAATCCACACCCTCACAGATAACCAGTCACTTATACCAGATACCAACAGTGTACACCCTCCTTGGGTATAATTACAGTACTCACGGTCTTGGACCAATCCACCACAGACCAGATGCTAGGAACTGACTCCTCCTACGTGTGTTTCACCCGTCATCACGTATTCCGCGGGTGTCTTCAGGGTTATGTTTGAAGAAAGGTATCTTACCACGACCTGGTAATCTAGATTGGATTTTAGTAGTGATGTACTGTGGGGATTATTTTGTGGGGATTCTGTGATTTTCTAATAAAGGAATTTTTTATAGACCATCAAGTGGTTTTGCTTACGTTGGAGGGGTCTTTTGTATGGGACGCTTGTATCCCTAGTTGTTTGAGGACCAGGAATCTGCGTATGAATGGACTCTATTTATTTATTTTTGAAATAATCAGCAAAGTATTGGGGAGAGTGTGGAGAGAGAAGATAGTCAGTGGGTGAGGGACATAGAGTCAAAGATGGAGAACAGGCGGCGTGGGTTTGTTATTATTTATAAGCGTCTTATAGTATTTTGTTTTGCTGACAAAAGTGCAGTGTTGAGGCATTGTAGCATTAACTTGTTATGGAGAAAATCTGCCTGTGTACAAGACTTTCTCCACATCCGCTCAGCTGTAAGTGTGCACCTACATATAAAATGGGTTGTGGGACTGAGCCAGGTTCGAGGACTGGAGAGAAGGCTGTTGAGAGGTTGCAAGGAGGCAAGGGAATCAATAGCATTAGTCACAACAGCGTTATAGGAGTTAAGAAGCAAGTCAGAGTTGGACATAAGGGTAGAGGAACTAGAGAAGAGAGAAGAAGCCAGCACCGGAAGATCTATAGTTTGAGTATTATGGACATACACACAAGAAGGGGGGTTAAGAGAAACAAGAGTGTTGGGCAAGAAAAGAAATAAGATCTAAAAGGGGGTAGGAGTTAGTTTCAAAAAATGAGATAGAGAGGTTTTTAGCGAATACAAGATCCAAGAAGTTGCCATCCTTATGCGTACTGGTATTTGTCCACTGATGAAGACCAAAGGAGGATGTTAAGTGAAGGAAACGAGAGGGCCAGGATAGAGCAGGGATGTAAATGTGTATAAGGTTGGAACCCACGCATTCTCCTCCAGGCAACTTGCCAGCAAATACAAAGGTGCTCCCTCAGCTAAGTCCTCAACCCTTGGACTTACGCTATAGCACAAGCAAAAAGAAAGATACTGAGGGGCACACTCTTCCAGTGGATTATTTTATTGATGAATCACACAAAAAACACAACATTTCGGGAGACACATTGCCCCCTTTATCAGGTGTAACACAGAAAACAACCCTTTCCCCTAAATAGAGTGAGCCCAAACGCCACTCCCCTTTCTTGCGGGTGTGGCTAGTGCCAAAGTGTACATGTGCAGAAATGTTTTTAAAAATTCTATTTTTAAAAAATTTAAGTTTTGATAAACATTCATAAGTGCAGAAGATCAATAAATTCAAACAATGCCCTAACTTACCCAGAACAGAAGATTTTTTACCAATTAAAAATGGACTTTATGAACACTTTAATTTGTTAAAAATAGATTTTTTTTAAAAAAAAATTCTGCACATGTACACTTTGGCACTGGGGAGGAGACCAGTACAAACTGAAGAGAGCAAAGTGTTACAACAAAAAGACTCATAAGAGCAAGTGGCACACAATATAATACACAGATGGTATAAATTGAAAAATAGAATAGAACTCGTACAAGGTATATGAATAATGCTGGTTACAGGAAAGAATATTGCACGGAAGGTTGGTTTAAATTGAAAAATCGTATAGAACCCATACCAGGTATATGATAAATGCTGGTTCCAGGAGAATACTGCAGGGAAGGTTGCTATAAATTGAAAAATAGGATAGAACCCACACCTGTTTGAGAGAGAGATGGCTGTCAGTTCAATAACTTCTTCAATAACTCCTTTGTTGAACTCTGCTTTTGACATGCAAGCTGTTCTCTAAATGTAATTGTAACTTGCCCAATCTCTCTTTCCATTACCTTTATTATTTTAGTTGCCCTTCTCTGAGCCCTTTCCATTTCCAAGATGTCCCTTTTGTACACAGAATTCCTAAACTGTGCAATATATTCCAAATGAGGCCTCATCAATGCTTTGTAAAGAGGGAAAACAATATTTTTCTCCCTTGAATCCGTACTCTTCTTTTTACAAGACAATATTTTGTCTGGTGGGTTAGATTATTTATGGACAGATATTTAACGTGTTCTCCAACTGTGTGCAGAGAGAGAGGTGTGTCAAGCTGTGTTCAAAATTAGCCAGAGGTGTGTGGTTAAAGGGCAACTGTATTTTTGTTGCTTCACTTTTTTTTTTTGTGGTTGGTGTGAGAACAAATTCTGCAGGAGGAGCTCCTTCCCATTGGATAGATCCAAGACTGAGCTCAAACAATACAGTGCAATACAATATAGTACAGACATGTCTTTCTATAAAAATATATAATTCTAGAATTTATCATAACACTAAAAGTATATGGTTATTGCACAAGAGTGCGGTTCCAGCAGAAATTTGCATCAACAATTGTGGAGGGCTAATAATATGTTAAGTTAATGGGATTTCCTATCTTATTGGGAATTAACCGTTCATTTTTTAATTTTAAAGGGCATGTCCACACCCACAACAAAAAAATTTCTGTTAACAGAAGACCCCCCTAAACTACACAATGTAGCCAGTATTGGGTTTGGGAGTGGACATGCCCTAGTTTAAAGGAATAATTCACTTTTCAAATGAACTATTCCTTTTATTATATTGAGATGAGGCAAAGTCTTTTTTCCAGTTTACATACCCTTTAAATCTATATATTTTATATTCTTTTAATTTAATCTTGGGACCTTCTAATCTTGGTGAAATGATTCTTTACCTTCTAGAGTTATTTCACATACACAGAAGTTGAACTTCATATAAAAAAGAAAAAAACTGATTTAAAATCAAAAGCATTTGTAACACAATTTCTGAAATCAGAAGAACTGATAACATACTATTGCTTATTTGCAGAATAATTAATGTTTAAAATAGAACTTGTTAAATTGAAAATAGTCAGGAGGAAATATCAGACTTAGTAAGTAGCTTTACCTGCCACTACTGTAGGATCCATGTTGATTGGTTATAATTTCAGGCTGTTGCTATAAAACCAAAGAGCACAATACTTTGTTGGAGGTTAGTAGCACTTGTTAATTTGATCAAGGCTGAAGTTTACGAAGGATAAAGTAAACAATGCAAACTGCAGACACCATCAGTTTCCTATGGTCAGCGAAGTGTGGGTTTGTTCCATTTACACTTCACAAAAACATCTGATGGGCTTTGTCAGTGCTGCACAGAGTAATTAAACCTGAAATCAATAGCAGGCATTTGTCATGTTTACAGCCGCTCTTTCTGCTGGGTTAAACTCATCAGTTTAGTGCCGTTCTGTTTTACTGCTGAGACATGCTCCATTATTTTTTCAGGTACAGTTGAGATATTCAGTTACAGTACATGTCCAATAGTTTGAATACGTCAGTAAGATTAAAAGGGGCAGGAAAAATGAACATTGTAGATTTAATTTATTCTCTTCATTCTTTAGAGCTCAATTTCCATCATTCTACCCTCCTACTCTAATTGGAGCATTTCTTTCCTTAATTATTTCCAGGTTTTAAAATATCTAGGAAGATTGTTACATCAAGAAAGACAAAAACGTACAACTCCCTGTGATTTTATTTTGTTGAAGTGCACACTATTTGACCTGTTAGGGTTACCAAGCAGTTGTTATTTCATAACCCCTGACGGTGAATGCGTTTTTGTGTCAGTAGAAAAATAAATAATACCACCGAAAAAGATCATATGCCTTCAATTGGTGGCGAGGCCCTGACTATATTCGAGGCCCTTATTGAGAGGTCCAGGCTCATTCAAATTACCTGTTGGCTTTTTCTACAAACCCTTTTATTTGCTGTTTAAGCCATAAACTACAAAATCTACTAAAACCTGCCTAGCTGGTATTCAATCAGAAAATGAATGGGGACAGGGAACATCACAGAATTGGGATGGGAAACAGATGAGCTTTTAAGGTATTGGATAGATTTGTCAATTTAGTATCCAACATCTAACAAGTGTATCATCAGCAAAACTCAGATACTGCAATATAAGTCTGTGATATGAAAGCTTTTTTCTAGAAACAGTGAAAATGTTAAAATAATTCCAAGTTACTATATATAAATAGATACAAGGTTAAATGAGAACTATTGTGCAAATAACGTTTAAAAAAAAGTTAAAATAAAAATGACCTGGGGCAGAGAGGTAGGATTGGTAATTCCTACCACCCAATATCATTTTTGAAGGAGCACCAGCAAAAAGGCTTTCTCCTGGCTTCAGCACAATCTTTAATACTGGAAAGTCCAGGACTAACCTGACAAATAAAATCTGATTGTGTTGGTTCTCCTCAATAAAATGGTATTGGGAGGTAGAAATAACCTTATATCTTATATGCCTTGCTCATGTACATTTCATTATCAAAATTCAATGTTTACAGTATAGTTGCCCGTTAAATAATGTATAATTATTATAATTACTGCCTTGTTTTATGGCCTGCATCATACAGAGGTCTCTTGATGCAAATATCACAGAATAAGATTATTGCGGGAGTTTCTCAAAGGTTGTGCATTCAGAGAGCCAGAGGTGTGCCTCAGAATTTTAGTAAGATAAATTATGCTGTATTATATGTAAGGGATAATACCTTACAGTGTAATATAAGGAACTGAAGAGTTCCCTGACCATATAGAAGCACAAGGCCGTAGGCAGTTCAGGGAACACCAAGGTGGCATAATATCCTTATGTATTATGAGAATTAATGCTTCCCTTTACATTATAATATAAGTATCTGATTCCTTTACCCCATTCGCATTTTATATTCTAGCTTTGTCCCTATTCTCACCTTAATTTACCCCCCCAAGCTACTTTCTGTAACTTAAACACAGTAGAAAGGAATATCCCAGACCAGCATCAATGTGGTTAAACAAATCTTTGTGGAGACATTGGTTATGAAGTGACAGCATGTTCCGTTAGTGAAGTTAAACACTGCAAAAAAAGTCATTGTTCAGGCATGAACACTGGAATGGGAGGAGCAGTAGGATATAAAAAATATAAGAAATTAATCACTTAGTGACATAGCTGAGTGATTATTATAAGGATATATACCACTGCAGCTCCTATTTTAAAATATTATAAGTATTATATCTATCCTGTACCTAGTAAAAGTCTGTTTCCGGTACAATGCCCAAGAACAAAGATAAGGACAAAAGGGGTTTGGTAGCAGGAGTCCCTAATCACAACGCGCGACCACAGCAATCAGTAACTATGCGTGTGGGGATGCTTAGCCACACAACAGATCCGTCGGTATCAGGGCTGTGTGTACCAAGCTTTAAAGCTTTCCTGCTTTAAAGCTTTCATTTTGGCATGTGTTAATCTGCGGTGATCTGTATGATCAGCTATTGTATGTCTCAATGTCCATGCTTTTGTGTTATTTATTGTGTTATCCAAACCAATGTGTGGCTATCAAGATTACTTGACCATGGAATCAGATAGCAGTTATAATTTTTTATATAATTATAAAAAATATTAAATATATTATAAACAACACAAACTTTGTCTTACATTAGCTTAGAATACAGTACACCCTTCTAAAAGTTTTTTTCATTAAATTTAAATGTTCTCCATTAGATTAAAAAAATATAAAATATAAGAAAACTACAGTAAATGCAAAGAGCTGGAGTTGCATCTCAGGAGCCTGAATCTTTACTGCCTTTAACCCCAACCCTCAACACAGGCCACCCCTAAACCACACCCACTTTTACTTATAGGTGAGGATAAACGGACTATAGAATGCAGAAATTTGTAAACTGCAAAAAAAAAAAAAAAAAAAAAAGAAGGGGCTCAAGCTAACACCTTATGCGGTGCCTGCTCAGGTAGCTGTAGCAAGGTAATATGGGATTTGCATTACTGTTAGCGTAACATTTTAACACCAGCAAATAGGTCAATCTAAAGTCATGCTATGGTTAAACTCCACGATATTGAATACCGGTACAGAGATTTATCCATAGCAATTGTGGCTCTTGAGCTGTTTAGAATGTTAAATGTAATGCAAGGATATGTACAGAATATTCTTTTCAAAACCCTGATGTGCTACAAAATAAATTGCAACCTTGGGAAATCATAAAGGTGAGAGATTGACAGGGGGCCCTGCACACAAAAATGCATATCTACCAGCACCAATAAAAATTATGCAAGACCACCTGAGGATGACTCTATGCAACAATCATAAGCAAACAACGCAACTTAAACAAATTAAAGCAAAACAAATAGACCTGTTTATTTAAGAGAGAGCATATCCCTTTCAGTGTAAATTAATGGTATGAGACATTTGCTGGTCCTTGTGAGACAAATCAAATCCAATGCTTCTTTTCTGTCTCCATAAAAGATGTATAAAAATTTTGCCTGAATTAGTTGTAGGTGGGGCAAGAAGTCACGTGAAGTTGGGTAGCTGTTATGTCAAAAGGAAGCCTTAAAGGGCATGTCCAGCCTGAAATAAAGTTAGCTTAGAAATATCTGTTCTATTCAGTTAGATCAACAGGACTTAATGTTTAGTTCTTTAAGATGTTTCACTAGACATCTGACTGGCTTTCTCAATTCAGAATGACTTGTACAAGAATCTGTTGGCAATTATATACCCTGGAAAATCCCAATTAGCATATCACAGCCAAGTGTTAGAAACCTTCTGAATGCATTGTGGCAAGAGGTGTTATAGAAACGCCCAGGGTAAGGTGTCAAAACAGCATTGTACAAAGCAGACAGTTGGTGTCGAAACCCCACCACCACCACCTCTATTCAGGCTTGTTTTTTTCCCCACATAAATGGCCTCCTTAACACCTCTTGAACCAGTCACGTTCCTTTGCCAATATGTTAATCTTCCAAGGTATGTCCTTTATCCTTAAGATGCAGGTACATGGCTGAGTCCTGACCCGAGGAATTGGCTCTTCTGTGCTGGGCCATATGTTGTTGCAGTTGCTATTTGGTCTCCCCCACATACAATTCAGAGCACTCTTCACTGCACTGCACTTTACTTTTCTTGTATTTCTGTATTGGGTCTTTTGGATGTACCAATTGCTGCCTCAGTGTGTTCGGTTTAAAGCAGACCGGGATACAGTGTTTTTTTTTTAAATTCTTTTTGTATTTCTCGGATTCCCCTGCTACATATGGGATACTAGAAGTAGAGGTTTAAAGAAAACCAACCCACACAGATCAGTATTTGATGTTTGACTCCCATCACCCTTTAGATCACAAGCTGGGTGTCATCAGAACCCTGCAACACAGAGCTGAGAACATCCCCACTAGCACAGAGGCGAAGGCTAAAGAAATGAAACATCTCAGAGGAGCCCTTAAAACTTGTGGATATTCAGACTGGGCCTTCAAGAGAGGTGTTAAGGAGGCCATTTATGTGAAAATAAAAAACCAAGCCTAAATAGAGGTGGGGGGGTTCAACACCAACTGTCTGCCATGCACAATGCTGTTTTGACACCTTATCCTGGGCATTCCTATAACACCTCTTAGCCACAATGCAATCACGCCTTGCATTCAGAAGGATTCTAACACCTGGCTGTGATATGCTAATTGGGATTTTCCAGGGTACATAATTGCCACATATTCTTGTACAAGTCATTCTGAATTGAGAAAGCCAGTCGGATAACTAGCGAAACGTCTTCAAGAACTAAACTTTAAGTCCAGTTGATCGAACAGATATTCACAAGCATTTAGCTTAGAAATGTTAATATAGGTATTGTGAGTTTTGTGTGTCTGTGCACTGTGTCCATTAGTGTGATAAATAAAAGGGAAAAATATGAAGTATTAAAAAGTGTCCAATATTAGTTTAAAATTGTGACAAATCAATAAAAAAATAAAAAAAATATCTATATTATAAGATTAAAACTCAATAATAAAAGCACTTACACCACAGTCTGGGAATTGGCCATCCATAAAAACTCACAACTACTTATAAATGAGTGCAGAATATTCAGTGCAAATAAATTGAGATTATTTTCAAACATATAAAATCAAATAGAATGCATCTGTTGCTGTGATGCAGAAGTTAGGCAGTACTCAAAGCTTTTTGCTGTTTTATGCAGCATCCTCAGGAGTATAATAATCATAAAGTGCTTCAGTTACTGTTTGGCTTTAAATTACTGATTTTCCCAGGTTTCTACCATGTGACAGGAAGTGACATCTTTGTGATGTCACGGGCGCCATCTTGGAATCTTTACAAACTTTTAAAACTTTAAAATCACTTATATCTGCCACTATAAGGTCTTTTGACAAGTGTACTTTTTTGCATATTAGGTCTGGAGGTCTCCTCTGAGTATGAACCTATGTTTTTTTCCTTTCTTGAAAAAAAAATGGACTTTAAAAAACAGGTCTTAAAGTGACTTTGGCACAATTTTGGAATAATGTCTATAGCAGCTAAAAAAGTCTAGATAGAGGAGGATGGGTTCTGAAGCTTCATAATCCAATAGTATGAAGTTTATTTAAAAAGGGGAGGTAATGGTTTTTAACATATGGTTTAGAAACATATTTTACGTAAAAGGGGAAGGAGCCAAACAGCACAAAATCAGTAAAAAACTATAAAAACCCCAGCACAGTATATAGAGAGCAGCACAAAATCTAAAACCAAGTATGGTGGCATATAGGGATGGCCAAAACTGCCAGGTTTTATTCCGTTTTCGGTTCTCTTGGAATATCCCTAAAATCTGAAAACGGAACTTAAAATCAGGAGTTCGGAACGAGTTTTCGGTTTTTATCGAAAGTTCAAGGCTATTTCCGATAATCCTCAAAATAGCCTTGAACGTTCGATATTCCTCAAAAATATGACCAGAAACTATTTTTCTAGTTTCCGATCATATTTTCGAGTATTATCGAACGTTTAAGGTTATTTTCGATAACTCTCGAAAATAGCCTTGAACGTTCGATAAAAATCGTTACAAAGTCCCGAAATCTGAACAAGCTGTCCATTTCAGACGGAACATTTGGATTTCGGAGCCGATCGGTTCCATGCCTGATCTCGGTCCTAGTCAGACCTGGATCCAATCTCTAGTGGTATAGATTTGAATATGGTTTTAGATTCTGTGCTGCTCTCTGTATTCTGTGCTGCGGTATTTATAGCCTTCCCCTTTTCCAAAAAATGTGGGTATTCGGTTTTATTTAAGAACGGGAGGTAAAGGAGCTGTGTCTTACCTACCATTCTTAATAAAACTTGCAGGAGCCGGGAGAGAAGATAAGCTTCTTACCCGATTGGTCGCTCCTCTGCCATGTAGTCTGACAGGTCCCGAGGGTCTCTGTCTTCCATGCGCATCGAAGACATCAAAGTCCATCGGGACCTGTCAGAGTACTCCTGCTGCTCCTGCAGGTTTTATTGAAGAACAAGAGGTAAGACACAGCTCCTTTACCTCTCGTTCTTCAATAAAACTGAATGCTCGAATTTTGTTTATACCAGTGGAGATCCCATTTAATGCAAGTCAAAACAAGCAGTTGAAAATGCTCATTAGGTGTATGGAGCAATGGATACTGGTACTTTTCACAATTTGTACACAATATAAAACTACATATATGAGATGTAGAAGCTACATTCAAATTTACAGAAATGTTAATGTTTAGGCCACAGTTTGACTTTGTCAGGTATAAGTTAATAGGAGTAAATGGTAGGGTCTTTGGTAGATTTTGATAGCTGGCACAGAAAATACAGTTATTAAAACATGGTTTGCAATTAATTCAGTTTTTGTAAGTGTAGACAGTAGATTTTTTTGTAATTTTTTTGTATGTTTTCATTTTAGTTACTTGAATGGGATTTTATGTTGTAAACTGAAATGTTTTGTACATATACATATTTTAAACAGATTTTCAGGGAGATGTAATAAAAGTTCTTGGTAAAAATTGTGCTAACTTTGCCCTAACCAATCAGATGTTAGCTTTCAAATGGTTGGGGCAAAATTAGCAACAGTTTTAACAATAAGAACTTTTATTACCGTACATCTCCCTAATAGTGTATATTTACAGTACTCTACTGTTTGATATTTATTAAAAGTAACTATATCCACTGCACAAAATACATTCTGAGAATAGTATAGAATTGTTAGAATTAAAGAATTTCGTTAATCAAGATTAACAAATTACAGTTTATTCTGTAGCAATTTGCATGTATTTAATAGCAATTTGCATGTGTTTTGTGAAGTGTGCAGCAAGGCTGGGAAATTTGCGTGACTGCACTGCACAAGTTATTTTGTTACATTTAAGGCTTAAAAAAAGTACACAATGCGTGAGCATACAATGTAGTATATTCCTTACTTTATTTCTGTGCAAAGAAGAACATTGTTTGTAAGCATTAAAGTTTTTCATTAATCCAGTGGTCCCCAAACCACTGCTCCATGAAAAGGTTGGAGGCTTCTGCTTTAAAATATCATTTATGTCAATTTATTAATGAAAATTTATTTAAAATGAAAAATTCAAACCCTATTTTGACACAAATTATCTATGGTAGTGAGAAGGGCTGAGAAAAAATATTCTATGGGC
Organism: Hymenochirus boettgeri; assembly: GCA_019447015.1. Taxonomy (NCBI): domain Eukaryota; kingdom Metazoa; phylum Chordata; class Amphibia; order Anura; family Pipidae; genus Hymenochirus; species Hymenochirus boettgeri. The sequence continues at coordinate 212,690,689 of CM033474.1, read as the reverse complement.
TCTTTAACAGTGTAACTTCCATTTAAATACTTTCTTGTACCTGATTTGGTGGACTAAAAATATACAGATAAATACAATATAAAGGAGTCGTGCTCAGCCATGTTACTTACCCGCGAATGACCCCGTCATTCAATAACGGCACGCATGTCACTGGGTAATGATATTGCATCGTGGGAGTGTGCAGGGTAAGTAACAGGGACTGGATGCCTGCAATATTGCGCAAAATAACTCTAACTTATTGTATCAGAAACGCTGCACTACTTCCAAAAAGATTTGGAAGTGGTGCAGTCCCGCAAAACAAGCGTTAAACCCATGCTACCGGATATTGCACTGGGTAGTGTGGGATTTACGCTGGTTTTACGGGGTAAATGCGCATATTGAATCTCCCTGGTAGTTTCTATAGTTTTAATCGGTTTATAATAGTGTTACATCATCTGTTCTTAATTTGTACAGCAGAGATTTCTGACAGATTCTAGAGCTAAACTTTATTCTGAATTCTGAAAGTTGTTTAGGATTGTGTTGCATATCAATGTTATTCTTTTATTTGTTCCATTTTATTCAATATTTTACTAGTGGGCGATATTGTCTTGTTCTGTGCGTTAATGGAAAATACAAACTAAAACTGCTTGAGCAGATTCCCCCCTAATGAGATGCTGAGCTGAATATTTAAAAATGTCAGATACAGTAAACCAATGATCCCATTGTGAACATGTCCCAGCTCATTTGCCAGATTGAGTGGACACTTCCTCCTGTCTATGGGCAAAAATAAAACAGTGAGGAGTGGAAGAAGGCCATAATTGTAATGTTATTTTACGTAATGTCAAGAATTTTAGAAACCAAAAAATTGCGCCACTTACCTTGTGCGATCCCACGATAGAATAGCAAATGTAAACACAGTATTGCAGTGCGGAATCGTGTAAAGGTGAGAAAAGCCGGGAGTTGTGTGGGTTTAAAGGGTATCTTCACCCTTTTAAACATTATACCATGTGTAGTCCATCCCATCCCTCCCCCAACAGCCGAGTTAGTTTTGCAAGAAAATCCCTAGAAAGTTACTTACAGACCTTCAATCCCCCGGCACTCTGTTCTCGGCTCTCTGCTAGCCGGAAACAACAGAGATGGGCCGGGCTCCTTGTGGAAACAACACAAAGGGAGATTCAAGTATTTCATATTTTTGTCCATTTGCATTGTATTTATTGCAATAGCCAGTCCTTGGAAAACTGTCTAACTATGAAGGCAGTCAATGATGTGAAAAGGTTGGAGGCTTCTGCTTTAAACTATCATTTATGTCAATTTATTAATGAAAATGTATTTAAAATTTTAAAAATCTAACCCTATTTTGACACAAATTATCCATGGTAGTGAGAGGGACTGGAAAAATATATTCTATAGGCTCTTTAAAGGTTTAACTTCCGTTATAATACAGCCTTGGGGTTTAAATACTTTCTTGTACCTAATTTGGTGGACTAAAGAATATACAGGGAAATACAACATAAAGGAGTTGCGCTCAGACATGTTACTTACCCACCCATGATCCCGTGAATCAAAAACTTCACGCACATCACTTTGCGTGCTCACTACCGGGAGCATGCACCGGTAAGTAGCGGGGACTGGACGCCTGCAACAAAAGAATGTTAGATATTGCGCAAAATAAAGGCGTAATTTCTTTATTGGATTAGAAAAGCTGTGCTTCTTCCTTAAAAAGCCCCCGCAAAATGGAGGGAGTGCAGTTTGTGTGTTTTGCATGGATTTTAGGGCATTTGGAAATAGTGCTGTGCTACTGATACAAAACCACTTTGGCAAAGTAGCACAAAACTTAACGTGGTTCTGTATGGGACTTTAATCCGGTGCATCTTACCTTTGCACAATCCAACAATGCAATACCAGATGTAATCTTGTTTACGTCTCGTATTGTATCGCAGGAAAGCAATTGTATTGCAGGTATTGTATTGCAGGTAACTAATGCGACCGGACCATATTGAATCTCCCCGTTAGTGTCCTAAAATCAGTGTAAAACCCACATTACCCCAATATGACATTGGGCTAACATGGGTTTTACCCTTATATTAGGGATATTGAATCTCCCCCTAAGTGCTTCATAAATGAATGCCTATTCTCAATATGTGAATTGATTCATTTTAAAGTACTGCATAAAATGAAGCACTATAGACAAAATCTAATAAAAGGTTAGGGTAAGGTTGACAGCCCCTCGCATCTTTTCTGTACAGTGTTATTCTGTATGGCAATAAAATGCCCATAATATACTACGTAATCTTATGGGGTTTCACATGTGTTTATACGAAGATTACACAATACTACTCCATATGTGTGTGCCAATAAGTTGCTCAGTTATGAAATGGAAAGGAGACATTTTACAAAAATACTTTAAAAACTAACAGGGAGATTCAATAAAACTTCTTATCGTTTAAAATGGTGCTAATTTTGCCCCAACCAATCAGATCAGACATTTGAAAGCTAACATCTGATTTGTTGGGGCAAAATTAGCACCATTTTAAACGATAAGAACTTTTATTGAATAACCCTGTAAAACTTTAGGAAAGATTAGTTTTAGGCAGATAACACATGTTCACACGAGCCCCCCATGCTGCAAGCCAGGGGGAGGCGCTTCCTGATGGGGTTGTTTACTGGATTGCTGCCTTTCAAAGTTTATGTTGTTAGGTTGTATATTCCTTTAATTTAACAATCTTAAGGATCATAAGGTTTTTGTACTTTTTTGCTCATATAGTTAACTTTCATGTTTTAGGCTGATCTGGAAGCTTCTCTTAATGAGAACCAGCAACTAGCCAATGACTATCGGATTCTGCAAATGAAGTCTTTGAATGAGAAAGAGAAACTTTTATCAAGCTATGACAAAAAACTGAAAATGGAATCTTCCTTGCGAGACTACTTACAGGTATTCCTGGAATGTATTTTCACTTTTCCACATTCAGATGCATTTTATCACGTATCAGCACTTTTATACAATTTCTAGAAAAAATAGTCTATATCTATTACATATTAAAGGACAACTATACTGTAAAAAATTACTTTTTAACAATGAAAAGTACCTGGGGCACCTCCCAATATTGTTTCGCTGAGGAGCTACTGCAGATGCAGTTTTCAGGTGCCAGGTTGTTCTGCTCCTTGCTGAAACACTATAGAAAATTCCATTCCTCTAGCATTATCTTAATGCAAACAAAATAATATGGGAGAAATATACGACTAAAAACAAAAATTATATTGCAAAGTTAGAACAGGATGCAGGAGCACTATTACATTTTGTACTGGTTCTCCTGAAGCAGCTGCCTGGGGCCCAGGTTACTAGGGTCTTGTGGGAGATCACCTCAAGTAGAAAAGATTGCATGGTTGTACAGCATTTGGTTCTGAGGATTGTTCTTGTCTGCCAAATGGAGTAAAATGGAGTAAAACACAGTAATTTTGGGTGACTAAGCTTTTCCTTTATGGCGCTGGTTGCTGTGGGAACAGGTTCAACAAGGGATACAGTGGAGCATGGCATTGTCAGGTTGTTAGTGCCCATTTTTGTGACAGCTTAATTAAGTACTGCTCTGTAGAACATGACATAAACATGTATTACATTAAATACTGCCGCTAAAAATCAGGCAAAACTCAAAAGTTATTCTTTCCAAAAACCTTGGCACTGTGGAAAATCACAGAGAAGGAGAAAGATTTGCATTAAGGACATCTTTTACATAATGCAACACATAGAACAATATAGACCAGTTTGGATTATGACCTGCAAGTAAAAGTAGAAGAGGAAAATGAATCTGAATGAACTATTGGGTTGTGCTGTCAAGGAGCAGAGCTATGATGGATGCAGTTGTTATGTGAAGTTGGTTTTGGTTTTTGTTACACCCCATGATGTCCCTCATTTCTTTTTTGCATTTCCTACAGGAATGTGTCATAATCTTACTATTGCTGAAAATTCACATTGAACATTGAGTGTGTAAAGTAAAGATTTATTTGTGAATTACCGTAGACTAGATACTTTATTTACCCATATATACTCGAGTATAAACCGTCCCGAGTATAAACCGAGGTACCTAGTTTTAGCTAAAAAAGTAGAAAAAAACACATTGACTCGAGTATAAACCGAGGGGGTTAGTATTTGCCACTTAAGATGTTTGGAAACTACAACTTCCAGCATGCTTTATTGCTGGGAGTTGTAGTTTTCAAACATCTTAAGTGGCAAATACTTGCAAATAGGGATAAATCCTCCTTTATTTGTGCATACAGTATGCACAAATAAAGAAGGTTTTACTCTTATTTGTAAATATTGCCCTCCCTGGTGTCCGTGGTATTCTCCTACCTTGTCTGGCGGCCGCTCACTCCTCGCTCCACATCCTCAGTACGCATCCGGATGATGTCACTACTCGCAAAGTGAGAGGCGCCGGGTAGTGACATCACCCGGATGCGCACTGAGGATGTGGATCACGCGGCCGCCGGACGAGGTAAGAGACAGGTTGTCTCGAGTATAAACCGAGGTAAGATTTTCAGGCTTTTTTTAAAGCCTGAAAACCTCGGTTTATACTCGAGTATATACGGTACTTAAAGGGACACTATACTGAAAAAATTACTTTGCCTCATCTTAATCTATAATTGAATACATGTAAGTAGCACTTACTCTGATTTGCGTGTGTTGCTGCATGCCTTCAATCCAGCACACATTTTGTTTAGGAGCAGTATCCCCCCTTCCTCTTTTAACCACTCCCATTTCCATCCAACCTGACTTTTTTCCCCACAAACCAACTGCCAAGCCTGCACACAGCATACAGCATTACAACTGTCAAAACTCTGTCACCATTCCAGCTACAGTAAAACTACTCACAGAAGAATCGTTTTTGAGAACAAGGAACTTAATTGACAGCTAAAGTATAAGACGTTTTAGATTGGATATCTAAGGAAATAGGGGGCAAAAAAATGATACAGTGGTGGTTGGGAAGAATTATAGTTTCCAGTTATGGTCAATTTAAAATAACCTATTTTTCGGTATAGATGCCCTTTAAACAAGAATATGATGTAAGCAACCTTTGTGGTGTAATTAAATTGTTAGTGATGAGATGTAAGAAGAATTGTGTATGTAGGGCTCTCAAGTTAACTGATTAACCAGAAGCCTTTATTATGGTATAAGGAAGCAAACAGATAATGTAAAAAAGCTATCAAGCAAGAAAAATTTGAATATGGGTATTTCTGAGAAAAAACAAATTCTAAATGATTTTAAGATCCCTTACTATTGTAGACTAGCAAACAGGATGGTACCAGTTAATAAGGGAAACTTCTACAATGGATTCTCTTTTAATTCATTTAGAATACAAGACTGGCTGACCCAGGGAGATGTGCCATAGAAATTAGACTTCATGAAAGCAAACAAAGGTCTGGGGAAAATGGTATCCATCCCACAGTTCTTAAAGGGCATGCAATTAAATAAAATTTTAGGTTCAGCACCCCCAAAATCTAATTTTCACATTATTCATTAAAGGGTAACTGTGGTCTTGAATTCTTCCAAACTAGTAAGAATTATATAAAAAGCCTTCCAAATAAAAGCTAAATCACATATTTAGGTAAAATTTGTGAGAAGTTTCCACTGGAAAAGTTCAGCAATATACTTCCTGCTTGAACACTTCCTGTTTTCAGCCATGTGACCAGCTTGTAGTCATGTGACCAGCCTCTCTGTGCATTAATAGGCTCTCCTTCTCAACTGTCAATTTTTCCCCAATTACTTCCTGATTTCCTCAGTATTAAGTCTTAAGTGAGCATGCTTCTCCCCCGGGGCGGTTGGGTGGGGCAGAGGTCAGGTGATGTCATTCAACCTACTGGAAGCAGGAAGTTTGAACATTCACCCCAATGTAATTTCTCCCAGGCTCCAGCCAGAGATGGGATTGTCGGCTCATTTTAAAGGAAATACGACAGGCTTTCTTTTAACCCTAACTTATTTTGAGACCACAGTTGCCCTTTAAGAAATATGCCCTTGAAAAGATTAACGAGCCGCTCTGGTGTGCTACTCCTATCTACTCCTGGTCACAGCTGTCAGTCAAATTGGCAACAGTGATGTCACTCCCAATTACCTGACAGTTGCGACAAGGAAGCGCCCCACTCCTACAGCAACTTGTGCTTGAAACTAGCTCGCAACAGCAGCAGGAGGCGGCGCCAAAGTGGCAAAGGAACTGGTAAGTTAAGTCCCTTCAGTGGCATCTTTCTTAAAAACCAACAATGCAAAATTAAGTTGGGGGGTGCTAAACCTATATTTAAAATTCAATCTCATGTCTGGACTTGCCCTTTAAGGAGCTACACTGACAAATCTGATTGCCTTCTATATCATAATCTAAGTCATAGGGAGGGTGATTTATTTGGATTTTGAAAACCTAAACCTAACTAGCCATCTACTGTGTAATTCTGTAGGTTTCTGGCAATTGCTGATTTCTGAAAACCTCCTTCCTAGTGAATTATAATTGTTTTTATAATTGTTCAGTCATGGTTACATAGAGGTAACAGGAACCAATAGATACTTTACAGCTTGTGGGTGTGGGTGTGTGTGTGTTGATAACTCAATAACCACGTGCAGCTTTGTACAAGTGGGAGGCTCTGGTAGGAGAGCTGCAGAATTAAATAGTTCATTATTTCAAAATGCTGCTGATTTTAGAGGTGAAAATCTTTACGCTATGAATTATAGAATCTATTTATGCTTATTTATTTTTTAGCTCTAATTTGCCTTTAAACTAGGAAACAGTAGTGTTGACTAATAAGTCTTGTCAACCTGTTCAGTACAGGTTTCTTGTTTTAGGGTCAGAAATGTCCATTCTTCATTCCTCTAGAAGTTTGAAAACTACAATTCCCAGCATTCCTTGTAGTTTCCAAAAATTTGGAGGACTGCATGATGGACATTCCTGCTGTAGGTAGTCTGTGACATACATTAAAGCTGCATTTTTCAAAACTTTTTTTTTCTTCTCTTAACTGTTCTTCTTAATCAGCCACTTTTCACTTGGTCTCAGTACCTAAAGCTAAGCTGCTAATGCATCCCTGTGCCTTGTTGTCTAAGATAAAGTTAATTATCCCCAGTAAATTAAAGGTAGGCATGTTAGAAGCAACAGAGATTCAGGACTGCAGGCCTCTGATTGTAGTAATGATGTTTCCTGGTTTTTCCTGTAGTTATACTCAGGACAGCACATCTGAATACCGCCAAGGGGTTGCATTGGGAGAGTGTAGTTCATTGCTTTCAGGGAATGGGCTACACAGGCCTGCCGTAAGCATTGTACGAGTCCTAGTTACACTAGTGATGGGCTAAAAACTTAGAAGAACAAAAAGATTAAACGAAAAAGCAGCAAAGCTCTGAAGAACTTTACTTTTAGCAGCCATGCTAGACGATCTTCTCATTCTAATATGAACTATAGTAAGGATCATTGCACTAATGCAGGGGGATTTGTGGTAATGTTGCAGAAATTTTACTGTCAAAACGGAACTGCAATGTAATGACTTTATCTTATTAGGGTTTTCCAATAACATTTCAGCATAAACTGACTCCACATACATTAAAGTGATATTATGTCATGTGCATGTTACTATAAAGAAGCAGGAAGAAATAGTTCGATTAATGTGCTATTAACCCAAACAGTAATGTATGAATCTGTCTGTATGTGGAAATGTGGTGTATGAATACATTGTTTGTTAGAAACATGTAAAGGGAATATGCTATTTACAGTATTAAAGGGTATGTCCACCTTTTTTTTTATAACTTTTATGGTATAGTAGGTCTCCCTTCCCCAGCCCCAACCACTATATTATTATGTCCAGAAACTCCCCCAATGATTACTTACATTACCTATTTCCTCTGGCGTACTGTCCCAGTCCTCTGCTTGCATGTAACTGCAAGCAGGGAGCCGGACTGGCAGCCTCATCCGTGATTGGCTGAGAGGCAGCCAATCACGGACGCAGCTGCCGGCAGTTCAGAACACCAAGAGATGTTAGGTAAGTAATGATCGAGGGAGTTTCTGGACATATTAATATAGCGGTTGGGGCTGGGGGAGTGAGACCTACTATATACCAAAGGGTTTTTACACTAGGGGGAGGGAGAGGAAAAGGGAGGAGGGGCCTACAGTGCACATGTGCAAATTTTCCTGGAGGAGAGACAGGCTCCTGGTGGCCAGTTTTGGGACTTTGGGGGGGCATTGCAGGACAGCCATTTGGAGCAGGGATGTAAGGTAAGGTTTTTATTACACTACACAGTGGGGCCAGTAGTGGGTTAACTTGTAGTTTTGGGGGTGGACATGCCCTTTAAATGCATTAGGAGCCGATCCGTTAAGCAGTTCAACATAAAAACAAGTTCACTAACTGATGTAATAAAGATTAGCTTGACTTTAAATCCAGTTTTGCTGTGGCTGCTTAGGTTTTGGAAAACATTTTCATGCAGCCACTTCATGTCACAGCAATAGCACCAGCTCTTGCAGGACTTTTTTAGTACAAGTTTATGACTGTCGTACCATCAGAAATTGCCAGCTTAAAGGGCATGTCCACCCCCAAAACTAAAATCTCCCCCACTACTGGCCCCACTGTGCAGTGTTTAAAAATCCTTACCGTACCTCTCTGCTCCAAATAGTTCTCCTGAAATGTCTGTCCAAAGTCCAAGAAAGTGAAGAGCAGGAGCCTAGCTGTGAGTGAAAAGTTTTCCGCCTCTTACCTGTCCTCTGAGAGGTTTCTGGCTTCCCCACTGGAGCCCTTCCCCCCCTCGCTCTCGATCCCTGTTTTCTGCCCTGTGCCCTGCCCTGTGGCATTTTCTGTAATGTAGTGAACCCTATCCCACCCCCAACAGCCATATTTGTTTGCAAAAAAATAAATTGATAATGTACTTACTGAGCCTCATTCCCCCAGTGTTCTGCACTTCCGGCAGCCGTGTGTCTGTGATTGGTAGCCTCACGGCTGCTGGTCCGGCTCCCTGCTTGCAATTTCCTGCAAGCAGAGGGCCGGGTCTGAACGCTGGGGGAATCCCCCATGTCCCCCAGCCCCAACCGCATAAATTTTATTTTTAGAAAGCTCCCCAATCTTTTACTTACCTCTCCGCTTTCCTACGCGGAAGTAAGCTGCCGGCAGCCGCGTCCGTGATTGGCTGCCGCTCAGCCAATCACAGACGCGGCTGCCGGTCCCGCCCCTCTGCTTGCATTTCCTCGCAAGCAGAGGGCCGGGAGCGCGGCGCAGGAAAGAGGGGAGGTAAGTAGAGTTTGGGGGGCTTTCTAAAACAATAAATAATGCGGTTGGGGCTGGGAGCCCAGGAGGAAGAACATATTAAAAATTTTATTTCAGGGTGGACATACTCTTTAATATACACTTCTAAGAAAAAGGGAAATGATGGATAAAACAATCACATTTTAATGACGTGTTAACAGAAGGTAAATGTAATTGCCTCATTAAAATAACACGCATACACAAAAAGTGTACATACCATTATGAACAGTCAGCTATAAACCAGTGGGCATAGTTAAAAATTTCCTTCAAGTTAATCCTAAAAGTAAAATCTTCTCAATATGCATCAATCTGGCAATGTAAGTAAGACTGCCTGACATTTCCAGTATGACTTTTGGAGCCGTGAGAGGTCTCCAAGCATTTGCCAGCAATGTAACATAAACAAAGGCATAATGTCAGTATCTACAGTATGTAAAGCCAAAGCAAAATCTAATTGCCACAGATGTATCATGATTAATCTCACTAGAGCAACCTTAAAAAGAAGTTCATTTCAGAATGACACAGAACAGACAGTGACGTTATAGGGCAATTTGCAACTGGTCTTCAGATAAATGAAGATAGGCCACAACTTGAACATAATACTAAGGTCTCATGTTCACTAGAAATGGAGCAAAATACAAACTACAACGGACGGTTAATTTTTTGGTACATTTTGGTCCTAGCGCTCCGTTTTTGCTATCTTTATTATTAAAACACGTCCCTTTCCAGACAGAAATGCATGCAGCAGTGCATTTTAATGAGCCTAGTCAATCCGATCCATTAAAAAGAAGCACTGCAATGCAGTGTGTTCAGAAACAGACAGAAAAGGGTCTAGTGCGAATGAGCCCTAAGAAACTAAAAGAAAATTTAACTAACAAGATAGATATATTACTTCTCTCATTTTTTAATAACCAGCCATATTTATATATACTAGGGTATGGGTTGGAAGAAGTAGTATAGCACTCACATAGATTAATGTGTGCTGAACTTTATACATAAGAGATATATAATCAATATACAATCCGAACTGCAGCCCTCCCACTTTGTGTCTAAATGTGCCAAGGTGGGGTTCATCATTTCTCTGCTGGAAGGGAAACCTATGGAATGAGCTTCCCCACTGTGGGAAAATAATTCTCCTCTGGTAAACCACTCCACTGCATTCCTGTCTTCATTCAAGGTGGTCTTTGATGCCTCTGGTCATACTACCATTGCCTCCTCTCGCCTTTTACAATTACGTCAGAATAATCGCAGTGCTAGACAATTCGCCATTGAGTTCACTAACTACAGAGGTTACTTGGAATAACAAGGGTTATGTAGCTGCCTATTGGCAGGGCCTTTCAGACATGCTGAAGGATGACATGGTATGCAGAGATCTACCTACCAACCTGGACGAACTAATTGCTCTCAGTATTAAGATTGATACCTGCCTTAGTGAACACTTAGCTAAAAAAGAACGCAATAAGAGGGCATTTCCACCCTTGGCTCCATGCTTTAACAATCCTCTTCAATCTCCTACATCCCTACCACGTGGTTCCGACGAACCAAGGCAGATTGGTAGAGCCCATCTGTCGAAAAAGGAGAAGACTGCAGGGCTATGTCTCTATTGTGGGGTAAAAGGGTAACTTCGCCAAGTATTGCTCTCCAAAAACAGGAAAGCTCCTGTGCCTAGATAGACGGGGTGACCCATCTGGGAGGGATATCCAACATCCCTCTGCAAGACTTCATGTTTTCTTCTTTCTATCCAACTCCAACTCAATCCAATGTAAACCTTTTAACTACTGACATTTCTCAACTCTGGGGAATTAGGTAGCCTTTTGTATTCTTCATTTGCCAAACATTTATAGATTCCTCTACTGCCTCTATCCACCACTCTTCGTGTGTTTTCTATTGATGACAAGGCTGCTATCTTCAAATGGCATCTCCCTGACCACAATCAAAATGCTTTTATGGGTCGGTCCTCTACAAGAGGGGGTTGAGATGGACCCTGCCAAGATCGCTGACATCAAAGTCTGGCCATTACCTACCATATACTGTATTATAAACTACGCCAAACTATGTGTACAGTTGTTCTTGGTTGACAAGCTCAAACTTTATAGCAGTTCATTTGGTACCAAAGACCTGAAGATACCCAAGAATAATGGTTGTTTATAATAAGTTATAATGTGTAGATGGATCTAGCCCATTGGGAATCCGGGAAAGGATATTGCAGATTCTGATGGAATTAACCATAGTGAAACAGAAAATCTAGAAAGATTATGGAGCCTGGAAGGTTGAATCTGTTTATTGCATGATATTAGATGGCAGGTTCCCTTAATCACTCAGGATTTCCTCAAACCCACTATTTTTATTGGACCAATAAATGTTAAACTTGTAAGACCAATTATCTTAGTTATTTTTTGTATGCCGAGTTGTGCAATAAATTCCTACCCCCTGTACCAAATAGGAAAGAAGCGACATATTGTAAAGGAAATTGAAAGAGGTTTATTCCATATGTTAAAGGGTAACTTAGAATGTGGTTTCTGCCAGCTGGTAATAAATCAGAATAATCAATACAGACATGCTGGGTTATGGTATTGTGAAGACCCTGGGAAGCACAACAGATAAAATAAGACATAAATCAAACAAGTGGCAATGTTCTGCTGTAGCTGTGGAAAAGAACAGCTTGAATAAATCTTAATAGACATTAATGGCAGAATTAGACGTTTGATCTCTATTAATAGGTAACTGAATATAATTCACTGATGTAACTAATAACTTAGTTGGACCAGCCAAGTGATCCCAAGAAATAATAATGTTTATTCAGAGACATCTACATTCTATTAATGGACTGTCTCACATGATGGTTTGTTTTAAGGAAAAAATTTACAAAAAAAAAAGTTTTACATTTATTTTAAACTCCTTATATTCTTGAGGGAGGCACTCCAGCTTCATATTCAACTGCTCGGGTGCTTATCACTTAGTATACATTTCCTCCACATCTTGAGATAGCACTCACTCACTCACTATTATCAAAGTTTTTATAGAAGTATACCGTCTTGACGTGTTTCCCCTCTCACAGGAGCCGTCCTCAGAAAATACAAACATCATGTGTAGATACTCCCCCTATTTAAAACCTCCCCCAACCCAACCACCATAAGTGCATATTACCAATAATTAAACATGTATAAACCATAGTACGTGTACAGCATACATACGTACCACACTTCCCATATTGTTCCATGCATCCAGGTCGCCATGTAGGAAACAGGTTCCCAGGTAGGAGTCGCGTAATCAGGTGTCATCCCTCATGCGCCCGCACGTAAACTCCAATAGCCCCCAAGAAAAACAAATACGCTACAACTTGCGCGCGCATAACACTCCTGAGCCAAGACCAGCCATACACGTGTCTGAAGAGGGGACCTAGATACAGGCCCCTCCCACTAAGCGTAACCCAGGAAATGGCAAATGCGAGGATCCACCCCAGACAACCAAAAGCACCAATCAATGTACAGGAACCAATAAACAATAACCGGGGGTTGCTCAGCAACCCATCCCAAACAACTCAAGCCTAGCGAGCTCCCTGGGGCATGGAACAACATCGGACTGACATAATCTTATAATAAATATGCAAAGAAGAGGAGCATAATACAAAAGGCACAATAAAAAGGCTCTACACTATAAGTGCAAACCCCTAATCAAAAATCACAAATTAGTAGACATCCTCATCGACAGTCTAGTACCCAACAGGACCCCCTAAATTCCATATCTAGAAGGGAAAAGTAAGACTAAGCTAGCCAATTACCACTATATCCAAATAATACTGTCCCTGAAGGGACCACTAAGTCTAACTCAAGGTCCACTATAGAGGGACCAATCAAACATATACATGGGATATGACCACATCAGATTATATATAGAGTCATAATATATCGAAGTCGTGACAGGGAAAAGTTATAAAAAACATTGAAGGGCCCACTGCTCATTCAGGCCCTTAGGGGAGAGGGTTTCTAAGTTATATTTCCATCTCGCTTCACGGCGGAGGAGAGCTGTTTCTCTATCCATTCCACCATATCCTTCCCCTACCCCGTCAATGATCATACATCGTAATGACGATAGGGGATGATGTAGCCTTTTAAAATGTCTTGCGAAGGCCATCTCGCCAAACTTATTGGCCGTCTCCCTTCCCTTCAATAGCATTCCTTATTGATGCCCTATGATTGGCCATTCTCTCTCGGAATGCTGTAGTTGTCTTTCCCACATATACTAGGGAGCACGGACATATGATCAAATATATAACAAACTTGCTGGTACATGAGTACCAGCCCCGTATAGACACCCGTTTCCCTGTTTGGGGATGAACAAAACTGTTCCTTGTCAGCATACTTCGGCATGTCACACAATTCGGGCATTTAAAACATCAACTTTTGTGGTGAGAGGTTTCTTTTCAGGCATACTGTTGGTCAACACCAACATGTTGCATAAGTTTTTCCCTTTCTTATAGACATGTCGGATATGGGTCTTAGAGAATGGCAACTGTCTATCCCTTAATCAATTCTATCCCTTAATCTATTCCCAGTGTCTATCAACACTTAATCTCACTTCTTTACTCAGGGGATGGAAGTTAGAGATAAAATGAATACTCTCATTGGGTGGGCTTTTTTGTTTCTCCCGCCCACCTTCACTCTTAGACCATCTGTCCACTTTTACCAGTGCCACATCAATTTCAGACCTCTGATATCCACTCTCCAAGAACCTCTTAACAGCTTCCGCTAATTGCATCTCACATTGTGCCTTATCTGTGTTGTTCCTATAAATTCTCAATAATTGAGAGTACGGAACTCCTCTCTTAACAGGGGCTGGATGACAGCTTTGTTTATGCAATAGGGTATTCTTATCAGTCGGCTTTCTATACAGAGCCATACCAAATTTACTGCCAATTTTAAAGATCCTCAGATCCAAGAACTCTATGCTCGACTCCTGTATGTTTGCTGTCGGGGTATCCAAAGAATTGATATGGGTGACAAATTGCTGGGCTGTATTACTATCACCCTTCCATAGGAGGAACATGTCATCAATATAGCGAACATACAAAAGTATGCTAGATCTATATTGATCTATTGATCTATGATATGTTCTAACTCAAATTTCTCCATATATAGGTTAGCGAACGATGGGGCCACATAGGACCCCATCGCCGTCCCAGCTTTCTGTCTTAAAAACTGGCCCTCAAAATGGAAATAGTTATAAGACAATATTAATTCCAACAAGTCCATCAGGAACTCAGTAGGTGGGCATGCATGCCTTCTCTGGACCAATGCTTCCCTACATGCCATCAGACCCTCAGTCTGTGGGATAACAGTATATAGACTCCCCACATCTCATGTCATAAGGATCAAACCCTCTTGGAATTCAACATTTTCCAACATCACTAGCAACTGCCCACTGTCTTTAATGTAGGATGCCATCTGTTTCCCACTCTCTTGAAGAAAAAAGTCCACATACTGTGCAACTGGACAAAATAAGGAGCCCACAGCTGACATAATCGGTCGACCCGGAGGAGCCACCAAAGATTTGTGAACCTTCGGGAGTGTATAAATGTGTGGACGTCTAGGGTTGATAACAGAAGTAATCCATCCACAACTCTCAGCACAATCAAGTTTGCCCATCAATTTAGCCGCATATCCATCCGTCGGATCACCTTGCAATTTTTCATAGGTCCTAATCTCATGTAGTTAATGCAACAGTTCCTCTCTATAGAACATTTGATCTAACAAGACAACAGCCCCTCCTTTGTCTGCAGGGTGGATAATCAGTTCTTTATCATCTCTCAATGAGCATATAGCTCTTCTCTCCCCGTCCGTTAAATTAGAGAACGTTCTCATTTTTTGTTTGCCCATTTCCCTCACATCATCCGCTACCAAGTTGTAAAATACCTTGATCACTGGGGACATATTGGGCAAATCCTTCTTACTTCTCTTACTAAATCTCGGTGGGGGTGCAGTTTGTTTGTCTTTAAAGTGATCTTTAAATTTCAGAGTTCTCTGTAATTTATAGAGGTCAACCTCCGCATCAAATGGGTTAAATTTCGGAGTGGGAATAAACGATAACCCCTTATTCAACAGTCTGGTCTCATCCATTGATAAGATATGTTGGCTAAGATTGAATATTACATTACAATACATTGTCCTCTCGGGGGTTTTGAGCTTACTACCATACCCCCCCTTCTGGTACACTGCCTTTTCCTGTCATGACGCCTGAACGGGTAGTCACCCCTTGAAAAGTGTGATCCCTTTGACCCTCTTGGGCCCGAGAGACATCTCTCTTACTGGTGTCTCCTTCTGATCCTGATGACTCCCCAGAACTATCCACTATGTTCAGTGGTTTCCGTATTCTTGGTCTCATCGTTGTTCTGCATCTTATTGGTTCCCTGTTGCCAACCATTCACACTTTTCTCTTTGTAATCCCCCTCTACCCTCCTGAACTTATTATTCTTAAAGGATGTTAATTCATTCTTGTATCATTCAACTTGATCAGACAATTTGGTCATCCAATCATTCTTAGTATCACATTGTAGTGTCTCCAGTGTGGTCACATCAAATTTGCTGATCTCATCTTGTATTCCCGCATGAGGGATGACGCCTGATTTCGCGACTCCTACCTGGGAACCTGTTTCCTACATGGCGACCTGGATGCATGAAACAATATGGGAAGTGTGGTATGTATGTATGCTGTACACGTACTATGGTTTATACATGTTTTATTATTGGTAATATGCACTTTAGGTGGTTGGGTTGGGGGAGGTTTTAAATAGGGGGAGTATCTACACATGATGTTTGTATTTTCTGAGGACAGCTCCTGTGAGAGCGGAAACGCGTCAAGACTGTATACTTCAATAAAAACTTTGATATTTTTATATAAGTCCCGTGATCTCTCAAGATGTGAAGGAAATATATATATATATATATATATATATATATATATATATAAAATAACTTTTATTGCGATCTTCTTAAAACATATTAACGCGTTTCAGCTCTGAACGAGCTGTCCTCCGCATAAATTTTATTTTTAGAAAGCTCCCCAATCTTTTACTTACCTCTCCGCTTTCCTACGCAGAAGTGAGCTGCCGGCAGCCGCGTCCGTGATTGGCTGCCACTCAGCCAATCACAGACGCGGCTGCCGGTCCCGCCCCTCTGCTTGCATTTCCTCGCAAGCAGAGGGCCGGGAGCGCGGCGCAAGAAAGAGGGGAGGTAAGTAGAGTTTGGGGGGCTTTCTAAAAAAATAAATAATGCGGTTGGGGCTGGGAGCCCAGGAGGAAGAACATATTAAAAATTTTATTTCAGGGTGGACATACTCTTTAATAGGACTTTTTTGCACTATTTTAACTATGTAATAATAATGGAAATTTACTGATACGTACTTCTTTGCTACTTTTTGATATGTAATCTAAGAATTTGTTACTTTCTTTTTTCTTAAGTAAACTTCATATTTTATGATAAGAGTGGTTTCCAATTTATGTTTCTTCCAGTATCCAGTGCATCCACCTATTACTTACCATGGCATTAAATACTTACAGCCCCAAAGAGCCACATAGGGGTGAAAGTCACATTAACCAAGGGTGAATTAGTTAAATTAGCGTGACTTAAAAACTGAAAGAAAAATAGGGGTTAAAGTCACAGTAACCAATTGTGTTAGCGTGGCTTCTTCAGAGCAGAAATTGAAGAGAATGTGAACTTTTTTACCAGTTTTTCCATGCAAAATTTAAAGGCAAGCCCAACCCTCTCACTTAATTTTATACTTCCACACCCCTGAAAATCCAAACCTGTGGTCCTGAACTAAAACTCATCCTGAACATTACTGGTTGCTGCTGCCTCCTCAGGGAGGATCTAGAGGCCCCATTAATCATGTGATGGCTCCTGTAACTTGCCGTTGTGTTTCGCCAGTTAGGAAGCATGCAAGAAAATTGAAAATAGAACCTGGAGTGGTTTTTGTCAAATTTACATATGAAGTTAATTGTGCTGTAAATCTATCACTGTTCCTTTGTTTTCTGCCTTTTCATTGTTGGATCACCTGATATTTGCAATCACAGTTTTATACTGTATTTTTTATTACAATCCATAATATTCCCCTACGCCATATATTCTGTATGTGTTAGAAATTACAGGTATTATTTTAGGATAATCAGCATTTCTCTCTATACCAACTATGTATCTCATTTTCAATTATAAAAGGTGCTTCTGGCTGAATAGCAGTCTCAGAAATATGTCTTTGTTTACTAATTTTATATGTTTCATCTAATAATATTTCTTGTTCCTCTAGTTTTAGTATAGATGAGACTACAGTTAGCTGAAAAGATTTGCTATTAACTTCTTTTTTCTATAAAAAAAAATTAAATTTGAGGATAATCCTACCTCCAGAGCTTATTCTGTTCCTGGCCATTGACTGTGACAGTGAAAGGCTCATCTGAAAGCACTGGAGCATCCAATCTAAAAGCATAAAACATATTACATTTCATGAAAAAGCTAATTCAGATTGTTTAATTCTAGTAATATTGCCTCTGTCACCTTCAAAATCAAAATGTTCTTTGCTGTTATTATAAGGAAAACAACCAAATTGCTAGAAAACCCATTTGAATATACAGCTGCCTTATGTTGCATACTAATTTGATGAAAATGCTCCTTTTTTCAGCATACATTGCTGAATATGGTTTCTTTATGCATCCTAGTTGTACATGGTTTGTAGTAGAAAGTACCCTTTATTACTAAATAAAAGGTTGTCAGCTACGCCAAAATATCATTCACGTACAGTATTAAAGTATCAAACTTCATATACAGTCTGCAATGACTAAAGGTGCCCATATAAAATGAGTATGGATGTATCTCACCCCCATGGTTCCCCAGCTGGAGAACCAAGCGGGTGAGATCCATCCATAATCGATTTAAACCATTATCAGTGTGCCCTATTGCAGTACTCGTGAACTTTTTATTTATATAGCGCCACTTGGGGATACAGAGCTGTACAATATTAAAATACAATAAAGTCATACAAGGGGCATAAATACATAGATAGTTCAGTACATAAATATATAACTTATATAAATAGAAGTGCTAGAGCTTTGCCAAGTGTATTACCAAGTGTATTACCACAAGAGGTAATGAGGTCCCTGCCCATAGAGCTTACAATCTAGTTAGGTGGGAAACATACAGATACAATGGAATGGGTATAAGTGCTGGAGTGAGATGTATGCAGTGCAAATAAAACAATCAAATACTGTGCTGGTTACCAAATAAGTAGGATGTAAGGCTAGATTTAAACCTGCGTATTGAGGTTTCTTGACGAAGAGAGAGGGGAATAGCATTCCAGAGGATGGGAGCTATGAGAGAGAAAGGTTTAAGGCGAGAGGAAGCAGCCCGAGTGGGGGGTCTGTACAGGAGCTGGTTCTGCGATGAGCGGAGGGTACGGGCAGGAACATATGGGGAGACTAGAGAGGAAATATAAGGAGGAGCAGCAGAGCAAAGGGATTTAAATGTTAGGAGAATGATTTTGTATGTAATGTGCTGTTTAATGGGGAGCCAGGTTGTTGTCCGGTACAGAGGAGATTTGAGATCCTGTTTATTAGAGAGCGAAACAATACATGTGGCAGAGTTCAGTATAGACTGAAGGGGAGAGAGGTGGGAAGCAGGAAGACCAGAAAGTAGTAGGTTGCAATAGTCCAGGCACGATGAGAGCATGCATAAGCAATAGCGGTGGTTGGGAGAGAAAGAAAGAGTATATGTGTCTTTATTTTTCTTATAGCCCTGTTTATTGATGTTCTATGTAGTAATATATGTGTCTTTATTTTTCTTATAAAAATGTTTCTCTGCTATTAAGTTTTATGGCAGCTGAGTGCCTTGGGAAGTCCTGAGTACAGTCAGTATCTTTACTAGCCTTTTAGCTAGTGCTCATATTTATATATACAATAGCAAAATGTATGGGATAATCAGTAAGAAAGGTAAGAAACCCCCAGCACTAGAGATATTAGATATATTAGTTTGTAGATGAATGTCTAATCTATCTAATATCTAAGTAATTAATGTATGTAAGCTCACAGTTTTGCTAATACTGGCATGTGGGCATAGAGCGCTTGTACCGGGAAGGGTATAGCAAGGGATATAGAGAGGCCATTTGGGCCTGGGCTTTTTTATCCTAATGACCAGTGAGAGTTCTTGTTCGGTAAAGGGGAGGGCAAAATTTGCAACTTTTTTTTATCTATCAAATGAGGTAATGCAGTAGAACATATATAATCCTAAAGTTTACATTGTAAATTAGCTTCGGACATGGAATTGAATTTTGTTGAGAATTTTGTTAAGATCATAAACATCTACCTAGAACTACTGTAACAGTAGTGAATGCATGGGAAGATACTCTAGATGTTAGCATTTTTTGTCCAAATCATATTTACATTTTGTTTTGTTCTCTTACAGTACATAGTGTACTCATTGTTAGTGCATTATAATTTAACTAGACATTACCACATTTCCCACGTTCAACTCACCTCTTATTGAATATATTCTAAAAGCTTGCTATGGTTATCGTCTTATTTAACCAGTAAAGGTATCACCTTAACATCACTTTTGGTATGTTTCAGGACATGATTTGAGTTGCAGTGAACTTCAGTACAAAGGCAGCTATAGAATTGTTCTTAAGAAAGAGTTGTCGCATACGCTGCAATAAAAGAATATTGGGAATATCACAACAAAAATGCACTGCATTGCGACCACGCTTTTCATATGCGTTACTGTGTGTTGTAGTGTTGCCACAGCCTAATAGTCTACAAAGTGATACAAAGGCATAATAAAAGTGTAGAATAAATAAGTTACATTTATACATGAGTTAAAATAGTAGTTTGTGGCATTTTTTGTTGTTAAAGGTATAACTTTGTTCTTCAATTTATTTTTAGCTGTGTGCCATATAATTTGCAGGAACAAGTATTCACTATAGCCTAGATGCTTGTTTATGACATGCTTTTTAGAACTATAAATATTTAGCACATGTTATTGGAAGCAACATCAATAGATACAAGCAAATAAAAACAGTAACAGCAAAGACCTAAAGTGAGATGTGCATGAAATGAACTTGGTGTAGACATAGATACAGCATATCTAGGTATACACACGAATATAGCATATCTAGGTATACACATGGATACATCATATCTAGGTATACACATAGATACATCCTATCTAGGTATACACATGGATACAGCATATTTAGGTATAAACATGGATACAGCATATCTAGGTAAAGATGTGGATACAGCATATCTAGGTATAAACATGGATACAGCATATCTAGGTGTAGACATGGATACAGCATATCTAGGTATAAACATGGATACATCATATCTAGGTATAAACATGGATACAGCATGCCGTTTGGAGTCAGGAAGGAATTTTTTTCCCCCTTTTTATCTGGGGTTTTTGCCTTCCTCTGGATCAACTGTTAGGTAGGGTTAAAAAAAAAAAAAAAGGGGGGTGAATAGGTTGGACTTGATGGACGTATGTCTTTATTCAACCTTAATTACTATGTAGCATATCTCGGTGTAGACATGGATACAGCATATCTAAGTATAGACGAGGATACAGCATATCTAGGTATAGACATGGATACAGCATATTTAGGTATAAACATGGATTCAGCATATCTAGGTGTAGACATGGATACAGCATATCTAAGTATAGACATGAATACAGCATATCTAGGTATAGACATGGATACATCATATCTAGTTATAAACATGGATACAGCATATCTAGGTATAGACAAGGATACAGCATATCTAGGTATAGACATGGATACAGCATATCTAGGTATAGACATGGATACAGCATATCTAGGTATAGACATGGATACAGCATATCTAGGTATAGACAAGGATACAGCATATCTAGGTATAGACATGGATACATCATATCTAGGGATAAACATGGATGCAGCATATCTAGGTGTAGACATGGATACAGCATATCTAAGTATAGACATGGATACATCATATCTAGGGATAAACATGGATGCAGCATATCTAGGTGTAGACATGGATACAGCATATCTAAGTATAGACATGGATACATCATATCTAGTTATAAACATGGATACAGCATATCTAGGTGTAGACATGGATACAGCATATCTAGGTGTAGACATGGATACAGCATATCTAGGTATAGACAAGGATACAGCATATCTAGGTATAGACATGGATACATCATATCTAGGGATAAACATGGATACAAGATATCTAGGTGTAGACAGGATCAGCATATCTAAGTATAGACATGGATACATCATATCTAGTTATAAACATGGATACAGCATATCTAGGTGTAGACATGGATACAGCATATCTAGGTATAGACATGGATACAGCATATCTAGGTATAGACATGGACAGCTATCTAGGTGTATGAATGGATACAGCATATCTAGGTATAGACATGGATACAGCATATCTAGGTATAGACATGGATACAGCATATCTAGGTATAACATGGATACAGCATATCTAGGTGTAGACATGGATACAGCATATCTAAGTATAGACAAGGATACAGCATATCTAGGTATAAACATGGATACAGCATATCTAGGTGTAGACATGGTATAGACATGGATACAGTCGATACAGAAGTCAAAATTTAAATTGTCTGGGTTTTGGGGGTTTTTCTAGTCACAGAAAAAAAATTTGCTTAGTGAGTGGGACATACTGTTTAAAAAATAGTTGGGGAGATGCAATATCCTTCAATGCAATACCGGACATAATCGTTACGACTGGTATTACATTGCAAAATCATGTGAATGTAAGTAGCTGGTAGGTGCGATATTGTACCTTCAGGAAAAAAATATGTTCCAATACTCATCATACTGTATGATTTTAATGAATGGAAACAGACATGTAAATGTAGGATGTATAGTATGATTCATTGTTCTATACAATAGAATTGTATTTAACATATTAATTGATGTATAAGTTATTTGATTTTAAATGCTTTCCAATCAATCTACCAGACCTTGGACATTGCTATTTAGCGCCACCCTACAGATCACAAAACTATTCTTGTTCCAGTGCTCCACTGATAATTAGAGAGGCAGTATAACCACATTAGTGTTATTTAACTATGATTCCAAATTTTTGTGTTATTATCGCTCTCCAGATGGATGGCACTGCTTTATATTTAATAAATATACTAGACATACTGTAGTACATTTTGCATTGAAATGCAATTTCAATCTCTGCTCTTTTTTGAAACAAAACTCATGTTCCATGAGGGATTTACTATTTAATGGCCCAAGACATTTCATTGGAAGGATTGTGTCATTGATGAGGAAATTATAAAGTGGAAGCACAGGGCGCTAATATAATAAATAGTTTGTCAAAAATTAAATCTTTATGGAAAGATGAGAAAAGATACAGTATGTATAATGGATCAGGTAAATATAGGAGAAAATACAGTAAATATCCTTTATTTTATTCTCTTTTACAGACAAGGCTATTAAATAAAGGCACTGGGGAAATCCTGATCAGGACTTAACCCTCTTTGTGGTTTTAACAACAGCTATAAACTGGCGGTAAAAAAACACAAAGAAGAGCTACAAGCACCATAATAAATAGCTATGAACCAAGCACTTGTGGCTCTGGATAAATCTCTCCCAATAAAGAAGCTGCACTCTATATTAAAGGACAAATATATATAAAAAATAACATCACCCCATTACATGTCCACACTTTCAGCAGTTGAAATTGCTTACTTACATTTACAACCGGGCTGCCCCCCCTCTTAGATATCACACAGCATAGATGAGTGCTAAAAGCCAACCTCCTAGAAGGCCCAAGGCTGTAATTAACACAACACTTGTCATTGGCTGGTGGTAGTGTCTGTTACAACCTCTTTCCTCCTCCTCTGCCAGTCTAACAAACTTAAGGCATCCTGTTGCTTGGATACAGCCTACATAAGCTGATAATCAGCTAGGTGGAGTGTTTTCTCGCATGCTGGTTTTGAGTGACAGTTAGGAAAAAAAGGTATGAGGAGGGCTGCAAACCTTTACTCTTTTTAAAGGGCAAGTCCAGCCCTAAATATGAAAAGTTATATACTGGTAAATCACCCCCCAAAACCCTAAGCGGTAATAGTTTGAAATATGAAATATACAAGTCTAACCTGAAATCCTGCACAATGTCCTGTTGCCCCTTTTTCTGCTTCCTGGTTCTTCCAGTTACCAACTGTCAGTTATGGATTGAAGTTGAATCAACAGACAGTGACTGAATGTAATCCCTAGCTGCTCCTCTGAGCATGCCCAGGCTCAGTACAGCTCAGTACAGGTTTCTAAATTGTCTAGTTTCCATGCGCATCCAGAAGCATAGCAGGCATACAGTAATGAATTCACAGACAATAGATGATATTCAACATATTTTAAAGAGGCCATTCTTTCTAAAAAGATGTTTGTTGATGAGAGTGGAGTTGTCCTTTAAAGCTTTTTTTTTAAATGCATGTAGGCAATAGAATTAACCTTTAAAGGGCATGTCCAACTTACAACAAAAAACTGGTCACTTGTCATTTATTTGCCCCTAACCACAACTGCTATTTTATCACCTTATTGCATGCATTTCTCAGAAGTATTGCTCCCGATCTCTTCATTTCTGGCAGATATTGTGCCTCCCCCCCCTGCTCAATGAACTTTTAGGAACTTGGGCTTCCTCTGCCACTATGGGGCAATAATTTTCCTTAAATTCTTGGCTAGTTATATATCTAATATATGTGCTGAATATATTGTTGGATTTGGGGGCAGGTAACTGAGAATTTTTTGTGACCATACCCTTTAATGCTTTAATATTGGTTTTAGGTATTTTAGGCTGGGTACACACCAGCATATATTTTCGGCCGACTGACCTATTAATGGCACTTTCGGTCGGTCGGCCGAAAATATCTGCTGGTGTGGGGCGGCCAGCCACCACTGACCTTGGTTGTTTGTTTGTCCGGATCGGGTGAACGGACAATCAGACGATCGGACGTGTTGGTAAATTCAGATCAATCGTGCGGTTCCCTATGGGGTGGCACGGTCGATCGGTCGCACTTTCGGCCGCGGCGTAGCGAGCGCTCGGTTGGGATAAATAGTCCCTTCGTGTGTACCCAGCCTAATGAAATGAAATAAGTGTAAATAAGTGTGTAGTGCAGGATTCTCTTGATATACATGAAATACAATTAAATCAACATACACATACAGGTCAAATTACAGACACACTATTGCTTTAATTTGCCATAACTGAACCAATGCAACTGCTGTAATTGTAGTTGCAATAGCCCTTAGTACATCAGTGCAAAAGTGCTATTAAACTGCAGCAACCAATCTGATGCTATTTACCTGCACTAATCCAGTAAATTGCTAACATCTGATTGGTTGCTGCAAATTAAAAGCATGGAATACTGGATTCTCCAGAATTTATGACTCTTTTTGCATAACAGCCAGATGACCAACAAAGATAATATTTATTAAAAACTTCATTATGACAGGCCCTTCTGTTTCAGGCATATAAAATAAGGTTCCATATAGATACATTTTATTTTTTACTTTTTTAAGGGGGCGGCATTATACCAGAAAAAAAAAGGTTATTTTAAAAACTGGGACCATAAAACTGGGGAAAAAAAACTATAATTCTTCCCAACCACCACTGTATCATTTTTTTGCCCCCTATTTCCTTAGATATCCAATCTAAAACGTCTTATACTTTAGCTGTCAATTAAGTTCCTTGTTCTCAAAAACGATTCTTCTGTGAGTAGTTTTACTGTAGCTGGAATGGTGACAGAGTTTTGACAGTTGAAATGCTGTATGCTAAGTGCAGGCTTGACAGTTGGTTCGTGGGGAAAAGGTCGGATGGAATTGGGAGTGGTTAAAAGAGGGAGGGGGGATACTGCTCCTAAACAAAATGTGTGCTGGATTGAAGGCCATCAGCAACACACACAAATAAGAGTAAGTGCTATTTACATGTATTCAATTATAGATTAAGATGGGGCAAAGTCATTTTTTCAGTATAGTGTCCCTTTAAGCAATTCTAGGAAAGCTTACGTAATGTCCCCCCCCGTTAAAAACTTTGAAGTACCTGCAGAGAAACCAATTTTATTTATGGCTTGTTAGAGACCATGGGGAGGTAAGTTACTATTATGATCATGGGCTGGGAATGGGGAAGTTAAAAATAGCTACAGTTTTTACTGCCCTTTACACAAACCTAAAAATCTCAAACCTGATCTAAATCTGATCGTATACACTCTTCGCAAAAATATACCCCCAAATGTAACTAATGCAAAAATATGGAATCCATTGCACCAGAAGGGGTTTTGTAAGGTTTTAAAAAAAAATGACACCATTAAACGTTTGCACAGCATTCTAACACATGTTTTTTTATTATTCACGTACAAGTTTTTCTTAATTTGTTTATCAGAAAGTCTTTTTGGTACAAAGATAATAAAGCCCATAATGTAGAGCAAAATGCCTAAACAAAAAACAGTTAGCAGCTTATGCATGGCTTTCAAAATACCCCAGATAGCAGGAAAGAGGCTTATTTCTTTTAACAGGATCATATGCAAAAACTATGATACTCCCTCTTCAACTCTCCTTCTTCCTTAAGGGTTTGATGAAGATGTTCTAAAGCCAGATGATTGCAATGATGGAATTGTGTTTTAAAAAAGTCATTTCATCATCACCTCTGTTGCTATCAAATAGCAACTGTCCTTCATAACTCTTTCAAAATAAAGTACTTTGTGGGTTGTGTTTTGGTTCATCAGCTTGCCGCCTCACGTTATTTTCCCACCGCCCACTTCCCCTCCTTGTTTCACAATTCTATTACCTTCCTTTACAAAAACATATCACCAGTTTGCTTTAAATTCAAGTTATCCACCCGTCCCTGCCTTCCTTACCCCTCCGTCTGCAGCAGGAAAAGTAGAACACTTGCCTGTCCATCCATCTAAAGGACAAATATACTTTAAAATTACCTTTTTTTTAAAATCAAGGCCCCTGGGGCAAGGAAGATAGGATTGAATATTTTTTTCCCCCCCCCCACCCTCTTTCTTTACCCTTCATTCCCCCCATTGTTTTTTTTTAAATCCTTTCTCGCCATCTTTTCTCCTTATGCACCCGGGCCATTTCTTAAAAATTAAAAGATGGGCTGAAGCATACCAGGAATGACCTTGGCAGAACAAGTTCTCTTTGTCCGCCTGCTCCTTTATAGAAATCCAATTGGGGGGGGAGGCTTTTTTTTTTTAATTTTAAATTGTTTTTTTTTTTTTAAAAAAAACTCTATAAAACGCACTATCGTTTTACCTTTAAATATCTGGAATTTACAACCACCGCGTGTAGACCAATTTAAGGGTTTTTACCTGAAATATAGACCTTTCCTTTAAAATACTGGAAACATACCAAGAATGGCAGTCAAACTCAACTACTAAAAACTTTTAAGGCACGAGAGTTTTTCAAGATGCCCTGTGTTATGGGGGAATTTGACCTAAAACAAAGTTTAATCATTTAACCATATCTAACTGTTACATTTTTTAAATGGTGTCTCCTTAAAAGAGTAAAAACACAATTCTTAAAAGGCAGACTGGCTGCAAACCACAATGTAATTAGCTTACTGTAAAAAGTACATACAGTTATTTTCATTTCAAATAAAAGTTACTGTGCAAAAGTGCTAAAACACCACATTACTTGACATTTTTATGTTTTCTGCTTTTGGTTGTCAAAGCAAACAATTATGTGTGGTGGATTTATTTTAATGTAAAAGAAAATCATTTGTTTGATGAACTCTTCCAGTTCACCGGCTGTCTATAATACTTCCCTTAAACTATGTGCTAATGGTCAATAACACAAGTAGAAAATTGAAATGCAATATTGACTAAATGATAAATGAATCAGTTGCTGTTAAGAGGAAATACAACAAGCATAAGAGGCAACCCTATTAAAAAGACAATGTTGCCTGGTGTTTAAGGTCATGTGCCCACCCAAAAAACTATTATTTATATTTGATTTGGACCAAATAAGTGCCCAAACACCCTTTAACAGCATATAAATCGGTCCAGTGGGTTTCAAAAAGTTACGACCTTTTTGTATCGCTGGCTTAATCCTGCAGCACTGGCACCAATACAGCGAAACAATAGACGAAGGTTTTACATACCTTGCCCCTGTCTTTTTCAATGTTTCCTTAGCATTTCTGTTACACATCCCAGCAATAGAGAACACAGGAAAGTTGCAATCATTAAATGATCTGAAACCCCTGGATCCCCCCAACTCAATCACAGGCTGTTGGACCAAGTTAAGTGTCATTGGCTAACTATCCAGTTGATTGCCTTTCACATGGGAGTAGCTGCAGCCCAGCCACTTCGAGACCACACACCACACACCACCACCACACAACCACCCCCCAACAGGGTACCACGCCTCTCCACCGCCAACACCACCACACCAAGCTCCTCCCGAGGGAAGATGTTTTCTGGCCTTCGGCAAGGAAATTTTTTTTCTCTTAGCGCAGCGTTCGGGGGCCACCTAAGACGGAAGTGGAGCGGAAAGTGCACCCTGATATAGATCTCCATTAAGAATTGCGGGCCAAAGCGATAATTGAACTTTTCAGAAAAATGAACAATGGCAGTGGAGGTTGGTGGCGATTATATCAACGAGAACAGATAAAAGAGTTTTTTTTTTGGGTGGACAATACCCTTTAAAACCTGCAGCAATTTGCAAAATTGAGACAATGGCAAAATAAGAGCTTGCCTAATGCTGAACTGGGCCATTTTCCTCTCTCCAAGGTTTTTCTAATACAAGTGCCAATAATAAAAACCTACTAACTACCCCTACACCAATCCACACTGCTCAAGAGGAAAAATGGTATAGATATGCAACAGGTAGCAATCCCAGGTAGAGAAATCTATCTTTCAAGCTTGGGGATCACTTCGGTAGCATTCCTCCTTACTAGACACTAGAAAGTGCTTTTTAGACTATTAGACACTGGCAGATCATTGTGTATTAAACACTGAAGAATTGGAGCACCGGTTAATTAATCATAAGCCCTTCTGCCAATTGCAGGATAAGTATGTCAAGGAGATAAACAATCCCAACAAAACAGATTTTGGACAAAAAAATGCCAACCACTTGAGTAAGAGTCAACTAGTTTAAATAGCCTTTCCCATAATAACCGGAAGTTTTTTAAATTAACGAAGATGCTTTATGACATTTTTACAACCACTGAGAAGCCTTCCACCTTTTGTCACATGTACCCGTACACCCTTGTTGTGTCAAAAATCCTAACTATCTTTGGTCCCCCCCCACTGGCCTTAAAATGTCAGTATTGGTGTTTAGCCTTTTGCACAGTACTTTATTTGAAATGAACTAACGTATGTCTCTTTTACAGTAGCTAATTACATTTTGGTTGCAGCAGTCTGCCTTTGTATAAGAGTTTTTCTTATCTACCTAATTTAAAGGAGATGTAAAGTAGTAAATAAACTTTGTTTCAGGTAAATCCCCATAACAAGGGCATCTGAAACTCTGTGCTTAAATGTTTTAGTTAGTTGCAGTTTGCTGCATTCTTGGTATTCAGGTAGGACATATGTCTATATTTCAGTAACCCTCAATGTCTACACGGGTGGTGTCAAATTCAGATTTAAAGGTAAACTATAGTGCGTATAGAGTTTTTTTTAAAAAAAAAAACATTAAAATAAAAAGTACCTCCCAATTGTATTTCTATAAAGGAGCAGCAGGACAAAGAAGACTGCTTCTGCCAGTCTTCCTGTATGCTTCAGCATCTTTAATTTAGAATGGCCCCGGGCCATAACCTGGCAGATGAAAACTGTATGCGCTGTAGCTCTTCAACAAAACAATATTGGGAGGTGGGAATATTCAATCCTATCTCCTTGCCCCAGGGGCTTTTATTTTAAAAAAGTTAATTTTTAAAGTATATTTGTCCTTTAACTGGATGGACAGCAAGTTGTACTTCCTGCTGCAGACGATGTAAGGAAGCAGGACTGGATTAAATTGCAATTAAAGCATAAACTGATTAGATATTGTTTTTTTTGTAAAATAAGTAAGTAATATAAGTTTGGTTCAGCTAATGAACCTCAGTTAACACAACCCACAAAGGTACTTTATTTTGAAAGATGTTATTGAATGGACAGTTCTATATAGCACAGTAGGTGAAATGACTTTTTAAACAATTCATCATTGCAATCATCTGCTTTAGAACTATTCATTCACCCTTGAAGGAAGTAATAGTTTTGCATATTTGCATCCTGTTAAAATGAAATAAGCTCTTTCCTGCTCTGGGTATTTTGAAACCATGCATAGCTGCTACTTTTTTGTTTAGCATTTTTGCTCATTATGGCTTTATTATTTGTACAAAAGTACTTTTGATAACAAATTTAAGAAACTTTACGTGAATAATAAACATTGGTAGAATGCTGTGCAAGTTTATGTGTCATTTTAAACCTTACAACCCCTCTGGTGCAATTGGATCATATTGCATTATTACATTTTGGGGGTTATTTTTGCTACGATGTACGATTCAGATTTTAGATTCAGGTTTAGATTTTTAGGTTTGTTTAAAGGGCATGTAAAATCTGTAGCTATTACCTTCCCCATTCCAGCCCCATGATCATAATAGTTACTTACCTCCCCATGGTCTCTAAAGCCCATAATAATATCATTTCTCTGCAGGTACTCAAGTTTACTGGGGGACATAGTAGCTCCTAGATTGCTACCAAAGCAACATACATTCAAAGAAAAATAGATAATTGTTATTGGTTGCTTAAAACCACACTATCGTGTTTTTCGCGCGTTTGCACACACGCTTTTGCTTGCGACTGTGGCCGCGATTTTCCCTAACATGGAACATTCCTGCGATTTCCTATGCACATGTGATTGTTCGTCCATTCGCGTTTTGCAATTTAGGTTTTTGATTATTGTCACAGGGAAAATGTGTGTGACCACAATGTATATTAATTGCATTGCCCAAAACCGATTGTACGATACCAAGACTGTTGCATTTTTGGCCATCTTGAGGCTGCGGCCACACTGTGGAAGATAACAACAAGTGGGAAAAGCATGCACATTATCGTCTGCTTGTGCTTTTAGCCACATTGTGTTGCGCAATTGGAGCTCATGCGATCCACAAAAAAATGGTGATGGCATGTGTGAAAACTAAACGTAGCCCAGCACATGTAAGGTGGCCACCCATATTGACATGCACTGCTCTTCGATTCTCATGCACTAATAGATAAAGGTCATTAGCACGTGGGAAAATGGAGCAGTGTGGCCAAGCCCTAAGGGAGATGTGGGGATGCTGGAATTAAAAACTAGGTTGCCTTTAGGACTGAACAAGGATAAGGAAGTGATACGTTTTATATAATTAACCTAGCCATTGCTGTCATTCAGATTCTTCTAGGGTCATTCTTCTAAGGTTTATATTAGTAAACCCATTATTGATGTGTAAAATAAAAATAAGAACAATGTATATGGACCTTTTAGTAAACCATAATACATTTTAGATAATATATTGCAGTTTGTGAGATTACTGCACTTCATTAAAACGTCTGCATTTAATGCAATGACTGTTAAAATAATCTTGCAATGAACCTGTAACAGAGACAGGCATTCGAGTGATAATAGAGGAAATATACAGCAGATCAAATCTCACAACGAGCTGCAGAGTAATAATAAAGAAATCAATAATTAGTTACCATACTTGTAGTTCTTTTATGACAACAATGTCCTTTTAGGTTTTAAAAACAATAAAAGA
Organism: Hymenochirus boettgeri; assembly: GCA_019447015.1. Lineage (NCBI taxonomy): Eukaryota > Metazoa > Chordata > Amphibia > Anura > Pipidae > Hymenochirus > Hymenochirus boettgeri. The sequence goes on along the minus strand of CM033474.1, from coordinate 212,659,683 downwards.
AATTAGATAATAATTATGTCCCATTTGAATAATATAAATAATGTTCATTTATTTCAAGGATCTAATTCTTAAACCGCTATTGGAGCACTTTGGAAATACAAATGCAACTTTTAATGCATTCTGATTTGATGGAGAAAGCTTGTGTTGGCAGACGTCTATTGCAGAAATAAAGCTGTACATGGGTAGGTTATTGAAATGGAAATTACTATTATTCGGTTGTTATGAAAGGACTAAATGAATCCATGCTAATGCATTATTGCTACAAGATGAACAAGAGAAAACAAATCACACAGATTTTCCCACTTAATTATTGTGCTGGAAATCTACAGTTATATCCACGTCCTATTGGTCATGCCCTCGTTAATTACTTCTGAACCTTTCCCAGTGGGATATGTGCTTGTTCAGTTCCTTCATATAACATGATCAAGTTAAAAATCAGACAACTGCCCATTAAAGGCATCCTCTCCAGTTAATAGATCCAGCAGCCTGCTTGTATGAATCAGCTTTATATACTTTGAATTTATTTCTCTTTATTCATTTTTCACATAACTCTGCCCTTTGCATTGTTTTCAACAAGCCGCCCTTGTCTTTTGTTTTCATGGAGCTGTTTTGTCATACTGAAATAGAGGTTATGTGCAGTAAGAGCCTAATAAGCCTGCAACTTTAGTCGCTTATTAAAGTCAAACATGTGTCTTAGTTTCGTGTTGCTAATGATGTGGAACCATAAAGGCCCAAGTAAATTTTGCCTGGGCAGTGTGGGAGAGGATGCGGAGAGCTCATTACTTGGTTCCCTATTGGAATCCTGCAGGCTTCTGCTCATTGAGGAGACTGTGGGGGCTTTGACAGAATTATTATACTGAATATTTTTAGACTCATTAACTATATCGCCAAAGCAAAACAGTTCTTCCTCCATGCAAATGGTTGCAGCTACTGTGACTTTGTTTAAGTTATTATAGGGGAAAAGAATGAAGCTTACATTTAAGTTAAAAAACAATAGTTAAGCAGGAGCATCTGAATTTGCCCTCCGTATAGCAGAGGATAGCAGGTCGCCTTGAGTTGGACCATTCCATTTTATTTTTTTATTTGGCAGGAAATGATTTTTTATTTGTAATGTGTTATTGACACACAAAAGCAGAAACATAAAACTTTATTTGTAAACAACATTACTTTTCCTTGGGATATACCATATTTTTAGTAGTATTTAGATTCAAAACTTGCCCAGCTTATATACGGTAAATAAATTTATAATCAATAGTATACTATCTATATCTATTGGGGAATGTACCCTTAAAGGATAAATAAGGTTAGTAAAGTTAGTAAAGGTTAGAGCTGAATAATTCTCAAATGCATCTGTATAAAGCCTATATATAATAATATATATAATATATATATATATATATATATATATTATATATTATTATACCTGGAGTTAAATTAACTAATACTTATTGTTGAACCCAGGCATTTCAGTGAGCGGCTGAATATCAACTTTTTCACTGTGACAACTTCTGAAACTGGGGTGAATTTTGTGAGTTTTCCTTACACAGATCTAAAATCTTTCATTGTAGTACTTAAAGGGAAAGTTTGCCATTTACCAATTATTTTAGTGCATTGCTTAAAGGGGAACTGTGGTCCAAAAATGACTTTAGGTAAATTGATAGGAATGGCTCTCCTGAGAATTTTTGCAATGTATTTTCATTGTTTATTTTGCATAGTTTTGAAGATATTTACATTTTTGTGGGTGATATGGCAGCAGCATCACCAGGTCCCCTGCACTTTCTGCTTTCTGCTCTGAAACCATGTCAGTCAATCTGCCCTATGTCTCCTCCTCCACTTTGCAGCCCCCTGGTCCCCCCCACTTATGGAACCCATGGTCCCTCCAGTTGCAGGCCCCCCTTGGCCCATTCTCTTACAGCCCCATGTGGCCCCACCACCCGTGGATGCCATGGCCACACCCACTCGAGAGTGCATAACCCCGCCCACTCATGGGTACATAAGCCCTGCCCACTTGTAGGTGTATAAGCTCCACCCACTTGTGGATGCACAAGCCCCACCCACTTGTGGGTGCATAAGCCCTGCCCACTCATGGGTGCATAAGCCCCACCCACTTGTGGGTGCCATGGGCCACTCAGAAGCCCCCCCTACAGAAAACTCTGTGGAATCAGCCTTTTCAGGCAATTTTCAAAAAGTGGGAAAGAAGGGCTGTAGATTTCCCTACCTACTATGTCAGGACTTCACACAGCAGAGAGGAAGAGGGACTACCTGTCTCCATCACACACTGAGGGAGTCTGAGGCTGTGCTTGCCGGCGGCACTGTGCAGGAGAAGACTTAGGAATGTCACATGTCAGCCTCCCACCCATTAACTTTCTGGTCAGTCATTTCTTTATATCCGGCTGTGAAGCACGTAGAGAGGTGGTTGATGGCTCGTTCCAGGTAGGAAACTGGCCTTTAATTTAAACTCAACTTGTTTGGAGACCACAGTTCCCCTTTAAGAGGGGATTATAAACTACCTTATCCCATTTTCTATAACCAAGGTGCTATAAGTTTGCATCAGAAATACTTAAATTTGAGCTAGGCGGTCCCTCCAGACCCTCCCTTAGTCCAGAACCTAGCTTCTTGCAGATGAATGCAGAGAACATCTTCCCATAAGGCAGGCCCTGGACATAAGCAGGGAATAGGGTCATACTTGTAAGTGCATATTAAGAAAGTGTTACTGGTGCTGCCCCTGTCTCCTGACCACGCGCCTATCTTTGGCGCATGCGCGCCAATACAAAAGATAGGCGTGCGATCGGGAGAGCAGGACAGCATGGCTGTCAGTTCATAAGGATCTGCGAGTGGAGCGCCAGGTAAGGTAAGTTCCGCTGTGTCCCCTGAGCAAACTATTATTCACAGGGAGGTGAGAATAAGCGTTCTCACCTCCCTGTAAATAATAGAAACAATTGGCAAACACTTATTTTTTTAAGTTTACAGTTCCTTTAAACTACAGCATATTTAAGGGTTACTAAACCCTAATTCACACTAGGAACAGACAAAAGTGCAACAAAAAAACGCAGTGCCTTTAGTTGCGTTTTAACGCACTTTTGTATCCGTTGCTAACTCTTTGGGGCATATTTATAAAGGAACGATGTTAGCGCAAAAAAATTACCGCCGCACATCGCGGCCGCGAAAATAGCGCTATCGCCGTATTTATAACGGCGAGCGCTATTCCCGCGATACCTATCGCGGCCGCGATGTGCTGCGGTAATTTTAAGCCCCTTCGCGGCGATACTGTATAGTATCGCCGCGAAGGGACTTAAAATCCCTTCCCGACGCTGCTCCTACCCGCCCACACCCCCCCGCGGCGGCAGCGGCGACCAACCGCCGCGCGCCGCCGCTTCCCAGCAGCCCCTCCCAACCCGTTCCCCGTTCGCGGCAATCTCGGAACGGGAGGCTAGGAGGGGCTGCCGGGAAGGGGCCGCAGCAGGTGGTCGCGACCACCCGCCGCGCACCCCCCTCCCCGGCAACCCCTCCAAGCCCCCCGCCCCGGCCGCTCCCGGGGAGGGGACGGGAGGGAGCGCTGGGGGGGTGGAGGCTCCCTCCAGCGGGGCCCTAAGAAGGGCCTTTTGGGGCTTAGGGGGTCCCGCAGCTCGAAACCGGGACCCCCCTCCCTGGCCCTTACAAGGGCCCTTGCGGCACTGACAAGTGCCTTTGGCGGGGGTCCCGCAGCTGAAACCGGGACCCCCAGTGCGGCTCTTAAAAGAGCCCTTGGGCGACGTCTTTTTCTTCCAGTCCGGCGACACCAGCTCCGCCGAGGCCGCCGACCCCCGAGAGGTACCCCTGCGGCCGCCAGGGGTACCCCCGGCGGGCGCCGGCGACCTCAACGAGGCCGATGTTGCGGCGTCTTGATCCGACGCATCGTTCGGGCTGGCGACACCAACCCCACTCAGGTCGCCGATGCCAGGCAGACTCACTCGGCCGCCAGTGAGCCCGCTGGCACCGCCGGCCTCAGGGAGCCGATGTTGCCAGCCGCTTCTTCTTCGCCATCTACTGCGATGGCATCTGAGTTCCGCGGCGGAAAGCTCTCTTTATATAGGTTTGCAGAAATCCATAATCCGTTTCTGATTGGTCAATTTTTAATACTTGCTTTACATTAACCAATCGATTTCAAACTTTCCAGAAATCTGATTGGTTAATGTAAAGCAAGTATTAAAAAGACCAATCAGAAACGGATTATGGATTTCTGCAAACCTTATAAAGAGGAGCTTTCCGCCGCGGAAATCAGATGCCATCGCAGTAGATGGCTGAAGAAAGAAGAAAGAAGCGGCTGGCAACATCGGCTCCGCTGAGGCCGGCGGGTGCCCGCGGGCTCACTGGCGGCCGCAGTGAGTCTGCCTGGCATCGGCGACCTGAGTGGGGTTGGTGTCGCCAGCCCGAAGACGTCGCCCAAGGGCTCTTTTAAGAGCCGCACTGGGGGTCCCGGTTCGAGCTGCGGGACCCCCGCCAAAGGCACTTATTAGTGCCGCAAGGGCACTTGTCAGTGCCGCAAGGGCCCTATTAAGGGCGGGGAGGGGGTCCTGTTTCGAGCTGCGGGACCCCTAAGCCCAAAGGGCTCTTAAAGAGCCGCAAGGGCACTTGTCAGTGCCGCAGGGCCCTTATAAGGGCCGGGGAGGGGGTCCCGGTTCGAGCTGCGGGAACCCTTAGGCCCCAAAAGGCTCTTGTCAGAGCCGCAAGGGCACTTGTAAGTGCCGCAAGGGCCCTTATAAGGGCCGGGGAGGGGGGGTCCCGGTTCGAGCTGCGGGACCCCCAAGCCCCAAAGGCCCTTCTCAGGGCCCCGCTTGCTCCCTCGTCCCCTCCCGGGAGCGGCCGGGGCGGGGGGGTTGGAGGGGTTGCCGGGGAGGGGTGCGGGCGGGGGTGCGCGGCGGGTGGTCGCGACCACCTGCTGCGGCCCTTCCCGGCAGCCCTCCTAGCCTCCGTTCCGAGATTGCCGCGGAACGGGGAACGGGTTGGGAGGGGTGCTGGGAAGCGGCGGGGGGCGGGGTGGTCGCCGCTGCGCCGCGGGGGGTGTGGGCGGGGTGGGGCGTGTCTCCCGGGGCGGGGGCGACCACCCGCCGCGGGTTGCCTGCCCATCCCCGCCGCGGGAGGTTAGTATCGGCTGACTTCGCCTCCTTCAAGGTGGCGAAGTAAAACAGCCGATACTAGCCGAGCGAAACCAGTACCGCCGCTTTATAAATAGAAGCGGCGCGGTAACAGGTAAGTATCGGCGCGAAAGGTTAACGCTTCGTAACTTTTCGCGGGCCGTTTTTTGTGGGCCTTTATAAATCGCGGTAACGCGATTTATGCGTTAATGGCCGCGAAAACGGCCGCGAAAAGTTAACGAACCTTTATAAATATGCCCCTTTGTGTGTGAGTTATTATCCGTTTTTTCTGCGTTTCTGTCAGTTGTGTTTTCATGCATTTTAGACAGACAGATATGCGTGCCGCAGTGCGTTTTTAAAATGGACTGGAATAGAACGGAATACAAAGCAGCAAGTGTGTAGATATTGTGAAATCCTATGGGGTTTCCCAATAAGTTATGGGTTTTTTTTGTAAGACATAGCAAATGAAGTCAGCAGGCAAACTGTAAGCAGTAATAGCTACAATTAGCATTTAGATCCCTTTTAAATGACTATTTTCAGCAATTATTGATTGCCAGTTACAGAATACTTACATACTGGCAAGCAAAGAAAATAAAGGCAATGGCATCTCTTCCCGTGTCTCTATCAAATATATACCGTATATAGTCGATCCGAGTATAAGTCGAGGTACCTATTTATACCTGAAAAATAAGTAAAAACTGATTGACTCAAGTATAAGCCAAGGGTAGAAATTATCACCACTACTGCCTTCTGATTCTGTATTGTTTTGTGGCAAAGTTGCCCTTTAAATGGACAGCAGAATCCCCATACATTAATCCCATACAGTAATAGCCAAATCCAGTACCAGTACCCCCCAATTCCTTGCCACTACATGTGTTTATAAACTACAATTCCCAGCAACCAAAGCATGCTGGAAGTTGTAGTTTATAAACACATGTAGTGGCAAGGTTCAATAAACTTTTAATTAAGCTTACCATCATTTACAATTCTCCAGACCCCCATATAGTAAAGGGCACTCTGGCCCCCATATAGTAAAGGGCACTCTGGCCCCCATATAGTAAAGGGCACTCTGAACCCCATATAGTAAAAGGCCCTCTGACCCCCATTTAGTAAAGGGCCCTCTGACCCCCATTTAGTAAAGGGCCCTCTGACCCCCATATAGTAAAGGGCACTCTGACCCCAATAGTTAAAACTGTCACCTGAGAGTTGTAGTTTCAAGCTGTCACTTGCATTGAACTAGCAGCTATTTTTTGCCCCATACGGGCGACCCATCAGATTTACAGCATTTAGATGAGCAGTGACAGTGCTGAGTGAGTCCAGCAGCCAGACTACAGACAGCAGAAAGGGAGTGTAAAGGCAGATCAGCTCCTGTAATTTTCTATGCATGTGAAGTATTTATTATACTGGTTACTATCCACAATTGCAGCATTTGGATCTAAATTAGGACTTGACCCGAGTATAAGCCGAGGTTTTCAGGCTAATATTAAAGCCTGAAAATTTCAACTTTTATTCGAGTATATATGGTAATAATTAAACTACAGCATATTTAAGGGTTACTAAAGCCTAAGGGCTCATTCACACTAGGAACAGACAAAAGCGCAACATAAAAACACAGTGCATTTAGTTGCATTTTAACAAGTTTTTGTATCCATTGCTAACTGTTTGCGTGTGCGTTATTATCCATTTTTTCTGCGTTTCTGTCAGTTGAGTTTTCATGCATTTTAAAAAGACAGATATGTGTGCCGCAGTGCGTTTTTAAAATAGACTGGAACAGAACAGAATACAATGCAGCAAGTGTGAACGATATTGTGAAATCCTATGGGGTTTTACTATCTGTCCATTTTTAAAACACAACTGCATTTAAGCTTTAAAAGTTTTGCGAGTGTTTGCAGCTCTCAGTTCCACTGTCTAACTTCAATTAAACAGAATTGTTACAATTATTGTTAGAGCAGGGGTGCCCAACCTGCCTCAGGTTGCAACCACAATAATGGGACCCTAGGCAGTGATCAGTCCCAGCCTGCCCATAGCCCCACCCACCAGGTGACCCTGCAGATTTTTTCTTATAATTAAGGCATGTTAAAAACAGCAGATGATAACTTTATTATGTTTTAAATTAAATCAAGGAATATCGGCTCCTACCCCCCAACAGAATTATAGTTTTGGGGGTAGTATTTAAGGTTTACTGGCCCTTTCACTTTTTCAATGGTTTAGTTTAGTTGTAAGGAAACATCTTGTATCAGAGATTCACTTATTAACTATAGATTGTTAAACCATGATTGCATAGTGTTGCATCGCTTTGAGGCTCATCACAAAATTTTTCATCTAAGTTGGCTTAATCAGTCAGGATTCTTTTCCACAGCATCATGCTTTGTCAGAGGGGAACTTTCAGACTTTAGGGCTAGACGAGACAGGCGCGTGTTTCGCACGCGTTTTGCGCTCGCGATTTTCGGTAAAAGGGAAATCTCGCACACAATAGCATGCGAAAATGCTCAAGATTTTGTTCGCGATTCATGTGCGTTGCAGTCTGGCCTCAGCCTTACTCTTCATAGTTTCCCCTGAAACCATGACTTTTCATTTCCTTTGTGTTAAGCCACAATGGCTTGGATCTTATCTTCTTGTCTCCAGAGACAGTGTATTGAAATAAATGTAATAAGATTTTAATATCCATGATCCTTTAGTTTGTTTCTAGAGACAATATCACCCCGGAATTATGGTAAAGAGATGATATTCGCAAAAAAAAATGTTTTCCCTAAATGTTTGTGTCTTGATTGATCTTGTGAATACAATTTATAACAAGTCATCACTCTATTGTACTGCATATTTTATGTTCAATATTTTCTGTTTTTCATTCATCGAGTGTCTGTAATGTGTTTGATACTGTTAGAGGACACCAGATAAGGCAACACATTTTCTTGTTGGAACTGCAACTTCCTCCAAATAGAATTGTTCTTGCAGCAACTCTTTTCCTTTCCACTACTTCGGTAATATCTCCCCATGATTAGGACCTTATGTGAATTTGCCGTCTTTGCTTCCTGTTTTAGAGTTTAGCTTCTCCCACTTAATTAGCATTTTTTTGTATATAGCAAGTAAAATCAGATTCTTGACTGCTTCTTTGCATTCTGTGGGTAGGACCAGATGTACAGAGTACAATGAACATTCAGCTCCATGTTCTCCTTTAAAACAAAAAACTGGGGACTTGTCAGTTATTTGTCTGCAACTTACCGTAAACTGCTATTTTTACTGATTTATTAAATGCATTTGTAACTAGTTACTTAATGATCAGTTCTATTCCTTTCTGGCAAAGTTATCTGCCTCCTCCCTCTGCTTAACATACTTTATATAAGCATTAGCATGTGCAGAGTAGGCAGCAGGTGTAACAGCAGTCAATCATTTTCTGTGACAGGAACTAGCTTACTCTGCCAAAATGAAGACAATTAGTTTCCTTAAAGTGCATGTCCTGCCTAAAAAAAACCTTTTTATAATAATGTTTAGCACCCTCCAAGCCCCAGTTTCACATCATACATAATTCACAAAGATGCCCCTAAAGTGACTTATGTGACCCAGTCCCTCACCACCTGGGTGCCACCCCTGCTCCTGTTGCTCCTGCTCCTCGTTTTGAGCAAGAACTGAAGCAGTGAGTCCCTTACTGGTTGCGGCTGTCAGGTAATTAGGCATGATGTCATGGAAAGTAATTATAAATCTCAATGGAAGCTTATTATGCAATCCTCCTGTATGAATAAAAACACTGCTAGGACATGACCCACAATATATGGCACTTATTTATAGAGCCACAGTGTCAGTACCGATTAAAGGATAACTGTATTGCCTCAATGGATTTTTTTTTAGTTGCTTTAAAAAGAGTAAAGTTTTGCAGCCCTCCCCATACATTTTTTTCCTGATTTCGAGCCTTTCTCTGCCTTTATTTAGCCTTCAATTTGCCATGCTGTGAAGGGGGCGTAACTATTCTGTCTGCCTCTAACTGTCACTCAAAGCTAGCAAGCGAGAAAACTCTCCTCATCCCACCCTTGATCAGCTTGATTATGTAGGCTGTATCCTAACAACAGAACATTTCAAGTTTGTTTGACTGGCAGAGGAGGAGACAGGTTGTAACAGATATTCCCACCAGCTAATGACATGTGTTATGTTAACATGGCCCTGGGCCGTCTAAGAGGCGGGCTTTTAGTACTCTTCTTTGCTGTGTGATATCTAAGGGCAGCATGTTTGTAAATGTGAGTAAGTGATTTCAGCAGCTGGAAGTGTGGACATGCAATGGGGATGATGTTATTTTTTTGATATTGTTGTCCTTTTAGATAACTTCTTACTGATCAATCAGGTCGCCCATAAAATAGCAATGTGGTTGAAAAATACTGTGTTATATTTATTTTAAGGGCATATTATTATTTTACAACCACATCATTAAATAATGCAATCACAGGACAGTGGAAAATACCGATATTAGAAGTTATTGGCAGCAAAGTAATGAATGTTGTTGATAACAGTTGCTAGCATCCTCTTTGATAGTTTTTTGTTGGGCTACTGTAGAGTTCATTGAGGTCCCATTGTATGATAAAGTTAGTGTCGACCACCATATTGGGTTGTTTCTGGAACAGGTCCATGCCCAGTAAAGGTACCCATACACATTGTTTATGGGCCTTATAAGAAAGGAAAAATCATCAGACAATTTTCAGCCTTATCATGAGAAAGGAACATTTTTTATTGAACCAATTCCGATCAAACAACACAAACATACACAAACAACACACACAATTTAAAAATAAAAATCCTTAAAGGGGAAGTTCAGTGCAAAAACATGTATTTTTCAGAAAAAAGAGCAGTATTTTTTCAACCCAATGACTTTAATCTGTCAATTCACCATTTTGTCTGTATAAATAAATTCAACCGAAATACTGACTTCCTGTTTGCAGGACCCCTAGTAGAGACCGTTATGGTCTTACCCTTGACCCAGCGCCTGGGTTGATTCAGTTGCTCAGTAGAGATCTGAACATCTTTGACCCATCCATCAGCCAATCAGTAGAAATAACTGTTAGGAACATTCCAGGGATATGGTGCATCCTGGGAAGAAGAAGGACCGTTAGAACCTGAAATAGCATCTCACTAATGTCAACAGCAGGGAACAGCAAAGGGTATGAAATCAACTGATTTTTTAAAATGGGAGAGAATATGTAGAATAACTAAGAAGGCATTATCATGTATACAATAAAAGCACAATAATAAATATATGTAAAGTACATTGTATGGTTTATGTATTTAGAATGAAGTTAGACATATAGCAGGTTATTTTACCATAGCCGCTGGGCAGTTTTATGGAGTTAAAGTCGTGTTAACTGATTTGACTTTAACTCCATCTTGGCACGGGGTTCACCCTGCGCATATGCGTACGCAATTTAATATCGCGTTTGCACTACTTTTAGTGCTGGATTTTAACGCCAGCAATTTGCAGAATTTTAGAAAATAAAATCCCTTTTGCAAACGCCACATTGAATCACAGAAGGGAGATTTTCCTGAAGTGATAGCAGCTCTGGGTAAATCTCCCCTTTTTATACAGAGTTTTATAGAAGGGATGTCCATCCTGTGGTCCTCTAGGTGTTTCAAACTACAACTCCCAGTATTCCCTGCTGCAATCTGCTGTTGGTGAATGCTGAGAGTTGTAGTTTTCATGCAACTGCAGGGTGTCTCTCTACCCAACCTACCCTCTGTTTCCAATGTAACCATACCTACACCATCAAAAAAGTTATTTTTATGGTCTAAAATGCAAACACATACTCACATAACACCACAATGACACAGGTAGACATACCCACTGATACACCAGCACAACTTATCCTTCCATTCTGTTTCTGTGGCAACCATACCTAAAATATCAAAAAGGTTAGTTTTACTGTCACAAACACATACCCCCTAACCCCATACAGATACAGGTACACACATCTACTGATACACCCTTACAACCCTTTCCATGGCAACCATATCTAAATCATCAAAAGGTCCCAAACACAAAAAAATGCCCCCTAACCTTACACAGATACTGTAAAGGTACACACACCTACTGATTCACCCTTATTTTCCATGACAAACGCACCTAAACGATCAAAAAAAGTTTGTCTTTCCGCCACAAAAACCTCCTAACACTACACAGACATAGGCACCTTTTGTTTCCATGGCAACCATACGCACAATAATAAAAATATATGTATTTGATCAGAATGATTTATGAAATTGAAATTCCCCGTTAATGCCATAGCAAAATTGAGTTTAAACCTGCCTCAAATTCAAAGTTTATACTAGTTCTAGTTATTGAATATTTTGTACATATTATTGAATAACTTGTACATATAAAGTGAGAAATGGCAGCAGTTTCACACCAACACTACTGTCATATAACCTTTGATCATTTCATCTAATTCATAGCTTGCTGCTTGTTCTACAGTACTGTAGTTAAATAGTAACAGTTTTCTAAAAGTATAAGTGTACTTCGCTTAAAGCCTTACCTTGGTCCTTTCACATTAGTAAACAGAAAACTAGTTTGAACTTATTAAATTGAAACAGCTGCCGCAATTCCTTCTAAAAGTGACACTAACCCTAGCTAAATTAGTTAGCATGCCTATTAGAAGGGATTTACTGATGTGCAAGTCTCGATAAATGTCCCCTTTAATGTGCATCCTCAGTCTGACAAAGAAATAGGATATAACTAGAAAGGGAAATTATACGTATAAACTTTGAATTTGGCTTGGAAGACTGCATTTTGGAAGGTAGTTTGTGTGTTTGTGCTGCAGATTTTAAAACTCAATAATGCCAATGATAAGGATATTGTTGTTTTTTACTTACCCTTAAAATATGTCACATGCATTAATTGTAGGTCAGTTGGTGTGTGTGTACTCATCAGGTTGGGGGATAAAATACTAACTTTTTTGATGATTGGTCCGAATTAGTTTATTTTTTAACTTTAGTTACCCTTTAAGTATGGCTGCAACAGTAATGGACGGGTAGGTCAGTAGGTGTGAGTATCTGTGCCACGTGGGGGGTTAAAAAAACCACTTTTTTGATTATTGATCAAAACCAGGGCAAGTCCAGCCCTGAAATGAAAACTTATATACAGGTAAATCACCCCCCAAAACCCTAAACTGTAATAGTTTGAAACCTGAAATATAAAAGTCTAACCTGAAATCCTGCACAATGTCCTGTTTCCCTGTTTCTGCTTCCTGGTTCTTCCAATTAGCAACTGTTAGTTAATGATTTGACAGTTGACATCACAGCCAATGACTGAATGTTAATCCCCTATCTGCCTCTTCTGAGCATGCTCAGGCTCAGTACAGGTTTCTAAATTGCTCAGTTTCCATGAGGCATCCAGAAGCATAGCAGGCATACAATAATGAATTCATAGGACAAGCTATGCTATATCAACATATTTTAAAGAGGCCATTCTTTCTAAAAGATGTTCTTATGAAGGTGGAGTTGCCCTTTAAGTTACCCTTTAGATATGGCTGCAACAGTAATGAAAGGGTAGGTCAGTATCAAGTTGGGGTTTAAAAAAACAAACTCTTTTGATTATTGATCAAAATTTGCTTTTTGACTTTAGTTACCCTTTAAGTATGGCTGCCACAGTATTGGATAAGTAGATCAGTAGGTAGTGGACCTGGGTCTGGTTGAGGGGGGATGAATTTTTTTGTGTTTACAACCATAAAACTATATTGAGAATATATCAAAATTTGTCTTTTTGACTTTAGTTACCCTTTAAGTATGGCTGCCGCAGAAATGGATAAGTAGATCAGTAGGTGTGTGTACCTGGGTCTGGTTGAGGGGAATGTCTTTTTTGTGTTTACAACAATAAAAATATCTTTTATTGAGGAAAAATTTAAATTAGTTTTTTTGAATTTATTTACCCTTTAAGTATGGCTGCCAAAGGAATAAAGGGTAGGTCAGTAGGTGGTGTATCCGTGTGAGGTGGGGGGGGGTGTATATGTTTTTGCATGTATGACCATTTAACTAACTTTTATTGATGAATGATCAAAATTAGTTTTTTTGACTATAGTTACCCTTTAAGTATGGCTTCCATGGGAATGGAAAGGTAAGTCAGTAGGTGGGTGTACCTGTGTCTGTGTGGGGGGTTGGGGGTATAACTGTTAGTATTTATGACCACGAAACAAACTGTTTTGAAATATCGACATTTGAAGATTGTTACCATTATAGTCTATTGGAAAAAATGTCCCGAAATTTGCCAATAACGCCGTAATGCTTCCACAGATTCCTTAGCTAGAAGATAGCACCATTCTCCTATATGCCCAGCACGTCATGTCTCTAGCTCAAAAACTGTGGGAGGAGATACAGTCCAAAAAAGCGGAAGAATAAAACTTAAGAAGAAGAAGAAACATAAAGAACAGGAATTTGGCTTTTTTAAGTATATACTGTATATAACATACAGTATGTTAAATGCTTTATGTATCAGTATACATTTTCAGAAGACTGACATTAAAGATCCTTACATTTAAAATCCTCCACTGGGGGTCACTATCTTTTTAAATCCTGAAAGTGATTTCCTTTGGCAAGCAGCTTAGGGACTTAAAGGGGAACTGTGTACCAAAAATGACTTTAGGTAAATTGATAGGAATTGCTTTCCTAAGAATTTTTGCAATTTATTTTCATTGTTTATTTTGCATAGTTTTGAAGATATTTACATTTTTGTGTGTGATATGGCAGCAGCATCACCAGGTCCCCTACACTTCCTGCTTCCTGCTCTGCAACAATGTCAGTCAATCTGCCCTGTGTCTCCTCCACCCCTTTGCATCCCCCCTGGACCCTCCCACTCATGGACCCCTTCAGTTGCAGGCCCCCCTTGGCCCATTCTCTTACAGCCCCATGTGGCCTCACCCACACGCGGGTGCCATGGCCCCGCCCACCAGTGCAGACCAAGCCCCACCCACTCATAGATGCATAAGCCCCGCCCACCCCGGGTGTATAAGCCCAGCCCACTCGCGTCTGCATAAGCCCCGCCCACTTGCGGGTGCCGTGGGCCACTCAGACCCCCAACACCCCCCCCCCCCAAAAAAAAAAACTCTGTGGAAACAGCCTTTTCAGGCAGAGTGAGAACTTTGCCTGAAAAGGCTGTTTTCACATAGTGGGAATGAAGGGCTATAGATTCCCTTACCTACTCTGTCAGGACTTCAAACAGCAAAGAGGAGGAGAGACTTCCTGTCTCCCTCACACACTGAGGGAGTCTGAGGCTGTGCTCACCAGCGGCACTGTGCAGGAGAAGCCTTAGGAATGCCACATGTCAGCTTCCCACCCATTAACTTTCTGGTCAGTCATTTCTTCATATATTGGGCTGTGGAGCACGTAGGGTGGTGGTTGATGGCTCGTTTTAAAGGTAGGAAATTGGACTTTCATTTAAACTCAACTTTTTTAAACTTATATGGAGACCACAGTTCCCCTTTAAGAAAATTAACATCTTGAGCAATATGTCGATTGGCATGTGAATATAAATCAAGCCCTTATAATAAGCCAAAAAAGAAAAATTGCTTATCACCCTAAGCACATAATTATTAATGTATTTTCAATGGCATAGAGCTGGTAGGTGCAAGTGCATGTTGCAGTTTGTGGAACATTTTTGTTCTAGCTTTATTCTTTCTTTCCATCAGGAACAAATGGCAAACAATGGTCTTGCTAATCTTTCAGTGTTTAAACAAAAGGAGCCATAGGTGCCTGTTTGTTTCTGAACTGTACCGTTATGTTTTGGCCAAAATCTGTTTGTACATACACTTTTCTTCCAAAGTCCTCCCATTGTATTGCATAAAACAGTTTTACAGCAAGTCTTAAGGTGCCCATACATTACAGCCTACCTGCAGACCAATTCTGCAACATTCAATCAATTTCAGGAACCGCCTTTCCAGATGTTGTTTGCAGCTGACATACGATATGAGGTCCTGCCAGTACCATTTATTTATAATCCTACTGTATGTCGGTTGCAAAGTAGATCCGGAAATACGATATACTGTAGGAACAGCAAAAAACATCTCCAAACCTGAAACCCAGGGGATGTAAAAAGTCAGAAGACACAACATCAGTCAGAAGACAAGCAATTATCAGCAAAAGAATCAGCTTAAATTTTATTTTCATCTAAATCGCACATCTTTTTCACCTAAGAAAGGGGGTAGATGGTGCCCCCCCCCCAAAAAAAAAAAGTGTTTGATGTGTGGTTCACAATAAATACTTTTGAGATTATTATTCTGCCTCATTTTGACAAACAAATTATTAATACAGACATAATAGAATAACCATGGATTCCAAGAGCAGGTGAAAATATGTGACCCTGCCCACTCCACCCAGCTCACCCTAACTCCACCCACTCCCAAAGTTCGGCGGGCTGCAGAATTTTTCAATTGGACATGTTGGGCAACCCTGCTTCGGTGCCTTTAAATATAAATAGGTAAATGCTAGCAATCGAAACTAGATATGCACAATCTATTTATGGAAAGTTTGCTGCATTAAAAAAAACCTTAGTTCTGTTCTTTGTGTTTTTCAAAATTGTTTCCATTTATTTAACTCTGTTGGTAAATCTTTGAGAAAACTTTTGACCTTCTTACTAAAACTCAGTTTTTCCTTTGTCATGTCATGAATGCGCTTGCGAATGTAATCTATTCAAATATATTGAAATGCATGCAAACGACCTGTTAATGAGGAAATTAGGGATTAATGGGGTATTTTCAATGGTAGTATTTGCTTGTGTGATATTTTGCTTCAATTAATTACTCTATGGTTAATGTGCTAAATGAAAGCCCAAATGTAACACTAAACATTTTAAACAGTTCCAATATTAATGGACAGGACCCAGTCATATTCTACATTAGCGCTTGTGATGGATCTATAGCAACTAATCACAGAGAAAACTGAAATGTTGCAGTTTTAACCCTATATGGCACAAGTTTTGGAGCACTACTGTAGCATTCTCTGTAGACTGTACGTTTACACATTTCTTGGTTAAGTTGTTTTATGTTCTATTGAAACACTGAATTAATGATGCAGGAGAAGACTTTCAAACTCCCTTAATGATTTGGTTCATTGTTCAAAAACAAAACAAAAAAAGAGGATCACTTGTAAAGACTGGTGTTTAGTCCTAGAAATAATCAAAGAAGTTTGGAATAAAACTTTTCTCCCCAGAATGCAAACCAATCATTGGTGCTTACCAAATAAAAGGGCTTCTGGAGATATTTGTTCTGCCTCTGCTTTTCTTTGTGTTCCACACCTACTTCTGCACAGTGATATTGTAATACTGTGAAACAGAAATAATTTCAGAATGATCAAAATTACCAAAATTGTGGCTCCTGCCAAGGATCTCAAACACAAGGTGTTCCCTGAAACGTCATTCACTAATAAATATGTAAAGCACAGTCCGTAGTTTGCATCTCATGCTTCTTTTTCAAATGTCTGTTTGGTGTCTGTGGGTAGGGGACCACAGAGGTTTGCACCTACCTACACAATTGTCAAATTGCCCTCAGTGCCTGAGCTATATCGTTTGTTACAGTCACAGTAGGAGCTATGTGATTAGGCTTGGGAGAAAGAAGGGACATTACAGGATACATGCCCATTAATAAAATTCTAAACATTCCATAAAATGCTATAAATTCTATAAAATCTACAGGGAGATTCAATAAAAGTTCTTATCGTTAAAAATGGTTCTAATTTTGCCCCAACCAATCAGATTTTATTTAACATTTGAAAGCTAACATGTGATTGGCTGTGGCAAAATTAGCACCATTTTTAACGATAAGAACTTTTATTGAGTAATCCTGAATGTGTATAAAACTACTATTTAGAGAATTCAGATCACCACGTGTGGAATATCTGAACTTTAATATCCCATATTTTTGATCTGTCTAAATAATTTATCTGCCTGACAAAGTGTAAGTCTATACCCCTTGGTGATAAGGGAGGAAAGAATTGTTATTGCCCTTTTTTTAATCTATTTTACTGGAAAAACATTTTTTAATGTATTAAAGTGCAACTATAGGTTGTTTATAAAATGAATATCCATTTCCCAGGGAGGAAATCCTTCTCCTTATCCAGATCAGCTCATCTATCCTTTCTTTGTACACGTGTGTCAATCCCTCAACAATCATGAGAGATAGTCACACTTCATATGTAAAGGAAGGAGCGCTCACCATTGCTACCACCAAGGGATTTAGGAGCAGGCTTTTCTAACTCCATGGTAAATGGGATTTTATTCAAAAAATATATAGTTGTGCTTTAACTTGCAATTTTTAATGAATGAACAAAACTTTCAATAGTCTTGGTATATTCTATTTTATTTAACTGCCCTAATTTCTAGCTTTGCATTTATTCTACAATTACTCATTTTCTAATCGGGAATTTCTCCTTCATATTTATACAGAAAACTCAACATTTAGATTTTTCTGAAGTGTTAGAAATATGTTTTGGTAGTTGCATTTAATGCGCTTTGGTACACTGTTCTGCCTTTTCATAATGTTTTTGCTGATTTTACTTTAAACATGGCTGGCCAAGCAGAATGTTTGATCAGAAAAGGGTGGTTCTTGGGTTTGACAAATGACACCTAAAATAGTGTTTGTCATTTATAAATATATTTCCTGACTATTGCCTTAAATTGAAAGAAATAAAGAATGTAACACTAATACTTTTAACATTGTCATTTTATAGTTTTATGCTGGCCATACATTACATTTAAATTTCTAGCATCAAACCGATCTGTCAAGTAAATTTACTCACCTGCTGACATTCCCGTTATGTTTCCTTGCCTGGGATTTGTATTTTGTAGCATTTACTACAAAAATCATGGCCGATCGTGTGGTTTCCTATGGGACAATACAGTTGGTCGCATGAACCACTATTACCGCGACCCACAGAAATTTGTCCAGGACGAGCGCTTGCTCGTAGTGAACGCTCGGTTGGGACAAATAGTCCCCTCATGTGTACCCACCCTTAACAACAGCTTGTTTGGCACAAATCTATTGTAGTATAACAGCTGCCTGGCTACAGTATAAACAAATTGTGATGTTATAAGTACAGTTTGGTTTTTATGTCTGTAGAATATTATATGTATTTCTTTTGTGTCTTATGTTCATTATAATATTGTAGGTAAAGCATACCATTATATCTGTAAGAACCCTAGTCAGATTCTAACCTTGGTCAGTGTAAGAATTATCTAGGGCACCATCAGGATCACTTTCCATATTTACTTTCTTATCTGCTGTATTGCCTTTCTCATCACTTTCCACTGGGCATCACTTCATGTGCTTCACTGTAATTTTAACTGGCATGGATCTGCTGTCTTATCTCATAGTCTAGTGTGGATGTTTATTGGGACATTAACCCTTTGTTAGATCCTCACTCGGACTCTATGCATGCGCATAGAAGACAGAGTCCATCAGGAGTGAGCGATCAAGTAAGCTCGTTACCTTCTCTCCTGGCTTCTGATCAATTTATTGAAGAACAGGAGGACAGCTTCTCCTGTGTGGCCTGGATGCTTGAAGCTGACTCTCTAGTTATAACACAGGAGAAGCTGTCAGTTCATGCAGCCAAAAAGGTAAGTACCAGTAGGTTAGGACCCAGTTAAAGAAAGCAACCTTGATGTGGTGACTGGGCTTAAAATAATTTGGCAAACTTATTGAACTAATTGCTTTTATTTATCCAGGGTTTAGCAGACTGTTTGTAGCAGCAACCTTATGGAGGTAGCCAATATGCAATTAGAATTGTTTGTGCACTAGAATTCTATTTTTTGTATGTATTATATTTTTGGTCTCTAGTTGCACTTTAATATGGATATACAACAGCCCAATTTCCTATATATTGTGTAAGACACAGCTCCTTTACCTCCTGTTCTTCAATAAATCTAAATGGCCAACTTTATTTTTTGAGTGGAGATACCCTTTAACAATAGAAGTAACCTGAAGTGCCCTGACCCTGAAACCTGCTCACTTGAATTATACCATGTAACCTTCCTATTCTCTCAGCTACTCTATTATCAACATGTTCCAAATATGCTTGCTTGTTTTCTGCCTAGTTACCTACATATTTAAATCTGTCACCCCACTGAAACACACCACTGTTGGTAAGTCTACTTACATTGCACCCTCCATTTCCTCTTCCGTTCTTTCCCACCGTAAACTGCTTTCCAGTGTCAAACACTACCCACCTTCCTCCACTACAAGACAAACACATGGTCCATTTAAATCCCACACTCACCTCCTCTCGCTCTCTCTTCTCCGTCTACTTGCAACTTTCCTCTGTCAGATCACAATCTTCTCTAATTTACTCTTGTGTCATCTATCCCAATCAAGACCCTTATTAAACAAACGTACAGACGTAGGGACTTACGTAATCTTGATCCCCATTTGCTCTCTGACAACTTATCTCTGTGCCTTCCTTTTCTGACCCAGACCTTGCGCCCAACCATTACAATAACACAGTATCCAAAGCACCTGCTGCCTTATTCGTAAAAAAAACCCTCAACCATAGCTTATGGATCAGATTAAAAAGATGAAAAAGCAATCCCGTATAGCTGAACGACACTGGCGCAAGAGTAACAAAATAAAGATTTTTTAGAATTTAAAAGTGCCGTTTACCGGATCAGAAGTGCTTTGTCCTTTTTATTACTTCTCTTCACTCATATCCACACAATCTCATAACCCCAAACAGCTCTTCAAAGATTTTCACTCCCTGCTCTGTCTGTCCCCTCCTCCGCCTGTTTATTGGCTGTTGTAATCATATTTCACACAAAAAAAAAATCCTGCTCACCCTAGCTCCTCCCAACCACTACCATTGCACTGGCTAACCTCCCTTCATTGCTCACCCCCTCCATCTTTACCCCTACCACTGCACTGTCCAGCCTCCCTTCATTGGCTACTCCCTCTACTTACCCCCTAACGAGCTTCTCCACCATAACAGGAGAGGGATTCTTATCCCTCCTATCTAGGATACGTCTCACAACCTGCCCCCTCTACCCCATCCTCTCTTATCTCATTCCCCACCTCTCCTCTTCCTTCATACCAGCCCTAACCTCTGTCTTAAATTGTCCTTGTCCACTGGAACTTTTCCCTCCTCATTTAAACATGCTGTTGTATCCCCTATACTTACAAAACCCTCCTTTTACTCCCTTATATTTGCACAGCAAGTCTGGGTAAATGAGCCATTTAGGGTTTTACACTCTGGAATTAGCTCTACCTCTCACCCCCTCCCTGTGGGGGTACTGCAAGGCTTAGTACTTGGTCCTTTTCTTTTCTCCATTTACACCTTTGACCTTGGACAACTCATTAACTCATTTAGATTTCAGTATCAACTGTTTGCGTTTGATCCGAAATTTACATTTCTGCCCCAGATCTCCCTACACTGACTTCCCAGGTCCCCAACTGCCTAAGTGTTATCTCTATCCTCCCGCTTCCTCAAACTAAACATGGACAAGATTGAACTTCTCCTTTTCCCGTTCCGTTCCCCTCCCTAGTCTCACTATTAATATTAATGAGACACTGAGTATCTCCATCTCCTCATGTTCGCTGCCTGGGAATAATGATTCAGATCTTTCCTTCAAACCTCATGTCAACACGCTTACCAACTCCTGTCGGGTCCAACTCAGAAACATCTCCAGCATTCATCCCTTCCTCTCGAAAGAAGGTACTTCAGTCCTAGCCCATGCCCTAATCATATCCCAGCTAGACTTCTGCAACACACTCCTGTGTGGTTTACCAAACAACTGACTGGCACCACTTCAATCCATCCTAAACTCTGCTGCCCGTCTCATTTACATCTCTTCTCGCTTCTTTCAATCGTGCAAAGAATCCAATTCAAGATACTAACACTATCCTATAAAGCACTATCCAATACAGCCCCTCCATACATCTCAGAGATGATCCACAGATACCATCCCAGACGCAACATCCGCTCTGCAAATGATATCCTCCTCTCATCCACCCTTGTCATGTCTTCCCATGCCCGCAATCAGGACTCGTGCTGCCCCTCTGCTCTGGAACTCCCTTCCTCTGTCTGTCCATCATTCGCTGTCCTTTAATACCTTCAAACCTAACCTTAAAACCCACCTCTTCATGCAAGCATATAACCTAGCATGTCACCTTATGTCTCACCTCTTCAGGCAAGCATATAATCTGGCCTATACATTACCCCTCTCACTGACCCAACCTGATCCTAACTGCCTCTCACACTCCACTGCCAATCTATGCCAATCTGCTTACAGCCTACCGATTTCCGTCACCTTATGTTTCACCCCCATATCCTCTAGACTGTAAGCTGTTTGGGCAGGGTCCTCTTTCCTATCACGGTATTGCTGTAAGTAATTCATCACTCTGTGTACTTATGTATTACCTGCGTATGTAATATGACTTTATAAAATATGTATTAACCTGTATGTAAAGTATGACTATGTAATTGTAAATCTCCACGGAAGATGCTGCCGCTACATAAATCCATAATAATAATAATAATACCAAGATTTTTTAGTGTATTATATGATAAAGATAAATGGGTCACATCAGTTAATTTTACTGTAGTCTGTGTAAATTCAATATATAATTTCACTTCAAACCCCTAATGGAATCTGACCAACTAAATTCCTGTCAAAGTGAAATAAGTCACATTCAATAAGTACCTTTTTTGCAAACTCTGTCAGATTGTAATCTAGGATATATTCTTGCTTTAGTTGTTACTGAAATGACAGATTTTAAATGCTCAAATGGCTAGGAGCCCTTAGATAGGAAGCAGTTCTTAGTTACTGGATGACACCCTATTAGTGGCTAGGGTGTTTAAACTGCCCACTGTTCAAACCAAAGAAAACCAAATTAGCTTAAATGTCTAAAGCCACAGCTGTTCTTACCTACAACATGTGACCTTTCCTATCCGGATAGCATTTTATTATCAACATTATACTTGTAATGACAGTTGTTATCATGCTGGGCAGTTGTCCAGAATGTTGCAGGAATGTCGGAAGTTAAGAGCTATTGTATGGCCATTTCACTTCATTCAATTATAGCTCCATCTTGTGCCTTAATAACCCCTACCCAGTGGGGTTTTCAAATAACCAACTGATGTATGTATATGTTAATTTATATAGCGCCACTTGGGGACGCAGCACTGTACAAAATTAGAATACAAAAAGCCGTGCAAGGAGGACAAAAAATATAAATAAATATATAAATAAGTATGTGCATAATAAAATACACAAGTGCTTGAACCATGTAACATGAGGAAAAAGGTCCCTGGCCCGTAGAGCTTACAATCTAATTAGGTGGGTTACATACAGATACATATAGTAAAGGGTAGGTATGCCATAGTAAGAACTGGTGCAGTGTCAATGTAACAATCCTCTGCTGTGCTCTGAGAGATAGGATGAGAGGTTATTATTGAGGTTTCTTGACAAAGAGATAGAGGAATATAATTCCAGAGGATGGGAGCCACCAGAGAAATAGGTTGAAGGTGAGAGGAGGCAGTGTGTGTGTGTGTGTGTGTGGGTGGGGGGTGGGTATAAGAGAGGGTTCTGTGATGAACGGAGTTTCAAGAAACAGGTGCAGCTACTCACTTTATTTTCTCTTTCCTTACTGGCCTCGTCTACTCCACCTCGTCCCCTGTGGTCATCACATGTATAAAATTGAAGAATTGTAGGCGAGCCTCAGATAGTATAAAATGCAAAATTTATTGTATGACTATAGCAACATGTTTCAGAGTACGTGCTCCATTATCAAGCTGATAAAGTAGCATGTACTCCGAAACATGTTGCTATAGACAAACATGTGATGAACGGAGTTTACAGGCAGGAACATAAGGGGACACAAGAAAAAATATAAGAAGTAGCAGCAGAGTAAAGGAATTTAAATGGTAAGAGAAAGATTTCGGACAGGGTGGACCGCACGATCAGTCCTTCCTCCTGGCCGACCATTCGAAAGTATCGAACGGTCGGTCAGGAAGAAAAATCGCTAGGTGTGTACCTAGCTTAAGTATGGTAGGATGAGAGCATAGGTAAGAATAGCAGTAGTTGGAAGAGAGAGGATTCTACTGATTTTAGCAACATTGTTAATGTGATTAGAAAAGGAAAGAAAGGAACTAAGAATTACCCCTAAGTAACGTACCAGCTGATTAAGTTAAATGTGAGATAGGACCAGGTTTAGGTGGGAAGATGATTAGTTCTAGGAAGGTTTTAGTATTTAGGTTGAGTTTGACGCATTTGTGCACCATCCACGTGGAGACAGCACGGAGACAGTCCGAGATGCGTGATTATGTGTCAGGACTGGGGGTGGAAAAGTATATTGGAGTATCATTGGCACAAAGATGGTAATTAAAACCAAATGAGCTAATGATGTCTCCTAGTAAAATTATATAGAGGGAGAACAACAAGGGTCCAAGAACAGAACCCTGCCGAAACCCTTAACTAAGAGAAAGGAGGATTATAATTATATATTTATAATTAAAAGACACAGAGTAGCCAGGATGCCACTTCATTCTGGATGCCCAAGGTGTGCAAAATTTGAATTAGGTGGGAATGATCTACTGTATTGAAAGTAGAGGAGAGGTCGAGAAGGATGAAAATAGAAAAGTGACCTATGCAATCTCGATCCGAACGACCCCTGACCGAACACATACACACGTGAGATTCTTCCCGAAACGGCCGTTCCTCACACAAATGCATCGTGTTCAGGGGTCGTGGCTCAGTTCCAAATCGTACATGTGTACAAACCTGTGTACATGTGTATGAATCACTGGTAATATCTTTCCTTTTGTTTATGGAATACGCAATTGAGTGTCCATTGAACAATGATCTAGTGGATAAATGAAATAAACCTTACTATACCTCTGTGGTTTCTGATATGTTCAGTAACATAGAACCTTAACTTCCATATTGTGTTTCTTGTGAAAAATGAAAAAAGACTTCTGTTAGAATAGACAATTACACTCGATATACTGTATATTGAAGGCATCATGCAAAATTTTCTCCCACAGTAATGAGACCCTATCAGAAAAGAAATTTTTTGTACTTAGTAAATTTTCGAATAGTAGACTATCCAGGTAAATGAACATTCTAACAGTCAGTGACAGTGTCTGTACCTTCCTCCCGCAAGTGGAAAACATTTGTGGGTGGTTTTTGTCGAAACTGCACTGAATTTGGCGGATGAGTTTGTACCAGTCAATGGTCAGTTGATCAGTGTATTACAAATGTGACATGGAGCAAAGAATGTAAATAATAAGCAGTCTGATAACCCTGTCTGCTTTTTTTAAACATTTCAGCTGGGTGATTTTTAACATACGGCAACTTACAAATTTTCTTTTTAATGTAAACAATTCCTAGTGGTAAATTTAAAACACATTTATTAATACAGTGTGTTCACGTGTAAATGCTTATGCCTTATGAAGCACTTCACTGATCGCCATTAAGGAGCAATTACAGTATCCACATCCCATTTTTAATTCCCATATTATTTTTAGAATTCATTTTAACATGACATGCTTTGCTGTCTGCTTTCTATGCATCCACTGGGCACGCCAGGGATGTCCACTGGTGTACGCCATGCTGCCTGCTCAGACCATGTGGATGTATTCTTGTCACATGGTCAGACCAAGTTAGATTAATAGGGAGTTCTATGTGGAATTTTCTATCCTGTTATTGTTCTCTCTCAGCAGTTGATGGCTGAGTTAATTCACTTTAGTTTTGTCATGCTCCACAGCACACATTTCCCAGCTATGATCAGCTTTACAAGGATAGAGCAGGAAAAAAATGTGTCCATCAAAGTCCCAGCCTTGTGTTTTAAACCTAGCCTTGACCTGATGGACTGTTCTGTAAAGCTGCCAAAGATTCTTTCTTTTTTTTAAAAAAGGGAAAAGTAAAAAGGTTCCGTATGTCCTGAGGCTATCGGTTTTGAGTTAAACTGGGTGAAGTAGAAATATTTTACTCATCAGCTTTGCAGTCACAGAGTTTGCTTCAGCTAGAACAAAACTGCTGAGGCATTTAGAGAAAATTAACCCCCCATCCTGGCAGCCAGATGTGACTGGTTTCTGATGAGTGCACATGAGTGGGCTGAAAAATCAAGAGACTGTGAAATTCCTGTCAGGTCTGTACAGTGCAGAATGGGCTATTGACTGCTTTCTATATTTCCCTCCATCATTCTTCTTGAACACTGCCATTAATTTCCTTTCCTGCTCTGACTTGTGGGTTTTGTGCCCCCCTCCTCTTTTTTTTTTTTTTTTTTAAATCCTCGGTGCTGCAGAGCAGGATGCACGGGGCTTTGGTGGAATTCTTCAAACAACGAGGCCTCTATAGCCAAGCTGGGCTGGCGAGTTTCCAGGCAGCCTCTCAGGAGAATGCTTTGAAAATATTAGCTGTGCAGGTAGGTGATTGCTAGGAAGTGCGGAGCATCATTCTGATCTAGATTGAAAAGCAAATGATAGGTAGTGTGATGAAGCATTAAAAACATCTCCCATCAGGGTTTTAGACATTTTTAACCTCTTTAATAAACTGAAATTGCATGAAGGAGGAATTGACTATATGAGTTTTTATAACTTTAATAGAAAAATAGAGGCAATAAAGTATATTAAATCAGACTTAAATTTATTTGAACATCACAATATGAAATGTTTAATTACATTTTAGTCATTTGACTAAATTATTACTTATATGGCATTAGGATGGCACAACTGATTGTAATGAGTTTGGATCAAAAAGAGGAAAATGTCATTATATGTCATTATATTCCTTATTTGCCCTTAAAATGTCTATTAGACATTGGACTGTGTGAATAGTAGAATTGCTGGTTTCCATTACCCTACTTAGATTTTACCATCATTGTAGATAATAACCATGACGTGTACATTTATATGTAAAGGGCACCGTTACGTTTACCAATCACTATATTTGTAAACATTGCATTTTACAACTTACCATTTTATAATGATTTTGCTTTTTATTTTGGTTATAAAGGAGTTAACCAGCTTTGTTCATTTCTAAACTCAAAACTGTGGGCTAATTTAGCCCTTTCCTGATGAGTTGTGGCCCTGAAACAAAGACAGAAACACAGTAAGATGAAAGATGACAGAGTTGGGGTGAAAGGGGCACTGGTTAAGTGGTGTTTGCGGAAAAGATTATTTGTAATTTGACCTTTGCAGAGAAAGCAGCATGGCAGCTCAAAAATATATTAAAAAGGAAACTGCAAAGGTAAAAGTTAAGACTGCTATCTAGCTATAGTATATGGAAATGGTAATAGAATGATTGACATGATAACAGGAAAGTAGATAATAAAATAGTATAGCCTTATTAAAAGTGGTCTTTTGGATGAAATAATTGTCCTCTAAAGTTTTCTAGGGGGAAAGTTAAAAAAGTATTGTGTTAATATTTTTATAGTATAAATATTTAATGCAGCATACTGCAACAGCATTTATCTAATATTATTAAAGGGCAGTTACACACACCTATTTATAGTACACAGGGTAAGAGCCTAAACTGCAAAGTCCTCACTAGAGATGTCTGAAACTCACTAGTTTTGTTCCGTTTTCGGATTCCTGGATCTCGGAAAAATCCCAAACATCTGAAAATCCAAAACCGGAACGCATAATTTTCGAATGTACGGAGATAGAATGAACGTTCAAAAATCCTTGAAAATACGATCGGAAACTCGAAAGTGGTCTCCGGTCGTATTTTCGAACATTCGTTCTATTTTCAAAAAATAGAACGAACGTTCGAAAATATGACCAGAGACGACTATTGAGTTTCTGATCGTATTTTCGAGGATTTTCGAACGTTCATTCTATTTCTGAAAATTATCGAAAATATCTCCGTACATTCAAAAATTATCGAAAATGCATTCCCGAAACTCCTGAAATCCGGACATTCGGATTTCGGAACCGAGGAGTTTCGTGTCGGATCCGGGTTTGTGACAGACCCGGATCCCATCTCTAGTCCTAGAGTGGGAGTGGGAGAGAAGGGCTGTAGATTCCCTTGCCTTCTCTGTCAGGACTTCACACAGCAGAGAGGAGGAGGGACTTCCTGTCTCCCTCACACACTGAGGAAGTTTGAGGCTGTGCTCGCCGGCGGCACAGTGCAGGAGAAGCCTTAGGAATGTCACATGTCAGCCTGCCACCCTTTCTGGTCAGTCATTTCTTTATATCTTAGGCTGTGGAGCACGTAGAGAGGTGGTTGATGGCTCGTTTTAAAGGTAGGAAACTGGCCTTGTATGGAGACAACAGTTCCCCTTTAATATTAGGTATACATCATGATGTACAGAAGTTCAAGGTTTCTCTAATTGCATATAACGATGAAAGTCAATATTAATTGTAATAAAAGATACTTGAAATGAGAAATAAATGCAAACTTTAATACTACTAATGTATAATGCTCATTAGAAAACAAACTGGTTTTCATAGTAGAATGTAACTGGGAAGGCCATTTAATAAGAGTGACTGTGTGCAGGGCCTGGCCTATGGCAATCCTAGTTGCCAGTAAGTGCAGTATTTTGGACATGTGCCTCTAATTGTCTTATTGATGTCATTTGACATAGGTACCTAAGGCTAGATACACATGAGCTCACAAGCACCCAGGTATGCACAGGATTATCTGAAAATTACCGTCATGTTAAATTTCTTTTTCAGACAGTTTTGCAGAAAAATCGATTGTGTTAGTAATTCCGGGCAATATTTTCGTCCCAGCTGACCAAAGTATCACACTAGGCAATCTGTGGGCCAAAATATTGACCCTGCCTGCTGTTACCTGCCTGCTATTCAGATACAGGACTTAGTATGATGTGACTGAGCCAAGATAGATTGTAAATGCTGTCCTACCGGGCACTGTTAGTTCTATGCTTCTTCCTCCGCTGCGTCCTGTCCAGAACCGCAGCCTTTGACACACATCCCTTAGGAGCAGAGGAAAAGGATTTCTGGGCCCAGGAGGGGCAGTGAACTTTGAAAGCGTGCACAGTCCCGAGTTATATGAGTACGCGCAGAGCCAGAGAAAGGGTGACACAAGGTACATAGGAAATTGTGTGTCAGAGACTGTTACAGTCAGTAAAGGCATTGATTATATAAAAAAAAAATCAACCCCTATATATATATATATACACAACTCCAGGGTTGTACTGGAGGAGGAAAGGAAGACTGTCATTTTCTGTAAGAGTTTCCGTATGGCCTACTGGGGGATTAATGGTAGGGCTGGGCCCTGGGGTCTTCATGGGCCTCTGTATAGGGAAATGCACGTGCACGGAACTCACAGGCATTACTGTTTGAGGCTCAAGCAGGAGAAAGCAGAGGAAATCTCAGAGGGGCGGAGCTTAACATTCAGCTAACCAGTAACAAGATGTCAGCAACTTTCAAGGCACAAAGCTAGGCTCTGGAGGGGCATAGGTAAAAAAAAAAATATGGCAACGGTATATTTAAAGCTGCAGCTTCTAAATGAACATAACTTGATTTTACAGTGCACTTATCCTTTAAGGTTGGAGCATTCCGACTGCTGGGTCAGAGCATCATCAGTTGCATCATTAGCCTCGTCCGAAAACTTCTAAATCATTTTTAAAGCTAGCCACAAGCCTGAAAAAATGGTGTGAGGTGACAGGCCGCGACCAAGCTCGGTCGCCTGTTCGCCTGTATGATCGGTAGCGCGCACTGTCGGTGCGGGCAATATTGCCGCGACCGACAGTCATTTGTCCTGACCGAACGAAAGCTGCTAACACTTGGTCAAGACAAAAAAATAGCCCCATGTGTACTCAGCCTTAGGAGTCCATAGGATGGAGAAAATATAGAGAATGGTTGAAGGTCTGTAAATAGCTTCCTAAAAGTTTGGTTTTTGGGGGGTGGGGCTTCTTACACAGAAAGTCATGTGACTGTAATAGAGACTTAAGGTTCGTACACACTTGTGATCGCGGGTGCTGACCCGAACGAACGGAGATTTCGGCCGATAATCACCTGTGTATGGGCACTTTATTGGCCGAAATTGCTGTTCGTTCGGGGATCGTTGCCCGATCCGCTAGGCGGATCTCCGAACAAGTGGCCATTTCATGTATTTATTCGACCTTGATACTATTCTAAACTATATCTGCTATTGTAAGCAAAATTAAGCATGGGTTAAAAAAAACAACGAACATCAGAAGTGTAGTGGAATTATTGTGCATTTTGTGTAATATTTTAAACAAGGATTTTTCTAGCAGCTCTCGATATCTGACCATATTTCAGCCAGCTCAGCCAAGCACAAATGTTGGTGTGACCTGATTATGTTGGTTCTTATTGCTTGGGTTTGCTGTTTTATTATGCTTAAACATAGGGTTAATTACAATATTTCATGGGTTTTAAAATCCAGGGATCCACAATTGACGCTCTAATTAATATAGTGTATAAGTGTGGTTTTTATAGATTGTAAATAGATAAAATATTACAATGCAATTTAAAAGATCTACCTGCGAGACGTAATGCATGTCCTGTAATGCATGATTAGGCTTGGTATTTATACAGAAACAAAAGGCTGCATTTGTCATTGACATTCACA
This sequence comes from Hymenochirus boettgeri, assembly GCA_019447015.1. Classification (NCBI taxonomy): domain Eukaryota; kingdom Metazoa; phylum Chordata; class Amphibia; order Anura; family Pipidae; genus Hymenochirus; species Hymenochirus boettgeri. Next base: position 212,630,064 of record CM033474.1, on the reverse strand, counting down.
GGAGATAAATATGCCATTAGGGAAGTTCACTTCCTGTCCATTGTTCTGCTATTTTTGTGCCATTTCGGAGACTCTGGCATCTATGCATTCAAGCTCATAAAACAACTTTTTCTCTAAATTTACCCATTGATTGACACAAAGGACAGAAATGAAGGTGGACTCCATACATAAAATATAAAACAGACATGGAGTAATTACAAAGATAAATTCTGAGGTCAGATTCTGAGAAGAGAAATAAACAACTCAGTCTCTGCCCTTCTGTTTTATGAAATCACTATGGTTCTACAGATAGAAATATGTATTAGTGTAATTACCTGTTGGCTGAGAGTAGAAGAACTATTTGTGTTATATATAGATGTGCTTTAGAAAGCCACCTATAGTTTATTGCTTGTTCCATCATACTGTCGTTTTAGAGCTACTTAACTCCTTTATATTTTTAGTTGATATTTCAGTAACAATAAAAAATCTAAGTGTTACCATATTACTACTTAGTAAAGACCGGAGACCTGAAGTAGATTTTTTCACCCAGTTTGGTCAAATCACATGAAAAAATAACATATGTGTGTCTTCCATTTGATAGCATGCATAGCGATATTGGGCAGTCAATCGAACAAACACTGATAGGACCATTAGGATAATGTTCCAACTAGCCTATCAGTGTCTGCAATATTTTTAGTGAATTTAAGATTGATACATACATTTAGTGAATTTCAGCTTGATTTCAGCTTCCCATACCTTTACTGTTTGAATGTTGCTGTCTTCCTCTTCCTCTGACTCCTAGTGGCAATTGGAAATATCCCTGGATAAACTCTACTTTATGTATCAATACCAGTAACTTGCAACATTCTTTGTTTTTAGAAAATTATCCAGCTTTTTTTTTTTTATTTAATCCAATGAACCTGCCCATCACCACATCCAATAGAAGACAGATCCATAGTTTACCATTCTCACAGTGAAAAACCCTTTCCGATCTTTAAGACTAATTTTATTTTCTTCGAGTCTTAAGGGATGTATGTGTGTCCTCTGACATGCTCTATTGGTGAACAATGCCCCAGATGGTTTATTGTATGGCCCGTTAATGTATTTATACACATTAATCAGATCCCCACGCAAGCGCTTTTTCTCCAGCGTACATAATTGTAACTTTTCCAGTCTCTCTTCATATTCAAGCTCCCCCAATCCCCTTATTAATTTAGTTGCCCATCTCTGAACCCTTTCCATTTCAAAGATGTCCTTTTTGTACACAGGATTCCAAAATTGCACTGCATATTACAAATAAGGCCTTACCAGTGCTTTGTAAAGAGGGAGAATAACATTCTTCTCCCTTGAATCCATGCCTCTTTCTATAAAAGACAATATCTTGCTCTAGCTGTTGCTGCCTGGCACTGCTTGCTACCTTTAAGTTTGTTATCCGCCAAAACTCCAAGATCCTTTTCCAACAGAGAAAAGTCAGGTTAATGCAGCAAATAAGATACACAAATTCAGAACATTTACTATTACCAAACCAGGGCATATGACGATTAATGGGTAACAGTCCCTAGTGACTTTTCATAGTAATATGCAATAACACACTGAACACTTATCTTGCTTATTTAAAAATAGCCTAACGTGTTTTTTCAGCAAAATATATGATAAATTGTAAAAAAAAAAGTAAGATAATTTGTAGATGATTTTTCAACAAAAATCTAATTTTCACCACTTTACAAACATTAATGTGAATTTTGCCATGAAAAATGCCTCAACAATGTTTGGCTATAATTCTGGCGAAATGGCGATAAATGCAGAGAAAGGTATATAAAAATATACGAAAAGGTGAAATTTCACTTATTTATAAATGGTATAAATTAGTCTATATGCAAAATTAAACTGCTCTATTTTCTCTCATGATTTCCACCTTAAACGACTAAGCTAACGACAAGCTGGTGCTATTGATGCTAAACAGAAGTCACTGTAAGCTCCAAAACTCCGAAATTCCTACATGAAATCCAGGTTTCAATTGACTGTATTTCCTTGCTAAAATTCCGATTGCGGTTTTATATTAGTCACTTAAAGGGGAACTGTGGTCCAAAATGACTTTAGGTAAATTGATAGGAATTGCTCTCCGGAGAATTTTTGTATTTATTTCATTTTTTATTTTGCTAGTTAGATATTTACATTTTGTGTGTGACATGGCAGCAGCATCACCAGGTCCCCTGCACTTCCTACTCTGAAACCATGTCGTGGATGGGAGTCAATCTGCCCTGTGTCTCCTTCCCTTCCAGTCCCATGTGGCTCTGCCCACTTGCAGGTGCCTTAGCCCCACCCACTCGCAGGTTCTATGGTCTTGCCCACCCACAGGTGCTGTGGCCCCGCCTACTTGTAGGTGCCGTGGGCCGCTCAGACCCCCACCCACAGAAAACTGTGTGAAAACATCCTTTTCAGGCAGAGTGAGAGAACTCTGCCTGAAAAAGCTGTTTTCACATAGTGGGAGAGTAGGGCTGTAGATTCCCTTACCCCTCTGTGGGGATCTTCACACAGCAGGGAGGGGGAGGGCTTCCTGTCTCCCTCCACACTTAAGTTCTGAGGCTGTGCCACTGGCGGCGAAGTGGAGGAGCAGCCTTAGGAATGTCACATGTCAGCCTCCCCCCCTAACTTTCTGGTCAGCCTTGGGCTGGGAGCACATAAGACAGGTGGTTGAAGGCTTCTTTTAAAGGTAGGAAACTGGCCTTTAATTTAAACTCAACTTGTATGGAGAACACGTTCCCCTTTAAGTACTAGCTATATATTACACTTTGTTCCCATTAATAAAATAAGAAGTGTATATAATAAACTATATATATAATGTCATAAAATAATTTATGATTACTTATCTAAAATCTTTCCAATCTTTTTCCTCACTTTAAAGTTCACTTTTAAGGTTCACGGCTGTTTAACTTTTTATTGGTACTGTCCTTTTATTTACAGTAGGATCAAAATGTCCTTAAACACTGCCATCTGTTCCTATTCTTCTCAAAATGAGAGGAACCATCAAAGGAAGATTTACCAGGTATTGCAGATAGAATACAGAGACCACTATTATTTCAAGATACTAGTAACAATAGTGGCTCTTCTCTGCTCCAATGAAATCAAACTGGTATATATAAATTCTAGAGACAGCTTATTCACTAACTTGGCTTACAGTTCTTTCAAACAGACCTCATAATCACTGCAAAAAATATTGTGTTTAAGGATAACTATCGTGTGTATAAAGTTTTTTAAAAAACAGTTAACTGAAAAGTACTTGGGATAGGGATATAGGATTGGTAATTCCTCCTCTCATAATTGATTCTCTTAGGAGCACCAGCCCAAAAAAACTGTTCTGCCAGTCTTCCTCCTGGCTTCAGAACTATCTTTAATACAGGAGTATTCCAGGACTAACCTAGTAAATTAAAACTTTACGTGCTGTAGCTCCTCAACGAAAAAATATTGTGAGGTAGGAATAATCAATCTGACCTCCCTGCCCCAGGTACTTTCCATTTTTACCAAGTTGTTTTTTAGAGTATAGTTATCCTTTAAGCTGCAAAATGATCTAGCTGTCCTGCTAATTTGGTTTTACATTGGAATCTCAAGTTTGTCCTTCACTAAGCCAAAACCCTGGAATTCTAGATCTCAAGAACAGTGATTCTATTAACATGACTCAATGACCAAAATGACACATTATAAAGCAAACGTATATATTTCAGTTCTGAAAACTCTTTTTGATTCCTGTTGACTTGAACTGGTTCACAATTACCTCAACAAGTTATGATGTAACACATTCAAACAGGTTAAGCATTTTTGTTACCCATTGAATTGCTGAATAGCTATAGAGCATTTTCCTTTATTCTAATATCTTTAGTTATAATCATACTGTTTTTATTTCACTGAGCAAAACTGATTTTGAGGTGGAAACAGAAGAGAGAGAGAGAATTGCTTTTAAAGTACAAAATAATTATGGACCACTTGAAACGTAATGTCTGTGTTTTATTTCTCATCAGAATTCATTAGTGTGTAACATCAATAATTTAGCCCCTCATTTGCCAACACTGACTTGGCTGAGTAGTTCAATCATGTAACCCTGTAAACTCACTTTCCATTAAAATGATGTTTGCTGACAAAGGATAAAGTAAGAGATACTTCATTTATTAGCTAAAAAATTCTTCATCTATCAACAGTTTTAAATTTGGAGATTTGTGCAACAGGACGAAACTGACTGGATGAGGGGCTATTTTATGACATTTTCATTTTTGTTGAACCTTTTTTCTGTGCACTAAATACTTATGACATACCATACTAATATCTATCTGCCTATATATCTATTAGTCTATCTGCCTATCTGTACTACTATTTATCCATCATCTATCATTTTAAATTCTATATGCTTTTATACTATAATTCAGGGATGTCAAGGTTGCCTCTCTCCAGATGTTTGAAAGCTGCAATCCCTGCTATATTCATTAATAATATATATTTGAACCATAGTACTCATTTTGTTTCAACACTTAAACAAGGTATCACTTGCCTTTCTAATCAAAATATTTATCTTTGGTAAGTCAATAAAATAGTTTTTTGCTTGAATTCTTGAGCTGAAATACAGCATTTCTAAGTTCAAAAACCAAATCTTTAATGAAAACTGTCTCTCCCAACTTCCCATCCTCCACCTCCTCCAATTCCTTAGGATGTCAGCACATATGGGGGAGTGCTGCATATTCAATGTTTTTTGAGTAATGAAATATAATTTATTCTACATGTAGTTTGTGTGGGTGTGTGTATATTGGGTAAGTTGTCAAGCATCAACTAGAGCAATTTTTTTTTGAGAAAGATGGAAAAAATATCATTCAAATTATATTGGGTCTCTTAATAAGTTTGAGTTTCTAAAGATGATGAATTTACCACCTTTACCACCTCAAATGTAATTTCAAGCAACGTGATAGTGTTCTGTTTTATCCTTTTCAGACTATATGTTTATTGCTTAAACTTCCTGTTTTGGTTTATTTGTTCAAGGTCCGAGGGCATTTAATTCAGTTGATTTTTATAGGATATTTGAAACTTCTCCTATCAAGTGGTTATTCTTATTTGCAAAAATGTATTTTGTGAATAAATCTATTTCTTTTAGGAGACCCAATCTTCTGCATTACACAAAGATATACCAGGCCACGGAAGCAGACTGTGTTGCATTTCTAATTTCAAACATTGTTATGATGCAGCACTTTACAATTAGTTTATCTATTCAAACCAATTTCCCTAAGAATTAACAGGGTGATGTGCCAAGGGGCACTAGCCCACAAAGTGGCAGTAAGTCCCCCCCATACAGGGGGCGATATTTTGAGCGATTGGCAATTCAATCAAAGGGCTCGGAAACCATTTTCTGATTGAACGCTTGACAATATGAATATTGATATAATTGCAGCAACTTTTGCATGACTTTTTAATATCAGCTAATGGTTGGCAAAAAAAGATCACAATGCATTGAGATGAGGCAAAACAATGCGAACATCAGAAAATGTCTGAAGAGAAAAACATGTAACACATATGTGTCTGCTCATGGTTCCCTTCACTGATTTAGGGTTGCCATGATTTTTGTCCACTTAACTCCAATTTTTACTTTTATGGTATTTCGATCAAAACCAATGCTGGACTTTATTGTGACACAATTATATTAGTATTATATTGGTATAACCACAGGCCATTTTTGTTAATTGAAGGATATCCGTATCTCTGTCATGTGATTGTTTTCCTAAATTGGGTTGTGGGTACTGTTGGTACTGTAATCATGACCGAATAACATACTTCAGTCAGTATCGTCTCATGGAAATTGGCTGTCTGAATTTTTATCAGGCCCCATATACCTGGAGTTAAATTAACTAATACTTATTGTTGAACCCAGGCATTTCAGTGAGCGGCTGAATATCAACTTTTTCACTGTGACAACTTCTGAAACTGGGGTGAATTTTGTGAGTTTTCCTTACACAGATCTAAAATCTTTCATTGTAGTACTTAAAGGGAAAGTTTGCCATTTACCAATTATTTTAGTGCATTGCTTAAAGGGGAACTGTGGTCCAAAAATGACTTTAGGTAAATTGATAGGAATTGCTCTCCTGAGAATTTTTGTAATTTATTTTCATTGTTTATTTTGCATAGTTAGATATTTACATTTTTGTGTGTGACATGGCAGCAGCATCACCAGGTCCCCTGCACTTCCTACTCTGAAACCATGTCAGTGGATGGCAGTCAATCTGCCCTGTGTCTCCTTCCCTTCCAGTCCCATGTGGCTCTGCCCACTTGCAGGTGCCTTAGCCCCACCCACTCGCAGGTTCTATGGTCTTGCCCACCCACAGGTGCTGTGGCCCCGCCTACTTGTAGGTGCCGTGGGCCGCTCAGACCCCCACCCGACAGAAAACTGTGTGAAAACATCCTTTTCAGGCAGAGTGAGAACTCTGCCTGAAAAAGCTGTTTTCACATAGTGGGAGAGTAGGGCTGTAGATTCCCTTACCCTCTCTGTGGGGATCTTCACACAGCAGGGAGGGGGAGGGGCTTCCTGTCTCCCTCACACACTTAAGTCTGAGGCTGTGCTCACTGGCGGCGAAGTGGAGGAGCAGCCTTAGGAATGTCACATGTCAGCCTCCCACCCATTAACTTTCTGGTCAGCCTTGGGCTGTGGAGCACATAAGACAGGTGGTTGAAGGCTTCTTTTAAAGGTAGGAAACTGGCCTTTAATTTAAACTCAACTTGTATGGAGACCACAGTTCCCCTTTAAGTACATAGCTATATATTACACTTTGTTCCCATTATAAAAATAAGGAAGTGTATATAATAAAACTATATATATAATGTCATAAAATAATTTATGATTACTTATCTAAAATCTTTCCAATCTTTTTCCTCACTTTAAAGTTCACTTTTAAGGTTCACGGCATGTTTAACTTTTTATTGGTACTGTCCTTTTATTTACAGTAGGATCAAAATGTCCTTAAACACTGCCATCTGTTTCCTATTCTTCTCAAAATGAGAGGAACCATCAAAGGAAGATTTACCAGGTATTGCAGATAGAATACAGAGACCACTATTATTTCAAGATACTAGTAACAATAGTGGCTCTTCTCTGCTCCAATGAAATCAAACTGGTATATATAAATTCTAGAGACAGCTTATTCACTAACTTGGCTTACAGTTCTTTCAAACAGACCTCAATAATCACTGCAAAAAATATTGTGTTTAAGGATAACTATCGTGTGTATAAAGTTTTTTTAAAAAACAGTTAAACTGAAAAGTACTTGGGATAGGGATATAGGATTGGTAATTCCTTCCTCTCAATATTGATTCTCTTAGGAGCACCAGCCCAAAGAAAACTGATTCTGCCAGTCTTCCTCCTGGCTTCAGAACTATCTTTAATACAGGAGTATTCCAGGACTAACCTAGTAAATTAAAACTTTACGTGCTGTAGCTCCTCAACGAAAAAATATTGTGAGGTAGGAATAATCAATCTGACCTCCCTGCCCCAGGTACTTTCCATTTTTACCAAGTTGTTTTTTAGAGTATAGTTATCCTTTAAGCTGCAAAATGATCTAGCTGTCCTGCTAATTTGGTTTTACATTGGAATCTCAAGTTTGTCCTTCACTAAGCCAAAACCCTTGGAATTCTAGATCTCAAGAACAGTGATTCTATTAACATGACTCAATGACCAAAATGACACATTATAAAGCAAACGTATATATTTCAGTTCTGAAAACTCTTTTTGATTCCTGTTGACTTGAACTGGTCACAATTACCTCAACAAGTTATGATGTAAACAATTCAAACAGGTTAAGCATTTTTGTTACCTCATTGAAATTGCTGAATAGCTATAGAGCATTTTCCTTTATTCTAATATCTTTTAGTTATAATCAATAGCTGTTTTTATTTCACTGAGCAAAACTGATTTTGAGGTGGAAAACAGAAGAGAGAGAGAGAATTGCTTTTAAAGTACAAAAATAATTATGGACCACTTGAAACGTAATGTCTGTGTTTTATTTCTCATCAGAATTCATTAGTGTGTAACATCAATAATTTAGCCCCTCATTTGCCAACACTGACTTGGCTGAGTAGTTCAATCATGTAACCCTGTAAACTCACTTTCCATTAAAATGAATGTTGCTGACAAAGGATAAAGTAAGAGATACTTCATTTATTAGCTAAAAAATTCTTCATCTATCAACAGTTTTAAATTTGGAGATTTGTGCAACAGGACGAACTGACTGGATGAGGGGCTATTTTTATGACATTTTCATTTTTGTTGAACCTTTTTTCTGTGCACTAAATACTTATGACATACCATACTAATATCTATCTGCCTATATATCTATTAGTCTATCTGCCTATCTGTACTACTATTTATCCATCATCTATCATTTTAAATTCTATATGCTTTTATACTATATATCAGGGATGTCAAGGTTGCCTCTCTCCAGATGTTTGAAAGCTGCAATCCCTGCTATATATCATTAATATATATATATTTGAACCATAGTACTCATTTTGTTTCAACACTTAAACAAGGTATCACTTGCCTTTCTAATCAAAATATTTATCTTTGGTAAGTCAATAAAATAGTTTTTGCTTGAATTCTTGAGCTGAAATACAGCATTTCTAAGTTCAAAAACCAAATCTTTAATGAAAACTGTCTCTCCCAACTTCCCCATCCTCCACCTCCTCCAATTCCTTAAGGATGTCAGCACATATGGGGGAGTGCTGCATATTCAATGTTTTTTGAGTAATGAAAATATAATTTATTCTACATGTAGTTTGTGTGGGTGTGTGTATATTGGGTAAGTTGTCAAGCATCAACTAGAGCAATTTTTTTTTTGAGAAAGATGGAAAAAATATCATTCAAATTATATTGGGTCTCTTAATAAGTTTGAGTTTCTAAAGATGATGAATTTACCACCTTTACCACCTCAAATGTTAATTTCAAGCAACGTGATAGTGTTCTGTTTTATCCTTTTCAGACTATATGTTTATTGGCTTAAACTTCCTGTTTTGGTTTATTTGTTCAAGGTCCGAGGGCATTTAAATTCAGTTGATTTTTATAGGATATTTGAAACTTCTCCTATCAAGTGGTTATTCTTATTTGGCAAAAATGTATTTTGTGAATAAATCTATTTCTTTTAGGAGACCCAATCTTCTGCATTACACAAAGATATACCAGGCCACGGAAGCAGCTGTGTTGCATTTCTAATTTCAAACATTGTTATGATGCAGCACTTTACAATTAGTTTATCTATTCATAACCAATTTCCCTAAGAATTAACAGGGTGATGTGCCAAAGGGCACTAGCCCTACAAAGTGGCAGTAAAGTCCCCCATACATGGGGTCGATATTTTGAGCGATTTGGCAAATTCAATCAAATGGCTCGGAAACCATTTTCTGATTGAACGCTTGACAATATGAATATTGATATAATTGCAGCAACTTTTGCATGACTTTTTAATATCAGCTAATGGTTGGCAAAAAAAGATCACAATGCATTGAGATGAGGCAAAACAATGCGAACATCAGAAAATGTCTGAAGAGAAAAACAATGTAACACATATGTGTCTGCTCATGGTTCACCTTCAGCTGATTTAGGGTTGCCATGATTTTTGTCCACTTAACTCCAATTTTTACTTTTATGGTATTTCGATCAAAACCAATGCTGGACTTTATTGTGACACCAATTATATTAGTATTATATTGGTATAACCACAGGGGCCATTTTTGTTAATTGAAGGATATCCGTATCTCTGTCATGTGATTGTTTTCCTAAATTGGGTTGTGGGTAACTGTTGGTACTGTAATCATGACCGAATAACATACTTCAGTCAGTATCGTCTCATGGAAATTGGCTGTCTGAATTTTTATCAGGCACCACATCCTACTGAGGATCGGTCGGCCGTTCGGCCATATACAGTACGATCAGATTGGCTCCCTTTACTAAGTAAAGGGAGCAGATATCGGCCAACAGAAATTACCAACCAACCGTGGCACTCGATAACAGTCCCTACAGTTCTGATTTACTCATTATCGTTTCTGTGTATGGCCACCACATGAGAGCAAAAATCTATACCTTTATATTTTATAAATTTGTCCAAGATGGGATTGTCAGCCCCTTAAAAATTGGGGCAAGTTTTAGTAGTGGTCCATTTAAAAACAGTAAGTCAGTGGAATTCATTTATTTACCCAGCAGGATCACTTTTGTGAGTGTGTCACTACCTGAGTAGTGGGAGAATCCCCATAGACCTCAATGGGGAACTTGCTACATGTCAGAGACACCCTTGCATATGTTGTTTATGACTGGCACAGATGTTGTGTGTAATGCTAGAAAACAGGAGTTAGGACACAATAATATGTCAGATTAACAATATCTTTGTTTGATTAGAGGATGGGATTGTTTTGCTTAATATTGCATACGTTACTATTCCCATGCGTAAATGGATCGTAGATGGCCAGCACGTGTATGGACGATGGGCTGACAATCACACAATATTTTTACCTATCGGCCTGGTTGGAAATTTTTAACGCCCCATGCGATTGAATGGATCTGCAGATCATATGGCCATGATTGTACTGTCTATGGCCACAATTACACAGGGGCATAGAACATGAAATAGTAATCAAAATCAGAAATCCAGTTTTTGTGAAACCTTAAATTTGAATTTGTGAATTCTCGAACAGGAATGGTTTAAGGTAGAATGGGGCCCTGGGAAAAAGTATATATGGGGTCCCTTCCATTTTCATAACACACAGTGTCACTCAGATACTCCCTGTCACGCAGACAAACTCTCAGTTACGCACACACGCTCGTTCACGCAGACACACTCAATTACACATTCTGTAACGCAGACTGTAAGGCATGTGAGACACACCGTACGGATGTCAAGGTGCATGAAATGCTTGTGTGCATCGGTGCACGTTTGTCACACCCTTGCAATACATTAGCCGTTTTCGGAGCGCATGCTATCAGCATGTTTTGCTGAATCACATGCACTCAAATACGCACAATTGCGCAGAACAAATGGACGGTAAAGTGTGTGAAACACGTGACAATGGAATTACTAGCCGCCTTTACGCAGCAGATTCACTGGCCCCTAAAGTGACTGTCGCCAACCTGACTTGCTGCTCTGACCCCCTAACTCAAAAAGCTGGAACGTTAACATGAACTGGAGCTATTTTATAATCAATCTTTGTGGTGCGCATCACATGCATTGTCATTTAACTAAATTGAATGAAAAATTGGACGTGGAAAAAGAAAAAAATCCGACGTGCATGCGCTAACGTGGGAAACCGCACCTTCCTACTAATTTTTGGAGCGGTACAGTTGGGCCTTACCCTTAATCAAAATTATTATTGTAATGAAGACAGGAGCACTTGCTACTGTCTCCCATATCGCCCACTAAGCCCAGATCTCACTACTTTCCAAACCGTGATCCTGTGGCCCTGCTGTGTCTTTTCTCCTGTCAGTTCCCCTGCACTACCCCACCCCACCTCACCCTTGTGTGCAAGCACAACTGTTTTTGTGGGGGGGAACTGGCGAGAGATACAGCACTGTGCAGTAGTGAGATCTGGGTTTAGGGGGCGACATGGGAGACAAGAGTGCTTCTGTCTCCATTGAAATTATAATTATAATCAATGCAATCACTATAATAAAGGTTTGCCTGGCTTTAAAGTAGGTTTAGGGCTGGTTGCATTTCATTAAAAAGTGGCAACTTTTTGCATCTTCTGGCTTTAAAGTTTTGTAGAAGTTTTTCAATTTGCACCAGAAGCTGCAGTTGCTTTATTACATCACTAGCTTTATTACATCACTAGCTTTATTACATCAGTGTGATTAGCCCCTCTGTACATTGCTCTGATTGTATTTTCCAGATGCAAAAGGTTTTACTTTACAATAAATTATCTTCTACTGGAATATAAAGGGTTGTTTGACATTAGAAATATCAATATATACAGGTTGTCTGTCTCAACTGTCCATTCTAATGTAAGGTGTAAATGTTTAGAAGAATAACACAGGGACTTGGAAATGTTCAAAACGCATGGAAATCTCAGTTTTGATACGTATAACTTACATGCAACTAAAACACTGACAACAGGACTTAACAGGCGTCAGTACCGTGTGTTCTTTCTTAAGGGTCATTCAGGACTTAACAAGCGTCAGCACCGTGTGTTCTTTCATAAGGGTCATTATTGTTTTACATTAACAATAAAAACACAGGAGGTCACTGACTAGAATGTTTTAACATATATTTTGGTAATGAGAAATTATAAACAACTATAAATATATATTTGTATCTGTTTGTGTGTGAGGCAAGCGCTTGTTCTTTCCAATGATAGAAAGTGTGAAGCCATCTGTGTCCAATTTAGCTAGCTAGCCTATTATTATAATACTGTATTTGAAAGATGAGTCAAGTGGGTACTACAGCTTTTATTTCTGAGTTATGGAAGCAAACACATGTGGCTAGTCAACTGCAAATTCATAGGAACATAACAATGTATTCAATGAAAATGAGGCTGCTGTGAACATTTCCTGCACAGCTTTGCAGGTTTTTAAAAACCACACAGCCGAAAGATCCCTAAACCGCTGGTGAGATGACAGGACTTGCTTTAGATCATTTTGTTCACCCCTGCAACACACAATGTGCTACTAGTCTCCTAGGGATTATGGCAGTAACAGAGATATGTGACACTGAAAGCAGAGGATAAAACACAGTTGTCAGAGATCATAATACTGGAAACATGTTGGATTGGTCATTTATAAGCAGACAAAATTAAAAGTGTCCATGTGTACCATTTGGTGCAGTACATGTTTGAATTTGAAGTGTATATGGTTATAGTCTAAAAAACAAATGAGAATGTATAAGGTTTACATTGCTAGCCAGCATAATCTCTCCCATTACATAGTTCATCTGAGTTTTTCTACATTTTGGTTGGTTTTGCAGTGGATTTGATATTTCTTCTGGCTTCCATCGACAGACTCCTATTCATCTTATCCAGGATTATTTCCGTCTGAATCCCAATCTACTTATAAAATAAAAATATTTCATGTGTATTCCTAACTTTTAAAATGACCTAAAATTTACATTCTTTGTGGCCTTTAGATGACATTTAACTAAAAATATTGTGCTGTAAATTTTCTTATTAACAAATGAGCCAGAGCAAAGAAAAGGGTTAGAATGCCCTATACAATACAAAAACAAATTTATATTATGTACCAATAATGAAAAGGAGATATTGATATTGCTTGAATCAATATGGAAATGACTAGACAATCTGATCAATATCTAATGGATGATCCTTGCTTAGTGCCTTAGGTGCTAATTCTAAAAAAAGAACAGCATGCAGGGGGTATAATTTTTGATCATGGACATGAAAGCACATATAACATATGCATACAGACTTTCAATATAAGTTCTTACTCTCGTAGTGTATTACCTTATCAAGAACAAGATTTTATGGGAATTGCCATGTGACCTGCTGATTCGAAGCGTGTGCAGATCATACCTTTCACATATCCATATTCTTATCAAGAACACCTTGTTTCCATGTGTACTGAGTATGATTAAAGGAGAACTAAATCCGCATTTTTACACTCCAGAATCTGAACATATCCCCCTGATCTCAGTCACATGCTCCCTTGCCTAATCTGTCTCCTGTAAAAGGATTGGCTAGAGGCTACTAGTTGGTGTGAGCATGTGCAAAGAACATAATGGTCAGTGACCACACTGTGCGATGCTGGAACGATGGCAAATAAAACACAAGCCTCATGTTAGAAAGTTACATTTCTCAACAACCATATTAAAAAATAAGAGGTGAGACACTGATTACTGCTTTCTTTTGCAGAACACTATTTCGTAGTATCTGTAGTGACTGGCCACACCCCTGATCTCAGTCACATGCTCCCTTGCCTAATCTGTCTCCTGTAAAAGGATTGGCTAGAGGCTACTAGTGGGTGTGACCAAATGTAACAAGTTCCTGCAGTATCTTAGGACTGAGCAAGTGCAAAGAACATAATGGTCAGTGACCACACTGCAATGCTGGAAAAATGGGAAATAAAACACAAGCCTCATGTTAGAAAGTTACATTTCTCAACAACCATATTAAAATAAGAGGTGAGGTACTGATTACTGCTAACAAGGAGATCTGCCTTCTTTTGCAGAACACTAACTATCTCGTAGTAAGAGAATTACTTTTCCAACAACCAAATGTCTAGCAGCTGGGACAGTGGATGAGTTATGTATTCACATACATTACTTTCTACTCCTAGAACAAGTAAAAGAAACTAAATACATGTGTTGTAGAATTTCTAGTATACTTACTGACAGTCCTGGAATTTGCAGGATAGTCCCAGCTTTTAACTGCAGTTCTACTTCTTTTGCAATGTCTTAAGATCCGCATAAGGTTTGAGCAATAAAATTCAAATTCAATTATTTAATGTGCAGTAAATATAATGATACTGTAAAACGACATGGTAACTCTTCTGTTCTCATTGAGAGAAATACTGTATGTACTAAGAAACCTGTTTTGAGGGGAATCCAGTTATTTATATGGAAATATATAATAGCAAAAACTAGACATGACTATCTCCTGAGAAGTGCCCCTAGAAATGTTTTTGCAATTTTGGCAACTATGTGTTGGTTTTCCCTATAATTCCTATATTTCGTAATAAAGCATTGTTTTTTCTAATTAATGAGTATATATTGATTTTTTATCTCTTCTAAATAGCAGGAGATGTCAAAAACTATCCAAAATGTCTCCTCTTTCCTCACGTCTTTGGCAGAAGACTTGCCTAGCAAAGTCGGTAAAGAAAACTACCAGTCTGTCTCTCATATAGAATCAAAAGACAAGAAAAGTCGCACAGTTCAGACAACAGTTTAATTGGACATTCACCTGTTTGCCATTTCACACTTCTATGGACTAAAAACTCTCTGCCATCCCAGCATGCCTTGCCATCATTTTACTTACAGCAAATCTATAACAATGAAACAGGTGACTTTCATGCTGCTGTCAGGAACGATCTAATTTCAGCTCTGGGTGACTGATTGCAATTGGCTTTACCTCATCTGATAATTAATCTATGTCACCATTAATTGGAAGAGAGAATAATTACTGGCGGTGTTGACAGTGACTGTACGCTTCCCCAGATTTCCCCGTTGTGTTGGCCCGAAGAAAGGCTACGTGAATGAGTACTTAAAGTTTATGTAAACTGTAAAAATTCTGATACCCATGTGATTATCCAACACTCTGTGTGATGCAGCCTTGTTTATATGTTTTTTCTGTATACTAGTCCTTTATTCCCTTTTGTTTCCCTGGAGCTGTCTCCCTCAATCACTCTTCAGTGTTCTATCTTAATTTTGAAGAAGTTTAAAGTTTTCAATGAGCTGGAGATGAATGATTAATGAATAAATTTAAATGCTTCATTTTGTCTATGGATCATTAGTCAAGTCCTTTGTGGTAAGGACCTGAGAAAGGAGTGGAAATTATTAAGACATTAGCTTGAAGCAAGCTTGAGGTAAATATTATGCAAAAAAAAAAGGGGAGAGACATAGTACAAATAGAAGCAGACTGGAAGAAGGCTTACTAGATACGGCCAACTGAATTGGAAGGATAAGGAATGTATAATCAGAAATGTAAAATAATGTTTAAAGGCCAGTAAATACAAAGCCAATATTAAAATAACCTCATTGTATTTTAATCCATGGCTGTAATTTTGTTCTGTATTTTATTCCACTGAGAGCCGTCAAGGGAATCCATAGGCTGGAATTAGCACACTTTTATTAAACAGAGATATTCAGACCCTCTTATCTTTTGTTATTTGCATACTATACCTGTGTATGGTTCTATAAAAAATATTCAGTAAAATATAAAACCCTATGTTACTGTGCTGAATATGGAACATTATTCATATGGACAGATCTGTTTATTGCCAAGAGTGGAAGTTTCCTTTTATCACAGAACAATGTATGCAAAAACACCTGAAAACTCTGGCATTTGGTGGCCAAATAATTTTTATCAACAGTTAAATGCTAGATAGTGATGTGGCCTGATATTTGACTTAGTTCAACTCAGCATAAACATCCCTCCAATCAAATGTTGGGCTGTTTTGCAGTATTAAACCAAATGAAAAAGTGTTCCCGGCACCTGTTATGCAGTTTTGCTGGTTATCATTCAATAGCATGGGCAAAGCATTTTTATTCATATTAGAATATAATATTGATTGCAAAATGATCTCATGTGCTTGTATGTTGACTGGTGGAACGTTGACTCAGTGAATGGACAACATACTGAGCAAAAATGTTTACATAACCCCCCCACCCTTAACACATGCAATACCTACATTCCTGAATGAAGCCACAGTGGTCCTTTGATACCACTGGCACCAGGATGATAAATACCTCAATGGAGGTAACCGTATTCAACAATGCAGTCTGTGAATACAGGTAACCTTGAGATGCCAGGATAGTGTTATTTAACAAAGCTGTCACTAATAAATATAACTATAATTTATATTTTCGGATGCTGCTTACATTTGGTTCTACCAAACCCTAAATTTGCCTCAGTTTAGTCAAACAGCCCACAAACTGAACTGAGGCAAGTTCACCGATATATATGTATATTTTAAGTTACGGGGCAGTTAAATAAGATAAATTATTTAGGCTCATGGTATGAGTTACCTTAATTGGTAAAATCTCTAAGACTGCAAATATAAAAGCATTTAATTAATATGTCCTTTATAAATACAAAAATTCTCCAGAGGCCCAATTAACAATTTTTTTCTGAAATGTTAAACAGCCATGGATACATAGTAAGCTTTATATGGAGTCCAAGAGAGACGGCTTGTCAGCACCAAACTTGGCATGGTGTAACATAGTCAACCTTGTTAAGATATGGTACATGCTAATTGTTTCTGATCTGTTGTCGATTGAATAACTGACCACAGTTCACTGCAAGAAAATGAAGCTTTTTAACATGTAATATTAGTGCTTTCTTCTATCTCATTAGCAAGGGGTTGGCAGGAGCTGAAGCCCAATGGGCCCCTCTTAAACAATGCTCTTGGGGTACACATGGGCCAATGAATAAGGTGATTAAAATATATTTACCGCATGTCTGATCATTTTCAAATTATTTTTAGACATGGAAACAATGATCCTACATGTCAGATAATGAGGTCTTTAATATACTGTATATCAGGGCAAATATTGCTTTTTCCTTAGTGTTTATTTAATTCCCAACCAACAGTCTACCCACCTTTATAGTGATTAGTACATTTCTCAGTTAGGAATATTAGGCACATGTTCTATCCCATATTCTACTGCACAAATAGTATTTCTTAGCTATTGCTACAATTATTCGTTATTATCCCTGCTATATTGCAAGAAGTGAGTCAGTGCAACAACCCCAATAGTCCCCATAATTATTTATCATTATTTATTATTTTAATTTTCCCTGATGGCATATTAGGTAAAGCAGATTTCCTGAATCATCCAGTTTCATTGGCCTGAACATTATATCTGTTACCTATGGATCATAGTGCTTTGCAAACTTGCACATAGTTATTTGTGTTAAAGAGCATGTCAACCCCCCTTATATAAAGCTATACTGACCTTTCCCACCACCAAAAACCTCAAGCCCTGTCCCACATTACTGAAGGAAGATACTCTGTCCTATATTAGCCACACCCCTCTAAGGTTTCGGTCTCCTTTTAAAGCTGTACAATTTTGTTACACATGTGCAAAGAGGGTGGCTCAGTCAGCAGCAGATAGTATTGGCTGTGACATCATCCATCATGACCATGATCATCTTCTGCTGGAAGAAAATGGAAGTAGATGCAGGACCAGAGAAAGGGGTGGACAGAATATCTTCCTTCAGTAATGTTTGGCAAGTCAGTAAGTTTAATGGTGTTGGGGTTTTCAGGGATGAGGAAGATAAGTGTAGATTTTTAATAGGGGTGGACACACCCTTTAATTCTAAAAACATCAGTTATATTTCCAGAGCACATTTTGTTTTAAATTGCTGAATCTGTTGGGTTTTTTTTTTAAATGTTGACACATTATATCCCGTATAACTGTTCTCTGAGTGACCTGTATTTTAAAAGCCTGAAATTAGATTTGATTTATCACTGAAATTTTGGTTTTGTGGCAAATAGTTTGCTGCAAAATTCTATTATTCACGTTGTATGGCTCCCATATTACTCAGCACACCAAAAGATTCTAAGCATTGGTACATGTTGTTTGTGCAATTTCCCAGCCTCCTCTATCTTTACATATACTTAGAGATGAGTACTATAGGATAAGGTGATACCTTTTTACAGACAAGCTTTCTTTTTTACAGACAAGCTTTCGAGAGATACACTTCTCTCTTCCTCAGGTCAAGTGTATCTCTTGAAAGCTTGTCTGTAAAAATGAACTTAGTCCATAAAAGGTATCACCTTATTCTACAGTACTCATCTCTTAGTATATGCTACTGGACTAATATGGCTACAAACATTTTATTTACATTTTTACTTTCATAAGAAGTATTTTAGACTTTGCCTCCCATAGACAGTAAAGTTTCACCCAGCAAAAGGAAATCGGGTGGTTTTGTCCATCTGTACAGAAGACATAAATCTATTATTTATTTTAGGTCATTGTTTTTTTAAAAGGAACACCATGCTGGAGTAATTTTTCATCAAAATGTGTGCAATGGCTATCATGTGTAAAATTGTAATAGTAATATTGGTGAATAATTAAATGCCTAGTTCTGCTAATGACTATTTTCTCTTTAATATCGGTATTTCTAACACATACCCCAACACAATGTTCCACTGAATGAGCTGAACATGCACATGGTAATATACTGTGGTTGGGTTTTCATTGACATCTTATTATGTCTTTTGCACAATCTAAAAAGTGAATAGATGTTTTATTTTGTTTTACAAACCAGCATGGACTCCAAGTATTAGATGGTTTATTCTAGTTTTCTATTATGTAAACTACTGCTCTATAGGAGTTAAAAAGTGACACAACAAACTCACGTATCAACCATTGAATTAGTATTTCACATAAAATATAAAGCTTGTGCTTATTCAATTCTGACATTTACCAGCCTTTTACAGAAGCATCTGAAAGGATCTATGTATTACGGTCTCTTGATTTCTAGCTATGAATGCAGAATGATATGACATTGGCAGTTTGGCTTCACATCTGTTTACCAAATCACTGAAATCACTTTGGAAACATCCATATGACAGAGTAAAGCAAGAATGAAAAGATATGCAGAGAAGCCTGCAGGTGTGATGAGGACATATTTTGCTCCATCTGTCATTATATTTCTTGCTATCTTGGGGCAAGCTTTTTTTTTTAAAACTGCTTTAAAAGAAACATTTTATTATAGTTTATTTGTACTTTCTAGAATGTGGAATATTGTGTTATTCTTTTAATTGTTAAATTTTTGTTTATTGTTGCGCACAGGTTTGAATTTGTGGCTCCCTGTGGTCTGGTGCACGCGTGTAGATAAGTATATAGTTTGCACCCGTCTGAGCACTGATCTCATATTTTGACCATATTGTGTGTCAGAAGGAAACACCTGATAACCTACTGTTGTCACCTGGTTTTTTTTGTAAAAAAAATTGTCTGAAGCAGAGGATTGGACTTGTCAAAAAATATTAAACAAAACCGCAAATATCTGATCATGCTTTTAAACAATGGTACATACAGAGCATCCATCAGTGGTTGGACTTGACATCCACAATACGCAAAAGAACCAGGAATAAGACTGCAGGTGCTGGCAGAGATAGGAAGATATGGCAGACTTCATGGAAAATGTAGCAATAAGTAATTATGGCTGACATGCAGTTTGGGGTTAAAATTGTCCTTTAACGTTTCATGCAGGGTAGGAGCAGCATGCCAGTGCTTAAAGGGATGCACCAGCATTCTATTTTGTTTATATGTAATATATGATATATTTATTAGCCCCATTTTTAAAAAAAAATATTTAAGCCTTTATGCAAGCTTTTCAAGTGGTCCATCCCAAACTTTGATATATGTATTGGTAAAACACAATTTTACCTTCTGCAGGCAGGTTATTAATTCAGAGAAGCAGTTAAACAACTTGTGTTTGAAAATGTCCATTGACACCTTATTAATATGTGGTGTGTACCAGAAATGTTTGAACATGCCAGATTTTCCAAATCACATACGACAAATACAAGGCCCACCTGTCCGATTTTTGTAGCCCCCAGCATCCAAGACATACTACACAGCTATCTATTTGTGCAGTCGCCAGTAGTGGCGTAATTAACCTTTACTAAGATACACATGATGAGCTATTTAAAAACAGCCGATCATGGTATCTAGCAGGCAGATCTATAGTTACATCCACATCTTGGAACTACACAAATAGGACTTGCACGAATGGATAGTAGCGCATTGGATGGAATCACCTCTGTAACAACGGTTCATGTATCTAGCCCAGCAATGGGAAGGGAGGTGCGACAAAGGGCCTTACATTGGAGTTGGCTGTTCCATTACTGTGTCAAAAGAGTAATATGGACGTTTATCATTAGCACATGATCGCGCCATAGGCAGAGGACCTAGTCCAAAACAGTGTATTTTATACCCTTTCCCTGCCGAGACCCAGCACTAGGCACAAGCGTGACAAGAGTCCCAATCCTGCACCTGCCTGGTATCTTAATAAAATTCGACCCACCACTTAAGGTGGCCATACATATATACAATTTTACTTACCCGACCGAGCGCTCCCGCGACATTCGACTGAACCTGCTGGAACCGCCTCTCCCATTCTTCTCTGCAACCGACATGCGATCGCAAATTCCATTTAGCATTTGGCGGGAACGGGAGAGGCGGTTCCCGGCAGGATCAATCGAATGTCACGGGAGCGCTTGGTCGGGTAAGTAAAATTGAATACATTTATGGCCACCTTTAGTCTGTCTTTTTGATTTTGAGTTTGACACCCATGGTCAAAATGACCTATAACTAGGTATCATTTTCCAGAAATGTTTTATGTAGATATTTGATGTAGGATTCATTTTAAATGTATGACAGAGCTTTTATTTACTCCGGAGAACATAGTTACAATACATATCGAATCGTTCGAGGAATGATCGTTCCTGAGTATTTGCGTTTTAGGAGAAATCACAATCAGATTTCGATGGACACCTTTATTTATGTGATCAGATTAACACTGATACTTCTCATGTATATTAGTGGTTTCTGCCTTTCTTGTGACATTCATTACCATTAGCATTTTTTTGGAGTCATAAACACTGTCCTTAGCTGATAATAGAGAGGTCAGCAATATTTTTTTTTGTTTTTTTCCTAAACTCCTGAAAAGATTCATTGCTGCTCCACATCTTCTCCATATGGAAATAATGGTTCTCAATAGGGAGAAACTGTTAAAGAAACATTAACGGTCAGATGTAGATTACATTTACTGCATTTACTGCTGCTAAAGATTGTAAAACCTGTTTTAGGATGTACTGTTTCACATAGGAGATATTGGCGTTTAACATCTTTGTTTTGTTAATCATAATACGGAATTTATAGAATGCGTTTTGTGTATTTTCAGGTTGGTCTGACTAATATTGTAGTACAATAGTTATTGATGCATTTGGCACTAAACACATCCATGGTTATTCAATTAAAGTTCTTAATGTTTAAAATGGTGCTAATTTTGCCCCAACCAATCAGATGTTAGCTTTCAAATGTTAAACATTATCTGATTGGTTGGGGCAAAATTAGCACCAATTTAAACAATCAGAACTTTTATTGAATCTCCCTGATCATTTTCTAATGGGAAAAAGTTATGGCAATGTGCACAAATTAATTAGGGATCATTGAAACTCAAGTGTAGACTAGTTGTGTTTGATGAATGTAAACAAGAGAAATTATGCTTTAAGTTTTGGAATGATAATGCAGTTTCACTTTATTTTATCATTTAAACAAACACAAGAAGAATAGGTGCTACACCCCTATCGACCACAGTATTAGATCCTGACTTGGTGAGTATAAAGTGTAAATAAACACTTACTTATCAAAAGGGGTGGTCCGGGTGCATGTAAGCCCCGAACACTTCGCCACAGCGATAGACGTGTTCCTCACGTACCTCTAAGAGCCTGGTTCGAACCCATATACTAGAGCTCAAAACACGGTATAACATACATATAACTCACCGCGTCTTTCGGATGGTCCAGGTGCAAGCAGCCCCGGACCCGTCGCTAGTCCGTATCGTATAACTGCAAAAGATAAATGGATGGTCCGCTGCACAAACTGGAACATACCATAGTCGGAGTGCCGTAACAATATAACAATTTATTAAGGTGAAAACAGCTTAACGCGTTTCGGACCTGTCTGGTCCTTAGTCATTAGCACACATTTCAAAATACATCAAAAGCCCTTTAAATACCCATGAATCTCATCTGCCACTTAGCAGCCCAATGTGACAATCTATCTAGATCCACCTACCCACTTCCAAATCATTAATAAACAGATTAAAGGGTATCTCCACTCGTATTTTCAACATTTGGAAATCCAGTTCTATTGAAGAACGGGAGGTAAAGGAGCTGTGCCTTACCTTCCGTTCTTCAATAGAACAAACAGGAGCCAGGAGAAAAGGTAAGAAACTTACCCGCTCACTCGCTCCCCCGGCGCTTAGTCTGACAGGTCCCGACGGACCTTGTCTTCTATGCGCATAGATCGCGCATGCGCATAGAAGACAAGGTCCGTCGGACCTGTCAGACTACACACGGGGGGGAGCGTGGAGCGGGTTTCTTACCTTCTTCTCCTGGCTCTGTTTGTTCTATTGAAGAACGGAAGGTAAGGCACAGTCCTTTACCTCCCGTTCTTCAATAGAACTGGATTCCCAAATGTTAAAAATACGAGTGGAGATATCCTTTAAATAGAAGTGGCCCCAGCACTGAACCTTGTGGCACCCCACTTAGAACTTTAGTCCACATTAACAAAGCACCATTAACAATTACTCTCTGCATCCGATCCAAGAAACTATTTTCTATCCATGCACAAATATGCCACCCAAGCCCAACAGACCTCAGCTTATACATAAGTCACCTATCAAAAGTCTAAGAAAAATCCAAGTATACCACTACATATTAAACAATAAGAATTGAAACAACCGAAACTAAACTAATATAATATATTCACCGCTATAAAGTACGATTATGTAAATTAAATGTATAATGATATTGCATTGTATCTTTAGTACCCTGTTAAAGATGCTATGACTCAGACATGTTGTAAATAGTTTATTAAAAATAAACTTGAGTTTAAAAAAAAAAGAAGTATACCACATCTACTGTCATTAAAATTATTATTATTAAAACCCCTCATAATCAGAACATGCCTCAAACTTACAACCCTTGCCATCTGCATATGCAGTGGACTCACTAACTCCTTGCTAGCATTTGGTGGCTTGTAGCAGAAACCAAATGTAATGTTACTGCCTTCCTTTTGCCTAATGCCACCCATATTGCCTCCACTTTAACATATTATGCCTAAACAAAAGCTATCCTTCTAAATTTACAGCCCAGTCATGTGAATTATTTAACCATGTTCCTGCTATACCACTTACATCATACTTTTCAGTCAAAGCCATTATCTCTAAGTCTCCCATTTTATCAGGCAGGCTTCTCTCATTTGTAAACATACATTTTAGATTTTGTTACCTAAAGAAACAAAATCTCCTTAAAATAAGTACATATGTTACAGCAAGTTCAATAAAAGTAAACTTAATTCAAAGATCATATAGTAAAAATAATAAAGTAATATTCCCCTTCCCATGTAGTACCAAACACTTATTACCTTTGAGCCCTTAACAGTTAGTATCTCATCTGTTTCTGTCCCAAATGACTATTTATAAAAACACTCTTCAAATAGCCATTCTAGATCTTGTCAATACTACTAATAGGATTAATGCAATTTACTAAAATGTGATAATCTACCAATCTATAGCGCAGATGAGGACCACATCAAATATAGCCCTGTTTTTTTATCATCTAATATGACATTTACCTTATAAAATGCACTAATTATGTTCGGGAAGATTCAATTTGAAGACTCACGTTACTTACCTTAGCCCGATCCCGCGATACAAAACGAGATTATGTCAGGTATTGCATCGCTGGATCTGGCTAACTTTAAAGCCCCATTCAAAGTCCCGTTTTGCGCTACACTTAACGGAAGGGGTTTTAGATCACTAGCACAGTGCTATTTCCAAAAATATTTATAATGAGCTGACAATTACATCTCTGGCTTCACCCTGTGAGAAATGATATCAAGGTGAATGTTCAAACTTCCTGCTTCCAGTAGGTTGAGTGACATCACCTTACCTCTGCAATGCCCCTCTGCCCCAGGGGAGAAGCATGCTCAGTAAAGACTTAATGCTGGGGGAAACAGGATGTACCTGGGGGGAAAATTGACAGTTGAGAAAGGAAGCCTATTAATGCAAACATGCTGGTCACATGACTTCAAGCTGGTCACATGGCTGAAAACAGGAAGAGTTCAAGCAGGAAGTAATATTGCTGAACCTTTCCAGCAATAACTTCTCACAAATTTTATCTAGAGATGTGATTTAGGTTTTATTTTGAAGGTGTGATAGAAGGCTTTTTATATAATTCTTACTAGTTTGGTAGAATTTGAGACCACAGTTACCCTTTAACAAGGAGTAAAGGTGGCCATACACTATTATGATTGTAATTACGATCTTAAACTGAACAATAATTTGATAGACAGATGTACAATGATAATTGTACTAAGATAGACCATACATATTGTTCGACATTCAATTCGTGTCGAATATCGTCCATTGTGAGGTTACATTACATTTACATTTACTTGGAACTTCAGAAAACACTTCAATCATTGCCAATCGACTTTAAAAAAACGACTTTCCCAATCGAAATTACGATCGATTTTACGATTTAATGTTACATAATAAGTTTGGGAAAATGTAAAATGTTTCGGCCAATCAATGGAAATGTCGGATTGTATGTGGGATTGTACATAAAATCGGCCTAATGTATGGTCACATTAAGTCCTTAGACCTCTCGATATTAGACCTATGTCTCTGGAATGCTCTGTTCCTAGTCACTACAGATTTAAATCAGTTGTCTTTCTCTGTGTTGGAATCCTCTCTATTTTTGCACCTTCATCTGTACAGCAAAACATCTGTTTTAGTTTCCTTTATTTATAACATTTTCTTTCATTACGTCCCCATTTGAAACAAAAGAAACATTATGATCATTTTTCCTGATGTCCTTTATCTCTAGCTAGACTTCCTATCTCGTTATTATGGGACTTTGTCTACCAAATCGGCTGCTCTCTCTACAGTTTCACACGATTCACAAACATATATGAAATATAAAGGATCTAAAAAGGTAAAGTTCTTTACAAACCTTGCACCATCCTTTTAGAAATGTCATCCTCAGTTCCCATAACAAATCTATATGCTAGTCTATATCAAGACATGAATATAAATGGACTTTCATCAATGGAGGTAGAAAGATTAGAAATTGCCTCTATAGTAGGAATTTCTTCAACACTTATTAAAGGAAATAACTGTCTTAGCCTATCAATACTAGTGCCATATATCTGATTCCCATGTGTGTCTTTGTGGTACACTGACTGGAGAAGTTAATCTTTGGCTCATATGAGTTGGTAACCAAAATGTAAACACTTACAAGGAGATTCAATAAAGGTTGTTATTGTTAAAAATGGTGCCCCAACCAATCAGATATTATTTAACATTTGAAAGCTAACATCTGATTGGTTGGGGCAAAATTAGCAGCATTTGTAACGATAAGAACTTTTATTGAATAACCCTGTACATTTTTCTAGTTCTCTTTCAAATGAACCAGTTCAGTGTGGGCTTCTAATAACTCAATGTTGCATATAGCATCATTATTTTCATCAAATACAGGTATACTTTTAGCAATTTATTGTTCATTTATCTCCAACTGTAACATTGCTGTCTCATATTCCATTCCTACATCTATAATGTCTGGAATTAAACAGGAGTGTTTCTGTTCTTTAGTAATAACAGAAACCTGTCAACCTGTCAAATCCTGTTGCAGATCTAATTCAGTCTCTGAGTCAAACACTGTTTTCTATCTGCTCTTCAACACTATTGGAACTTAGATCCCGGTCGTACGATATGCATTTCTCAAAAGTGTACCTACTTGAAAGTAAATAAAACCTTCACTATCTGAAGGGTAATGAAACCTTGAGCAGATCAATCTGGCACCACCTTTGTTAATATCCCAATACCCAGTTAGAATGAGATCTGACTGAAATCCAGTGTGGTGAGACTCCTTACTATACGATGAAATTATTAAATCTACTATTTACAAATGACGGGGGGAAAAATGAAAAAAAATAAGTTTGTTCTATCTTCGTTCCTGGCTCCATATGCATTGATTAAAGAACAGAAGGTAAGGCATAGCTCCTGGACACCCCCAGTCACTTTTCCAGGGAACTATTCCTTTAAAGGATTGCTTAGTTGTGAAGATTTACCAAGAGCCACACCTCTCTAAAGGTGCCCGTACATTAGAAATCACCTCTCAGCCAATCCTGCGACAAACAATCAATTCTTCGGGAACCACCTTTCTGGTTCTTTTTCACAAACTGACACTCGATCGCGAGGTCCCACCTGGGTCATTCATTTTGTGATCATATGTTAGTCGCGAAAAAGAATGAGAAAGCCAGTTCCTGAAAAATTGATTGAATGTCGCTGGATCTTCTTCTTTAGCCTCAAAAAGGGACTATTTCTCCTTAAAATGTTACTAAATATAATTAAAATAAAAGTATTTTCTATGTAAATGCTGTGTTTGTTATTTTTACCATGTAATGCTTATTCACCTTTCATCTTTTAGTCTCTCAGTACTAGTTTAAAATGATGGGTTTACTCTGAAATAGTCACATTCAATTTATTAGGATGCGATAATTTGTATTTTCCTATCATCTTGCAGACTTTGTTTGCGGTCGATGTACGATAGGAGTGCCCGCTCCTGGAAGCTATTACATATACATATATATATATATATATATATATACAAACAGAAAGATCCACCGCACACCTCCTCACTTCAATCTTGCCTGGTGCTGGTGTTTATGGAGTATGTCTGCTAGACTCCTTTATATGTATAATCAACCAGCAGAACACCGCACACAGGTCTTGGCTTCAAATTCTTTTATTAGCACATATGTAAATGCACTACGTTTCGGGGATAGCACTCCCCTTCGTCAGGTACACATAATCACATAATGCTAAAGTGTTCATTACTTTATATACCCTCCCCCACAGGAACTGACCACACAGTTATCTAAAGACACACCCATATTAGAATTAACCCCTACCATTCACATTACATTTTCAAATTCACACCATTATGCATGAAGAAAATTCACAAGAAAATATCTCCTGCAAAATAAATCTTATTATAGTATAAGAAAAACAGGCATGGTTTAGATACACTATTAGAGAAAATGGAAAAGATCGTAGTCTTTGTTTAACCCATGGGGATGCAAGCTGTTTAGTTGGTGTACCCACCATACTTCCCTTCTTTTCAATTTTAGACTGCGATCCAGGAGTGCAACAATTTTCCTTTATCTTGTACCTATGGGGATCCTGTTTGGTGGCATCCGGGCATACTGGAGGAGCTGGAAGTGAGTGCCTACTAGCCTGCTTGTATATATATAAGCACAAAGAATGGAATATCTTTTCAATATATTCTGACTGTTAACCTTCTTTTATCTTCTCATGTTTTATGATGTTCTTGATCTGGAGCGTGGCACTGCGCCACATGTTGATCCATATTGTCACAAGCTTCCACCATTGGCGGGAATGCAATTCAAGCTCAGTGCCTTCCATATAAGATGGTGAGTTATGCAGGAGTGGCCAATGGCTAACAGCGCTGAACTAGCCTGCTGAGACTCCTGGAATGTTGGTTCATATACTTTCGCGATGGCTGGTGTCTGACGGAGCCAGCTGCTGGCGTAATTTGTATATAGTTATTCTGCCTGAATGGTTGGAAATAAAGCTGTGGCCAATTTATACCCCACAATATTTGTCGCGTCCAGTTATTTAATAGCAGGCTAGCCTGTTCAAGGGGTGTTATTTGATGGGCTTAAGGGGCGAACTGTTGGCCATCAGCTGCCATGTATACCATTGACTTCTTACAGAATCATTTTATCCATGTAATACATTGGTGCAAACTTTTTAAAGACCGACTGCCCAAACTGCAACTCAAAACCCATTGCATAGTGCCAACACGACAATTTAACCTAAATACTGATAGTTTTACTTCAGAAAAAAACAACTCAAGCAGACAGACAGATAGACACAAACCGATACAGTAGATAGATTCAATGATACACAGGAGTTTGAGATCCAAAACAATCACCATTAACCCCTACATTATTAGACCATATGAAACTTAGTGGATGGCAGCTAGAATTTATTCAGGCAATACGAACACACCCAGTCCATTTCAAACAATGCAGAGCAGATTGAGACAGCAGTAAATACTGAGTGATTGGATACTTCACACCTCCTTACCATGATGTGGGAGCCACAGAACACAGAAGGACAGAAAGCTCATGTGCAGCAGTGCCTCACTTACTGAACACTAACCCCCTCCCCTTCTTTGGTTCTGGAATGTACAGATGCTGGGAGAGACGGAAGGAGATAGACCAATGTTCATATGGCCTCTGTCTGCTACAGACAACTGCTACACTTTCTCAAATTCTGTTTTGCAGAAATGGGAACAGACTGGGATGTGTTTCTCTGGCTTTCTGGTAACAAACTCGGGTGAACTCTGCTGTACATGAGTTCCCACAGAGAGAGCTCTGAGTGCCGCCACTGGCACTCATGCCATAGGATTGCCGAATGATGGGCCGAATTTTTTTATTAAAATACCTAGCAAGTGCAGGATTGGCACTCTGTCATGCTGGTGCTTAATGCTGGGTCTTGGCAGGGAAAGGGTATAAAGTATACTGTATAGGACTGGATCCTCTGCCTATGGCATGATCATGTTCTAATGTGAAACGTCCACGTTACTCTTTTGGTGTGTTAAAGGAATTGCCAATGGAAGCCCTTTTTCATATCTCCCTTCCCATCGCCAGGCTAGATACACGAACAGCTGTTATAGCGGTTACTGCATCCAATGTGCTGCTGTCCATTTGTGCAAGACTTATTTTTGTAGTTCCAAGTTGCAGCAAAACTATAGATCTGCCTGCTTGATACCATGATGAGCTGTTTTTACACTGCTGATTGTACGTATCTTGTTAGTTACGCCACTAAATGGGCCTGCACACATAGATAGCTGTGTAGTATGTTTTGGATGCTGTACAGTCACTGGGGGCCACAAAAATTGGCCAGACGGGCCTTGTGTTTGACATATTTGACCTAGAGAGTCAAATTAATTTTATGGCAATAGGGATCTATCCATTTAAAATAATTTTAGTTGTTAAAGTTAAAGGGCATGTCCACCCCCCAAAACCAACTTTGGGGGTAAGGTAGGAAACCCCTACCCACCCCCAACCGCTGCAATATTTATTTTAAAAAGTCCCCCGATTTCTACTTACACAGCCTTCTCTCCCATGGCAATCCGATCTGGCCTCCTGGTTGCAAGCAGGGGCCGGACTTCTGCCACGACTGTGATTGGCTGAGAGGCAGACAATCACAGATGCGGCTGACGTCACTAGAAACGCCACGGGAGAGAAAGCTCTGTAAGTACGGATCGGGGGGATTTTTTAAGAAATATTGAGGCGTTTTGGCGGACAGGGGTTACTTACCCTACCTCCAAAGGATTTCACGCTAGGTACAACGATGGCTGAATATGGATCCGGATGGTGGAAAAGGGGGGTACTGCACATGCTCCAGACCTTGATGAGGATGAGGAACAGAAGCCTCACAGACAGCTTGGAGTCTTCAGTTTCCTGGAATTTGAAACGGCATAGCTGGTGAACCATAAGGAGCAGAGATGTAAGGTAAGGTTTATTTTAAACTATTAAGTGGGGCCAGTGGTGGGTTAAATTATAGTTTTGGACATGCCCTTAAACAATTTTCCTAATAATCTAAAAGAAAAACACAGAAAGTTGTTACAGGCCGCTCACAATAATATACTGAAAGTTAAAATAAACTCAACTACAGTTCTTCCCACTTCTTCCCCACCTAATAGGTTTCACAAAAATCTACTTTGCTAAACCGTGGTCCAATATCTGCATTCCATGTTCCACTGGTAACCCTTTCCAGTTCAATCCAGTGCCCAGAGTCATTGCTTCATAGGCTTCTACAGTAATAGCATAACCAGCCATGAAAAAGAAGGGCCCAGAATTAGGTCTGAATCACCAGCATTACAGTTGAATTTAGGGACTATTTCTCCTTAAAATGTTACTAAATATAATTAAAAGTATTTTCTATGTATATGTTGTGTTTGTTATTTTTACCATGTAATGCTTATTCACCTTTTATCTTTTAGTCTCTTGGTACTCGTTTAAAATGATGGGTTTACTCTGAAATAGTCACATTCAATTTATTAGGATGCGATAATTTGTATTTTCCTATCATCTTGCAGACTTTGGTTCATTATACTAGGGTTACACATGAATAACTTAGCAAAGTTTGGATTGATTGACTCTAATTAAGGAAAACTTGTTCCAGACTGTGCATCTATTGTCATGCTAGCTAGCCGCAAAGCCCCAAATCGTTCAGCAGTGGCAATAGAAAGCATATTGATTTCTAAACCCTACAAAGTGTTCAAAAATGAACTTGTCACAATGTGACTTAAAAATAAGACGGCACAAGTAGGAAACTTGGAATGATTAAATGAGACAATATAGAGTGAACTGTCAGTACAGTGCTGTCATTCAAAACTCTATAGAGTCACAGGAAATCAATAATAAGTTCCTAGGCTCTGAATAAGTAAAGTGTAATAAAAATCTGCAGTGCCTAATCAGGTCTGTTTGTAACATTTATGCATTACTACAGTATAAACGGGCAAAACTGCATAAAATGAAGCTACTGTACAAAGGAATCACGCACAAACTTAAAGGGCAAGTCTAGCCCTCAAATGAATTTCATATATTTATTGTTAATGATACCACTATACGGATTAAATGTGGTGTATACGTTTACAATATTGTTGCCCTTTCCCCTATGCTCACTGAGCATAGGTCCAATTTTTCCAATAACTCCAAACCCCTCAGTGAGCATAGAGGAAAGGACAACGATGCACCACATTTACATGATACCACATATTACATATAGTGGTATCATTAACGATAGCGTCCAAAGACATTGGGATATTATTTGGAGGGATAAGCAGCTCTCCTTTGAATGAACTATAGAATGATCTATAGGAGGGCTCGAAATTTAGCCAACTATTTGGTATGTACAAATATACTGTATCTAAATGGGAAACAAATACCAGTACAAGGATGTTGGGTTCGGTTAAAACGGGGTGCTACGCTTGCCCCAACTGTGTGACATAATTCTGTGCTGGTGGGCAAGGAATCCACATAGTGGAAAGAGGATCCCAATAGAACAGCGATTTTCATGTAGTAGTTAATAAATCATTTATTTTTTGGTATGCCCATGTGGATTGTATTACATTGGGAAAATGAAAACTACGTTCAAGGGGACGCATGGCAAACCATCGTGCCCCAATCAGACAGCCACTAATGGCTCCAGATGTGTCCTCTGTGATTACTAAATTTGGGGACGTGGCTGTGGCCAGACATTTAAAAAAAAACTGGGTTATTCTTTGGCCAGTTTAAAATGTATTGTTATAGACATGAAATCTAATATTGATAAAGATAAACTGCTTCTGCCAAAGTAAACAAAATGGATATATTATTTAGATACACAGGGCCATATTTATACATGCGCGGTATCACTAAATAGTGACCCAATTTCGGCAATGTACAGCCACGGACGTATATTTACGCTAAACATTTCGTTAATTAACAAATGTTCAGTCGTAGAATACCATACGGTAGTAAACTACCACAATGGTATCCTATGGGGATCGTTATCAGTAATTTACGATAGCTATGGTGTTAATGCATGTTGTGTTCCAACCGCTATGTTTTGATGTTTTAAATATTCACAATGTGTATGTAAATGCTAATGGGTATAAAGGGAAGTAACTGACTGTGATGCCATATCCTGATGAGGAGTGCTGAAACGCATAGAACACAATCTTTTAATGTGGTAAATAAAATATTTTCTGTTTTAAAGCCAAGATCAGTGAGTGCTGCCTCTTTACAGTTTTATATATATATATATATATAGAAAATGTCCATAGACACTGCACTCAAAATTGTTGCTTCAAACGGTTTATTGGCAAGATTTCAGATAATAATACACAACGTTTCGGGGAAACAAAGTCCCCTTCATCAGGTGATAGATAGTTTGTTACAAAATACATCAAACATAAACCCATTTATAAGGTATAACAGGATATGACCTATGTCCAACACCTCCCATGACCACACCTCATTTCCCTCTGCACAGGTGGAAACTCCACACACTGATATTACCACCCCCTAGTGGCAACACCCACAAAAGACAACACCTTTGGAGCCGCATCATAATTTTAGATAAATACATACAAATCATAATCCCTATTAAGTCCATTAGGGGCAAGAGACCCCAGTCTGTGGATCCACCACACCTCACGTTGGCGGAGCCTCAGCTTGCGGTCTCCCCCCCTCAACGGAACCGGGACCATCTCTAATACCATGAACTTGAGGCAATCTGGATCATGTCCATAATCTATACAGTGTTTAGACACCGGTAATTTAGCATCTTTAAGTCTAATACTCGGCAAGGCAAGAAGATGAGTTCATCTTCGTCTCTTCTGCCTTCACCAGGTGTCTTACCTGGTGGAGGTATATAGACGATATCTTTCTTATATGGCGGGGCGACATTGGAACCCTCATGGAGTTCCACAGGATGATTAACGATTTAACAAACTATCTATCACCTGATGAAGGGGACTTTGTTTCCCCGAAATGTCGTGTATTATTATCTGAAATCTTGCCAATAAACCGTTTGAAGCAACAATTTTGAGTGCAGTGTCTATGGACATTTTCTATACATTGGGGACAATCCAGCTGGATCCCCTAACACTAGCACCTAAACAACTTCGGTAGGTGGAGTGCTGTTTTTTCTATACATATCTATATATATATATATATACGGGGGGTGGAAATAGACCATGAACATTTCAGCTACATGGTTGCCTCACCAATCAGAGAAGCCAAAATCACTTTTAGAATTTGTTCCTAATTAATCACTAACAAATACTTCATTATTCAGCTTGCCTAATTGTAATTGTAATCAGTAACTTAATGTTTTTTGGTTTTTTTTAAACTTGCCTCTCTCTCTCTCTTTAGTAGCATATCCAGAAGTGTTTATCCTGCCATCAAAGGATTTTGTGTTGTTTGCTGGATGTTAATAAAGATATGGGAAGTTTAGCAGATCCAGAAACATTATTAGGACAATTATTTTTTGTTACGAGCAACAAAGAGAGTCAATTACAGGAGCAATAAGAAATAATAACACATTGTCCTAACGATCTCTTTCAAACAAACTTTAATTATATTTGGCACTTCGTGAGCATTAATAATGAATTTTGCTACTATTGTTAACAATTGCTCCATTTACGTGTTTAGTTATGTAAAGCTTGTATAATTATTCTGTGCACACTGTTAATCAATATGTTTGGAAATAAAATTCTAAAACGTGGAATTTTCTGTTATTTAGTAAATATAAATGATGATCAGTGGCACATTGTCTTGTTGTGAGAGAGCCGGAGGTGTGGCGAGAAGCAGGTCGACATTACTATACAGTAGAACATTACACGGAATTGAGAGCATTTAAAGGCATTTTTTATGCCACTGGAATTTTTTCAATACCATAATGCAATGCACAATAGTTACATGCAGGGCTCCAACAACCTATCACACCTTCTTTATGTTGTGCCAACCCCCTGACTATAAAAGAGGCCATTTTATTATCACAGTAAATTGTGATCAGGGCCTGTTTGTTACTGTGTGTTGGGTGTTATCGTTTGGAAATTACTGGGCAGATTCACAAGAACAACATAGACCAGTTTGGATTGTGACCTGCAAGTTAAAGTAGAAGTGGGAAATGAATTTGACTGAACTATTGGGTTGTGCTGTCAAGGATCAGAGTTATGATGGATGCAGTTGTTATGTGAAGTTGGTTTTGGTTACACCCCAAAAATCCCACATCCCTCGTGTCTTTTTTTGCATTTCCTACAGGAATGTGTCATAATCTTACTATTGCTGAAAATTCACACTGAACAGAACTGCGGACAAGTGTCTTTTACATTTGTGTGTAATTTTACATATGTTTGCTGAAAGTTCACTGGGAAGGTTTTAGACATTTTTTCAAGTACAGAGATGTCTCTTGATTGTTTGACATTCATTTTCATAACTTTTAAATATCACCCTGCTTTGTACCTCTATGGGGGGAATCTGGGCTTGCTTGTCTTTTTCAACAATTTTGACACCGTATTGGCAAAATACATTTTCACCAGAATTTCCCCTGTTTTTTGTGATACTTATTGATGTGGTGAAATTGATGGAAGATAATAAAATAACCTCTGTGTAAACTTATCAGAAATATCCTGCAATGTCTAGTGGTACCAAAATAAGGAGCCAATATCACTGCTTTAGGCTATTTTCACACGAGCACCATGTTTTACCATGTAGTGTTTTCTGATTAATTACCAGACATTTTCTGGTCACCATTGATCAAATGGTTGTCCTGCATTGCCTAGTCAAGGTCCAGGAAAGTAAAGAGTAGGAGCCTGTCTGTGTGTGAAAAGGTTTCTGTATCTTCTCTGTCCTCCCGGAGCACTTAAGCATGCACTGTGGAGCCGATTCCCCATCTCCCTCCCTCCATCCATGAATGTACAGCCACGGTCATATATTTACGCCGAACGTTCAGTTGTAGAATACCATGAGGTAGTAAACTACCGCATGGTATTCTATGGGGATTGCAAATCTATGATCGTGTTATTGTAGATTTATTATCGGTAATTCACGACCGTTATCGTTAATTTATGATAA
Organism: Hymenochirus boettgeri; assembly: GCA_019447015.1. Classification (NCBI taxonomy): domain Eukaryota; kingdom Metazoa; phylum Chordata; class Amphibia; order Anura; family Pipidae; genus Hymenochirus; species Hymenochirus boettgeri. Next base: position 212,594,947 of record CM033474.1, on the reverse strand, counting down.
CGTTTGTAAATTAATGATTGCTAAACTGATTGGGAAAAAGACTGATCAACAATTGTTAAACCGATCGTTAAAGGCGCAGAATCGCTAAAAATATGGCCCAAAATATCTTCAAGAACTGAACTTCAAGTCAAGTTGATCTAACAAATACCACAGATACACTATGACCTGGATGAATGAGAAACTTCACAAGCAGCACTGTGGTAGTTTTCCAATAGACATACAGTAGATATTGGTGACATTGATTGCCAAACCAATTGAATATTGAACAATATGTATGGTATATCCACAAATTATTAACATTCAATGCCATGTTGATGATTATGGTATATCAATTGTAAAAAAAAAATATTTTCCTAATGTGTGGGCAGTGTGAGCTAGTTACGGGTTAATTAAACATTGTGTGGGTAGATTTCTCTACTCACTAATGAAGGTTGACACATGGACTACAGCAGATTTAAAATTTCTGCAAAAGGGCCTCTGCTTCAAGCCATAGGGATCTCAATAACAAATGCTTTTTCCGCCATAAACATTTGCATTGCATCAATCTTTAGTAGCCTTGGCCATTTAGCAGTCATTAATAGCCCAAAGGAGACACACAGTGGAAAATGTACAGCTACATTAAAACTTAAAAAATAGCTTGATTGTGCTTTAGATAAAACAATGCGCTTAATTGTGCTTTAGGGAAATCATAAACTGGACATAGTTTGTATAGTGAGATTTTTATTTTTATTTATATATTGAAACAGTTTTTATGACATTTCATCTGACTACGCTACTGTCCTCTTCCTTCTTATGTCTTGTAAGAAGATTCAATAGGTAGCATGAATGTTCAAGGAGAAAATGGGGAGCATTACTGTATATAGAAAATGACACTGCAAATTATTAACAGCTTATTTATGATTTTGTACCTACAACATGTGTTAAGTCTTCTGCCACAGCCCAGTATATCTTTGTGCAGGTAAATGTGACATCTGGTTTAAATATTTGGTGGAAGTTGCAGTTTTTGCCTGCTTTGTCTCTCTATTAGATAACCAGATGTACTCACTTTTGTTGCCACCAGTTTAGACATTAATTGCTGTGTTGAGTAATTTTGAGGAGACAGCAAATTTACACGGTTGTACAATGACTATCTACATTGTATCAAATGATATCTTCTCTTCAGTATTGTTCCATGAAAAGATATAATATTTACAATAATGCGAGAGGTATACTGTTTTTATCATAAATGTTTTTATTTTTCTCTTTTTTTCTCCATCATCAATTCATCCAAATGCATAATCCCTCCAAATATGACACATAGATAAACAAATTTATCTACACTAAAAAATGCACTCAAATCTGTATTGGTTTTGTCACTATATCTTCAGGACCCATAGTAACCTCTCAATGAACCAAGAGGCTCCCTGGATCCCTGGTTGAGAAACATTGTTCAAGAACAAACATCACTAACTCCTTGGGAAACAGATTTTAATTGGCCATTATGCTAGCACAGGGTAATTATCTATGAGTAATAGATATATATTTTGCTATAATAGATGTCTTATTTGCTAAAAATAGTTTCGGAATTCCTGGAATGATATGTCATTACCAGTGTTGTTCCATGACCCCTCAACAGAGAAAAACTTATGTTGCCATTTTTGTATGTAGGATAATGTGTTCACATTTGCATTAATAGAAGATGGATTCTTTGTTTATACTTTATACAGTAAAATAAACCCCATTTTATTGGCAAGCTGGATAACCATCTCATCACCCCCTTCATCTATTCTACAAGGGCTACTTTTGATAACCTTTTGGCATGTCATGCAGAAAAATCTGCAGAAGATATTTGCAGGGCAGCCACCATAAGTTCAGGGTATACATTAATAAAACATTATAATGTGGATGTTCTGGCTTCCTCTTATTCTACTTTCCGCATGGGTGCCCAGTGCAACTTAAAAGTGAATTTTGTTTCTTTGACTACAACATGGCAATTGTCACAAGTTCCTCCCCCCTTTTTTACTTTGCCTAATCCTATGCTAATCCTTCAAATGCTGCTATCATAGTCCAGCAAACAAAAAGTATGGGATGACAAATTTTCCATAATAACACGAATAAACAATTGGTTTTTGGCTCCTAGATCTCATTGTACATTTTGTGGGTTTTTCTGTGGTAAATAGTTTCACTTAGGCATGTTCAGAGCGAGATATCTGAATTAAACTATGGCTGGTCATACACTGGTCATTTTTATGGCAGAATATATTTCATTTCAGATTTGATCAAACCTGCTCATTAGATAAACAAACAAACCTGACTCTATTACTAATCTATTTCATGACTTTATTGATTGGGCAAGTTTGAAAATCTTTGGCCAAAGAGCATCAAAGGGGGTGGCTTTTACTTGAACCACATCTAGCATATACTATGCCTATATAATATGCCTTGATTGAATTTTGATCTGATTTCCGCAGCTTTAGTGGGTCTGAAAGATGTAAATAAACTGGTAAGTGTAATCATCGACTTTAAATATCTAAAATCTAAATTAACAACCGCAGGACAGTGAAATCTTCATCATTCGAAGAAAGACAGAACATAGTATGATTTTGCATTTCTTTGCTTTTCTAATATTGTTTAAGTGGCCACAGGCATGTACTTTTTCCCTCTCCATATGGTCTTTGTCTCAAACAAGATGCATTTTCAGAAGCTTTTCCTTTTTTTGTTTGTCTGTAATCATTTTTCTGAAATCTCTGTTTTTTTAGCATGGTAAAGCTCTTCTGGTGCAGTAAATGACATTAGCCTTTTGTAAATTCTTGCAGAATATAACAGATCATTGGTTTTATAACACAGTCGCTGCTTTTGCATTCTGATGAGATTAGTAGCAGCACTGACTATAACAGTTCCGCATTCTGTTAGTTAAAAAAATAAAAGTTTACTAAATGGTCTCTTGCCAACTGTATCCGAAAATCATTCGAGATATTTTGTTTTCAGTACGTGAAATTCTAAGGCTTCCCAGAAGATTCTGATTTAAACAGAATTTACTTTAGTGACAGTTTTATTATGTGTTACCTACTGTAATATAGATTTCTCACACTTTGGGAGGGGTAATTACAATGTGTGTTATCAGGAAATGTCAATACCGTCCTTACATCATAATGCTCCCTTTTTCCATTTTTTGGTTTTTCAGATTTATAAAGGTAACGTCTGATAAACCTTTACAGCCAACGTAAAAATGACCGCTATGGCAGTGTTGCATTTTGGCCGCAGCATAAATTGTCGATGTGATCGAAGAGTGGTATTTTGTTACCTCCCAGTATTGTGCCATTGACAAGAGTGAATACCAGGCAATATCAAAATGTCGTCCAGTAATCACGTTTCAATCACAGCAATGATTTATGCAGTAACCAAAAAGCAACATGGGTGCTAGTGGTCATTTTTTACAATCGAAGTTTGTAAAGGTTTATAAGGTTCATTATCAGAAGTTACAGATAACATACATTTAGAAATACAGCCCCTAATTTTTAGCTGCAACGATTTCCAAATACAAAATTGGTTTCAATTATCAACCTTATTACTAGCAAATTCAAATTGACATTTATCCACATAAACCAATCTTACATAAGTATTTTATAAACCTATCTTTGTGCATATTTGTTGAAAATAATTTCTCAAAAGCTCATAATTACAGTAGAAATACATATGTGCACTTTTATCCACTTATGGTTCCACATGAATAATATCCACCTATGGTTCCACTGGATTTTCAGTGATCCCCAGGTCTATGAGATATGGTTGTGCTCCCAGGTCAATGTGATTATGGAAATGCAGGTTATCCTGTGACCTACTGTGAGAATTCCCAGATCAACACAATATAAATGCAACACGAGAACATGTAAAATGAAAAGTAAAAATGAATAAATCAGAGGATCCTATTTCTCCAGAATGTAATAGTACAATACCAGGGGCAGATTATGCCTAGCGCCTTTAGCTCCACCCCTAAACACGGACCACACCCATTTTCTCTATATAGAAAATAGATGGCTTGAGAAAGGTCTGAGACAAAGACCGAAACGTCGCTATCTGTTTGATGCTTATGGAATAAAAGTTAAAGATTTTTTCAACAAGTCCTGAGAGTGCTCTACATGTTACTATGGTTGGATATTTATAGGATCTGCAGTAGCACCTGGGCATTATACTACTTGAAGGTAGAGTGCACACTGTTTGCTAATTGGTTAGAAAATAAACTATATAGGGGGTGGAGGGGTGGGTGGTGAGTGAAAACCTCCTCTTCAACCACAGGTGCCCTTAGGTGCATGCCTACTGTGCCTAATGGTAAATCTGGGCTATTATCCAAAGTTATAAACTTCCCTTGAACCATACTTTTTCCTAGTTCCTTTTGTTTCCCCTTTTGCGTTACCAGTGATAATACCCTTGTAATATAAAATGGCCAAGTCTTCTGATTGTGCTCTCTTGAGGTCCCTTTCTCGCTTCCTAGAAATTCAAAATCTGCCATCTGAAGTATACAGCTAAATTAATGGGGCGATAGCGGCAGTATTGAAATACTAAGTCCGCAAAGTCCGGATCCTTGCTTTGGAACCGCGGGTTCGGGTCCATCTCTTGCCATTATAGTAATCCAGTATTTACTAAAAACAGTGCAATATTAAAGAGGTTCTGGGTCTTTTTCAAGAACGAGTATTCCATATATTTGGCTGTATATCCTGTAACCAAACAAGTTAGACTGGAAAAACTGGGAAGAATTCAGAGGTGCAAAGCAACATAGCCCTGTACTGCAAATAGACATTTGCAATACAAAAACACACAATTTAACAAAACTGCTATACATAAATAAAGGAGAATTATACATATACACTTACTGACTTATTTCTGGCTCCTCCCACAGTCAGTCACTGACAATCCATCCAACTCTCACATTGGATAACATGTTAATGAAGAAGGGGAGGAGCCAGAAAACTGTCTGTTATTGCTGGAATGCAGCCAGGTACTGCATGGGTATAATTCTTATTATTAAAATTTTTCTTTCTGTTTTTTCATGAGATCTCTACTGTACCTTCTAAGTTTGTCCTTTTCAATTCAGCAACTTTGGGGTGCTGGAAACTGTGGAATCTAACGCTTGGTTGTGAGGGGCTGCTGGGAAGGGAGCGTGCCCCAGGAGACCCACTAGTGGGTCTTAGGGTGTCCCCTAGCTCAAACCAGGACCCCCCTCCCCAGCACTTTTGAATGCCTTTTGGGGCTTAAGCAGCCCGCAGCTGGAACCGGGACCCCCCTCCCCGGTACTTATAAGTGCCTTTGCGGAACTAACAAAAAGTCGGTAGCCGGTGTTGCCACCACATCTAGATCACAAAGTCTTTCCTTCTGTCATCACTCCAATGACTTCTGAATTCTGTGGGGGTTTGCACTTCTTTATGTAGGTTTGCTGAAGGACAAAATCTAATTGTGATTGGTTAATATTTCTATCCTAGGAATCATATGATCACACTGGGGAGTGAACTATTCCTTTAATCTATTGATTGAAGTCTGGGAGGTTAGGGAGCTATGCCTTACCTCCTGTTCTCCAATCCATAGCTCAGGATCTGGGAATGAAGATTCAAAAAAATTACCTTTTGCGCGACCCACTGCGGCCACAGTGAAATATAGCTCCTTAACCTCCCGTGCTTCAATCAATACATTAAAGGAATAGTTCACTTTATTATTAAAATATGATTAGTTAATGCATGATCATATAACTGCTAGGATTAAAATCTTAACCAATCACAAGGGGGGCCGCACGACCACCCACAGTGTAGCCGCTCACAACCCACCTCGACCCCTACCTTGTGCGTCGTCACCACCAACCCCCCAGGTGAACACCATTTTTTCTTTTCGCCATGAAACTAAATAAAAGTACATTATAGCAGACAAAAGAGAGAAATGTACCGCTGTGCGTCGCTGTGGAGACGATCGGCTTTATAAATATGGCAGTAATGACAATCATTTTGCGGCAATGTACGGCACTAACAAAACGACGAGGTTAACGGACCTTTATAAATGTGCCCCTAAGCGTAAGTTTTGGAGCTTGTGTGTATAGAATTTGAGAGCCATCCAGCTAAAGACATGTCTCTTATTTTGGATGCAACCAGATCATTTACTAAGTTCACATAGTAGTGAACACGAATTGTATCTTTAAATAATTATCGGAACCAAATATGTATTTAATGTTCTCTGGTGGGCCACTGAGTAATCGTTCATTTCATTGGCATGTTGACTGTGATGTAGATACCAGCACTGCAGGAGCAGGGAAGAGCAAAGACGGCTTCTCCATTCCTGGTATATTTCAGCACCGTTCGTAAATAACAGGCTTAGGGCTAGGCCACACTGCTGCGATTTTTCTGCGTTTGCGCTTGCATTTTTTTCAAATCATTGGAATCGCGGCAGCACACCGAAAACGCAATGTGATTGCGATTTGCGTTCCGCATTTTAAATCGAAATTGCATGCGTTTTCCAATACTTAATGAAAAAACGCATGTGCAAACGCAACGAAATCGCACATGAAATCGCATGCAATTTCGTGTGCGATTGCGTTGCAGTGTGGCCGTGCCCTTACTGTGCAATAAAGTCTTTTTATTCTTTTAGTCAGGGGCGTAGCTAGATATCACAGGGCCCCATAGCAAGATTTCAGATGGGGCCCCCCATATTTTTTTAAAGGGTATGTCCTCCCTCCTAAGAAATGTTTTACCTCCCGTAGTTCAGCCCCACAAACTCCATTTTCATTTTAATTAAACCTGGGGGCATCTTTGAAACAAAAATGGGGTTTATGGGCTGAATTATGTGAGGTAAAAAAATTTTTTAGGAGGGTGGTGGACATGCCTGAAGGGGACCTGGATGGTTGCTATAGTGATTCCTACGCCCCTGCTTTTAGTGTCAGTTTCCTTTAAAACAAATATTGTTTGGATTATTCGCACACTAAACCAATTTACAGTCTATTAATATGTGGAGAACTTCCAACAACGGTTCTGACGTTTACTAGAGTAAAATAACAAGATAATACGATTAGAATAATATAATTGAAACTGCGAAACACTGATTTGATTGAAAACGAAGACTCGATATTCTTATCCTTGTATTATAAAATAACCATCATAGTCAGTATATTAGAATCGGGGAGCCCCCTCCTGCTGATAGGAAATCATATATAATGGAAGTGACAGGGATCACACCAGGAACTAAACAAGACAACACACAGAAGGAAATCCCAGGCAATTTGAATATATTAAACCTATTTGCTGTTCTGCCTATTACCTGCACCTTGAAAGCTCATAACACCCAATCCAACGTGATTACTCTGTATTTATAAGCTTTGGTTTGCTCCTACATGATGGGCAACGTTGTAAAATGAATGTTTTTATATCTTGTTATAAGTTGACCTTTGTGTAAAAAATAAATAGCTGGTTTCTATCTGCCAGGTTCATACAGTGTACTAGTAACTGCAGAAAATAAACCCACAGCACAAACTTACAGGGGAATTTACAGAGAGCTCCAGTGGATTAAATATTGTGCTTGCTGATCAGTGTAAATTCTGTTTGGGTCTTTCCCTCTATTTGCTAGTGTCAAAGAGATGCAAGTTTGATATTAAATTGCTTAAGGAATCTGCACTTACGGAATTCACACAACCGCTGCAATTGCCTTTTTAAAGTCATTAACCCGATGTTTTGTTAATAAGATATATTAAAAGAGAGCTTTCTTAAAGGGCATGCCCACCCCCAAACTAAAATGTAACCCACTACTGGCCCCACTGTGTAGTGTTAATAAATCCTTACCTTACATCCCTGCTCCTTATGGTTCTCCTGCAGTACCTGTTCAAATTCCAAAAAGTGAAGAGTAGGAGATGTCTGTGAGTCATCCAGTTCCTGCTGCTTCCTTAACCTCAGTAAGGGCAGTGACATGCGCAGGAGAGCCCTTCCCCCCCCCTCCCTCCCACCATCCATCCATGCTTGTCCTTCCACCTGGCGTTAAATCCTTTTAACATGTGGTAGATACCCCCTGCCCACCCCTAACTCCGTTCCCGCAGCGCTCTCCATTGACGGCAGCCGCGTCTGTAATTGGCTGTGTCTCAGCCAATCACAGATGTGGCTGCCGGTTCGGCCCCCTGCTTGCAAGTTTCAGCAAGCAGGAGCTGGATCGATGTGTTGTGGGAGCGAAGGGCTCTAAGTACAATTCTAAGATATAACATGGCGGTTGGGGGTAGGTAGGGGGTATCTGCCATATATTAAAAAAATATTTATAGGGTTGAAGGTGCTATGCAGCCTCATGGTCACTGCAAAATGGGGGGAAAGCACAGACAGGGAACACACATATAACATCAGCCACCAAGTACGGAGCACCACTTGTAAGCGGTCCTTAAGCTAGGAACTGCACAAAAGTAAAGGTAACAAGCCCCAAAAAAGGAAAAGTGAGCTACAACGTACTGGCGCCGCCTTTACGCGTTTCGTGACGTAGGGCCACTTCCTCAGAGGCCACTGAGGAAGTGACCCTACGTCACGAAACACAAAAGGCAGCGCCTCGCTTGCACCACGCTCCTCTCCTGTTTGCATCTCCATCATTCCAGCGGTATTGTGCCGTGAGTGTATTTTACTTGTATGAGAATAAAATGAAACTTTTAGCCAGTATGTTGTAGCTCACTTTTACTTTTTTGGGACTTGTTACCTATGCAGCCTCATGATATATGAATAGCATGTTTAGTGTTCTATTTATAAAGCATAAGGCTGCAAAGTACTTTCTGTTACTGTATAAGAAGGCTCTATTTCATTTTATGTTCTGTGGGGGCTTTTTCCCCCCTTTAAGCCCACCTCACCTTATTCTGTATAGCTGCCTGGTATCCTGTGCTCCCAAGTCCATGTCATGTCTGCAGGTCAGATAAATGGCTCTATATGATTCGGCTGTATCGTATGTTAAAGGATAACTTTTGTGTACAAAGTTTATTTACAAAAACACATCTGTTGTATTCAATTAGATCAACTGGACTTGAAGATTAGTTCTTGAAGATGTTTTGCTAGTCATCCGACTGGCTTTCTGAATTCAGAATGACTTGTACAAGAATCTGTGGCAATTATGTACCCTGGAAAATCCCAATTAGCATATCACAGCCAAGTGTTAAGGGTGTGATTGGATAGTGGCTAAGAGGTGTTATAGGAATGCCCAGAGTAAGGTGTCAAAACAGCATTGTACATGGCAGACAGTTGGTGTCGCCCCCCACCTCTATTTAGGCTTGGTTTCTTTATTTTCACATAAATGGCCTCCTTAACACCTCTCTTGAACAAGTCACGTTCCTTTGCCAATATGTTAACATTACAATCTTCAAAGGTATGTCCTTTATCCTTAAGATGCAGGTACACGGCTGAGTCCTGACGCAAGGAATTGGCTCTTCTGTGCTGGGCCATACGTTGATGCAGTTGATGTTTGGTCTCCCCCACATACAAATCAGAGCATTCTTCACTGACCTGCACTGCGTATATGATGTCGCGTTTCTTGTGTTTCGTTATTGGGTCTTTCGGATGTACCAATTGGTGCCTCAGTGTGTTGTTTGGTTTAAAGTAGACAGGGATACAGAGTTTTTTGAAAATTCTTCTTAATTTCTCGGAGACCCCTGCTACATATGGGATGACCATGTTCTTTCTCCTGTCTTTTCCCCTTCACTGTTGGTATTCGTGTTTTTTTCTTTCCTTCTACTTCTTTTGACAAAGGCCCAGTCTGGATATCCACAAGTTTTAAGGGCTCCTCTGAGATGTTTCATTTCTTTAGCCTTCGCCACTGTGCTAGTAGGGATGTTCTCAGCTCTGTGTTGCAGGGTTCTGATGACACCCAGCTTGTGATCTAAAGGGTGGTGGGAGTCAAACATCAAATACTGATCTGTGTGTGTTAGTTTTCTGTAAACCTCTACTTCCAGTTTACCATTTTCCTTAACTTCTACCAAGCAGTCCAAGAAAGCCAGTTTGTTGTTTTGTACCTCTTCCCTTGTAAATTTGATGTTTTGGTCCACCGCATTAATGTGTTCTGTGAAAGCTTGTTCTTCCTTCTGGTGGATTTTAACCCAGGTGTCATCCACATATCTGAACCAGTGGCTGGGTGCTATGCCCTTAAAGGTATTAAGCTCCTGTTTTTCTACCTCCTCCATGTAAAGGTTGGCCACAATGGGTGAAACTGGAGATCCCATAGCACATCCATGTTTTTGCTTGTAGAAATTATCCCTGTATTTGAAATAGGTGTTATTCAGGCCAGTAAGGAACACACCTGTTCTGGGTTTACAAAAACAGTTTAATTGAAAAGTCCTTGGGACAGGGATACAGGACTGGTAATTCCTACCTCCCAATATTGTTACTGTGAAGAGCACCAGCCCAAAGAAAACTGATTCTGCCAGTCTTCCTCCTGGCTTCAGCACTATCTTTAATACAGGAATAGTCCAGGACTAACCTGGCAAATGAAAACTGTTGGTGCTGTAGCTCCTTAATAAAACAATATTGTGAGGTAGGAATAATCAATCCGACCTCCCGTGCTGAGGTACTTTCCATTTTTAAAAAGTTAACTTTTATAGTTATCCTTTAACATGCCAGCACTTCTGGATACATGCATTAGCCACAGGACTTAAAGGGGAAACGTTACATGTCTGTGCCCATTACACTGGGAAACCTGGGACTGAGGCATTGCTCATTGTTTTTTAGATTTTGTGGGCAATGCTATTCATATAGCATTCTGTTGTATACTCTGTGGAGGGTTTTTTCCTCCTTTAAGCCCACCTCACATTAAGCTATATAGCTGCCTGGACTTTAATAAGATATAGTGATTCGATCTGTATCTTAATGAGCTAATTTATTATAGAAATTGCTTGGGTTCAACAAGGGTAGAAAGGTTGAGAAACACTGGGCTAGCCCATTTAAAATGGGAATGACTGTGTTTTGGCTCTCGGGTAAATTTCCCTATTAGTGTTAATGAAATATTACAAAAAAGAAAGTTTATCTCCTCTTACAATAAGAGTCCAGGCACACAATTATCATAATCAGGAACACTGCACTGTTTTTTTTACACATACTGCACCAGCAGTGCATTTTGAGTGTACTGGTTTCCCTATACCCTTAAGCAACTTGGCTGTGCTACATAATGTAAAGTAATGTTGCTATTCAGTGCGGGATACTGTTCTGCAATATTTAGCATCAACTTTTGCTCCATATCTACATGGTTAAAAGGGGAAATATAAAAAGAGCCACAATTGCTCTGAACTGCTCATACAGGACTCATTTAATATTGCAATTCAGCTTCTGGTAAATCACATTTTTTTGTCTACACATTAGATTTAACCCCCACAGTGTTTCTGCCATTAAAGGGCATGTCCACTCCCAAACTTAATTGTAAATTTTACCTAATTTAGCCAATCACTGACGTTGCGGATGGTTCCACCCTTTCTGCTGCTACCAAGCATGGAAATGGTATGGAACAGTAGCAAAAGACTGCATTGTAAAATGATTCTGAGGACATTGGGACATATTTAGTGCGTTTTTTCTTTTTAGTGATACCGCGCCTCTAATGATCGTTAAACCGATTGTTAATTTCTGATTGGTTTAGCAATCGTTAATGTACGATCGATATCGTAAATTTATGATAAAGATCGGAAATGACTGATAACGCGCGTAAATGTACAATAACGCGATCACAGATTTACGATCCCCATAGAATACTATTGCGGTAGTTTATTAGTGAATGGTATTCTACTATCGAACATTCGATAATCCACTGTACTTGCTCTACACATAGGTTAGGCATTAAGGTGCGGTACTTCGCCTTTACCGGCTGCTATTTTTAAAACTTTGTTCCTGGTCACGGCCCAGTGATGAACTGAAACGCGTACAAAACACAATCAGGGTTATTCAACAAAAGCTGTTATTGTTAAAAATGGTGCTAATGTTACCCCAACCAATCAGATGTTAGCTGTAAAATGTTAAATAAGATCTGATTGGTTGGGGCAAAATTAGCACCATTTTTAATGATAAGAACTTTTATTGACTCTCCCTGTATAAACTTTGCTTTAGTTACTTTTCTAATAGGTCCTGTGAGTGCACCTTTCTTAGTTACTACAGGTTCATAGTTTCATTAGTTTCATTAGTATGTGTGTATTTACCTAGGTGTGCTTTATGATTGATATTATTCTATGTAAATGACACTGTATGTAATATACCGGTTTACAGTGTTATCCCAGATCAGGGTCTGGGGTTGTGGTTAATGGGAGGAATGTTTTGATTTTATGAGGCCATTTGGTACCCCAGTATTCACACATAATTGTACTGTTAGGATTTGTTGTATAAGATTTAGTGGTAGGTGCACCCTTCTGCATCTATTGTAACTGAATTGTAACACCTGAAGAGTTCCCAGAGTAAAGTCCTTACCCCTGGGTACTTAACCATTCAGCTGTTATATTGACATAATGTTGCAGCACCGAGACCAAGACTCACGTTTGCTTTATTACATTGCTTTTCTGATAGCACTAGAAATCAATAGTTGCTCGTGAACTATTTATACACATACAAACATACATACATGCAGCCTCAAAGCCTTAAAAATAATTTTGTAACACAGGCGAATACATGTGCTGTAACCCACAGCAACCAGTCAGCTATTTGCTTTTCATTAGTCTATCTGTGCTAGACTGATCAGAACTAATTGCTGATCAGTCACTACTGGTTACTGCATCTGAGCACATTTCAACTTGTGTTAGAATATGCTAATATAATAACATTAACATGCTAACCACATTGGTGGGTATACATAATACATTAATATATAAAGTGCTACTGTTTAGAATGTATCCAGCACTTAAATATCGAATTAATAGAGGTCACATGGCCAACAAAATAAATGATTAATACAAACACAGATGTCAATCATTGAGCGACATTATAATATTACTTTATAAATTGCTCATGAACTTCATTTTCGGCACATCCGGTTGCAGGGCTTTCAAAACATTATTCGACTCATTTATGCAAAATTTTGCCAGTGCCATTCATCTGCAGCAACCAATCAAATGCTATCTAACGTTGGTAATCTAATAAGTAAACATCTGATTGGTTGCTGCAGATAAACTTAGCCAATACTGTATATTCCATTTTACAACATAGTTCAGTTACCAGATCATCATACATCCAAGATAGTGTACAAGCAGAAAGTCATGAGGTAAATACCTTTTCATTGCTTTGATAAAAGAGGAACTGTACAAATGAAATGTGGGTTCTCATGGACGTATTTCACTGAAGTTAGTAAATGAGAAATACTCCTACCACCTTTTTTACATGAAGCATTTAAAGAAGCCTGTCCGAGAACAACAGAAAACATCATCTGAAAATTATTAAAATCTCTGTGGGAATTCATGATTAATTTTAAGGCCTGGCAGATTAAAATACATTATTATATACACTCTAGTGCATCCTTTCAGATATTTTCCGAATCTGATTTTGCTTGGCTGATACACACCAATGGTTCGACATGTATCTAGTAGATTGCAAGGAATAGATTAGCATTAAAGAGTCAGCATTGTGTTGTTAGCTTGATATCTGTTACTTGTGCTTCTACATTAAGAAAAATGTTGCTGGCGTTGTCTAGGGCATATTAAATTGCTTACTATGAGCAAAGGAGGATATTGTGTAAAGTTGATCATTATAGCACTGTATCAGTCATTTTAGCCTGTAGATTATAAAATAATTCTTTTACATTATTACAGGCAATGTGCAGTGCATGCAGATGCTAATCATGAATATGCACAAAAGGTATTTATTCATGTGTTAAACATAGGGATATAACATTTTATGTTATCCATGGACCAAAGATTAACTATGGGCTTAGTATGTTTGTGGAAATCTTCACCTCAAAGTCAACATTAGCTGTATTTGTAGAACATTAAGGGGTGAATTTATATCACAAAATAAAGAAACGTTTTAACAAACAATTACGACGGTCAAACAATTGTCACAGTCATACAACTATGATCAGAATCTTACAAGTAAGAGCGCACTCCTAGATTTATGATTGCAATATTAATTGTAAGCTTGCCTATGGTCTACTACAGCACGGTATTGTAAAAATGACCGTTTGGAAAAGTATGGCCTGGGCCGAAATAATTTACATACGGTTGGAGTTGCTGAGATAAATCAGTGTAATTATAAGTTTGTGAGGTGCAGTGACGTTGGCAATTACTAAAATACTGGGAAATGATAACTATGTAAGAACTAACTGCTAAAATAAAGCATAAACAAACAAACATTTGTGAGTCACATGACAGTCTAGACCTCCTTTCTTTGGATGCTTTTCCTTCTTTCTTCCTCCTCTTTTCTTTTTCTCTTTATACAGTTTATCGCTAAGTAAAAAAGGATAGATTCCAAATTTAGTTTTGTGTGTGATTACTTTTATATGCTGGGAAATGAATAAACTTATCATTTAAAAGGCAACAGTGTTCACCTTGAGTGATCCTGAACCTTTTCCTTTACTTTTAATTGACCTTGACACTTCAGCAGGGAATATCGGTTGTATTCAGTTACAACCTTCACAAGCATTCAGTAGGGAATATAACCAACTGGACATACTGCCCATGGTCTGAACCGTCCTCTGACTCATGGGGCCATGTGCCACCTCAACTTGAGATTACATTTCAGTAGAGAATAGACCATTCTATAAAATATATATATATAAAATAATATGTGGAAACGCAATATCAATGGTTTATAACAGAGCAATGGGAGGAATATAGAAAAATAAATTGTTTTGTTTCTTTATTTTTAAGGTATTATTTACAAATAATAGTTTATTGTGTTTTTTTCTTTCTTTCTAATTTAAAATACATTACCTGACACAATATGTAACATTGCCAGATAAGGTCTCTATTATATACATATCCATGTACAAACATTTAATACCAGCATAACAACAGTTTATTATAGTTACTAATATAATTATTGATGATAAGGAAGTGGTGATTTTTATCTTGACCTCCTTCCTTTGGATGCTTTTCCTTCTTTCTTCCTCCTCTTTTCTTTTTCTCTTTATACAGTTTATTGCTAAGGAAATGGATAGATTCCAAATTTTGCTTCAGGGTGTATTGTTATTACTTCCTAATGTGGGATTACATTTATATGCTGCGAAATGAATAAACTTATCATTTAAAAAAAGGTTATGGTCTGCAAGTCCCTATAGCAATGCTGGGGAATTGCCTGTGCATGGGGAGGTGGGAATGTCACAGTAGCACAGTAGTAGTAGGACTTTATCATAACGGAAAATCAAACTCAGACTGTGGCCTTCTATAGGATGCTTCTAATATCTTTATATTAACAATAGGGGTGTATCTGGTATCTATGGAGGTTAGTCTACTCATTGAGGGTGGTGGAGAGGGGGATAACAAGTGGAGAGATAAGGCTCCTTCATATACTGTACCACAAATGCATAAACCCTGAAGAAAAGTGATTGTTTAGATATCACATGGTGCCATTTGATACGTTTCAAAAAGAGAATAGGACATGTGTAATGAAGGGTTAGTTTGTATCTTTTATTCAAGATAAGCATTGGTTAAAGGATAAGTGCACTGTAAAATCAAGTTATGTTCATTTGGAATCTGCAGCTTTAAATACCGTGGCCATTTTTTTTTTTTTTACCTATGTCCCTCCAGAGCTAGCTTTGTGCCTTGGAAGTTGCTGACATCTTGTTTTGGTTTGCTGAATGTTAAAGGCTATGTCCACCCCCAAAACGAAAAATTAATATCATGCTCCCCCCATGTCCCCCAGCCCCAACCGCTTCTTTAGTTTTTTTAAAAAGCCCCCCAAACCTTACTTACCTCCCCTCGATCCTCCGCCGCACTGCCGTCCCTCTGCTTGCGAGAATGCAAGCAAGGGCGGGACCGCAGTCGCGTCTGTGATTGGCTGAGCGGCAGCCAATCACGGACGCGGCTGCCCAGTCAGTGCAGCGGAGGAAAGCGGAGAGGTAAGTAAGAGTTTTGGGGAGCTTTTTAAATAAAAAAAACATCGGTTGGGGCTGGGGGACTGGGGGAGCACATATTAAGGGGGATTTTCGCTAGGGGGAGGGATAGTAGAACGGGAGGGAGAGGGAGGGGGGAGGAGGGGGAGAAGGGCTGCAGCACGCATGGCAGGAATCTCCGGGAGGCCAGTGTAGCAGGCAGTTGTCCTATATGGACCTGCTACCTCCTGGTGTTCATTTTTTGGGACTTTGGGGGGGGACTACAGGAGAACCCTATGGAGCTGGGATGTTAGGTAAGTATTAAACTACACTACATGGTGGGGCCAGTAGTTAGGGGGATTATAGTTTTGGGGGTGGACATGCCCTTTAAGCTCTGCCCCTCTGAGATTTCCTCTGCTTTCTCCTGCTTGAGCCTCAAACAGAAATGCCTGTGAGTTCCGTGCACTCTCCTGCTTGAGCCTCAAACAGTAATGCCTGTGATTTTCCGTGCACTCTCCTGCTTGAGCCTCAAACATTAATGCCTGTGAGTTCCGTGCACTCTCCTGCTGAGCCTCAACAGTAATGCCTGTGAGTTCCGTGCACTCTCCTGCTTGAGCCTCAAACAGTAATGCCTGTGAGTTCCGTGCACTCTCCTGCTTGAGCCTCAAACAGTAATGCCTGTGAGTGCCGTGCACTCTCCTGCTTGAGCCTCAAACAGTAATGCCTGTGAGTTCCGTGCACTCTCCTGCTTGAGCCTCAAACAGTAATGCCTGTGAGTGCCGTGCACTCTCCTGCTTGAGCCTCAAACAGTAATGCCTGTGAGTTCCGTGCACTATCCTGCTTGAGCCTCAACCAGTAATGCCTGTTTGAGGCTCAAACTGTCCATGTATGCGTATATCTCTCTCTCTCTCTGTCTGTGCCTGACTTATAGGGAGATGCAATATAAGGGGAAAATAAGTGTAAACCCCATGCATGCATGATGTAATATAGGGTTAGCTAGGGTTTCATACTTATTTTGCATTGCCTGTGAAATTTCCAAAGACTTTTGGAAATAGCACAGTGCAAGCGATGCAATAAATTTAGTGATGGTTATTGCACTCATTTTTTGCACCAAAATTAAGGCCTTTTCAATTGTGGCTTTAAAGACTAGAAAAAGATTGCAACTTAGCACTCGCATTTACATGATGCAAAAACAGTTGCAAAGTGGTTTCTACATCGCGGGAATGCGATAAT
Organism: Hymenochirus boettgeri; assembly: GCA_019447015.1. Lineage (NCBI taxonomy): Eukaryota > Metazoa > Chordata > Amphibia > Anura > Pipidae > Hymenochirus > Hymenochirus boettgeri. The sequence continues at coordinate 212,577,760 of CM033474.1, read as the reverse complement.
GAAATTTATTGCGTCTCCCCCTTTATCCCTTTATCTAGTAGGAAAGTCCAGGTCTGTATATTTAGATGCTGATAGAGAGGATGTCTTCCTAAACTGATAAATGAACTTGCATGCAATAGTCATTTTAGCTTGGGAAAGTAGTATGTAAAGCAGATTTTATCCTAGAATGATATTAATTTGATAGGAGCCGTGATCTGTAAACCATTGGTTATCTTGGTCTCTCCTGATAAGAAAAAAAGTGCTGAGGATTTCCAGTCGGTGAGCGCATTTGGGCAAAATCTTTCACACGTCACAAATTGCAGATGGGACGCAGTGATCTTGAACAGGCAGTCACATTGCCGTGACAATCTGACACCTTCCATTTAGAAAAATAATACTTCCCTCACAGAACACATTCTCTATTGCAACCAGCACCAAAATTAAGCCTGGGAGAGCTTTTCCTCATAGACCAGGATCTAAAATATTTCTTATACTGCTTGGAAAGGATTCCAGCTGTACAGAAGCCAAGTTTATCCATAGAAAAATGAATACTGGAAAAGAAAAAACAGATTTGATCAGATGTTTAGATTTCTATTACTTGCACAGAAAATAACATTTTAAAATGTCAAAGTTGTTTATCAGTGCACAGTAATATATTGGGATTAAATATATTGGAAAAGGCTTGATTATACAGATTCGGCTTAATTATAGCAGCTGGAAAACTATGCTAGAAAAAAAACAGGAAGCTAAATATGTTACATGCCTTACATTCAAATATACATAAAGTTCAATCTTTATGAAGATCTATCTGTCTGTCTGTCTGTCTGTCTCTCTATCTGTCTGTCTGTTTATCTATCTATCTATCTATCTATCAAAACAAATAGTGTGCACTCAGCCTTCCAGACTTTTTCCAGACTTGCCTGGGTGCTTCCAATCAAGATCCCATAATGCATAGCAGTACACAAACAGGGAGATTCAATAAATGTTCTTATCGTTTAAAATGGTGCTAATTTTGCCCCAACCAATCAGATCTTATTTAACATTTGAAAGCTAACATCTGATTGGTTGGGGCAGAATTAGCACCATTTTAAATGATAAGAACTTTTATTGAATAACCCTGTAAGTATATTAGAGCATTCACAGGTCTTGTGAAAATTCATATATTTATTAATCCCATACACACAGCAAGTGGCAACGTTTTGGTCTGGTGCTTAGGACCTTTATCAAGCCATATACAAATGAACGCTCATGGTGACCCATAAATAACATAAACTCCACCCCCTGGTATTACATCACATGATTAACTTCTATTAACCCTTCAGGGTATTCTATAAAGTGACCAGTGCTATATCCTTTATAAAGTGCTATAGCCATATAATAAAGTACTCATTCCTCAAATATAAAGTGCTCAATCCTTAAATATAAATATAAAGTGCTGTGCCGTTTTATAAAAGTGCTACACTCGTAGATCTATATATTACTAAAATTAATATTAAAGTGGCCATCCCCACTCAGTGTAATTAAAACCAATAATCAATTTTAACACTTAGAGCACATTAGATTAATTAAATATCTCAGACTCAATTCAATAAAATATAGATACCCCTATTGCTGTAAACGTTAACGTTCATCTAGAAAACATTTAAATAAACACTAATCATTTAAGCCATATGGTTTTATGGTGTTCAAAGTCCAAATCCAAAAAAACTCCTATTGTAAGAGGGTTATTGCCACCCCTTGCTATTGCTATTGCCACCCCTCCTATTGAGTGGTACATGGTCAATAGCAATAACCTTGAGGTCCAGTGCAGTGTCCTTTCCTAAGAAATATTTTGCCACTGGCTTATTTGTTCTTTTGTTTCTATATGCTACATTAATGTCCGATCTATGTCCATCCATTCTTGTTTTCAACATAAGGTCGGTTTTTCCAACATAAGCCAATTTACAGGGACCAGTTAATAAGTATATCACAAAGGTTGTTGTACAGGGAAAAAAAATGTTTAATATCAAACAGTTGGTTAGTGTGAGGATGCTGAAATTGGGCACAAGGTATAATGTTGCGACATGTGATGCACTTTGAGCATCTATAGCATCCATTTGTTTTCTTTTTGTCCATCCAGTTTCTCTCTTATAACAATTTACAGTGTTGGTCTTAACTAAAATGTCTCTTAGACTTCAACTTCTCCGTGAAACCTACTGTCGGTCTGTCTGGGATTTTTTGTTTCATCTGTTCATCCGCTCTTAAGATATTGCAATTTTTTGTCAAGGTTCTTTTCAAGTCCATTCCTATATTAGTGTAAACTGTTGAACATATACATTTTTTCGTCACTGTTGTCTTTTCCATGTTCCCTTTAGTAAGCCCTCGTGCTTTTATTAGAGCTTGCATCAAAATATCTCTAGGGTATCCTCTTTGTATGAATCTCTCTGTCATTATCTTAATTTGTATTTCCATAGTCTCGTATTCGGAGTTGTTTCTAATCACTCTGCAGGACAGTGAAATAGGCAAAGAGTTCTTAAGGGAAATTGGGTGATGGCTCTTATAATGTAGCAATGTATTGTGATCCGTTTCTTTCCTAAATAATGTATATTTTAAGTGTGGTGAGTGGTTAATAACCAAGATATCCAGAAATTCAATTTGAGCTTTACTAACCTTTGCTGTGAACTTTATTGTCCCTTACATTTGGTTTAGTGTCTTTATCATTTCCAATAGGGATTCTTCAGATCCTTTCTAAAGTAAAAAAAATATCATCTATGAATCAACAGTAAAAAGTCAGGTGGTTAGCATATGCATCCAAATATGTCTCTTTTTATACTGAAAGATAAAAAACATTAGCATAGGCAGGCGCAATGGCTGCACCCATGGCTGTCCCTGCTCTCTGCATATAGTATGATTCCTCAAATTTAAAGAAGATTTTGGTTAATGCCACTTCCAACACTTTAAAAAGTGCCACAATTGTCCTGTTGTAACATTTCTTGTAGAGCTGCTATTCCTAGTGATTGTGGGATATTAGTATACAGACTAGAAACATCTAGAGAGGCTAACCAAGTTTCTACATTTGGATTAATTTGAAGCTCCTTGATCTTTTGCAGAAAAGATAATTCCATTTCAATTTTCCCTATGAGTACTGCTGTGTTTAAAAGGGATTCAATTTGTTTCAATACATCTTGTGTGGGGTTATATCTCATTTTCAGTCCTTAAGCAGGTACACCCCAGCACACCTCCTTTGGCACCATTGATAGGTGCAATCCTCCCAGCCTCCACCTCAAGGGCCACAGCAATACGGCAAAAGCAACAAAGTTGGAGGAGCACACTATTTCATTTCCAGTGTTTTTTAGGCAAAAAACATACACGTTTCGGGGGATGTGACTTCCCCTTCCTCAGGTATGATACCTGAGGAAGGGGAAGTCACATCCCCCGAAACGTTGTATGTTTTTTGCCTAAATAAAACACTGGAAATGAAATAGTGTGCTCCTCCAACTTTGTTGCTTTTGTTATATCTCATTTTCTCATATTCTTCAATATCCTGTAATTGCATTAGAATTTCCTTCTGATATAGGTTATAGTCCATTATTACCACACTGCCCCCTTTATCTGCTGGTCTTATAACAATTGTGATATCCCTTTTCAAGGCCATAATTGCTTGCCCCTCCTGTTTATTTAAATTTATTTAAATTGCTTTTAAAGGGCTTACCTTTTTGCATAATGCCCGTCATCAGCTTTAACCGTGTTGCAAAAACTCTTGATAGCTGTATTGTTGGAGACTGGATCAAATGTACTTTTCAACCTGCAGGTGTAGGTACATTAACATCATCATTATTACCAAAAAAATCTCTCAAGGATAATAGTCTATTGATTTTATACACATCCACTTCCCATTGGAAATCATCAAATTGGTTGTTAGGCACAAATGTCTTTTTGTAGGACTAGTTTCTACCTATGTTAGCTGTCTTGTAAATAGATTAAAGATTGGGATCATTGCCGACTCCATAGTCTTTCGCCAATGCCCCCCACTCCTGATCTGCTGCCTCTTTTTCCTGCGCGTGGTTGCTGGCTGGGTTGTTGAATAATAGCGTACGTGCGGTTCTCTAAAAAACTCACTATGCTCTGTCTGTGCTGAATTCAGTTCTTTACCACTCGTGTCCTGTTCCTCCTGAGTACAGGAGATATCCATACCACATGGTTGAGGTCGTCATCAGTACCGGACCATCCAGATTCGTAGTTGTCATGTGATCTGTAGTTATTGCGAGGTCTCCTCTGACTACTTTGCGATCTCGATCTCTCTGCACCCGCCGGACATTCCCATCATTCCCACTTAGCCATCTGTATACTGCATTGCTCTCATAGTCATCTTGCACCTTATACAGTTTCTGTTTTCTGTTCCCACTTTGTAGAATACCCTGAAGGGTTAATAGAAGTTAATCGTGTGATGTAATCCCAGGGGGTGGATTTTATGTTATTTGTGGTCACCACGAGTGTTCATTTGTATATGGCTTGATAAAGGTCCTAAGCACCATACCGAAACGTTGCCACTTGCTGTGTGTATGGATTAATATCTATCTATCTATCTATCTATCTATCTATCTATCTATCTATCTGTCTGTCTGTCTGTCTGTCTGTCTGTCTATCTATCTCCCTATCTATTATAAATTTTACTATCTATGTCTATCTATCTATCTCTCTATCTATCTCAGTATCTCTCTCTCTCTCTCTCTCTCTTTATCTATCTATCTATCTATCTATCTATCTATCTATCTATCTATCTATCTATCTCTCTATCTCTCTATGTATGTCTCTGGAAGCTCAATATGTTACATGCCTTACATTAAAATTTTAATATACATAAAGTTCAATATTTATGAAGATCTATCTATTTATCTATCTATCTATTTATCTGTCTATCTATCTATCTCAGCATCTATCTATCTATCTATTAGTATAATTTTGCAAAATGAATGGAAAAGCGGTTCCGGCAGGTCCGGTCTAATGTCGTTGGATTGCTCGGTCGAGTAAGTAAAATCGTCCTAATGTATGGCCACCTTAACATCGACCAAGGTTCCAAATCTGAATAGGCTTATTGATTTACAGATTGTTCACAATTGTCATTGTGAAAGGCAAAGGGATGTGGTTGTCAAGTCAAAGGATTGGCCTCCATACAATTGCTCCCTGTTTAAAAGAGTTCTCTCATACCTTACAAACAAGCTTAGGATGATGTATCTAGCATCTCTGGATCTTATGTAACAGACTTGAAATCATCGTGTGAACATTTTAGTTTTAATGCAAAATACTATAAGCAAATTCTGGAAGCAAACATCACACCATCTGTACTTACTACAGATTAGATCACAGGGATGTCCAATGATATTTAAGGATCCTAGAGGCTACTTAATATATGTATCTTGCTTACCACTAACTAGGGCTATAGTTAGTAAAAAATTATATAAATATGATCTTGACTTGATGCTTTTTGCAGTGATTAAAGCAACCCTTACACCTTAGATGGCTGCATGATGGTGCAGCAGGTTGATTAGGATCCTGATCAAACTGCACCACCATGCTCCATCTATCAGCTTGAAGCATATATGTTAATATCATTTTTGTCATTTCTATTTAGTTGATCAGAACCAACAAAAAACTGACCTGACTATGCCAGGATTAAAGCATGAGAATTTTCTTTAAAAAACCATGAATAGTATTTGTTAGAAAGTTCACTCCAGTTAAGTTGCTGAAATGAAACATTATCTGCCTGCCTGGCTGTTAAGCTTTGATCTTTTTAGTCAGATTACCCCAAAACAGCGCCCCCCCCCCGGGGTGAAGTTATCCATTAACTTGTTCTTCAAATACTTTTGACAAAGTTTATGATTAATATCCTGTTGCATTTAAAATGACTACTCAATCAGTCTCCTATCAGAGGGTGACAGTAACATAGTAATTGAGATTGAATAAAGACATTCGTCCATCAAGTCCAACTCTTTTTAACCCAACCAAACAGTTGGTCCAGTGGAAGGCAAAAAACCCAGCTAAAAATATATTATTGTTTAGTTTTAGACACTTATCTAGGCCACTTTTAAAGCTATTCAATGAACTCGCCATTACCACATCTGCTGGAAGACTTTCCCCAGTTTCACCGTTCTCACTGTAAAGAAACCTTTTCTAACCTGAAGATGAAACTTATTGTATGGCCCATTAATATATTTTTATAAAGTGATCATATCCCCACGCAAACATCGCTTCTCCAATGTAAAAAGCCCTAACTTGTCTAACATGCCTGCAAAGCCCCTCCATTCCCTTTATTATTTTAGTTGCCCTTTTCTTAACTCCATTTTCTGAACTTCCATTTCCAAGATGTCCCTTTTGTATAGGGGATTCCAAAACTACACCACATATTCCAAATGAGGCCTTACCAGTGCCTTGTAAAGAGGGAGAATAATATTTTTTTCTCTTGAATCTATTCCCCTCTTTATACAAGACAATTTCTTGATAGCTCTAGCCGTTGCTTCCTGGCATTGTTTGCTACAGCTAAGTCTGTTATCTACCATAACCCCCAAATCTTTTACCATTAGAGATTCACTTAACACAGAGTTATTTACTTTGTAGGTGGCACAAGGATGGTTAAACCCGAAATGCATCACCTTACATTTATCAACATTGAATCTAATCTGCCATTTTGCTGCCCATTTTAATAATCAAAATGGTCTTGCAGCAATAGCACAACATTTGAAGTTTCCAAAGCTCTGCATAGTTTAGTGACATCAAACACAATTCCCCCTTCTAAGTCATTTATAAACAGATTATAAAGAAGTGGTCCCAGTACAAAACCTCTTCTTAGAACTTTAGCCCACATAAATGTGGCTCCATTGACCACCACCAAACCAAGTAAATTTGCCTGGCACAATCTATTTCTCATAAACCCATGCTGACTACTACTAATAACATCAGATCTGGAGACAAAGTCAACTATATGATCCTTTAACAAAGTTTCCAGCACCTTCCCTACCACTGATGTTAGGCTTACAGGTCTATAGTTATCAGGCTGGGAATGACTACCTCTTTTGATTATTGCTATTACATTGGCTTTTTCCAATCCATCAGCACATCCCAAGACAAAAGTGAATCTGAAAAGATAAGAAACAGTGGTCTAGATAAAACTGGACTTAACTCTTTTAAGATCCGAGGTCCTGGGGCTTTATTGATATTAACTTTGTCTAATTGTTTCAGTACCATATCCTCTGTCAGCCAGAGTAAATATTCATCATTTATACCCTGTGGGGGATCGTAAATCTACGATCAATATCAGACATTTATGATCAATATCGTAGATAAATGATAGCGATTGTAAATTAACAACCGTTTTAACTATTGTTAAAGGCATGGTATTGCTAAAAAGCGATACCGCGTCTTTATGAATATGGCCCTAAGTGACACCATGATAGTGCCATGTGGGTACATAAGCAAGCAGATAGGCAAACAAAGTAGGGCCAGACAAGCTTGACCCTACCCAGGAAAACTTTGTATCTGGTATGGCTTAAGTATAGCAAGTAAAGGTGACACATTGACAGTGCTTTATGGATACATAAATGAACAATTGGGTTAAGATTGCAGGGCCTGGTATGGTTGACCCAATACATGAAAAATTAGCTAGTTTGTAATTGAGCTTGCTTTTTGAAGTGAAAGCATGGTGCAGTATGGAGGTACAAAAAAATAGCTATAGGAAATATTGTAGTATTATTTAGTATAGTAAGTATAGTCAACACCTTGACAGTGCCTTATGGAAAAATGCAATTAGGTAAGATTTAGGGTCAGGCAGGACTGACCCTACCCAGCTAAAAATAGCCATTAGCTACATAGCTATATATAGCTTATAACATGGAAGGCCAGAAAAGATTGACTCTTCCCAGGAGAAAGTTGAGGAACAATGCCCATCCCTGAAATGGTATGTGTCAGAAAATTTAAAATTCCCCTATTTCTAACTATGATCTGTTAAGTCTACAATAACCTGACAAATCTCAACCTATGAATTGTCTGTTTGTTGCAAAAAGGACAGAAAGAAAACAGTAAACAATATTTATAAAGGATTGCTATTGATAATAACCAAAACCAATCCTTTATCCCTTTAACAATACCACTAGTATTGGTATCATTTTTAACCAGGCAAAAATTATCACCACTGTCAAAAAGAATGATACTGTCCGTCTGGGTTATTACAGATACCAATCCTTTATAAATACCGGCCTTTGTGATAGTAAAGGAAGGAACTCAGGGGGACAGGTTTATCATTTTTCTTCTTCTCAGCATGTGACTGGTGATACCTTCCTCATCTAGATGATTTTTACTCTTCCTTTTTATTTTTTGCAGAAAGATTGATTTTATCCTTAGTCACATGGCATTAAAATCCAGCTGTCATTTTTAAACCAATTTGCAGTCCAGTGAGTTTTATAGATATCAATATTTCTTCCCTATAAGACTTATCACATACAACATAAATTGTCATCTTGTGTAATACCAGGAAATTTCTTGTAGAATATCCTATTATTCAAGTTACATTTTTCCAAAAGAGTTTGAGATTCCCTGATGCCTTGTAGAAACAAAAAACCATTGTGTTGTAGAACACAGGTGTTTAACCCCTACGCTGCTGAATTTGTAGACATGTGTGCAACCCAAAATACTAGTAAGAAGCTATAAAAAAGGGAATATACAAAGGCATACAGAGAGAAACAGACATACAGACAGGGACAGGCATACAGAGAGAAACAGACATACAGACAGGGACAGGCATATAGAGAGAAACAGACATACAACAGGGACAGGCATACAGAGAGAAACAGACATACAGACAGGCACAGACATGCAAACAGGGACAGGCTTACAGACAGGGGCAGATATACAGACAGGGACAGGCATACAGACGGGCAGACACACAGACAGGGGCAGGCATACAGACTGGCAGACATACAGTCAGGGGCAGGCATACAAACAGAGATACAGACATACAGGCAAGGACAGACTTACAGAGCGGGTTAGGCATATAAGTCCATGTTTATCGTTAAACCAATTTCCGATCAGTTTAACGATTGTTAATTTATGATCTTTATTGTAAATTAACCATAATGATCGTAAATTAAAGATTATGATTGTAAATCTATGATAATGCGATCGTAGATTTACGATCCCCAAAGAATACCACTGCGTTAGTTTACTACCGCATGGTATTCTATGACCGAATGTTCGTTAGTTAACGAACGGTCAGTGTAAATGTAAGACCACGGCCGTACATTTACAGCCACTGACGTACATTGTCGATGCCGCGCCTTTTAAATATGGCCCATAGACAGGGACAAACAGTCAGACAGGGAGAAGGCATACATACAGGTTGGAACACACAGGTTGGACATATATGTAGGTATGTCGGTGTACTTTGCTTTAATATTTTTATGATATTTCTATATTTAGGGTAACACAAAAAATGAATTTCTCACACAGAGGAACTCTAATACGAACACACTATTGATTCTTGCTGCTCACACAATACTAGGCAACACTGCCAACTATTCCCCACTCAGACATGGAGATGCAGACAGCATGTTGTACTTTGCATCATCGGTTTTGATGAATAATGCTCTGATAAACACTGCAGCCAATCATCTGTAGTAACTGAGAAGCCAGATGTCATTTGGACTTGTGATTGTTTTAACCCCGATCTCAATATATATTAGTTTTTGGAAGATCAAAACTACAGATTGCCCCCATCCTCCGTATAATGTATAGTATGGTGCATAACACATTATATAGTGACCCAGGAATACAATGATTAAAATCAGAAATATATTTCATATATGACCTTTAAATGTAACAGCTTCATCATATGGTCTATAGTTTCCTAGCATCTTAATATCCCACACACAGGGGGCAGGATTGTTCTGCTGTAAGATAAGGTACAATATAAACCTAGATTGGAGGTGATTTATTCTGAATCCTGTATCTGGGTAATTCAGGTAATTAAAGTAATATTAACTCGTCTTCCTATTCTCTAGCAGATTTTGTGTATTAAAGGGCATCTATAGTGAAAAACACAAATTGCCCCATTGCAAAGTTAAATTCATGTACTCTGTGCTGCCTTTCTCCTACCTCTGTTAGGGACTCTTAGGGACCTTTTTCATGGTGTCAGATCTCTCTGCAGCACTCCCTCTTCCCCCTCCCCTCTTTTACCACCTCCATGTCTTAATTCTGGCTGCCTAGCAAGCTTCTCATGTGCAGTAGGAGTTAAAAGTTCAACATCCTGAAAAACACACCCATGCACAGTGGCCAATAGAAAGCAAGCTATCCTGGAGACACGGAAGAGAAGGAAGATCAGCACAGTTTACTTCTGTGGTACGATCTCTCTCTTTGTGACCCATCTTCAATCAGTGAAAGCTATCAAGAAGGGGAGTCAAGTGCAGCCTTATCTCTGCAGTCAAACCTACCTCTCTCCCCCTGTTAACGTTCTTATCTATGTTAATACAATAGAGCAGGGAGGAGGGAGAGACTTGAGCTAGGAGTGTGCGTCACGTAGATTTGATTGACTTTACAAGTAGGAGTAGAGGAACGCAATAACATATTCTTCTGAATTGTGTATCTCAGGACAGAGAGGGAAACTGAAGAAAGTAAAGACACTCTGGGGGTCGGGAGGAATTATAGAACACATGGAAAGAAAGAAAAAAAGGAAATTTTCCCACTATAGATGCCCTTTAAAACCAGAGTCTTACCTATAACACAAACCCTCATTTGCACAGTGAAGGTTTAGTAAGGTTATGGCCACATTATATTCAAAAAAGGGCCCCTAGGTTTCTGACCTTATATAAAGGATCTAAGCAGCCATGATTATTAACCTATCGGAAACATCTGATACAGCAGATTACCGTAAAAGTACGATTGCGGCGATAAATGTACGGCTGGGAGTGTACATTTACAAACAAACAATCGCAAATGTATGAACCTTCGTTTGTACGATACCATGTGTAGATTTACGTCTGTGGACATAAATGTATGATCGCGGCAATGATTGTGACAGGCGCAGTATCATTAAATAGCCAAATTTGGCAATTAATATCTGGAATACTGTGCAGTATCAATTTTCTCATGTGCCCACGGCCTAAAGAAGAAAATGAAAGATTTTTTTGTTTGTGGTCACTCAATACCTTTCTTTGCCAGGAAATGACCTTATATACAGCACTGGTTAGCACCTTAAGTCCACCTTATAATCAGTATACAAAATATTACCAGGAAAGATAAACAAATATATACAATGTTGTATATTTTTACCCAGCTCATCTTTAGGATATATGTTATAGAAAACTGGATACCAATCAAGATACTGTACCATTTAGTGTGGCTGTTCAAATTAAGTAAATGGGCGGTAACATTTCTCAATGCCAAGAGTCTCTTTTAGTCAATTCAAATTTGTTTTCATAGCCCTCTATTGTACAGGAGGGGATTCCTTGTTAGTTCTATCAGGCCATCTGCTGTATAATGCATTGTATTTAATTTTATATAGCGCTAAACATTAAGCAACACTTTGCAATTTGTTTATCCGTTCATATTAGGTCCTGTCCCAAAGAGTTTATAATCTAACAGCAGATATCCCACCCTGCCATATGAGGCTTCCAGGTAGGGTGTGGGGAGGGAGCGTGGCGAGGGGGGACATGACATCATTTAGGAGGTGGTCCACCCCAGAAATTGTGAGACTCCAAACAAGTAGATGAATGGGGTGTGGCTTTTAGAGAACTTAGAACTATAGAACTTCAGTAAAAGTTCTATAGTTCGAAAATGAACCCATTAAAGTCAATGGGAGTCAAATAGTTTGAAAAGTTCTAATTTAATGCTGTTAAAATAGCAATGGTAACTTACTGTAAATGGCTCTGGGAAATGGCCTGGGGAACATGTACATATCACCAAAACTTGGTTAAACTTTCCCCATGATCAGGCATAAATACAAGAACCTAGCACTGGCATAATTAGGAATCACTGCCCCCCCAGCAAAACTATTATCCTCCCTGCTTCATCTAGATTGGTTTTCTGGGGGAAGGATGTATCTGTCATGGGGAAAGTATGAAGTTAGGGGCGTATATCAATTTCAAGTTAAGATTCCCCTTGCACTCCTCTTATTAAGAATCTTAGGTGGTGCCGTTGCTTTGTATGCAGTATTCAGTGTCTTAAGGGCTTTGTGCCTCTAGTTTAACCGGGTCCTTTATTTTTTCTTCTTTTTCCTATCTCTCTTTCCTTTATCTACTCTATCCCTGTATGCTTCAAGTTGTTGTATTACTTGTTTGCAGGTTTTGCACCCACTTATTAGTGTTACTGCAGGCACCACATGTATGCCCCCTGTATACACTTTCTTTCCTCTTCCTCATTTTGTGCTGTATCCTTTGGTCTGTTTAACCACAAACAGTAGTTCTCGAACAAAACATATGATGAGGGCCGCACACACTTGTATAACTGTAACTTTAACTTTATTGTGACATTGGTATGTGCACATAGAGTAAGATGGATTTAGACAAAAAGCTGACATTTCTTCTAAAGCTGTACTTTATGGGTTGTGCTTTGTTAATATTGTAGAGCTATCTGTCTTTGTAAAGTTTTGTACTAAGTTTTGCAGTAAGCACTGTTGAGTTGGTTAATTAGGAATCCAGCCATCTATCAATGTCCATGTCCTCTTCATTTATGGAGGCTTTGAAATTCAGATTCCTTAATTCTTACTCATTCATCACTGTATCATGGATCTGAAAGCAGCACTGACTTAATCCTAAAACAATTTACATCAATGGAATTTAAAGGGCATGTCCACCCGTTTTTAGAAATTTTGCTGTAGTGTGGGGCTACTTTTCCTCGACGTTCAGTCCCGGCCCTCTGCTTGCATGAAACTGCAAGCAGCGGTCCGGACCGGCAGCCACGTCCGTGATTGGCTGAGAGGCAGCCAATCATGGACACGGCTTCCAGCTGAATGTTGAGGGAAACAAGCAATGTATGTAGAGATCGGGGGAGTTTTGCTGCAAATAACTATGGCGGTTGGGGTTGGGAGCCCTACACTACAAAAAAGGGGTTTGGAGCTAGGGGGAGGGAGAGAGAAACGGGAGAGAGAGGGCTGCACTGCGTATGTCATTTTTCTCCCGGAGGAGAGACAGGAGTCTATATGGCCAGGCTCCTGGTGGTCACTTTTTTGGACTTTGGAGGGACATTGCAGGGCAGCCATTTGGAGAAGGGATGTCAGGTGGTAGATACACCTATAGGAAAATAGGTGATTTGCACCTGGGTGAATTGACGTGTATGTACTCACAGACTAGGTGGTGAACAATGAGTTGAAAAGGTGATATAAAAAGACTTTTAGAGACAATTTACACATTATATTAACTGGTGTTTTCTGGCATCTTTATCAGGGCCAACTCTATTACCAGCATGCAGGGTGTGTCACTAGGGTGAAATGAGGGGCTTGACTACACCATGCAAGGCATGGGACCCTATTATTACAGAGGTCACTGTGTGGAAGCCTTGCTCTTGTTTACTGAATCTTCACATTATCATTTAGTTCTTCGAATGTTATTCTTTCCAAGTTCACTAAGTTCATTCACACAGACCAATATTTTTTCTGATCACCCAAGAAGTTGAAAGAAATTTACCAGCCAACTGATTCACGCTTTGCTGGTACCATATACTTTGTGAGATATTTTCATATTTCCACATTCAGACAATTGGGGGAAAGGTCTGCCCTTTCCTAACACCCCTGACAGATTTATCATTCAAAAAAAACAATGTGTAACATTGGTAGAGAGCCAGTATTTGTCTAGCCTAATAATGATTCCAGTGCAAAGTTGCAAAGGTTTTTTTGATATCCATCTATGTTGAAACATGACAAGAGTACGGAACACTGAGTTGATTTATCATAGTCCTGCAAGGGTTAATGTCTGATGCTCGTTAAGTAATCAAAGTTTAGCTTGAGTAAAAAAGGACACAGTTTACTAACTGAAATCTGAATCCATCTGTGAAATACTAATTAATTAATAAATTAATTAATACTGATTAATTTCTTTTATTATATGTGTGTTCTGACATGTATGTGTAATTAGATTTAATATACTGTATATATGTACATATATGTAGAAGCATATCCCTGTGTAGTTAGCTCCTTCTGCATATGCAGATGCTGTTATTGAACCCTCATCAGTGGCCTAATTTAAAAACCGAGAGCATGAGCTTCTAAATGACATTGTGCACACAGAGAAGAACACTTAGTGATTTCCAGAATTGTAGGAGCTCTGACAATCTTACGCTCTGCCCCCTGCTTAGAAATCAGTGCAGAGTGAAATTAGTGTGACACATCTTAACCCCCTACAACTTCATGTTTTTTCTTTGTCTGTCTTCTATATAAAAGAAATACAATACCTGGCTAAGGAGTTTTTTCATTACACCTGTTCACCTTAAGCCATTGATACCTGCAAAGAAGAATAATCAAGTAAAAAAAGATGTTCTAGGTCTAGGAGTATGTATAAGTGCATGACAAGTCAATGCAATCTGCTATCATATCTTCTCCAGTAAAAGCATTAATCTGCAATCATCTCTCCAGAAAAAGCATTTATCTGCTACCATCTCCTCTCCAGAAAAGGCATTAATCTGCTACCATCTCTTCTCCAGAAAAGGCATTAATCTGCTATCATTTCTCCAGAAAAAGCATTAATCTACGTATCATCTCTCCAGGAAAAAGCATTAATCTGCTATCAATCCTCTAGAAAAGGCATCCATCTGCTTTCATCTCCTCTCCAGAAAAATCATTGATCTGCTTTCATTTCCTCTCCAGAAAAACCATTAATTTGCTATCATCTCCTCTCCAGAAAAAGCATTAATCTGCTATCCTCTCTTCAGAATTAATCTGCTATTGTCTCTCCAGAAAAACATTAATCTGCTATTAGCTCTTCTCCACAAAAGGCATTAATCTGCTATTATCTCTTCTCCAGAAAAGACATTAATCTGCTATCATCTCTTCTTTTGTAAAGGCATTAATCTGCTATCCTATTTTCAGAATTAATCTGTTATTGTCTCTCCAGAAAAACATCAATCTGCTATTAGTGCTTCTCCAGAAAAATCATTTATCTGCTATTATCCTTCTAAAATTAGTCTGTTATCGTCTCTCCAGAAAAGACATTAAATTTGCTATTATCTCTTTGTCCATCTTCTCTCCAGAATTAATCTGCTATCATCTGTCCAGATGAGAGTCATTGAGCTACTTTTATCCCCTCTCCAGAAAGGTGATGAATCTGATATCATCTCCTCTCCAGAAAAGGTATTAAACTACAATCATGTCCTTTCCAGAAAAGGGATTGATCTGACAATACATTTGCGATGGTGGCTTGATGGTCCATCCAATCGGTACTTCACAATCACAACTACACCGTTTTTATCTATTTAGGACAGATTTCATGTTGGACAGATTTCAAAAATCTACCCAAGATAATACATCCAAAGATTATTGCAAAATGTTCCAACTGGCCCAATCCCTATTTGATCAATAGACTGGTATTTCTTGGCAGTCTATCAAACAGAGAGCCTTACACAAGTCAATATTTTTGATTGGTTCATTTGAACCAATCATATTGAATGCAAATACAGACCTATGTATGCTGGGCTTTATAGAGCTAATTAGCCTGTGTACTCCTTAGTATGAACCTAAAGAAGGCAATACAGTAGTACAAATTTTGTTATTGAATTAAACAAGGGTTCTCTTTTTTTTTTTCACTTTTTCCATTATTACAAATTATATGTGATTGGGGTAACCATTTCATTGGAGTTTACATGTGATTTTGGCACAGCTAGCACTATCTCAGCTCCAACTCTTAAATCAAATATGTATTTACAATATACCTTTCTACTGACTCATTGTTTCAAGGGAAAGTTCAGTGGAAAATATCAATATTTTAAAAATTATTGGTTTGTATTATGCATACCTAGCTATTCTACATATTCTCTCCGATTTTGAAAAATCTGTTGATTTATTACCCTTTGCTGTTTCACTGCTGTTGACATTAGTGAGCTGCCATTTCAGGTTCCATTGGCCCTTCTTTTTTCCAGGATGCACCAATTCCTTGGAATGTTCTTAACAGTAATATATACTGATTAGCTATTGGATGGGTCAAACATGCTCAGATCTCTACTGAGCAACTGAATCAACCCAGGCACTGGGTCAAGGATAAAACCATAACGGTCTCCACTAGGGGTCCTGCAAACAGGAAGTCAGTATTTCGGTTGCATTTCTATTTACACAATGAATATACTAGTGGTTGTACCTTGAGCTGAGGATATATCATAAACCAACCGTGAAGGGCTCAATCCAATTGTGTACAAGGATCCCACCTTTATCCAATAGTTATAATAGCAAAGTTCAATAGAAACAATAGAGCCACTCTCAGCTTCAGTGCTAAATTTTATTTGAGGTGAAGCACAACATGTTTCGAACCTGCACGGTTCTTCATCAGGTGAAAATAACCTAAAGCACTGAAGCTAAGAGTGGCTCTCTTGTGCCTATTGAACTTTTCTTCTTACACAGACAAAATGTTGAATGGGCAGGTTAAGCTCATTGGGATTGAAAATAACTGCTCTTTTTTTTAAAAGCATAATGCAGAAAAAGAGCACTGAACTTCCCCTTTAATAAAATGCATTGATTATTTCTATTTTCTTGGGTGAATAGGCTGTGGGCCTACTGGGTGATTCCCATGTAACCCTGTGTGGCAGTCAGACACTGTACAAGTAAGGTTAACTAAAAGGAGTTTGTGGGGTAGGATATGCGATACACAATGGGGTGGTTAATTGTGACTTTAGTTAGAGGTGGATTGGATACTTGGTTAAGGTTATCATTTATAAAAGGATAATGAATCTTATCCATTACTACCATTCCAATGCACAAAATAACCCCATTGCATGCTGCTATTTTCAGATACAAATGTACATAAAAGTACCATGAACACACTAGTTTATGTAGATAACTCCTGTAACCACCGTCAGCACTGAGCATTTGAGCATTTGACACACATTAAGACTGGCCTGTGCAGGAATGTTTCTTGATGTGGAAACATCCAAGCAAATTCTGCAAATTGGGCTTAGCAGGTCTGAAAATAATGAATTTGTTTTCTTACATTTTGGAGAGTGATCACCCATTTTCAATCCCACTCATGCCCAATGTCAAATAATTCACAGAATAATTTGGAATTCATAACTTTATTTGTTGTATTTATTGTGCTAATTTATCAGTTGGCCTTTGAAAGCTTTGGATGTCATACTTTTACCAGTATATTTCCAACTTAATTTTGCAAAGTAGAACATTAAGATATGCAAGACAAGTGAGTGGAACTTTTACTCCTATCACAGTTGCTTTACTTGGCAGACTTTCCCTGAGTGGGGGTTTAATTTGTGCTTTTAATGTCCTCCCAGAGGTAGAGAAAGCTATTAATTTTTCCAAGCAATGTCTACAGTAGGCATATGTCAAGCTCTATCAATCATTTTGTTTTCTTGTCATTACTGTGACTTGTAAATGTTGATGTGTAGGTGGGAAAAACAGACAGATATTAAATATTAGTAGAGGTGTATCAATAGAACATTAGAAAAAAAGAACAAATAAGGTCAGAATGCAATCAACAAGACAAAGCCATTATTCCTACGCCCTTATGTAAAAACGTGCAAAAAATAAAACCATAAAGCACACAAGCTATGGTAACTAAAATACCTTTGTTTAGGGAAAAATGCTCAGCACATTTCAATGGAGATGATGATATTATAGGGCGTACAGAATCCACTGGGTATCTACTCTATTATCATGCAAAGATCACATTAATAACGATACATTCCCAGCTTAACAAATCAGACTGCATTATAGGAATTATATAAAAGTATTACCGAATTATAATATGGTGTTGGTTAATATGTATCATAGGATCATGACAATAAGTTTGTCCTTTTAAAATATTAAAATGTATAAACAATATACATAATGCTTTATTCACCAGCCTAAATTTAAAGCAGTATCGAAGATTCTCAATGGTAGATATTGGAGAGATAGTCATGCAGAATATGAAATACAGCGCTTGTAGATGTGGGAATCCAAACAGGTGGAAGTAGGATTTCCTACCTCTCTGGTTTAGGCACTATCAATAACAGAAGGAGGCATAGTTGGCCTAATTATCAGCAATAGGCTGTTGCAGGTGATTATTTTGTATATGTAATACCTCTCTGCTCTGGGCAAAACCAAGATTATTATGACATAAATAGAAATCACTAGGTCCCCCAGCAAAAATATATGAAAATAATCATACAGAGATTATTTGGGGGCTGGATTTGTGTTAGGGCTCGTTCACACTACATCAATTTGTATCCGTTTTTGAAACGCAGGTGCGTTTAAAAAAACGGACAGACATTAAAACTCCATAGGATTTCATAATATCGTTCACACTTGCTGCGTTATATTCCGTTCCGCTCCAGTGCGTTTTAAAAACGCACTGCAGCACACATTTTAAATGCATGAAAATGCTATACAACGGATAACGATGCACGCGTTTGTGTCTGTTTTTCGAAAAGGATGCCTGGGAGTTCCTGTGATGTCATTTCCAATTAGCAGGCTATAAGAAACACGTGGGAGAGGCGCCATTTTGGCTGTCAGCTACCAGCCATCAGCAAGGCATCCATTTTGGCTGTCAGCTACCAGCCATCAGCAAGTCAGTCTGCCAGCTCTTTTGCAATTTCAAGCAAGCCAGTCTGCCATAATGGCAGAAACTTTTTTGTCAACTGATGATTTGATAAATGCTGTATAGGGTCATCCTCAACTTTATGATAAAGGCCACAAACTGTATAAAGATGTGAAAGCAAATAATTTCATTTGGCTGGAAATTGCAAAAGAGCTTCGTGGCACGAAATGGGCAGATTTATCTGAGAGGCAACGCAGAGCAAAAGGTATGTGCCATTATTTTAGTAATAATAAATACTTTTTATTTGGGGTGAATCAAAGGGAGTGAAATTTAGTGAGTGAAATGTTATGTATTTATATTTTTTAGACACCAAACTGTGACAGGAATAGGGGAGGAGTACAGGCAACGTGCAGTAGTCTCCATGTGCTGAGGTCTCCACCTTGTAGTCTCCATGTGCTGAGGTCTCCATCTAGAATATTTTGTAATATGCATTTAATATCATATTGGGACAGGCTATGTATAATGTGTTGTACAAAAACAAAACACAGCAATATTTGTGGGTCAAAAAATATATTTGCCAACAACAATAAACCGTAATAATAAACAGTATTTTCCCTAATATATAAACTTTATATACATATTATATACAATTTTCCTGCCAAGAAACTCCCCCAGCAGGGTTTACAAAATACTGAGAGAGCTTGTCTCTCACACTTATTGCACCTAATGTGCCCCTTGGCACAGGACCACGCATGCTCCTGAGGATATTAGACCCGATGTTCTCCACACATGTTGCCCCCTCCCTCTCACAGACATAGTTATGCAGGAGACATGTAGCTTTAATTACCGTTACAGCATGCTCCGACTTCATTTGGATTGCACCGCAAAGAATTCGCCACTTATTGGCCAGAATTCCAAAGGTGCATTCCACCACTCTCCTAGCCCTGCTTAAATGGTAATTAAAGATGCTCTTAACATGAGACAGCGCCCTCTGTGAGAACGGTCTCATGACATGTTCAGATAAGGCAAACGCCTCATCGCCAACAAACATGTAAGGATATGAAGACCCTTCTGTCCCTAGCCAGGGGTTGGGGGGGGTAAGTCAAGCTTGCCCATGCTCAGTCGCTGACCAAAGCTGTTCCTGCTGAAGATCCTGGCATCATTGGTGCTACCATAGGATCCAATGTCCACAAGTAAATGTATAGTCCGCGTCAACCACAGCAAGCAGAACTATTGAAAAATATAAAGTACTGGCTGCCACTGCATGGTGGCATCACAATCCGAATATGCTTGCCATCAATTGTCCCCACGCAGTTTGGAAAGTTATGCCTCGACCAGAACATATTGCTGATGTCCTGCCATTTCTCCTTGTTAGGGAAAGGTAGGTAAGTCGGCTGGAGCTCCTTCCACATCACTTTGCACATGTGCAGCACAATGCATGGAGGCATAACTGTGTCCAGTCGATAGAAACCTGTTTGAGGAAAAAAAATATTAATAAACAGTAAAAATTGTGTTTTATTTCATTACAGTGCAAGAGCTGAAAACAAGTTGGCGATCTGTGCGCGACAACTTTCAAAAAGAAATACGTACTAAGGAGAAAGAAAGTAGAAGTGGGTCCAAGCAGGAAAACAAGGAGGCCTTACAAATAGACAAATATATTGGTATTTCTGCGACCATCTCTACAATCAAGACCGTAAGTATCTCATGTCAACATGTTGTGCATCCCAACTTTCACACATACACATATGTGCTCACAAGGTGATTTGTTTTCCAGAACTGAGGATAATTTATGTTCGGAGGACGAAATGAGACCATCCCCACTTGAGGAGTCAAATGCCGAGAGTGTTGACCTGTTTAGTAGCACTCCAGAGGATGAGACATTAATACACTCCGCTGATCGTTCCAGGGCTGCACACTCGCCAACAGAAAGGTCCCCACCACAAACACAAGCAACTGCATATTTATCATCATATGAACATTCACCTCCAATTTCCAGGCGTACACAGTCCCCACGCAACACCAAAAAAGTGTACCAAACAAAAAAAAAAGGGATGATGATGATCTAGCCACTTCACTTAAGTCAATAATGGAGTTGATGGAAGCAAAGAAAAAAGACAAAAGTCCAGCATATGTTATGGCTTGTAGCCTTGCACCTTTAATTCAAAGAGTCCCAGAGGAAAAACACATAAGATTACATGTTGCCCTTTTGAACAATATACAGTCATTTCTACGCTCATCAAGCACACAAACAACACACACTCCACAATTCAGCCCACAACATACTCCACAACAACTACCAATTGACAACCAATCCAGAAATCCACAATATTACATGCACCATACACCTTACTCTGGGAGTTCCTATAACACTTCTTAGCCACTATCCAATCACACCCTTAACACCTGGCTGTGATATGCTATTTGGGATTTTCCAGGGTACATAATTGCCACAGATTCTTGTACAAGTCATCCTGAATTGAGAAAGCCAGTCGTATGACTAGCGAAATGTCTTCAAGAACTACATTTCAAGTCCAGTTGATCTAATTGAATACAACAGATATCCCTGTCAGGCAATATTCTTCATACCATCAAAATTCTCCAGTACCATACATAGAACCCACCTATGCTACACTTAACCCACCATCACGCCCAACCAGTCAAATAAGCTCAGACAGTCAGAGTTCCATACGTTCAACAACACCAATCATGACAGACTATCTGTTTGCAGATGATATGTAAAAGTTTGATTATGATCATCATCATCCCTTTTTCAGTCTGTTTTTTTTTTGTGTATCTGTTTGTGTATAACGTTTATATTTAAAATTTTACCACAATGTGATAAGAAGACGTTCAGCTGGTGGTACACTCTTTCTGAAGCGAGTGTCCTCGTAAGTCAGGCCAATCTCCAACACCTGCAGTAGTTGGTCAAAGCTGCAGAATTTTTTTTTTTTAATGTTGCCTATGATATGGTTTAGAAATGTTTTACAGACAATGGTGTATGTAAGCAGCATCCCCCAAAACCCAAACATCCAGCTTTCTTCCCACATGTGGGTTTTGAGGGATGTTGCTTACATGCCAAGTTTTTTTAGATGACAATAGTTTAATATTGGTTCCTGCTGGGGAGGGAATTTTTGATGTTGTTTTAATAATGTACTAGCACTTTATATACACTGTATATTTGTGGAAACAAGTGTTTTAGAAACTGTTTGTATAATTATGCTGTTTGCAATGATACGATGTTAAATACCTATTTGCTGTATCTTTGTACATTGCAGAGATGTATGCACTTTTATTTTTTTTAAGCACTTTGAGATATGTGGTAATATATCTGTGTTTGCACAGCTCTCCCCAGTTTTTACTAAATAAAAGGTTTTATTTGGCAATATGGTGTATTTATTCTGAAGGACATGTTGCTATAGAACATTAATCAATTACCACTGGACAGAGACCTCCAACCTGTGTCCTTCTCTATGTAGGAAAATAACTACTGGCAGCATCTTGTTGCTTGCTTTCTGCTTTTGCTGTGAGAGAGTTGTTGTGGTTTCCAAACATGTGGAGGGACACCATTTGAACACTGAAAGCAGCACCAATACAGTACAGTGTGTACATAACACATACAGGAAACATGTAAACTAGTCTTACCTTTCAATAGACATCCGGGTGTAGTTAAAGAACTTCTCTGGATGGTGCCGAAGATCCTCATACAGCAACGAAAACTGCCCTTTCTCCAGGCGGTCCTCCAGCAGGGGATGCACCCAGTACCTCCGGTTGTTACGCCGGCGGTACATCATCGCTGCTATCAGTATGAGAGCAAGGCAACACTCTGCATACATTGCTGAATGAATAGCCACAAAATCAGCAGCAAAACGCAAGATCTCTCTCTATAACACTATCTGCTACCTCTCTCTCCAAAAGCTCCTGAAACTCCCACACTCCCAGGAAGTGACATCATGATTTTGTGTTCTTTGTCCTGCCCCCTTCAAAATTCGAAAAATGCGGGCAAAAACGTATGTAAACGCAACGGACACAAACGGATAATAACATACACGCAAACGGGCAGCAACAGATACATCTTTTAACGCAATGCGTTTTTAAGTTGCGTTTTTGTCCATTCCTAGTGTGAACGAGCCCTTAGGAAAATTTAAAAAGCAGATATCAAGGGTTTAGCAGAACTCAAGTAATAAAGCAGCCAGTTAAGGTATGTACTACCAGTGCTAACGATGGTCACCAAAATAAATAAACTAGATTGGACAACCACTAGTGGGATCCCAAGTGCCATCCATATACCGCATCCAAAAAGGTTACGGGCACTCACACTAAAAATGATAAGGTCATAAGGACCAAACAGTCCTCAATGGTCTAATAATAGAGATTGGTGGGGGAAAAAGCTCAATTTTATATTTCAAATTGTTAAAGGGCATGCCCACCTCCAAAACTATAATTCCCCCAACACTGGCCCCACTCTGTAGTAAATAAAAATCCTTACCTCACATCCCAGCTCCAAATGGTTCTCCTGTAGTCCTCCACAAAGTCCCCAAAACTGCCCACCAGGAGAATAGCAGAGTTGATATAGGACTCTGCCTCCTGTCTCACCTCCAGGAGAAGTTTGGCATGCACACTGCTGCCATTCTCCCCCTCCCTCCCGTTTTGGACTCCCACCCTCTAGCTACAAACCCATTTTATATAGTGTAGGGCTTTGTCCACCAGCCCTAACTGCTATATTTTTAGAAACTTCCCCGATCTTTACTTACCTTCCCTCTTTCCTCTGCCGTTCAGATCTACCGGTAGCCGAATCCGTGATTGGCTGCCTCTCAGCCAATCACAGACGCGGCTGACGGTCCCGCCCCTCTGCTTGCATTTTCGCGCAAGCAGAGGCCCAGGCAGTGCAGCGGAGGAAAGAGGGAAGGTAAGTAATGTTTGCGGAAGTTTCTTACATTAAATATATAGCGGTTGGGGCTGGGGGACTAAGCCCTACACTATATAAAAAGTTTAAAAGAAGGGTGGACATACCCTTTAAAACACATATTGTCAACACCGTATTAAAATAAGAAATGTATAGCCACAACTATTAAATCCACATGTATATAAGGAATGTAGAATACATATCCATACCTTGGAACCTGAGAATATTACCAACAAATATATTTAGTCCATAACTCTACATGAAACCCATTCAGGATATTAGAGTCCAAGCTGTATCCACAGTAGGGCACAGTTGGCATATTAGAAAAAGGGTCAGTATGGCCCCCGAAATCTAGTATTAGGTGTCAACTTAATATAAAGGAAATTTTACAAATAGGCATTAATTATTACATAATTATTGTATGACAAAACCTGCCAAAGAAATTTGTTAATGACAAAGTATAAAGATGAACAAAGTTGTGGAATATTTTATTCATAAATGCTGCTGGACCAAGTCATGTTTATCTACTTTAAAGAAGGGTCACCAAGGTAATTACATTTACCGGTAAAATACTATTTAACTAATTGGCTTTTACAGACAATAACAATATATATATAATGTATATATATGTATATATATACTAGCAAAAGTGTGCCCGTTGGTGCACAGTGGGAATTATGTGTGTATGTTTTGCTGGGTAATTATTTTTATTAAAAACTCGGGGTCATGCTCTCAGTGATATCAACACAAAGTGCACAAACATGCAAGTGATTCGGGATCTGTCTTCCTCTCCCTTATGCATATAGCTGTTAAGCTGTAGGGCCAGAGAGAGGCTACATCCGTTTAGCCGGTAGGTATCAGGATCCATTCTGAACTTGTTCTCCCTTTCCACTCCAGGGGGAGGCTAAAATGGGATAAGTCTGAAAGTCCCCAGGCAATCCCACCACATAATATGATCAAACACACACATACTCTCCCATTTCTATTTGACCCGCCAGCTTTTCACATGTTTAAAAACTACAACTCCCAGCATTCCTGGAATACAGCACTTTTTACTGACTTACAGACATTAAAAGTCCATGCTTTAGATATTCCTACCCAAGGGTTTGAATATGCACATGTTTGAAAACTCCAACTCCCAGCATTCTCTGTTAGCAGTAAGTTTCTTATTTATGTCCATTGGCTAATGAATGTATTAACATGCAATACAGTGTAATGATATAGAGCATGGGTGTTGAACTTTTCACATGTTTAAAAACTACAACTCCCAGCATTTCCTGGCTGCACAGAATGCTGGAAAATGTATGTTTCATACATCTTGGAATAAAGCCCTTTTACAGATTGAGGGCTAGGCCACACTTAAACGCAAACGCAAACGCAATAGCATGCGATTTCATGTGCGATTTTCGTTGCGTTTGCGATTGCGATTTCTTCAATAAGTATAGGAAAACGCATGCGATTGCGATTAAAAATGCAGAACGCAAAACGCAATCGCATCGAAAAACGCGCATTTTTTTGCGTTGCCGCGTTTTCAATAATTTTGAAAAATCGCAAGCGCAATCGCAAACGCAAGCGCAAAAAAACGCAGCAGTGTGGCCTAGCCCTTACAGAGATTAAAAGCCAATGCTTTAGCGATTCCTACCCAAGGGTTTCAACATGCATGTTGTTCATCTGCCCTTCCCTTACTTCCATAGCAATTACACTATTGGTTTAGAGAAGGATTATTCAGGTCCCTTCAGGCAGTAGGAGTCACATATCCAACCCACTATCTGGCAGCTATAATCCATAGAATGTCAATAGAATAAACCTGCAGGTCTTAGAATAGACCCAGGCATATCACTTACTGTCCAGCAATCAGCAGCTCTCCTTTTTTCTGTTGAGAGGGTAGGGGTGGGGTAAGGTGAGAAACTGTCACATGTTTTACAAAGGAAGTGACATATTTCACTTGCAACTTCCTACTTCCTACTAACACTCAGAAAATGTTTTGATTGGCTAACACTGCTGCAGTGTCGGACTGGCCCACAGGGTTACCAGGGAATCGCCCGGTGGGCCCACAGCCCAGTCACCCAAGAAAACAGAGAAAACTGCTAAAATTTAAATACAGAGCAAAAGGGACAGTAAGGAATGTATTATAATAAACAATAGGAGCCAGTAGGAGTAAGATAGATATGGAAATGAGTAATAATAGAGAAGTGAAATGTAAGGTGGGCGCCTAAACTCATCCAGGTGGGCCCCTGGTCTCTGATTTACTGGTGGGCCCCCAACAGTCCAGTCCGACACTGCACTGCTGTCAATCTAATATTAAGCACACCATTGGATTCAACACTAAAAGGGAAGTGATAAATATGTTCCTTTGTAAGCTTCAATTGCCTCCCTGTAAAATATCTGGGGTGTGGCTTAACCCACCATTTTGAAGATTCCATTACAAAACAGGAGTGGGGACTATGCAAGTACTTTTATTTATTTATATATTTTGCCTTGTTTACATTTCTATATACGTTAATGTCATTACTACATATTAGTTAATATTAATATAACTATTTATTTAGTGCTAAAACAACACATAAACACTGTCCCTATGTATATTACTTTTACCTACCCTCACCAATATAGTACCTCTGAAAAACCCAATGTATTCCCCATGAAATTATTAATTTATTTATATAATATAAGGGATATATATACACTGTAAAATAAATATTTAAGGGACATATTTATCATTTTTATTATCGCAGTATATATAAACTGGATTGTTTGGGGAATAGAGACACCAGAACGTCTACCAATACCAGATTAGGGCTGTAAGTTATAATTAGGCAACATTACAGGGGGTCTTTAGCTGTTAAAACTCTCATGTACATGTGAAAATAAGACCCCCAGTCGACTTTATTGTAAAATACCAAAAATGTGAGATTTGAAAAGAGAAAATACAATATATGAAAAATCAGAAATTCGAAAATTGTATTTCAGTAAATGATTAAAAAACACCAAACCACTACTAACCCCAAAAGGTGTATAACTGTGACAACTATGCCAAACAATACAGGATTTTATTATCTATTTAGACTAATCATATAAATCAAGATGGAGAGATTTTAGGTAAAACTTTATACAAGTTTAAAGGCTATGTCCACCCACAAAACGAAAAATAATATCATGCTCCCCATGTCCCCCAGCCCCAACCGCTTCTTTAGTTTTTTTAAAAGCCCCCCAAACCTTACTTACCTCCCCTCGATCCTCCGCCGCACTGCCGGCCCTCTGCTTGCGAGAATGCAAGCAGAGGGCGGACCGGCAGTCGCGTCTGTGATTGGCTGAGCGGCAGCCAATCACGGACGCGGGCTGCCGTTCAGTCAGTGCAGCGGAGGAAAGCGGAGAGGTAAGTAAGAGTTTGGGAGCTTTTTAAATAAAAAAACATGCGGTTGGGGCTGGACATGGGGGAGCACAATATTAAGGGGATTTTCGCTAGGGGGAGGATAGTAGAACGGGAGGGAGAGGGAGGAGAGGGAGGGGGAGGGAGGGGGGGAAGGGCTGCAGCACGCATGGCAGGAATCTCCAGGAGGCCAGGTAGCAGACAGTGTCCTATATGGACCTGCTAGCCTCCTGGTGTTCATTTTTTGGGACTTTGGGGGGGGACACAGGAGAACCCTATGGAGCTGGATGTAGGTAAGGATTAAACTACACTACATGGTGGGGCCAGTAGTGGGGGATTATAGTTTTGGGGGTGGACATGCCCTTTAAGGTTTACCTAATCTGAATCAGGTTGCTAGCATTTTTGAGCATGCTCAATAGTAACATTCCACAAATGTATTAAAAGACTAACAGTGTTATTCAATAAAAGTTCTTCAGGGTTATTTAATAAAAGTTCTTATCGTTAAAAAAAGTGCTAATTTAGCACCATTTTAAACGATAAGAACTTTTATTGAATCTCCCTGCTTATCGTTTAAAATGCTGAAATTTTGCCCCAACCAATTAGATCATATTTAACATTTGAAAGCTAACATCTGATTGGTTGGGGCACAATTAGCACCATTTTAAACTAAAGGACTTTTATTGAATAACCCTGTAAGAATTTCCTCTTTTATTTAGCATTGGTTGACCTGACATGGCTATCTGAATGGCCTGGCATCACTATGTTATGTGCACTGATTGGTTCACAGTATGCTGTGTATGGAAGTAGAAGGAAGCTGCTCTGATTGGCCTGGTGCAGGGGCATTGTATTCTTAGTAGCTTATCTGATTGTCCTTTAAAGTCCAGCCCCAAAATGAAAACTTACATACAGGTAAATCACGCCCAAAAACCCTAAAGGTAATAGTTTGAAATCTGAAATAATTAAGTCTAACCTGAAATCCTGCACAATGTCCTGTTTCCACTGTTTCTGCTTCCTGGTTCTTCCAGTTAGTAACTGTCAGTTATGGATTTAACTGTTGACATCACAGCCAATGACTGAATGTTAATCCCCTGTCTGCCTCTTCTGAGCATGCCCAGGCTCAGTACAGGCTCAGTACAGGTCTCAGTTTCCATTAGGCATCCAGAAGCATAGCAGGCATACAGTATTGAATTCATAGGACAAACTATGATATATCAACATATTTTAAAGAGGTTATTCTTAATAAAAGATTTTCTTATGAGGGTGGAGTTGTTCTTTAAACAATCAAATCTATATATCCATATGTGCTGTAACACACACATACACAAATGCATATACACATACAAATACACACAGACCACCTCCTATGCTTCCAATTGTGCTTCACGCATTAAAAATGAATCCCCTACACCCCTACACTAACAAGCACTTGAATAAATGAACACTCACTCCCACAAAAGCACCCACTTATACACACCAACATACCTACTCCAGAATGCTTGCATTGAATGCATACACATGTATATATATATGGACAAACCAATCCACAAAACCAAATGCACACAACTACCACAAACATAATTGCAGCAATTCAGAAGAGAAAAAAGGTTCAGATGTACTCACTTACATATAAAATATCCTTTATTTAAGTGGGGAGATAGCAGAATAAAAGAATTAAAATAATTAAAAACAAGGGATAAGTAGTAGTAGTAGTAGTTCTGTAATAAACAAAGTGCAGAGCTGTAGAATATCTGTTGTATTCAGTTAGATCAACTGGACTTAAAGTTTAGTTGTTGAAGACGTTTCGCTAGTCATCCGACTGGCTTGCTCAATTAAGAATTACTTGTACAAGAATCTGTTGGCAATTATTTACCTTGAAAAGTCCCAATTAGCATACCAGAGACTTTCCCTGGGTACATAATTGCCAACAGATTCTTGTACAAGTCATTCTGCATTGCGAAAGCCAGTCGGATGACTAACGAAACGTCTTCAAGAACTAAACTTTAAAGGGGAAGTTCAGTGCAAATACATATGCTTTTCAGGAAAAAGAGCAGTATTTTTTCATCCCAATGACTGTAATCTGCCATAAATAAAGGCAACCGAAATACTGACTTCCTGTTTGCAGGACACCTAGTAGAGACCATTATGGTCTTGCCCTTGACCCAGTGCCTGGGTTGATTCAGTACAGGCTTCTAAATTGCTCAGTTTCCATGAGGCATCCAGAAGCATAGCAGGCATACAGTGATGAATTCATAGGACAAAGTATGATTTATCAACATATTTTAAAGAGGCCATTCTTTCTAAAAGATGTCATTATGAGGGTGGAGTTGTCCTTTAACCTGCCAATTCAGCATTGTGTCTGTGTATAAATAGATGCAACCAAAATACTGACTTCCTGTTTGCAGGACCCCTAATAGAGACCGTAATAGTCTTACCCTTGACCCAGCGCCTGGGTTGATTCAGTTGCTCAGTAGAGATCTGAGCATCTTTGACCCATCCAACAGCCAATCAGTAGAAATAACTGTTAGCAACATTCCAAGGATATGGCGCATCCTGGGAAGAAGAAGGACCGTTAGAACCTGAAATGTCAGCTAACTAATGTCAACAGCATGGAACAGTAAAGGGTATGAAATCAACAGATTTTTCAAAATGGGAGAGAATATGTAGAATAACTAAGAAGGCATTACACAAACTAACAATTTAACAAATATTGATAATTTCCACTAAACTGTCCCTTTAAGTCTAGTTAAAGGGTATGTCCACTGTAAAAACGAAATTCTGACATATGATTGCCCCTGTCCCCCCAGCCCCAACCGCTTTATTTATACTTTTAGAAAGCTCCCCAAACTCTACTTACCTCCCCTCTTTCCTCCGCCGCGCTGCCGGCCCTCTGCTTGCGAGAAAATGCAAGGGGCGGGACCAGCAGTCGCGTCTGTGATTGGCTGAGCGGCAGCCAATCACGGACGCGGCTGCCGGGAGTTCATTTCGGCGGAGTAAAGAGGGGAGGTAAGTAAAGTTTGGGGAGCTTTCTAAGAATATAAATAGAGCGGTTGGGGCTGGGGGGACAGGGGGATTATTATCCTCCTGTATTTTGGGACTTTGGAGGGGGACTACAGGAGAACCTTATGGAGCTGGGATGTGAGGTAAGGATTAAACTACACTACATGATGGGGCCAGTAGTGGGGGGATTATAGTTTTGGGGGTGGACATGCCCTTTAATCTAACTGAATACAACAGATATATCATGACCTGGATGAATGAGAACCTCCACAAAAATATTGCAGAGATGTAGGTAATGATTAAAGTAGTTTTATGATTTAAAGTAGCTTATACTAGTAATCACAAATATTCAAGTATTCAGCACATCACAATATAGCACAGCTGAGAGATAGGGTAGAGAAAAAAGTACTGTGCAGAACAATGCATAAATATATCAGCGTATTGCCATGACCACCGCTGGGAAACAGAAATGCCAGACGCGTTTCTTCCTCAAAACTATAACAATGGCTCACTGCAACTGCAGCAACACACATACACAATTGCATGTACACACATCCACAATGCATGTATACAGATGCACACACAAGCATACACAATGCATTTATACACAATCACAAAATAACAACAATTATTCCTAAAAAAAAAAAAAAAAATAACAGAAACCTTATGACAAATACAAATTTTCCCCAGCTTGTACATAGTTGATTGAATTTGTAATTTTACAAAATATACAATATACATGATAATTCATTTATATTGCTACCATTTGTTTAGATACATAATCATAATTGTAAGTATATATGACTGTTGTATGTACTAAAAACCTAAATAAAAGTTATGATAATAAAAAAAAATACAAATACTCAATGGCATGAAAAGTTGCTCCCACTTGTACACAAATATGTTACTCTACAATTCGAACTGTGCACCAGGTGGAAAGTATTGCTAATATAATATATACATATGTGTGTGTTTCACAAATATTACGTTCGCCTAAATAGTATGAAATCCATTTAGTTTTTTTTGTTTTTGTTTCACAATCAATCTTCTTATCTTACACCTGTCTCTTCCCTGTCTCGTTTTCTTTTCCTCTTACATTGCCTTTGAATATTCAACCATCTGGAAAAGCTTACCTGTATTTTCATGCCTCATTGACTGTCCAAATGTCATCTCAAAATATATTATTTTTTGTCTGTTACCTTCCATTTGAAATGCTCTAACTTTTTTTCTAGAAGGCCTATGGCTGAATGAAGTCAGGGCATCTTTAGATCTGTTTCTGTGAAAATTTCAACAGATTTAGGTCTTCCACTATAAATGAAGAAATTAATGGAACATGTTTTCACCCAGCAAAACATTTCTAGTTTTACTGATAATAACTTTGGTAACTCCCATTGTAGAAACCATTCTAAGATAATTGTCTCTTTCCCGTTTCGAAAAATTAGATAGGTATTCATAAAACGAATATAGTGCTTTTTATGGCAAGGTTCATTTTATTAAACTGAAAGCACAGGTATTGAGAGCAAGGTCTCTGTGTTTGCAGATGACACAATGTAGGGCATTGAAAACCACTGATGATGTGCAATTGTTAAAATCAGATCTAGATGGTTGCATGGCAGATAACATTCAGTTTTGATAAATAGAAGGTCATACAGAGGTTTAATAATTCCTATGCTGCTTTTTCTATAAATGGACTGTGAATTGCTGTTGGATTCCTAGCAAATAACATACTTATGGTGGCCATAGATGCTAAGTTTGCGGTCATATGATCGATGGGCCTGTATGGACGATCAGCTGACGATTGTATAAGGAGGGGTATAGATTCAAGGTATAAACACAATTGTCCCACTTTATAAAGCAATAGTAAGGCAACTATGACTAGTTTGTTTCGTGGGGCTATGAACAGGAGGATAATTGTACTTCGGGTTAACCTACTCAGGAATTTTTACAATCTATACATATAGGAGAGCATTCTGCACATGGTATTTTGCCTTTAGCAATTATAAGATGGCTGCATTGTATAATAGATATTTTGGTATAGTGGGAAGTATTTCTCTTCATTGAATATTTCTGACATAAATTCTGTATTTTCCTCATTAAGTTGGCAGCTTTGTGATGATATGATCCATTTTAAATATAACCACAAACAATTTGTGATGTAATAAATTCAATGAATTCCTCAGTCTTTAAACAATATCAGGGAGATTCAATAAAAGTTCTTATCGTTTAAAGATTATCTAAGATTATCTAAGATTATCTTTATAATTTAATGGTGCTAATTTTGCCCCAACCAATCAGAACTTATGTAACATTTAAAAGCTAACATTTGATTGGTTGGGGCAGGACTCCTGCTGCATAGTTGAATTTATGTATGCATATAACATTCAATGTATTTTCCTTATAATGTGTGTGTTAATAACCTGTACATCCTAGGGCCCCATTTCCCGTCAATAAAAAAAGCATCACCAAAACAGTATTTGACTATTTCAATTTTAGTGGTGAAGAAACTTCAATAAGTAAGACATTGGTGTGTCTGTTCCTTTTTTGAGTCAGGTGTGCCTTTTTTAAAAGAAACAAACTATGCCAATAGAGTTCTAAACAGAACAATAAATGAGTAGTTCTCTGATGGACTGGTGCAGTAAAACAAACTCCATCCCAGCATACCTGACATAAAAGCACTTTATCAGAGACATGACATCACAAACCAGGCAGTTCTAGTTATAAAAACAATACAAAAATCACGCCAATACATTTATATATTTACAAAAATACAACTCATTGAAATCAGTTAAGTGCAGATCAAATATATACAGTAATACAAATAGTATTTAAATTAGGCTTCTACAAGCACGTAACATTAGATACAGAATTTAACCCCAATGGGATCCCTCTATGAAAAATCCACCTTGCTTTGCATTTATATAACAAAGAATGTATATCCCCTCCCCTTTCTGGAACCATAACTCTTTGCATACCCTGTCCACACAAACATTGCCACCATCTAATTCTTTTAGCCCGTGAGCCACATAAATAGTATATTACCCTTTAGAAATAAATTTAACATGTTCCATGATACGACACTTAGAGGACAGCTGACAAATTGATAAGTGCACATAACAAGATAGATTGCATGCCTCGTTTTACAATTTATATATTCCCTGATGTACTGACCTAATAAGTTTATGTCGTAACAAAGAAATTAAATGTGTTATGTCCTACTATTTCCAGATAACAGTCATAGTTAGGCTTGGAACACAAGAGAATATTTTTCAGGCCTACTGACCAAAATTTTTGTGAATCAGCCCGAAAAAAATCTGAGCTGTTTCTGTGGCTGACCGTGATCGATGTTGGCTGCCTATTCATCCAGATCATACGTACTGGTAAATAACAGCTGATCGTGCATTTTCATATAGACTGCACGATAGGTTGCAGCTAACTGTTGGACTGTATTTGTCCAGGTCATGCGCTTGCTTGTGTTGAACAGTCGTGAATCCAGAAAACTTAATGGAATAGTCACTGGGTAAGTGAACTATTCCATGAATGTATTGATTGAAGACCGGGAGGTTAAGGAGCTATTCCTTACCTTCCATTCTTCAATTTCTCATTGTGCATGCGTGCTATAGATGAACAGAACGAGAAAGTGGTGGATCACAGAAAAGTAAGTTTCTTCCATCTTCTTTGCTGGCTTCACAGAAATTGATTATAGAACGGGAGGTAAGGTATAGCTCCTTAACCTCCTGGTCTTCGATCAATACATTAAAGGTATAGTTCACTTTCTCAGTGAAATATTCCTTTAATAGCTATCCGGGACAGCGGGATTGGGGCTAGAAACAGGGGCTGTCCCAGACAGTTGGAGGTATGCAATTGACTTAGGTGATTACACAATTCACCACCAGATAAAAAGTTGTAAAGTAGCCTAAGTTTTTTTCCAGGTCCTGAAATGTATGTATATATATCAACATGTATATGTATGTTATATATGTATAACATACATATACACATACACATACACTTGGGGAGATTTACCCAGAGCCACTATGGCTCTGGGAAATCTCCCTTTCCACAGTTAAATATGGTTAACCCAAGTGGTTAAATCGCAAAATGGATTTACCCCCCCAGGGTGATTTTAAAAAATCATGCGCTAAGTGCAGAACAAGTGCCGGATGCACGGGTGTCTTTCGAGTGCATCCGGAGTTAAAGTTTTGCTAATCGATAGCAAACCGGTTAGTGCGATTTTAACTTATATATATAGGTTTGAGATGTAACGTGTTTTAACAAGTTAATTTGAGTATCTACACATGTAATTATTGTCAACTCCTAAGACAATTTCTGGAAAGAAATTTCCGAAAGATAGGGAGGTCACGCCAATCTGTGGAATGGATCAGCTGAGCAAGATTACTGTTTCCCAGTTTGTATACAGCTGCACCATAATTCTTCTGCACATATGGAGGCAGGGATTCCCTTGTGAATTATAGTTTCCCCAGACACTTTCTTTAAAATAATGGTTTGGTGTCCCTCTAACCTGTTGATTGCACTGAGTTAGAAAATAAAGTAAACAAAATATTGAACAAATCTAACCAAATGCTGTATTTTCAGTATTGTATGACATGTTATTAAGCAGTTCTGAATTTTTTGTTTTCTTGTCTGATCCTTGATTTAACTGTATTGCTTGTTTTTTCTTTGATCCTTAAGCTTCGTACAAACGTCAGATAAATTTTGCACAATTTGCCCAACGAACGACCCATTGTGTGCCATTTGTGCGAAAATGAATCTTCAAAGATCTTCTAAGACCAATGATCCATGACTATTCTCTGCTTTTTCCAACAATCAGCCTGGCGGATTCGTTCTGCCGATTGTCCTATGTTTGTGCATTGTCGGCAGTTATCAGTAGATTGTAATGTAAGCTTGAATGAAATGCACATGTGCAGCATTTAAAGATCAAGCGATATTACGAATGTCACGTTACACCTTTCCCAAAGAACACTATCCACTATCGTTGTTGTATGTACAGGTGTCATTGGCAAAACTAGTGTATAACGAGATGGTCGCTGAACGTTCGTCGGACACATGTGTGAAATTGTTCTGACGTGTGTGCGAACCTTTACCTTGTATATAGGGTGACATAGTTCATTACAACACTAATTGTGTAAAACGCATGAGAACATGCAAGACTGAATTCACTGATGTCCATTTGTATACAATTTTAGAATGTGTTATTTGGCCCACTGACATCAGTTCTATTTATAATCTAATAATATGAGTTGGATGATATAGAGATTCATCTCATGGTCCCCTTGTCTCTTTGTGTTTTTATTTTAACTTTTTCATTACAACTTAAGCAAAGGAAATCAAGACTGTATAGCAGATGGGTAGTTTGAGGATGCAGCGCTATACAACATTATAATACAAACAGTAATTTAAGTGCTTGAACCTTAAGACACTAGGAAAGAGGTCCCTGCCCATAGGGCTTACAATCTAATTAATTGGGCTACAGTTTACTGGCAAATCACCTCCACCTTCACTGCATGCTCTAAAAGCTCTCTACAAGCCTAACAATAATTTGATTCAACTGTAATGCTATCCCAATAGTAAATAGGCAGTTAGGTCCATTATCGTGTTTATACTTATTTCCCAATATTAATCACGCACAGATCTATATGCAGAATTCTTAATAAATTAGGTTCTCTGGAATAGGTACCTTGGCCGTGTCAGAGACCAATGGTACAACCCATAATGGCTGCTAACAGCAAGGCCACATTAATCGTTACTTTATAGGTGTGTCGGTTTTCTTTTTTGAAATACCAATGCAGTCATTAAATGCTAGAGAGGAGCCAAACTTGCGAGTTTTGTTCCAACTGTGGTTCCGCGGAACTTATTAAAGTTCTGAAAAATAATTTCGATTGCAAATTTCCGAGTATTCTGCAGCGTTTCTCTGAATGGAATTTCAATTTTTTTCAATGGAATTTCTTAGGTTTGATGAAAAGTTCCAAGTTGTTTGGAAGCCGGGATTCATCACTGTAGTACTCAATGCCGGTACCATGCAGTAGCAAAATATTGCACGCTATCAGCAAGGAACCGGGGCTCCAAATCCATTAAACAATCCTTTATTTAAATATAAGTAAAACCATTCGGAACACTCCAGGACCAGTCACCTGATGCGTTTCACACCTGCAAGGTACTTATTCATAGGTAGAAATGACCAGGTAGGAGGGGAAATAGAACTCCTTTTTACTCATACAAAGTGAAAAAAAAAATCTTAATGATTTTCAGATGTGCACAAGCAGGAAAAATCTGGAAATTTGGAATGAATGATACATTTTCTTTAAATCAATAAATGTTTGTTTGACAAAGTAGAATTAATATGGAAAAAGCTATTTTGTATTATTAAAAATGTTGGTTAAATTTGCCATGCAAAGCATGCTGAGAGCACTTATATAAGGTTGCTCACAGACAGCCAAATTCACCTTGTTTAGGGAAATTATTGCAAAGAAGATTCAATGCAAAGAGATACTTGATTTATTTTTTCAATTTCTGCTATACCCTATCACAGTATTCTATCTCCACCTTTAAAACAAAAAACTGGTGACTCATCAGTTATCTGCCTGTAACCCCAACTGCTATTTTTCCAGTTTATTACATGGATTTCTAACCAAATATTTAATCATTAATTCTCTTGCGTTCTGGAAAAAGTATCTGCCTCCTCCCTATGTTCAGTGAGCTTTTTATTAGCTTGCACATGTGCAAGGGAGGCATCAGGGGAATCAGCAGTCAATCATTGGTTGTGATGTCAGCAGTCACAACCTTGATTGACTGCATTAACAGCTTACTCTGCCAGAATGGGGACAAAAATAATCCTTAAGTATCTGGTTAATAATACATCTAATAATGTGCTGAATATATCAGTTAGGGTTGGGGCAAGTAACTGACATATGATCAGTTGTTTAGTTTTAAAGGTGGGGATGCCCTTTAATGTGTACAAGTACTACTGTAAAGGCTAGCTGCTTCACATCGATAATACAAGGGTATAGAGGAAAGTCTCTAAAGAATGAAGCAAGTACCAAATCCTTCCTGTATTATTTTTTAGTTTGGTTTAAATTTATAAGCATATTAAGGTCAGTATACATGGGTCCTAAAGGCTGGTCTTAGTCGATCTGGCCAACAGAATTTTCCAGCATTACTGAAAGACCTTGGTTAATGTTTTATCTGGGCAAATATTTAATTGGATCTTTTGGTGAATTTTTCCGATCGCTACGAGATTCTGGCAAAATTCTGGTGCCAAAGCATTTTTTTCTGTTCAATGGTTTGAATTGGTTTATTGATCTATTGGTCTACGAAATGAGTTCATGATTGACAGTCCATTGTACACTTTATCTGAAACCCCATAGAGCCTGTACCAGGCAGTGGGTAAATTAAAAACAACCATGGAGACCATTAAAGAGTTAAACATAATATGCATTTCTGCTATTATCTTTGTTAAATGAGTGACAATAAGGCTACAAGACACAAGTTTATCACCTCAACAGAAAATATGAAAACAATTCTTTCTAACTTGTTTGTGCCAAAACGATTTGCACAGGGCAGATGATATATGAATGTTTACTAAGATCTATAAAACCTAATTGGTAAGTCTACTAGCATGGTGCAAACGTGGTTTGAACTGAACATAATCTATTATTGGCCTTTCATTTTCTTTTAACATGCTGCAACTGTTGGATTTAGTTCAGATCATTCTTTTATAATATAAATCAGATTAATAAAGTTAAAAATGCACAGTTCGCAAACCCACCAATAAACTCCAGGCATCGAGAAAAGCTGAATGTGTGGACAAATGATGTAAGTGATTAGGCAGTTTGTGGAGTTGGATGAACTGCAGCGGGGTAAGAAGAGTGGCTTTAAGTAAAGTGCAGCATCCCAAGCAAAACAAGTATACAATAATTCATGGATGCAGGTAGGTATGGGTCTTTGCAGTGTTAAGGTATAAAAAACAAGTTTTAGCAATAAAATTAATGTGATCAGTGAAGGTGAGAGGCATTGCACGTTATTGCGAAGCAAACAGGGTTAATGACCATACCATGAAATAAAACAGTGGAAATTACTGCTGTGAGTTTTTATTTGTTTCAGTTAAGGTTACAATAAGCTGCCCTGGAAGAATATGCTAAAAATACAAAAACACAATACTAAAGGCTAATATATAAAGGGTCAATACAGAAATATCTGTTAATGGTAGACAGTGTATATTTTGCTGGATAAACTATCTCATGCCAAATAGTACAAGGTCAGTCTCTGATCTCTGGATATGAATGTCTGTCTTCCCTACATATGCTGAGTCCTTTTGTCCTGTAAACATTTTAAATGACGATTGAGATAATCTATTTAAATCCATAATGTGTGAATTGTCCCATCCCTATAATACATTACTGTTTTCAGTGATTCCCGTGCCTACTGAGTGATCAGGTAAATAGAAAATGTAATCAGATTTCCTTTTGGAACAAACTCAGCACAATAGGGTGAGCTTCTCTCCACTACATTGATTGTTTTTTTAAATTCCTATTTAAAGAACAAAGACTGAAGGAAGAGAAGAACTTATATGGAAGATAGCTTATTCATCCTGCAATTAACCGGTTCCTTATCTATTCTTCTCCTTATGTAATCAGAGCAGCAGTACATACAGTGGCCATGGCAATGCATATATATTGTATATATTATAGTTCTATTGCTAAACAATATATATAATAAAAATGCTTAACCTAAGCACTAAGTAACGATTCGCATAGTGTGGTCGGAATTTATAACCCTGCGGTATTGGAAAGTTTTGATACATACGAGTATGTCTGCGATTGTACATTTACGGCCGTATGGCCATACAATACCAATCGTTAGTAGACTACGGCTATAGTATTGTATAGACAATTGTACAATTACGATTGAGACAGTAAATGTACGATTTTAATTATATGATTATTTTTATAAACATGGCCCTGTATATCTGCAGATTCTGTCTGTCCTTTTGTAACAATCACGCTACTCACAGTCCCAAGCATTCTCCTTATGTAAAGCATATGCAGAACGCTCGGGACTGCAGATTTCCCTTAGCTGCGGCCGACTCCCTATACTTTAAGTACAGGGAGACCAAGGGGTAATTTTTGGCCATTTCCAAATGATCCTAAGGCCGACAGTGAACGGCTTTGGGAGTGATCAGAAATGCACTACACACAGAAAGGGACAATACTGTCGGATCCAGCTGTAATGTCTCTTTCTCGTTATTGTGTGTACCCCCTTTAACAGGCAAACCAATGACACTGCACTCCAAAATAAACAACATCACAAGTTATCTTCACAAAGATATCTCCACTAAAATCTATAAATAAAGCTTAAAAGTTTTTCTGATCCTGCAATGTCTAAATGCACTAAAATGTTCCATTTGCAGCCTGCAAAAATAAAATCCTTAAAATGAATTAACATTGAATATGATGTATTATAGTCAGCATAATTTCCAGCTGGACAGATCATTAGCTGTACAATAAATGTACAGTAATATTTTCAGCCTAATATGTCATAGAAGATTTTCTTTTCATATGCAATTTGTTTACTTTGTATTTACATTTTTACAACACATCCTTTAGTCATATCAAGTGAATAAAATTATATATTTCACTATTTTCTACTGTATATAATGTCAAAGAATAAATGTGCTTTTAAAGTAGATCTATTGTAATGAAGAAGTATTATTCTGAATGTCGCACGGTGGGGGTGCAGGGTAGGAGACACTACCTTTTCTCTTTTAAAAAGACACTTAAACCCCAAATTGACCCTTGCTAAATGAAAATTATATTAGTGGTGCACTTTCTCCTGTCTCCCGTATCGGAGAGCTAAAGCTAGGTACACAAATTACAGATAAAGCCCCGAAAAAGAGGGAAAATTCCTCTCGCCTGCGGTAGACTCCCTATAGGGGAGTCTGCCGCGCTCAAGGGAATACACAGTCCAGAGCGTTGGATCGCAGTTTGGTAATTACCGTGCTCTCATCTTAGGGGCCAATTTGGGAGACAGGAGCGAGTAGTCCTGTCTCTACTAATATTATACTTTTCATTTAGCAGTGGTCAATTCGGGGGTTTGGTGTCCCTAAATAATGTTTTGAGGTTCAGCTTATTTTCCATTTTTCCTGACTTACTCCTGCTTTTCATAAGACATAACGGACAAATTGTTCCCCTTCACATATGCTGGTAAGGAGCTAGTTGGGTGCATACATTTCAAATATATGTTTAAGGATTGTATTCTTGCATTTAAAATATGGTGGTTTGGGTTCTCATTAAAAGGGTAGTCATCTGAACTTGGTCTTGTTATTTGCAATTTAAAATCATCCTGTCACTACGTCTATAAGGAGCTTTGCAACTTCAGTTAATAATACACCATAGCGCACAATCTTAAGAATGAAGCCTGCCCTTTACCTCTTAAAAGTATAGTGCTATTGGTCATTAGACAATTTAACAAATATAGGAAAAGGAGAACAGCCCTTCAAAGTACTCACATTAGCACTCACAAGGTTGTGGTCTTAAAGGGCATGTCCACCCCTTTTAAAAAGTTTTGTGGTATAGTAGGGCTCCCTCCCCCAGCCCCAACTGCTATAAAAGTTTTTTATCATAACTTACCTTACCTCTTTCCTCCGGCGTTCTGTCTCGGCCCTCTGCTTGCATGAAACTGCAAGCAGGGGGCCGGCATCCGCGTCCATGATTGGCTGAGAGGCAGCCAATCACGGACATGGCTGCCAGCAGTGGAGAACGCCGGGGGAGAGAGGTAAGGTGAATTCGGTAAAAACTATTATAGCGGTTGGGGTTTACTATACCACAAAGGCGATTTACACTAGGGGGAGGGAGAGCAAGACAGGTGGGACAGTAAGGGAGGGAGAGGAAGGGGGTGGGGGGCTTTAGTGCGTGTGGCAAAATTCTCTCTGAGGAGAGACAGGAGGCCTATATGGACTCTGCCAGGCTCCTGGTGGCCAGTTTTTGGGACTTTGGATGGGCATTGCAGGGCAGCCATTTGGAGCTGGGATGTAAGGTAAGGATTTTTATGCACTACACAGTGGGGACAGTAGTGGGTTAAATTATAGTTTTGGGGGTGGACATGCCATTTAACAAACTGTTTATTAACACAAATATAAAACCATACAAATGAAAAAGAAAAACCGGGTGTTCCTGGTAGAGGAGCACACGATGGGGACTAGTCTGGGCAGTTAACAGTCTATCCGAATCCGTGCAAGGACAGGTCAAATTTCCTGCAGTATAAGGAAAGTACAGGGTTATTTTCAGTAATCCTCGAAAATCCCCTCATAGTTCGATAATCCCCGAAAATATGATTGGAAATCCGAAAGGAGTTTTACACCGCGTTTTCGAGGGTTATCAAAAGTACAAGGTCATTTTCGTGGGTTACCGAAAATAACCCTGTACATTCGGTAATCCTCAGATACCTTCAGAACCCTCAAAAGTACGTTCCGTTTTCTGATTATTTCCAAGATCATGACTGCTACTGACAGCTCCCCCCTTTCACACCCCTTTCTATGAGTTTAAAGGACAATTAAACTCGCCTCCCCCTGACTCATCTTCCTATTACCTATACCTATTAATTGTACCCAGGATGAGAACCTAAACTGCCAATTCCTCACCCCTGGTTGCTATACCAATCAGCTGGAATACTTAGTTACGTTTCCCTAGCTGCTCTGGTCCTCTTCCTGCTTGCCTCTGCAGTCTGTGATGTAGCTAGTGGGAAGACATGCTCTGCAAAGAAGTATGTCTTCCCATTGGCTACATCGCAGACTGAAACTGATAGTATCAGAGGGGCAGAACAGATTGGCGCATCGAGGGAATCCTCATGTAAGTATTTCAGCTGATAGGTACCCAGGAGTTAGGACTTTTTGGTTTAGGTCCTCACCCTAGGTACTATTCAGTTGTGGAACGGGAAAAGTTGAGTGAAATTTTTTTATGCAGCTGCTGCAAGCTATGCTGTAAAACTAGATTATTTGCAAAAGCTTAGACAGGATTACAATGCACAGCTTATTTGAAGAAGTTAAGACATAAATTGCAATTCACATTATTATAGCTTTATTAAATTAGGAAGAGTGATAGTGCTGCAGCATGATAGTGCATCCCCCTGTATATAAGGCATCATAGTTATTACATAGACTGTTTTTAAAGGGCATGTCCACCCCCAAAAATATAATTTAACCCACTATTGGCCCCACTCTGTAGTGTAATAAAATCCTTACCTTACATCCCTGCTCCAAATGGCTGCCCTGCAATGCCCCTCCAAAGTCCCAAAAACTGGCCCCCAGGAGCCTGGCAGAGTCCATATAAGACTCTGCCTCCTGTCTCTTCTCCGGGAGAATTTTGCCATGTGCACTGCAGCCCCCCCCCCCCCCCCCTTTGCTCCCCCTCCCCCCAGCATAAATCCCCTTTGGTATACTGTAGGGCTTCCTCCCCCAACCCCAACCGCTGTATTCGTTTTTACAGAAACTCCCCCGAACTCTACTTACCTTACCTCTCTCCTCCGGCGTTCCCGACTGCCGCGTCCGTGATTGGCTGCCTCTCAGCCAATCACGGACACGGTTGCCGGTCCGGCCCCCTGCTTTTCAAGCAAGCAGAGGGCTGGGACAGTACGCCTGAGGAAAGAGGTAACGATTGGGGGAGTTTCTGTAAAAACAAATATAGCGGTTGGGGCTAGGGGAGGAAGCCCTACAGTATATCAAAATTTATAAAAAGGGGTGGACATGCCCTTTAAGCATATTTTTGTGGTCTTGCAGCATATTTTGCAAGCCCTTTCCTAAACTGAATGTGAAACCATATAACTTAAATTAAACCCAAGGGAATAGCTTTGTACCCTGCATTAATTGGATTAGACCACACACAGTGGTTTTGTGAAGTAGACACAAAATATGTTGTGGGAGGGAGGTTAAATGGGGGGAAAAGCATTTGAATTGCTTGATAATTTGGCAAGTATTATGTATTCAATGCTATTTGCATAAAACAAATCATGATTGCAAACTTATTATATAGGGTTGAGTCACCTTTTTTTCCCATGTAAAAACAATTGACAACATTTTAAACACACATTAAAAGGTTATTAGATTTTCTAATCTGATTGTAAAATTGGCATTTTGAGTAAGCAAGAATATTCACTGAGATAAAATGAAACATTGGGACTTTATATGTCCAACATAAATAATCAATAACAATAAATAATGAAGCTATTCATAGATGACTTGTCACTGTGTATATTAAATGTTCCAATTACTCCTCTTTAGTTTAATGGATAGATGTGCACTCATTTTGGCAGCCTCTGTAGGAATATAGAATGCCTGTTAAAAACAATAGCTTCTGTAGAGTTTAAATGAAAAAACAAGTGAAATGGAAATACTAAACTTGTTATACCTTTCCTCTGTTCCTGTTTGATGCAGATGTAGCATTTATTATGCCATTTGTTGAGGTTTGACAAAGTATTTGTCTAGGAAACTATAATTCTAATGACATTATCTGCCTCACTCAAGGGAGTGTTATTAGTAACATAGAAAATGGTTTAATACATCAGATTCTGCATATGTTGCTAAAATACTTTTTAAAATACTTTTTAAATTTTGTTTACAATCTGAACTGGATTACTGGAAAAGGCAACCTAGGCACTTTCCTAGGGCTGGAATGCAGGGGAGGGTATCGTCTTTGGGCATTATAGTGCTAAAAC
Organism: Hymenochirus boettgeri; assembly: GCA_019447015.1. Classification (NCBI taxonomy): domain Eukaryota; kingdom Metazoa; phylum Chordata; class Amphibia; order Anura; family Pipidae; genus Hymenochirus; species Hymenochirus boettgeri. Next base: position 212,534,097 of record CM033474.1, on the reverse strand, counting down.
AGCTGCTGCAGCAAGTGCATGGTTGATTTTTTTACACCCACATTGTAATACTGGCCAAATACAAAAAAAACTTACTTTTGACAAAACTTTATATTTATAAATTCCAACCTAAACATACATTTTAGCCAGGCCATCATTTATTTTATTATTTTGTCAGAAACTATTATACCTACCTGCTTGTATGCAAAGGTGAAAAATGGATGTTAACCCTACATTTAGAAGATACTAGAAAACTCCCAATTCTTTAAAGAACTGTTCAACCCTCCCCCTCTTCTCTCCCCCCCCCCACCCTCTCTTTCTCTCCCTCCTCTATCAACTTGTCTCTCTTTAAGTGGGTGCACTCCTAGCGATTTTTCCTCCTGACCGACCATTCAATACTTTTGACCGGTCAGCCAGGAGGAAGGACTGTTGGTCGAGGCAAAAGCAGCCGCGTCCGACAGTTACCTCGACCGATCGTGAGGTCCATAGAGGATCGGACGAGGTTTTCCACCATGTCCAATCGTCCTTCTGTCCGTTTCGGACGAACGATTAATCAGACATGGTTGCATTCAGATGCGATAATTTCGGTCCGATCGACTGATACACTGAACTATCAGTCGATCGGACTGAAATATCTCATTGTGTGTACCCAGCTTTACCCCTCCTGGAAACGGCATTGATGTCTCTCTCGCATGCACACAAGTAGGGGTGGGCTTCTCCAAGACAGTGGCACGCAGACAGTGGAAGTAGGATTGATGACATGGCACTCGAGCTTCTGCGTCCATGATCCATTCTATTTACACCTCTTGGTTAGTATATAGGATATGGTAATACACTCACACTGGTAATCAGTCTTGTACAGTAAGTTTAAAACTATCATTAATGTAGACTTTGATACCACATTGAAGATATTATTATTTTTTAGAGAAACTTAGTTTTAAGATATACTGTACATATACAGTATTTTATTGATGTTTACAAGGAGGTGAATACGTATTTTCATGTGCTTAATCAGTCACTGTGGTCTACTAGATTTTGCATGTAATCACAACAGTAGTCAATTTTGCATTATCTATTTAGACTTAAGTTACGAGTAGTGTTACACAGTACAAAAGAAACAAGGAAGATGTAACATCTAGTTCTAATACCCCTACATGCAATCCGTTCGGAACACTAGGAAAGTTTTTTAACTTTTCGATCAATCAGATAAATTTGATCGGATCACTCAAAAGTCCCAAAGGCTTCAGTCCCAAAATTGAAGCCTCAAGGTGAGAGGCTTTGAGTGGTTCTTCCGAACAGATTGCTGATCATTGCAGTAAATCAGTCAATTGCATCTAACTGTGTATGGCAAGCTTGCAGTGTAAAAAGGTGCAGAATCCCACCATTCAAAAACTTTTTTCAGATTTTAAATCTGAGCTGTAGATTCTGAGGAATCATCATTTGAAATCACAGCATTTACAGGGAAAGACCTGTCACTCAAACAATAAAAAAAATATGTGTGCCCTCCTCTGACCTCTTACTAAGATCTTTGGCTGCCTGCCAGCACACTTTTTGCAACAATTAAAAGAATTAGCAGAGAAAAGAAGGGGGAGGGAGGAGGAGATGGTGAGGCTGTGCTGATGGCAGTAAAGGCAGTAAACCGACCAATACTTTAATAGACAGATGTACGTTTATTGTACTAAGATGTACCATAAATATTGTTCGACATTCAATTTGTTTTGTCATTAATGTCGAATATCGTCTATTGTGAGGTTACATTACATTAACATTTAATCGGAACTTCAGAAAACACTACGATCATTTTACCAATCAACTTTCCCGATCGTAATTACGATCGATTTTACGATCTAATGTCGTGTGAAGAATGGGAAAATGTACAATTTTTCGTCCAATCGATGGAAATGTCGGATTGTAAGTACAATTGTACATAAAATGGTCACCTTAAGTATGGTCACCTTAAGTAATGGGAGTGTGGGGGCAATAAGGAGCAGTCACTAAACAATAATTTACTGACAGTGACAATAACTGTTGGAGGAGCCAGAAAGAAGTCAGTTTCTGCATGAGTATAATTCTCATTTAAAGTGATCCATCCAGAAAAAAGTTTTGTAGTCTGTAGTATAGAGCACCCTAGCCCACCTCCAACTGCCATGTTCATTTTGTTAAAAAAGCAGCAGAAATGTACTTACATTGCTTCCCGGTGCTCTGGTCTCGGCCCTTTGCATTACTTGCAAGCAGGGGCCAAACCGGCAGCCCCTTCTGTGATTGGATAAGAGGCAGCCAATGAAAGATGCAACTGCTGGCAATGAAGAGCACCAAGGGAACGAAGCAACGTAAGTACATTTCTGCTGGGTTTTTTTTTATAACAAAACGAACATGGTGGTTGGGGTGGGCTAGGGTGCCTGGTAGGGCACCGGGCATCAAAGATGGATCCGAAAGGATGGAGGGGGGGGGGGCTCCCCTGTGCATGTGGAGAACCATAAGGAGCACAGATGTAAGGCAAGGATTCTTTTTAAAATACACAGTAGGGCCAGTATATCTGTTGTATTCAATTAGATCAACTGGACTTGAAATTTAGTCCAAAGTCCCAAAATACAGGAGGAGGACTACAGGAGAACCTTATGGAGCTGGGATGTGAGGTAAGGATTAAACTACACTACATGATGGGGCCAGTAGTGGGGGGATTATAGTTTTGGGGGTGGACATGCCCTTTAATCTAACTGAATACAACAGATATATCATGACCTGGATGAATGAGAACCTCCACAAAAATATTGCAGAGATGTAGGTAATGATTAAAGTAGTTTTATGATTTAAAGTAGCTTATACTAGTAATCACAAATATTCAAGTATTCAGCACATCACAATATAGCACAGCTGAGAGATAGGGTAGAGAAAAAAGTACTGTGCAGAACAATGCATAAATATATCAGCGTATTGCCATGACCACCGCTGGGAAACAGAAATGCCAGACGCGTTTCTTCCTCAAAACTATAACAATGGCTCACTGCAACTGCAGCAACACACATACACAATTGCATGTACACACATCCACAATGCATGTATACAGATGCACACACAAGCATACACAATGCATTTATACACAATCACAAAATAACAACAATTATTCCTAAAAAAAAAAAAAAAAATAACAGAAACCTTATGACAAATACAAATATTCCCCAGCTTGTACATAGTTGATTGAATTTGTAATTTTACAAAATATACAATATACATGATAATTCATTTATATTGCTACCATTTGTTTAGATACATAATCATAATTGTAAGTATATATGACTGTTGTATGTACTAAAAACCTAAATAAAAGTTATGATAATAAAAAAAAATACAAATACTCAATGGCATGAAAAGTTGCTCCCACTTGTACACAAATATGTTACTCTACAATTCGAACTGTGCACCAGGTGGAAAGTATTGCTAATATAATATATACATATGTGTGTGTTTCACAAATATTACGTTCGCCTAAATAGTATGAAATCCATTTAGTTTTTTTTGTTTTTGTTTCACAATCAATCTTCTTATCTTACACCTGTCTCTTCCCTGTCTCGTTTTCTTTTCCTCTTACATTGCCTTTGAATATTCAACCATCTGGAAAAGCTTACCTGTATTTTCATGCCTCATTGACTGTCCAAATGTCATCTCAAAATATATTATTTTTTGTCTGTTACCTTCCATTTGAAATGCTCTAACTTTTTTTCTAGAAGGCCTATGGCTGAATGAAGTCAGGGCATCTTTAGATCTGTTTCTGTGAAAATTTCAACAGATTTAGGTCTTCCACTATAAATGAAGAAATTAATGGAACATGTTTTCACCCAGCAAAACATTTCTAGTTTTACTGATAATAACTTTGGTAACTCCCATTGTAGAAACCATTCTAAGATAATTGTCTCTTTCCCGTTTCGAAAAATTAGATAGGTATTCATAAAACGAATATAGTGCTTTTTATGGCAAGGTTCATTTTATTAAACTGAAAGCACAGGTATTGAGAGCAAGGTCTCTGTGTTTGCAGATGACACAATGTAGGGCATTGAAAACCACTGATGATGTGCAATTGTTAAAATCAGATCTAGATGGTTGCATGGCAGATAACATTCAGTTTTGATAAATAGAAGGTCATACAGAGGTTTAATAATTCCTATGCTGCTTTTTCTATAAATGGACTGTGAATTGCTGTTGGATTCCTAGCAAATAACATACTTATGGTGGCCATAGATGCTAAGTTTGCGGTCATATGATCGATGGGCCTGTATGGACGATCAGCTGACGATTGTATAAGGAGGGGTATAGATTCAAGGTATAAACACAATTGTCCCACTTTATAAAGCAATAGTAAGGCAACTATGACTAGTTTGTTTCGTGGGGCTATGAACAGGAGGATAATTGTACTTCGGGTTAACCTACTCAGGAATTTTTACAATCTATACATATAGGAGAGCATTCTGCACATGGTATTTTGCCTTTAGCAATTATAAGATGGCTGCATTGTATAATAGATATTTTGGTATAGTGGGAAGTATTTCTCTTCATTGAATATTTCTGACATAAATTCTGTATTTTCCTCATTAAGTTGGCAGCTTTGTGATGATATGATCCATTTTAAATATAACCACAAACAATTTGTGATGTAATAAATTCAATGAATTCCTCAGTCTTTAAACAATATCAGGGAGATTCAATAAAAGTTCTTATCGTTTAAAGATTATCTAAGATTATCTAAGATTATCTTTATAATTTAATGGTGCTAATTTTGCCCCAACCAATCAGAACTTATGTAACATTTAAAAGCTAACATTTGATTGGTTGGGGCAGGACTCCTGCTGCATAGTTGAATTTATGTATGCATATAACATTCAATGTATTTTCCTTATAATGTGTGTGTTAATAACCTGTACATCCTAGGGCCCCATTTCCCGTCAATAAAAAAAGCATCACCAAAACAGTATTTGACTATTTCAATTTTAGTGGTGAAGAAACTTCAATAAGTAAGACATTGGTGTGTCTGTTCCTTTTTTGAGTCAGGTGTGCCTTTTTTAAAAGAAACAAACTATGCCAATAGAGTTCTAAACAGAACAATAAATGAGTAGTTCTCTGATGGACTGGTGCAGTAAAACAAACTCCATCCCAGCATACCTGACATAAAAGCACTTTATCAGAGACATGACATCACAAACCAGGCAGTTCTAGTTATAAAAACAATACAAAAATCACGCCAATACATTTATATATTTACAAAAATACAACTCATTGAAATCAGTTAAGTGCAGATCAAATATATACAGTAATACAAATAGTATTTAAATTAGGCTTCTACAAGCACGTAACATTAGATACAGAATTTAACCCCAATGGGATCCCTCTATGAAAAATCCACCTTGCTTTGCATTTATATAACAAAGAATGTATATCCCCTCCCCTTTCTGGAACCATAACTCTTTGCATACCCTGTCCACACAAACATTGCCACCATCTAATTCTTTTAGCCCGTGAGCCACATAAATAGTATATTACCCTTTAGAAATAAATTTAACATGTTCCATGATACGACACTTAGAGGACAGCTGACAAATTGATAAGTGCACATAACAAGATAGATTGCATGCCTCGTTTTACAATTTATATATTCCCTGATGTACTGACCTAATAAGTTTATGTCGTAACAAAGAAATTAAATGTGTTATGTCCTACTATTTCCAGATAACAGTCATAGTTAGGCTTGGAACACAAGAGAATATTTTTCAGGCCTACTGACCAAAATTTTTGTGAATCAGCCCGAAAAAAATCTGAGCTGTTTCTGTGGCTGACCGTGATCGATGTTGGCTGCCTATTCATCCAGATCATACGTACTGGTAAATAACAGCTGATCGTGCATTTTCATATAGACTGCACGATAGGTTGCAGCTAACTGTTGGACTGTATTTGTCCAGGTCATGCGCTTGCTTGTGTTGAACAGTCGTGAATCCAGAAAACTTAATGGAATAGTCACTGGGTAAGTGAACTATTCCATGAATGTATTGATTGAAGACCGGGAGGTTAAGGAGCTATTCCTTACCTTCCATTCTTCAATTTCTCATTGTGCATGCGTGCTATAGATGAACAGAACGAGAAAGTGGTGGATCACAGAAAAGTAAGTTTCTTCCATCTTCTTTGCTGGCTTCACAGAAATTGATTATAGAACGGGAGGTAAGGTATAGCTCCTTAACCTCCTGGTCTTCGATCAATACATTAAAGGTATAGTTCACTTTCTCAGTGAAATATTCCTTTAATAGCTATCCGGGACAGCGGGATTGGGGCTAGAAACAGGGGCTGTCCCAGACAGTTGGAGGTATGCAATTGACTTAGGTGATTACACAATTCACCACCAGATAAAAAGTTGTAAAGTAGCCTAAGTTTTTTTCCAGGTCCTGAAATGTATGTATATATATCAACATGTATATGTATGTTATATATGTATAACATACATATACACATACACATACACTTGGGGAGATTTACCCAGAGCCACTATGGCTCTGGGAAATCTCCCTTTCCACAGTTAAATATGGTTAACCCAAGTGGTTAAATCGCAAAATGGATTTACCCCCCCAGGGTGATTTTAAAAAATCATGCGCTAAGTGCAGAACAAGTGCCGGATGCACGGGTGTCTTTCGAGTGCATCCGGAGTTAAAGTTTTGCTAATCGATAGCAAACCGGTTAGTGCGATTTTAACTTATATATATAGGTTTGAGATGTAACGTGTTTTAACAAGTTAATTTGAGTATCTACACATGTAATTATTGTCAACTCCTAAGACAATTTCTGGAAAGAAATTTCCGAAAGATAGGGAGGTCACGCCAATCTGTGGAATGGATCAGCTGAGCAAGATTACTGTTTCCCAGTTTGTATACAGCTGCACCATAATTCTTCTGCACATATGGAGGCAGGGATTCCCTTGTGAATTATAGTTTCCCCAGACACTTTCTTTAAAATAATGGTTTGGTGTCCCTCTAACCTGTTGATTGCACTGAGTTAGAAAATAAAGTAAACAAAATATTGAACAAATCTAACCAAATGCTGTATTTTCAGTATTGTATGACATGTTATTAAGCAGTTCTGAATTTTTTGTTTTCTTGTCTGATCCTTGATTTAACTGTATTGCTTGTTTTTTCTTTGATCCTTAAGCTTCGTACAAACGTCAGATAAATTTTGCACAATTTGCCCAACGAACGACCCATTGTGTGCCATTTGTGCGAAAATGAATCTTCAAAGATCTTCTAAGACCAATGATCCATGACTATTCTCTGCTTTTTCCAACAATCAGCCTGGCGGATTCGTTCTGCCGATTGTCCTATGTTTGTGCATTGTCGGCAGTTATCAGTAGATTGTAATGTAAGCTTGAATGAAATGCACATGTGCAGCATTTAAAGATCAAGCGATATTACGAATGTCACGTTACACCTTTCCCAAAGAACACTATCCACTATCGTTGTTGTATGTACAGGTGTCATTGGCAAAACTAGTGTATAACGAGATGGTCGCTGAACGTTCGTCGGACACATGTGTGAAATTGTTCTGACGTGTGTGCGAACCTTTACCTTGTATATAGGGTGACATAGTTCATTACAACACTAATTGTGTAAAACGCATGAGAACATGCAAGACTGAATTCACTGATGTCCATTTGTATACAATTTTAGAATGTGTTATTTGGCCCACTGACATCAGTTCTATTTATAATCTAATAATATGAGTTGGATGATATAGAGATTCATCTCATGGTCCCCTTGTCTCTTTGTGTTTTTATTTTAACTTTTTCATTACAACTTAAGCAAAGGAAATCAAGACTGTATAGCAGATGGGTAGTTTGAGGATGCAGCGCTATACAACATTATAATACAAACAGTAATTTAAGTGCTTGAACCTTAAGACACTAGGAAAGAGGTCCCTGCCCATAGGGCTTACAATCTAATTAATTGGGCTACAGTTTACTGGCAAATCACTCCACCTTCACTGCATGCTCTAAAAGCTCTCTACAAGCCTAACAATAATTTGATTCAACTGTAATGCTATCCCAATAGTAAATAGGCAGTTAGGTCCATTATCGTGTTTATACTTATTTCCCAATATTAATCACGCACAGATCTATATGCAGAATTCTTAATAAATTAGGTTCTCTGGAATAGGTACCTTGGCCGTGTCAGAGACCAATGGTACAACCCATAATGGCTGCTAACAGCAAGGCCACATTAATCGTTACTTTATAGGTGTGTCGGTTTTCTTTTTTGAAATACCAATGCAGTCATTAAATGCTAGAGAGGAGCCAAACTTGCGAGTTTTGTTCCAACTGTGGTTCCGCGGAACTTATTAAAGTTCTGAAAAATAATTTCGATTGCAAATTTCCGAGTATTCTGCAGCGTTTCTCTGAATGGAATTTCAATTTTTTTCAATGGAATTTCTTAGGTTTGATGAAAAGTTCCAAGTTGTTTGGAAGCCGGGATTCATCACTGTAGTACTCAATGCCGGTACCATGCAGTAGCAAAATATTGCACGCTATCAGCAAGGAACCGGGGCTCCAAATCCATTAAACAATCCTTTATTTAAATATAAGTAAAACCATTCGGAACACTCCAGGACCAGTCACCTGATGCGTTTCACACCTGCAAGGTACTTATTCATAGGTAGAAATGACCAGGTAGGAGGGGAAATAGAACTCCTTTTTACTCATACAAAGTGAAAAAAAAAATCTTAATGATTTTCAGATGTGCACAAGCAGGAAAAATCTGGAAATTTGGAATGAATGATACATTTTCTTTAAATCAATAAATGTTTGTTTGACAAAGTAGAATTAATATGGAAAAAGCTATTTTGTATTATTAAAAATGTTGGTTAAATTTGCCATGCAAAGCATGCTGAGAGCACTTATATAAGGTTGCTCACAGACAGCCAAATTCACCTTGTTTAGGGAAATTATTGCAAAGAAGATTCAATGCAAAGAGATACTTGATTTATTTTTTCAATTTCTGCTATACCCTATCACAGTATTCTATCTCCACCTTTAAAACAAAAAACTGGTGACTCATCAGTTATCTGCCTGTAACCCCAACTGCTATTTTTCCAGTTTATTACATGGATTTCTAACCAAATATTTAATCATTAATTCTCTTGCGTTCTGGAAAAAGTATCTGCCTCCTCCCTATGTTCAGTGAGCTTTTTATTAGCTTGCACATGTGCAAGGGAGGCATCAGGGGAATCAGCAGTCAATCATTGGTTGTGATGTCAGCAGTCACAACCTTGATTGACTGCATTAACAGCTTACTCTGCCAGAATGGGGACAAAAATAATCCTTAAGTATCTGGTTAATAATACATCTAATAATGTGCTGAATATATCAGTTAGGGTTGGGGCAAGTAACTGACATATGATCAGTTGTTTAGTTTTAAAGGTGGGGATGCCCTTTAATGTGTACAAGTACTACTGTAAAGGCTAGCTGCTTCACATCGATAATACAAGGGTATAGAGGAAAGTCTCTAAAGAATGAAGCAAGTACCAAATCCTTCCTGTATTATTTTTTAGTTTGGTTTAAATTTATAAGCATATTAAGGTCAGTATACATGGGTCCTAAAGGCTGGTCTTAGTCGATCTGGCCAACAGAATTTTCCAGCATTACTGAAAGACCTTGGTTAATGTTTTATCTGGGCAAATATTTAATTGGATCTTTTGGTGAATTTTTCCGATCGCTACGAGATTCTGGCAAAATTCTGGTGCCAAAGCATTTTTTTCTGTTCAATGGTTTGAATTGGTTTATTGATCTATTGGTCTACGAAATGAGTTCATGATTGACAGTCCATTGTACACTTTATCTGAAACCCCATAGAGCCTGTACCAGGCAGTGGGTAAATTAAAAACAACCATGGAGACCATTAAAGAGTTAAACATAATATGCATTTCTGCTATTATCTTTGTTAAATGAGTGACAATAAGGCTACAAGACACAAGTTTATCACCTCAACAGAAAATATGAAAACAATTCTTTCTAACTTGTTTGTGCCAAAACGATTTGCACAGGGCAGATGATATATGAATGTTTACTAAGATCTATAAAACCTAATTGGTAAGTCTACTAGCATGGTGCAAACGTGGTTTGAACTGAACATAATCTATTATTGGCCTTTCATTTTCTTTTAACATGCTGCAACTGTTGGATTTAGTTCAGATCATTCTTTTATAATATAAATCAGATTAATAAAGTTAAAAATGCACAGTTCGCAAACCCACCAATAAACTCCAGGCATCGAGAAAAGCTGAATGTGTGGACAAATGATGTAAGTGATTAGGCAGTTTGTGGAGTTGGATGAACTGCAGCGGGGTAAGAAGAGTGGCTTTAAGTAAAGTGCAGCATCCCAAGCAAAACAAGTATACAATAATTCATGGATGCAGGTAGGTATGGGTCTTTGCAGTGTTAAGGTATAAAAAACAAGTTTTAGCAATAAAATTAATGTGATCAGTGAAGGTGAGAGGCATTGCACGTTATTGCGAAGCAAACAGGGTTAATGACCATACCATGAAATAAAACAGTGGAAATTACTGCTGTGAGTTTTTATTTGTTTCAGTTAAGGTTACAATAAGCTGCCCTGGAAGAATATGCTAAAAATACAAAAACACAATACTAAAGGCTAATATATAAAGGGTCAATACAGAAATATCTGTTAATGGTAGACAGTGTATATTTTGCTGGATAAACTATCTCATGCCAAATAGTACAAGGTCAGTCTCTGATCTCTGGATATGAATGTCTGTCTTCCCTACATATGCTGAGTCCTTTTGTCCTGTAAACATTTTAAATGACGATTGAGATAATCTATTTAAATCCATAATGTGTGAATTGTCCCATCCCTATAATACATTACTGTTTTCAGTGATTCCCGTGCCTACTGAGTGATCAGGTAAATAGAAAATGTAATCAGATTTCCTTTTGGAACAAACTCAGCACAATAGGGTGAGCTTCTCTCCACTACATTGATTGTTTTTTTAAATTCCTATTTAAAGAACAAAGACTGAAGGAAGAGAAGAACTTATATGGAAGATAGCTTATTCATCCTGCAATTAACCGGTTCCTTATCTATTCTTCTCCTTATGTAATCAGAGCAGCAGTACATACAGTGGCCATGGCAATGCATATATATTGTATATATTATAGTTCTATTGCTAAACAATATATATAATAAAAATGCTTAACCTAAGCACTAAGTAACGATTCGCATAGTGTGGTCGGAATTTATAACCCTGCGGTATTGGAAAGTTTTGATACATACGAGTATGTCTGCGATTGTACATTTACGGCCGTATGGCCATACAATACCAATCGTTAGTAGACTACGGCTATAGTATTGTATAGACAATTGTACAATTACGATTGAGACAGTAAATGTACGATTTTAATTATATGATTATTTTTATAAACATGGCCCTGTATATCTGCAGATTCTGTCTGTCCTTTTGTAACAATCACGCTACTCACAGTCCCAAGCATTCTCCTTATGTAAAGCATATGCAGAACGCTCGGGACTGCAGATTTCCCTTAGCTGCGGCCGACTCCCTATACTTTAAGTACAGGGAGACCAAGGGGTAATTTTTGGCCATTTCCAAATGATCCTAAGGCCGACAGTGAACGGCTTTGGGAGTGATCAGAAATGCACTACACACAGAAAGGGACAATACTGTCGGATCCAGCTGTAATGTCTCTTTCTCGTTATTGTGTGTACCCCCTTTAACAGGCAAACCAATGACACTGCACTCCAAAATAAACAACATCACAAGTTATCTTCACAAAGATATCTCCACTAAAATCTATAAATAAAGCTTAAAAGTTTTTCTGATCCTGCAATGTCTAAATGCACTAAAATGTTCCATTTGCAGCCTGCAAAAATAAAATCCTTAAAATGAATTAACATTGAATATGATGTATTATAGTCAGCATAATTTCCAGCTGGACAGATCATTAGCTGTACAATAAATGTACAGTAATATTTTCAGCCTAATATGTCATAGAAGATTTTCTTTTCATATGCAATTTGTTTACTTTGTATTTACATTTTTACAACACATCCTTTAGTCATATCAAGTGAATAAAATTATATATTTCACTATTTTCTACTGTATATAATGTCAAAGAATAAATGTGCTTTTAAAGTAGATCTATTGTAATGAAGAAGTATTATTCTGAATGTCGCACGGTGGGGGTGCAGGGTAGGAGACACTACCTTTTCTCTTTTAAAAAGACACTTAAACCCCAAATTGACCCTTGCTAAATGAAAATTATATTAGTGGTGCACTTTCTCCTGTCTCCCGTATCGGAGAGCTAAAGCTAGGTACACAAATTACAGATAAAGCCCCGAAAAAGAGGGAAAATTCCTCTCGCCTGCGGTAGACTCCCTATAGGGGAGTCTGCCGCGCTCAAGGGAATACACAGTCCAGAGCGTTGGATCGCAGTTTGGTAATTACCGTGCTCTCATCTTAGGGGCCAATTTGGGAGACAGGAGCGAGTAGTCCTGTCTCTACTAATATTATACTTTTCATTTAGCAGTGGTCAATTCGGGGGTTTGGTGTCCCTAAATAATGTTTTGAGGTTCAGCTTATTTTCCATTTTTCCTGACTTACTCCTGCTTTTCATAAGACATAACGGACAAATTGTTCCCCTTCACATATGCTGGTAAGGAGCTAGTTGGGTGCATACATTTCAAATATATGTTTAAGGATTGTATTCTTGCATTTAAAATATGGTGGTTTGGGTTCTCATTAAAAGGGTAGTCATCTGAACTTGGTCTTGTTATTTGCAATTTAAAATCATCCTGTCACTACGTCTATAAGGAGCTTTGCAACTTCAGTTAATAATACACCATAGCGCACAATCTTAAGAATGAAGCCTGCCCTTTACCTCTTAAAAGTATAGTGCTATTGGTCATTAGACAATTTAACAAATATAGGAAAAGGAGAACAGCCCTTCAAAGTACTCACATTAGCACTCACAAGGTTGTGGTCTTAAAGGGCATGTCCACCCCTTTTAAAAAGTTTTGTGGTATAGTAGGGCTCCCTCCCCCAGCCCCAACTGCTATAAAAGTTTTTTATCATAACTTACCTTACCTCTTTCCTCCGGCGTTCTGTCTCGGCCCTCTGCTTGCATGAAACTGCAAGCAGGGGGCCGGCATCCGCGTCCATGATTGGCTGAGAGGCAGCCAATCACGGACATGGCTGCCAGCAGTGGAGAACGCCGGGGGAGAGAGGTAAGGTGAATTCGGTAAAAACTATTATAGCGGTTGGGGTTTACTATACCACAAAGGCGATTTACACTAGGGGGAGGGAGAGCAAGACAGGTGGGACAGTAAGGGAGGGAGAGGAAGGGGGTGGGGGGCTTTAGTGCGTGTGGCAAAATTCTCTCTGAGGAGAGACAGGAGGCCTATATGGACTCTGCCAGGCTCCTGGTGGCCAGTTTTTGGGACTTTGGATGGGCATTGCAGGGCAGCCATTTGGAGCTGGGATGTAAGGTAAGGATTTTTATGCACTACACAGTGGGGACAGTAGTGGGTTAAATTATAGTTTTGGGGGTGGACATGCCATTTAACAAACTGTTTATTAACACAAATATAAAACCATACAAATGAAAAAGAAAAACCGGGTGTTCCTGGTAGAGGAGCACACGATGGGGACTAGTCTGGGCAGTTAACAGTCTATCCGAATCCGTGCAAGGACAGGTCAAATTTCCTGCAGTATAAGGAAAGTACAGGGTTATTTTCAGTAATCCTCGAAAATCCCCTCATAGTTCGATAATCCCCGAAAATATGATTGGAAATCCGAAAGGAGTTTTACACCGCGTTTTCGAGGGTTATCAAAAGTACAAGGTCATTTTCGTGGGTTACCGAAAATAACCCTGTACATTCGGTAATCCTCAGATACCTTCAGAACCCTCAAAAGTACGTTCCGTTTTCTGATTATTTCCAAGATCATGACTGCTACTGACAGCTCCCCCCTTTCACACCCCTTTCTATGAGTTTAAAGGACAATTAAACTCGCCTCCCCCTGACTCATCTTCCTATTACCTATACCTATTAATTGTACCCAGGATGAGAACCTAAACTGCCAATTCCTCACCCCTGGTTGCTATACCAATCAGCTGGAATACTTAGTTACGTTTCCCTAGCTGCTCTGGTCCTCTTCCTGCTTGCCTCTGCAGTCTGTGATGTAGCTAGTGGGAAGACATGCTCTGCAAAGAAGTATGTCTTCCCATTGGCTACATCGCAGACTGAAACTGATAGTATCAGAGGGGCAGAACAGATTGGCGCATCGAGGGAATCCTCATGTAAGTATTTCAGCTGATAGGTACCCAGGAGTTAGGACTTTTTGGTTTAGGTCCTCACCCTAGGTACTATTCAGTTGTGGAACGGGAAAAGTTGAGTGAAATTTTTTTATGCAGCTGCTGCAAGCTATGCTGTAAAACTAGATTATTTGCAAAAGCTTAGACAGGATTACAATGCACAGCTTATTTGAAGAAGTTAAGACATAAATTGCAATTCACATTATTATAGCTTTATTAAATTAGGAAGAGTGATAGTGCTGCAGCATGATAGTGCATCCCCCTGTATATAAGGCATCATAGTTATTACATAGACTGTTTTTAAAGGGCATGTCCACCCCCAAAAATATAATTTAACCCACTATTGGCCCCACTCTGTAGTGTAATAAAATCCTTACCTTACATCCCTGCTCCAAATGGCTGCCCTGCAATGCCCCTCCAAAGTCCCAAAAACTGGCCCCCAGGAGCCTGGCAGAGTCCATATAAGACTCTGCCTCCTGTCTCTTCTCCGGGAGAATTTTGCCATGTGCACTGCAGCCCCCCCCCCCTCCCGTTTTGCTCCCCCTTCCCCAAGCATAAATCCCCTTTGGTATACTGTAGGGCTTCCTCCCCCAACCCCAACCGCTGTATTCGTTTTTACAGAAACTCCCCCGAACTCTACTTACCTTACCTCTCTCCTCCGGCGTTCCCGACTGCCGCGTCCGTGATTGGCTGCCTCTCAGCCAATCACGGACACGGTTGCCGGTCCGGCCCCCTGCTTTTCAAGCAAGCAGAGGGCTGGGACAGTACGCCTGAGGAAAGAGGTAACGATTGGGGGAGTTTCTGTAAAAACAAATATAGCGGTTGGGGCTAGGGGAGGAAGCCCTACAGTATATCAAAATTTATAAAAAGGGGTGGACATGCCCTTTAAGCATATTTTTGTGGTCTTGCAGCATATTTTGCAAGCCCTTTCCTAAACTGAATGTGAAACCATATAACTTAAATTAAACCCAAGGGAATAGCTTTGTACCCTGCATTAATTGGATTAGACCACACACAGTGGTTTTGTGAAGTAGACACAAAATATGTTGTGGGAGGGAGGTTAAATGGGGGGAAAAGCATTTGAATTGCTTGATAATTTGGCAAGTATTATGTATTCAATGCTATTTGCATAAAACAAATCATGATTGCAAACTTATTATATAGGGTTGAGTCACCTTTTTTTCCCATGTAAAAACAATTGACAACATTTTAAACACACATTAAAAGGTTATTAGATTTTCTAATCTGATTGTAAAATTGGCATTTTGAGTAAGCAAGAATATTCACTGAGATAAAATGAAACATTGGGACTTTATATGTCCAACATAAATAATCAATAACAATAAATAATGAAGCTATTCATAGATGACTTGTCACTGTGTATATTAAATGTTCCAATTACTCCTCTTTAGTTTAATGGATAGATGTGCACTCATTTTGGCAGCCTCTGTAGGAATATAGAATGCCTGTTAAAAACAATAGCTTCTGTAGAGTTTAAATGAAAAAACAAGTGAAATGGAAATACTAAACTTGTTATACCTTTCCTCTGTTCCTGTTTGATGCAGATGTAGCATTTATTATGCCATTTGTTGAGGTTTGACAAAGTATTTGTCTAGGAAACTATAATTCTAATGACATTATCTGCCTCACTCAAGGGAGTGTTATTAGTAACATAGAAAATGGTTTAATACATCAGATTCTGCATATGTTGCTAAAATACTTTTTAAAATACTTTTTAAATTTTGTTTACAATCTGAACTGGATTACTGGAAAAGGCAACCTAGGCACTTTCCTAGGGCTGGAATGCAGGGGAGGGTATCGTCTTTGGGCATTATAGTGCTAAAACAGCTGCTGCAGCAAGTGCATGGTTGATTTTTTTACACCCACATTGTAATACTGGCCAAATACAAAAAAAACTTACTTTTGACAAAACTTTATATTTATAAATTCCAACCTAAACATACATTTTAGCCAGGCCATCATTTATTTTATTATTTTGTCAGAAACTATTATACCTACCTGCTTGTATGCAAAGGTGAAAAATGGATGTTAACCCTACATTTAGAAGATACTAGAAAACTCCCAATTCTTTAAAGAACTGTTCAACCCTCCCCCTCTTCTCTCCCCCCCCCCACCCTCTCTTTCTCTCCCTCCTCTATCAACTTGTCTCTCTTTAAGTGGGTGCACTCCTAGCGATTTTTCCTCCTGACCGACCATTCAATACTTTTGACCGGTCAGCCAGGAGGAAGGACTGTTGGTCGAGGCAAAAGCAGCCGCGTCCGACAGTTACCTCGACCGATCGTGAGGTCCATAGAGGATCGGACGAGGTTTTCCACCATGTCCAATCGTCCTTCTGTCCGTTTCGGACGAACGATTAATCAGACATGGTTGCATTCAGATGCGATAATTTCGGTCCGATCGACTGATACACTGAACTATCAGTCGATCGGACTGAAATATCTCATTGTGTGTACCCAGCTTTACCCCTCCTGGAAACGGCATTGATGTCTCTCTCGCATGCACACAAGTAGGGGTGGGCTTCTCCAAGACAGTGGCACGCAGACAGTGGAAGTAGGATTGATGACATGGCACTCGAGCTTCTGCGTCCATGATCCATTCTATTTACACCTCTTGGTTAGTATATAGGATATGGTAATACACTCACACTGGTAATCAGTCTTGTACAGTAAGTTTAAAACTATCATTAATGTAGACTTTGATACCACATTGAAGATATTATTATTTTTTAGAGAAACTTAGTTTTAAGATATACTGTACATATACAGTATTTTATTGATGTTTACAAGGAGGTGAATACGTATTTTCATGTGCTTAATCAGTCACTGTGGTCTACTAGATTTTGCATGTAATCACAACAGTAGTCAATTTTGCATTATCTATTTAGACTTAAGTTACGAGTAGTGTTACACAGTACAAAAGAAACAAGGAAGATGTAACATCTAGTTCTAATACCCCTACATGCAATCCGTTCGGAACACTAGGAAAGTTTTTTAACTTTTCGATCAATCAGATAAATTTGATCGGATCACTCAAAAGTCCCAAAGGCTTCAGTCCCAAAATTGAAGCCTCAAGGTGAGAGGCTTTGAGTGGTTCTTCCGAACAGATTGCTGATCATTGCAGTAAATCAGTCAATTGCATCTAACTGTGTATGGCAAGCTTGCAGTGTAAAAAGGTGCAGAATCCCACCATTCAAAAACTTTTTTCAGATTTTAAATCTGAGCTGTAGATTCTGAGGAATCATCATTTGAAATCACAGCATTTACAGGGAAAGACCTGTCACTCAAACAATAAAAAAAATATGTGTGCCCTCCTCTGACCTCTTACTAAGATCTTTGGCTGCCTGCCAGCACACTTTTTGCAACAATTAAAAGAATTAGCAGAGAAAAGAAGGGGGAGGGAGGAGGAGATGGTGAGGCTGTGCTGATGGCAGTAAAGGCAGTAAACCGACCAATACTTTAATAGACAGATGTACGTTTATTGTACTAAGATGTACCATAAATATTGTTCGACATTCAATTTGTTTTGTCATTAATGTCGAATATCGTCTATTGTGAGGTTACATTACATTAACATTTAATCGGAACTTCAGAAAACACTACGATCATTTTACCAATCAACTTTCCCGATCGTAATTACGATCGATTTTACGATCTAATGTCGTGTGAAGAATGGGAAAATGTACAATTTTTCGTCCAATCGATGGAAATGTCGGATTGTAAGTACAATTGTACATAAAATGGTCACCTTAAGTATGGTCACCTTAAGTAATGGGAGTGTGGGGGCAATAAGGAGCAGTCACTAAACAATAATTTACTGACAGTGACAATAACTGTTGGAGGAGCCAGAAAGAAGTCAGTTTCTGCATGAGTATAATTCTCATTTAAAGTGATCCATCCAGAAAAAAGTTTTGTAGTCTGTAGTATAGAGCACCCTAGCCCACCTCCAACTGCCATGTTCATTTTGTTAAAAAAGCAGCAGAAATGTACTTACATTGCTTCCCGGTGCTCTGGTCTCGGCCCTTTGCATTACTTGCAAGCAGGGGCCAAACCGGCAGCCCCTTCTGTGATTGGATAAGAGGCAGCCAATGAAAGATGCAACTGCTGGCAATGAAGAGCACCAAGGGAACGAAGCAACGTAAGTACATTTCTGCTGGGTTTTTTTTTATAACAAAACGAACATGGTGGTTGGGGTGGGCTAGGGTGCCTGGTAGGGCACCGGGCATCAAAGATGGATCCGAAAGGATGGAGGGGGGGGGGCTCCCCTGTGCATGTGGAGAACCATAAGGAGCACAGATGTAAGGCAAGGATTCTTTTTAAAATACACAGTAGGGCCAGTATATCTGTTGTATTCAATTAGATCAACTGGACTTGAAATTTAGTTCTTGAAGACGTTTCGCTAGTCATCCGACTGGCTTTCTCAATTCAGAATGACTTGTACAAGAATCTGTGGCAATTATGTACCCTGGAAAATCCCAATTAGCATATCACAGCCAGGTGTTAAGGGCGTGATTAGATAGTGGCGTTATAGGAACGCCCAGAGTAAGGTGTCAAAACAGCATTGTTCATGGCAGACAGATGGTGTCGAACCCCCCCACCTGCCATGTACAATGCTGTTTTGACACCTTACTCTGGGCATTCCTATAACACCTCTTAGCCACTATCTAATCACGCCCTTAACACCTGGCTGTGATATGCTAATTGGGATTTTCCAGGGTACATAATTGCCACAGATTCTTGTATAAGTCATTCTGAATTGAGAAAGCCAGTCGGATGACTAGCGAAACGTCTTCAAGAACTAAATTTCAAGTCCAGTTGATCTAATTGAATACAACAGATATACCATGACTTGGATGAATGAGAACCTTCATAAGCAGTAGGGCCAGTAGTAGTTTCAATTTTAATTTTTTTTTTTGAATGTTGAATCACACACATGTTCGACAATTGTCACTACATTTATGGCCTATATTAAAGAGAAAAATATGAAGTTCTTGTTTTTTAGACTCACTAATCTTCAGCTGAAGGCAAAATAGACATTTCTGCCATTTTAAAGAAAAGCTCAACACCTCTGTGGTTTCCACAGTTCAATAGCTGCAGCTTCAATAGAAATGTGAAGTTTCCCATGTATAATAAATACATTGATTTTCTTAAAGTTAATAAATAAAAAGAGATGAGACTTTGGGAAAAGAATATATCATTGGGTCCTGTAGGAGAATGATTAGTTAGTCATGCAATAATAAAGTATCTGCTGGAACCAGACATGGATTTAAGTACTAGTGTGAGCTTTAAGATTCATATTGTAGAGAAAATAACAACAAAGGCAAAACTAACTCAGGCTACTGATTTCTCATAACTGATCATTGCATTTGTCTGCCAAACTGAATGTCATAGATAAATATTTTACCCAGAATTTTCCTCAAACTGAAAAATGTTCCCTTCTAAATCAGAGGATATTTAAAGGAAAATTTGTGTTACCCTCTGACCCCGCATGAATTAATGAGCATGTACAGCATCTCTCACAACAGCAGAATTGTAAAATATTCTATTTCAGTTTAAAAACTATAAATACCATTGGTAGATTTTGCCATTGTTTGCTGCATGTGACACTAGTGCTACCATTGTGTTTTATATTGCTTGTCACCCTGTAGGCCTGCTCGGTAGTAAGCTGGTGCAGATAATAGCTTGTTGGGTACCACTGCCCTAAGCTATGCACACCCATTGTCACAAACGAAATGAAATCCTCATCTGCGACTTTGTGCATTGTCACATGATAATACAGGCATTTTAAAAGAAAGTTAAAAGACAACTAACCCCACTTTCAGGTCTTAATCTGAAAGCATTCCTCCTTAGAACACCAATGGAGTGTAATATAAATGGCATTGGCTTACATAATAACCCCCTAATTCTGCAATTGAGAGGTTTTCCATATTACCTGTCTTGTCATGCCCTCTGTGATTGGCCACTGAGCTGATTCTGTTTCACTACCGCCTCCCCACGTCTGTTTCTAAATAACTTTTTATGCAGAATAAATACTTCAAAAATAAAGATTATTTTCTACATTACAATACAGAGCTTTGTGGGGAAATACAGACACCTGACAAATCTGGAAAGACTGTTGTATCTGATGCTTTCTACTGTTCCCTCTCTGCTGCATATCCTTGTAATTAGTTCAAATAAAGAAAAGTACGGTGGAAGGAAAGTGGAAGAACTTAGTGCAGTTGTTAGAGCTTTTGAATGTTTAGTTACAGTAGGACTGGTTAAGTACATGTAAGTAATAGATTCTGCAACTGAGAAGGTTTCCATGTAGTTGCCAGTACAACTCTTCTTCAAAGAGCCGCGCCCCTACCCCTGACAGATATCTCCACACCAATATGGAAGTCCCTTAATTCTTTTAAAGGACAACTGTAGTGTTGTTGCTCTGCCCCCTTCATCCCAGGGAATAACCAATAAGAAGACCGATTGGATAAATCCCAAGTACTTTATAAACATACTATATTTCAATTAAAAGAGGAAAACAAGGTACTACTACAATTTATTTTAAGGAGAACTAAACATATACAGGGAGAAGTTCTTATTGTTTAAATGATGCTAATTTTGCCTGAACCAATCAGATCTTATTTAACATTTGAAAGCTAACATCTGATTGGTTGGGGAAAAATTAGCACCATTTTTAACTATAAGAACTTTTATTGAATAACCCTGATATTTTTTTTAACCCTAATGTGAAAGTAATTCTTTCCAGAACACCTATACATTGTAAAACTCTTCTCTAGTATAAGAAGATAAATCTTCTAAATGTGCCCATGCTATTTTTGCTTGCAGTGGTGGTTTTAATTACCTCCCAACTCTCCCGGATTATCCAGGACATTCAAGGATTTTCACCTGTGTCCCGCTGTCCCGGATTGCTTCTTGAATGTCCCAGTTTTCAAGCAAAGTCCCAGATTTTTAAGTGTCCCTGACTGGCAGTGTTGGGTATGAATAAAGTAGTTTTTTTAAAAAAACCAAACTTTATTCCTTCATACCTGACACTGTAGACTGGAAGCCATTGCCTTACAGACAGGGACCTCCCCTGCATTAACTCCAGTAGAAGAGGAGTGAAGTTGGGGGAGGAGTATGAGGCACAGTCATGATAAGCAAAGAAAAAGTGTATGTTTTATATTTTACATAATATTTTTTTTTTTGAGACACCCCCTACATTGTTTCTACAAAGTCCTGCCCAGACTGTTATAGTAATAGAAGCAGCACAGCATATTCTGTTTATTACTTTGTCTGACAGTCTAGGCAGCACTTTAAAGGGGAACTGTGGTCTCCAAACAAGTTTATTTTAAATTAATTTATTACAGTGTTGTCAGCCCTCCAGTTCATTACACAGTGTTAGTCAGACCTCGAGTTCATTACATAGTGTTTTCAGCCCCCCCCCCCACTTCATTACACAGTGTTAGAAAGCCTTCTTGTTCATTACACAGAGTTATCAGCCCTCCGGTTTATTACGGTGTTGTCAGCCCTCCAGTTCATTACAGTGTTAGTCAGTCCTCCAGTTCATTACACAGTATTGTCAGCCGCCCACTTCATTATACAGTGTTAGCCCTGTACTTCATAACACAGTGTTGTCAGTTCATGCATCTGACATGTGTAGGAAGCTTTACTCAACACAGTAGGACCACAAAGAAGAGAGGTTTCTATTATAAGGTAATCCACAGTAGCCATGGGTTAATTAAATAAAGGAGCCAACAGCCACGGCAAAGGTGAGAGACAGCTTAATGTACTTATGTGAATGTGCTCTGTCTTCTGAGACAATGCAATCGGGAGACTTAAGGACTTAAAGTTAAAGTTACCCTAAAGCACTTAAATTGTTAGAACTTAGCCTGAGGTCACACTACGCTGGATGGCAATACCCGTAATAACTGTGCGTGCGCCTTTGCCACGCATCATCATCTGCTTGTGATGCGATCCGCACAATGTTATGCTATTGAAGCACATGCAGTTTGCAAAAAAAGTCACATTGACATACACTGTGCTGCCTTTCTCGCGTGCAAACGGACCACAAATCGCAATCGGAAGAGAGTAAGAAACGCACTAGTGTGGCCTAGCTCTTAATATGTTAAAAAGTTTGGTACACCACTTTTCAGATCTCCTGGTATTTAAAAAATCTTTTCCCCACAAACCTACCCCAACCCTTATAGTGTACCCAGAGTGAGAAATGACAAGTCATCACCTCTGGGGGTACATTAGATTGTCCAAAATACTTGCAGAAATTAAAGCTCCCAAGACTGCTCTGCCCCCACCCTCTGTCTGGGGCTTGACATAAAGAATTAAATTTGGGGAGACAATACACTGTGAGATTAGTAGCTAAAACTGTAATTTTTTAGTTTACACATTCCTTACTTGTCAAGGTGGTTTAGGAAAATAAAAGGTTAACTATACTTGTTTTATTTTTCAGACAAAAAACTATTTAATGTTTAGTTTACAAGGTTTGATTATTGTTATTCTGCTTTTATGGTAGATGCTGTGTCTTAGATAAATGTTTATTTTCAACTATTTAGCTGAGAAGTATAAAAATAACAACAAGGATTAAATTACAGTAATTGCTACATCCAGAGAAGAGTTCTGATATGGTATCTGACAAATAAGAATTATTTGTGATATTACAAAACAGAAAGCAACTCCAGCTATTAATCATTTGTCAGATGTCAACAAATGTGTCTTGTAAACCTGGTTTAAATATCAGATGTGATGGAAAGTTTAAAGGTTACAATGATGGAGATGTAGAGATGTTTCAAGCAATTAGATACAAACTTCTGTGATGCAAAAGCTGGAATGTGAAAAGCAAAACTGACAAAATGCTAATCTTTTATAAAAAGTGTCTTCTTCTAAATCTAAACCAATCTGGGCTGCAGAATAGCTGATATGGAAGTTACATGCTGCCTGCATTCCTAGACAGAATGATGGAGACAATCTGCTTTCAAACAAGATCATAAATTGTGTATAGAACAAGGAAACCAAGAAACTTGTTTTTTCTTCACCATACTACAATATACCAAATATTTATATATATATTTTTTTAATAGGTATTTGTTAAAATACAGGAAACAATTAATGGAAAATGATACATAGCTTTAAAAATAATTATGTTACACACACACACACACCCCAGACTTGATAGTGCATTTTATTTTAAAAGGGTACTTATTAAAAAGAAAATGTTCGTGTGCATGTTGCTGCATATACTCCAGACAATATTTTGACCCAACCCACTGTTGATTTGATCAAATGGGTTGAAATGTTGGTGGTGCATTTTTTGCTTCTTCCACCAAATGTCAGTTGAACCCAAATCAGACAAGAGTTCTATCAGACATGTCGGTAATTTTTCCATGAAGACCATACAATCCGCAGAAATTTTACAACACGACCTAGCCTTAAGGTCCTTACACAGACCCCCGAGCGTGAGACACATGCTAGATGACCTACCCCTGGAGGGCGTGGTTAATGTATAGGTGGGGTTTACTTCCTAATATATTTCTGTGAGCCACGTTGTAGCACAGATGGGTGAAGTAATTTACCCAAAATGTTTGTGTTCCTAATGAATGGGCTTAGGGCTCCATCACTGCAGTCTTATTTTGTTTGTTCTACTTTATAGAGACGTCTGGATGTCCAGATACCTGCGCCACTGTACAGTATTTTGCCGAGGGTGCAGTTCAATCCAATACTTGGATAGTTGATTGGCCCTCATACAAACATTGATAGCTGTGCATGAATATGTTTGCCTTTGGAATTGGCCAAGTTCCCCCTTTTTTTTTAAGGACAACTATACCAATGTTTTAACTTTTTGAATTTGAAATTTAAATTTCAAATACAAAAAGTAAAAAAAAACAGGTATAGCTGTCCTTAAATGTTTATGAAAATTTGACTCAGTTAAGGCTAGTTTTGCTCCATATATTATCATTTTATGTTTTTTATTTTTGCATTTAATGTGACTATAGATGCTTAGCTGCTAGTCATACAAATTTCAGCAAACCCCTTAGTCAAAAATATTTAATCGCAGACCATTTCCCTTTGAATCTTGTGCCTAAGGGGGATTATCATACACAATAACAACGATAGTTCTGGCTTACTAGAATGAAATAACCCTCTCCAACAAGTGTGTGCCATCTCCCAAACTCTAGTGCTATGTCCAAAATTCATCAAACTAATGTTAGTGAAAATGTAAGTCTTTTTTTTTTTTGCAGTGGATGCTTTAATTGTGATCTCTACATGTTTTAAGCCACACTTAAAAACTTTGTAAGATGTGCAATTAAATCACTTCATGCAGATACCACAATGCTGCTTATACACAATAGCAGAGTTCCTTGTTCATCATGCCAGAGCAATCAAACTCACTAGAATTAGAATCTGTACACTCAGATTGATTTGTTGTGGTCCTATACTCTAAGCAACTGCCTACCGTTTTTCTGCAAAACAATCATGTTTGCAAATTATGTGTTTAGGTTTAACAGTAGCGTTTTAAGTTAATTAAAAGTTTAGAGCATTTATAAGATTATTTTCCTACTTAATAAACTAAAATCATACGTTGTGTTTGTAGCGTGTATGCTGAACCCATTTCTCTAATTTGCATTCTAACATTTCTACATTTAAAAGCTTACGCAACTTTTTATTATGGTTGGTCAGATATTTAATTTCTGCAATAAAAACTAATGGGAAAAAATCCCATTCACATAAATAACTAGTTTTACAAATTGTCAACTCAAATCCTTTTAAGTTAAGAGTGCACTATACTGATAACCATGTATGACTCTGGTTACTATACTTCTTACATTGCTCCTCTTATTTTAACATGTAATGTTTACTTATTGCCAATAGAACTGCTGTACAGCTTAGTAGTGTCAATACCGCCATAATATGTGCAATTCCAACTTGGGATGGATCATAATGATATCTTAAACAAACAATCTGTCTGGGTTACTTTCAAACCTATGATTCATACACACTTTAAGCATATAGAATGCCCAAGTAAAAAAAAAACAGAAACAGTAAAAACAATGGGTATAGTTGCCCTTTAATATTTATGGGCAGGTATTATTTAGAACATACATTATGAAGCTTTGCCAGTAATGAACAGTATTAGAGGCACAGATGATTCAAGCAAAACCAAAATACCCAGAGAAAATCAGCACAAGTAGAACATGGGTGATGAGATGGCCACATCTCATGTGTTCAAATTCTTGACAGGTGACACAACATTGCATCTACAAGTCAAACAGAAACTGTTTGGTTGCACCAAGAAGCTTTATCAGCACTAAGGGCTAGGTCCCACTATGTGTGTTGCACTTTCCGTTTTGTGAATCGCAATGTATTTTAAAATATAATGGAAATTGCGAGTATCAGTTTCCACTATATAATTTGTGTTCCGAATCTATTTTTTTATCCGCACACATGCACAACCTTTGCTCTGTGTGCGAGAATTGAACTTTAATAATAGTCTATGGGAACCCCCCAAAAGAAAGCAGACACACGTGGACCAAATTATTTTTTTTGGGGGGGGGGGGGTTGCATTTTCTTCAATATTTCCAGTAATTTTTTAAAAAATGCACAGGAACGCAAACTGACCAGAAACGCAGACACACAAAGACATAGAATAACGTATGTCTGTTTACCTGCAAATAGTCCGGAAAACAGACTAAATGCATTGTCCTAAATGCACTCAAAACAGACAACGCAACGCACTTTGTCTAAAGGTGCCCATAAACTACATAAAGGGGAAGTTCAGTGCAAATGCATATGCTTTTCAGAAAAAAACAGTATTTTTCCATCCCAATGATCTTAACCTGCCAATTCAGCATTGTGTCTGTGTATAAATAAATGCAGCCGAAATACTGACTTCCTGTTTGCAGGACCCCTAATAGAGACCGTTATGGTCTTACCCTTGACCCAGCGCCTGGGTTGATTCAGTTGCTCAGTAGAGATATGAACATCTTTGCCCCATCCAACAGCTAATCAGTAGAAATTACTGATAGGAACATTCCAAGGATGTGTTGCATTCTGGGAATAAGAAGGACCGTTAGAACCTGAAATGTCAGCTCACTAATGTCAACAGCAGGTAACAGCAAAGGGTATGAAATCGACTGATTTTTCAAAATGGGAGACAATATGTAGAATAGCTAAGAAGGCATTACACAAACTAACAATTTGACAAATATTGATAATTTCCAGTGGACTGTCCCTTTAAGACATAAGCTGGGGCGTAACTACCAGGGAGCAGACGCAGGGGGGCCCAGGAGGCCTCATCTTCTTATTTTTCCTATGACAGATATAGCCTCCTCCCAGAAAACCACTGTGGATAAAGCGTTGATAGGGCCCCATAACAGCTTTGCAGGGAGGCCCAGTGAAGAAAGATGTTCAATCTCTCATAAGATAAATGTCCAATCTATCTAAGAACCGCCTAGCCAGTTCAGACCTACAAACATAGAGAATCAAAACACAGCCCAACATTCCATCACTCACATGAACTGACACCACTTTCTGGATATAGGAAAGTTACTATTTGTCTATAACAGTTTAGTTTGGTTCATTCCTTGCAACACAAAGATTCCTGGAGGTCTCAAATGTAGACCTTCCCCCAAACAGTGTTCCCTCTACACTGTGCGCTCGTGCGTGCGCACACAACTCTGCAGGCCTGTGCACACAGATTAAAGTGCAGCACACGCTATGGTATGGATATGCGCACAGAAAATATATTTATGTGCACACAGCCAATTTGAGGTTAGAGGGAACATTGCCCCAAAATGAGAGTTCGAACCTGGGATGTCAAACGTGTGGCCCTCCAGATATTTGAAAATTTGATAATTTGCAGCATGCGTCCGGGGAATTCTGGCAGTTGTCATTTTCAAACATCTGGAGGACAGTGAGTTTGACATCTCTAGTAGTTTAAAAAGAAACTTTTCTGTCAATCACCTGACAGTAGAAGGGGCACCAGTGACAAACTATCAGTTGCCATAGAGACCAGAACTTCAGGTAGCAGTGGGTGGGGCTGCCCTACCCCAGTTGGCTGTGACTGGAAGTTTGTGTATAAATGTGTGGGATGCTGTGGCAGCTCCTCTCAGTCTCCTTAGTGTGAGGAGAGAGGGAGGGAGGGACGGGGAGAGGAGTTTATTTTTGTCATCTCCGGGAGACAGCTACTCATTCATCCACATCACAGATAAAAAAAATGGTCGCAGAAATTAGCAGTTTCGGCTCAGCAGCAGAGTCGCCCGCCTGTGAAGGCAGAGAGAGAAATTGACTAATTAGCAATGCGCACTAAAACTTGACGGTTCTTTATAGAGAGAGAGACGGGGGAGGCGGAGGGAGAGGGGGGTCCATTTCCCCCCTTTCTCTTTTCTTCCAAAGATGTTGGAAATCTCCGTCATTTACGCTCCACGATCCTTACAATAGCCTTGAGCCATCATTTTATGTTACCAGGCTCCTTCCCTCCCCCCGCCATGGTCTCTCACCACCGGCCATGCACAGCCTCTCTCTCCCCAACCGTGGATTTCCTATTACTCTCGTTCCGACTCACTGAGCCCCAGGCCCAGGGATAATGATGTGTTGTTTCTTGGTGGTATAATTTGTCACACGTACCGTCTCCCTCCCTCCCTCTCCCTCATTCTCCTTCTCACTTCCCCAGGATCCCGGCGATGTGCGGCCAAGTACGCGGTGTGGAGTGACCGGGTGCGCGGTGCGGATTCACCTGGAGTTGGGGGGACCCACGAGGCTGCGTCCGGTTCTTTTGTTTTTTCTCCCGGGCGGTTCAGTCCCGGACGGAGTTTGAAGCTCTGGGTGCCGGGGAAGGCGGAGGGAGGATTCCTTCTACCTCAGGTGAGTCCGGCCGCTGCTAATGGAAATGGATTGGGAGGGAAGTGACCGGGGTGAGGGGAGAGTCCTGGAGAGGCTCCTACAGTCACCAACCTCCGCCTTTCACAGTCGACCTACCGAATACACTCACACAGGGACGTCCGGTCTCGACTATGGGGGATGATGGGAGTTGTAGACACCCTGGACCTATAGAGAGGAGAGTTCCAGTCCCACTGCACTGCACTATGGGTACCAGCCCAGCCACTGACCGCCCACCCCTGCCTGAACATCTCACCTGCACTGTGTGTGCAATGGGACAGTCCTGGAATCTTGGCAATGGGGAAGGTTATATTCTGTTGGAGAACCAGGGATGTCCTGTCTATGTCCCTTCTAAAGGATTGTCCTGGGATGGTGGGAGTTGTAGTTCACCAGCACCTGGAGCACTGCAGATGGGACTTTAACCCCTGCACCACCAGAGCCAGTATCTTAGCAGTGAGGAAATACATTGAACCCTTGCACCACCAGAGCCAGGCATTGTCATTAGAGAGAGGGATGCGGGAAATGCTGAGCAAGATTAGGCGGTTGGTATTTGCCTGTAACATGCTCCATGGGCAAGACCTGGAATAGGAGCCCGAATGGGCATGGTGTGCAATGTAATCGTTTCCATTGCTGCTGAGGCACTGGAAAATATTGTGTTCCAGGTCCATTAAATCTAGTCAACTATTACACTACAAAGTGATGACTCGGCAGGGACCCTTATTGTATTGAGTGATTATGTCTCATCACAATAATAAAAGCAAAGATGGTTCCAAGGTTTAGCTGGAGGGTCTGTACAAGGGAGCAGGGACACTTCTGTAGAATTCACTGGTTGTTTTGGATAAAATGGGCTGGTTTTCTCTTAAGATTTACATTCCTATAACCCCATTACCCTGCATGATGTTCAACATAGGGCCACACAAGTATTACTTTAATCCGGTAAAGGAAATAATAATGCAAATGCAACCCTGGAAACAAACTAAAAAAAGGGCAGTTGGATTTTTATTCCTATTACCAATTAACCAAGTGACTTTTTTTCTCTTAACAGTGAGGAATCCCACTAATACTGTATAGTCCCCTAATAGTTAAAGAACAGCTTTACTTTGGGCTTTAAAATGACTGGTGCTGAGCATTCCTGGTCTCCATGAAGCCTGTTAAGAATGGCTAAAATATGTGTAGAGAAAATCTTTAATATTTTTACCTAGGACTCTGTAGTTGTGAACCAAATGCAGTGCAATCTTTAAATTAATCCTAAATACATTTACAGGTTTAGATATGAGAAGATCAAACCAGGTGTTCTATTGAATATTGGCCAATGTAATCTAGAAATAAACTTGAAACAAATCACTTGTGGCATCAATTAGCAACACACATGCAGAGGTTTTATAGCTAATCTATTATTACGGTACTACCATTTAACAATTGGACTTTAGGAAATATTGTTATGTTTATGAGGGTATATGTTTATTATGTTTATGTGCCCAGAAAGGTAAATCATTGGGTTCACTTGGCTCATATATTTTAATATAGTTTTTATTGCTCCAATATACTGTAAGTTTTAAGTGCAAATGAATGGATGGATGGATGCAAATACTACACAGTACATTTCTAAACCTAAAAGATACTCATTATAGAATTTACTGTGCCATTTAGTGAAGTCCACTTGCCCATTACAAAGCTCATCCGTTTGATATCATGGAAGAATAAATGAAGCAAAATAATTCAGCTTAGGTGAACTGTTTTTAAACATTGTTATTACAACTCAGTTCAACTAAGAAGATATTTATTGTAGCACCATGGACAGGGGGGCATTGTTAAACCACCAGCAGCTGAATTCAAGCTTTTACAGCACAAAGGGAGTTCTCAAGATGAACAGAAGAATCAACGGACCCTAAAGCATTAAATGTTAACAACACAGAATTTGCCTTCTGCCATTGTTTTAGACATTTATTTACTTGTGTTTCAGTTTAAGTTGTCATTTTATCCTTTATGTATTGAACAATATATATTGCCTGGGTAGTAAATATTTTTACTCAAAAGTTACATTAATTTTTAAATGAGATTCCAGAAAACAAATAATATAGACCTGAATGTGGTTTAACAATGAGAATATGTGTATCTACCAAGGCTTGTAATACTAAGCAACAGGTTGTAGCTGTATCCTTGAAGATCCTACTGTACATGGATAGTAAACTAAATCCAATTGGCTTCTCCATATATGTCACATCTCTTTTTAACAATGAAAACCTGACTAGAGAACATTCTGCATCTTGAAAGTAAAACACTTTAAACAAGACAACAGAGTTTTATGTCCTGGTTCACTATTCTGCCAATATCAAGCAATAGGTATGGCATATGGGTCAGAAGCTTAAGGCAGAAAAAAAGTTAAGAAAATGAATAATTAAAAATGAATTTCATTTACAATCACATTTTCATATCATGCTGATATTTTACAATTTTTGAGTAAACACATCTTCAGTGTATTTAAAAAACTCATCTGAGAATGTGTCTCATCATGCTAACAGCTCCCCCCACAGTAGCTGTTGGTATTCTAGCTTCCATACTGGTTACCATGTTTTAGATTTCATTGTAATATTACTGTATTTATTAACAGTTCTGTAAAGTAAATGGAGCTGTCAGATAAACAAGTCCGTTAACATAAACTATTGTCAAAACAGAATAACTTCTGGAGTCAGCAGCAGCAAAAAAATAAACTAGTGGCTTTGGGCTGTGACATTTTGCTTTAAGTAATTCTGACACAAACTTGTAGTGATGACGTATTACATTCTTTAAACCACTCTGAGAACTGTTTTACAATAATTATATTTGAAAGAAGCAATATTATGGCCTGGGTCATGCCAATATCATTAAAAGTGACATCTTTCTTTCACCCTGTTTTGAGTGCTTTTTTGTTATGTCCAAAGTTTAATTTTAAGTAGAAATGCTAGCAATTTAATTCGTTAATGAAACCGTTATCTTATATAGGATTGTAGAGATAGGTGGATTGACCAGGCCAGGGTCAAAGATGAACATTTTTTTAATCAGAGCTCCTTGTTAAAAGAGATAATGTTGTGTGTGTTATAATCAAAAGGCAACTTAAAAGTGGATAAGTATGAAGTACCTGTTGCATAATGAATTAAATATAAGATATGCACAATTACAGGGAAGACTGGAATGATATCGAAAATATATTTGAAAGAGTCACTTACTGCTTACCCCTTGGTTAAGGGTAAAACAGTATGAGGGTCTTAAAACAAAAATATAGCGATATGGCTAATGGCAATGATGTTTAAAAAAAAAAAACTTTATCAAAAATGGTTATGTTACAATCATTTGATTTCAAAATCATACCCTGCTCATACCCTGCTGATTATCTTCTTTGCCAGGTTGATAGCAGAGCTTCTGTCAAGGTTCGCCATGTCCAGATCAGGGGACAGGACTTCAACCTTTGACCCAAGCCATAGTGATAATTTGCTACATGGCCTTAACCTGCTATGGAGGAAGCAACTTTTCTGTGATGTTACTCTGACAGCCCAGGGACAGCAATTCCATTGCCACAAGGCTGTGCTGGCTTCTTGCTCTCAATACTTCAGATCTCTTTTTTCCAGCCATCCAGGACAGGACAGCTTGCCATCAGCTCTCAAGGATCAGCAGCAACAGCAGGCAGAAGAGCCTGGAACCCCTTCATCATCTCCAGATGATAAACTTCTGATCAGTCCACGTGCTATCAACAATTTAGTACTGCAAGGATGTTCCTCAATAGGATTGCGCCTTGTTCTGGAGTACCTCTATACAGCCAATGTTACTTTATCCCTAGATACAGTTGAAGAAGTGTTATCAGTAAGCAAGATCCTGCATATCCCTCAGGTTACTAAGCTCTGTGTACAGTTTCTCAATGACCAGATCTCAGTACAGAACTACAAGCAGGTGTGCAAGATTGCAGCACTGCATAGTCTTGAGGATACCAAGAAGCTTGCCAATAAGTACTTAGTTGAAGATGTTTTGTTGCTCAACTTTGAGGAAATGCGTTCTATGTTAGATTCTTTGCCACCCCCTGTTGAATCTGAGCTTGCACTCTTTCAAATGTCTGTACTATGGCTGGAGCATGATCGTGAAACACGCATGCAGTATGCCCCAGATCTCATGAAAAGGCTCCGCTTTGCTCTTATCCCTGCGCCTGAGTTGGTAGAAAGAGTGCAGTCAGTGGATTTCATGAGGTCTGATCCTGTGTGCCAGAAATTACTGCTGGATGCAATGAACTATCATTTGATGCCCTTCAGACAGCACTGCAGGCAAAGTTTAGCAAGCAGGTGAGGGATTCAATGTATATTATCAACTTCTTAACACACTAAAATTGTTAAGTTTCCTATGCAATTAAAAAAAACCATTTTATTTATTGCTGTTAATTGATTTTTAGCTAAAATACATAAACAATGATGTATACATTGACACTATTGTCTGAAAACATGTTTTCTCTGCATCTAATTTAGTAGCAAATACAGTTGCACAGGAATTGGAGAACACATGCTTGATTTCTTATGAATTTTGATCGTTTTTTTTGTTATATCATATATCATATATAACAAGCTTTGTAAAGTGGAAGTCTTAAAGGTGAACTGTGGTCTCCATACAAGTGGCCTTTATTTAAAAGTGCACACTCCTACCTTTAAAATGACTTCATGCTTCTAGCTGCAGTCTATTCAAAGTTGCAGCAGTATAAATGGCGTTTTTCCTGCTAGCTGTGAGCTGTGGAAAATGCCCATTGCTGGGAAAGAGCATCATTAGCTTCATAATAATCCTCAACCCTGATCATTTTTAAAGCTAGCCACAGGCCTGAAAATAATTTTTTTTCTCTTTGTAAGGTGTCTATAGGTAGAGTAAAAGACAGAATGTTTGCAGGTCTGTAACTAGATACAGGGGGAAAAAATGTAGAGGGGGGGGGTTTACTAAACTTATCATGTAACTTACACAGACAAGGAAATGTAACTTTATAAGTCTATAACTTAAGATCCAGAGAAGCTAGAAACATAATTCTAGGCTTGTTTGAGAGAGGCACTTGTATGGAGACCACAGTTACCCTTTAAGAAGTTATTTTACATTTATTACATTTACTATTACTCAGAATATTTGGCTAGCCTGTTTTGCAGCAGGAAACAGAGTTGAAACATAATTATGTGTTGCTTTATGATTTTACAGCTTTTGATTCTGTTTATTTTGAATATTTATATAGTTTACAAGTTGTTATTTTTCCATAGGCCAGTGGTGGGATGTGGGCAAATATATATATTATATATATATATACCGTATATATATATATATACCGTATATATATATATATATATATATATATATATATATATATATATATATACACACCTAACATTACATATTTTTGAAAATTCAGTTGATTTAATCTCCATTAATATGCCCTGGTGTTGTTGTTATTAAAGGAAAACTAAAGTGTATATAAACTTTTTTTTTTAAAAATGAAAAGTGCAGACAGGGTGGTAGAACTGATAATTCCTACCTGCCAATATCATTTCTCTGAGGAGCACCAGCAAGAAGAAAACTCATTCTTCCAGGCTTTCTTTGTGCTTCACCACTATCTTTAATATAGGAAATCCAGGACAATAACCTGGCAGAAAACTGTATGTGCTTGTGCACCTCAACAAAATGATATCTTCTTGTGCCAGGTACTTTTCATTTTATAAAAAGTTTATTTTTACAGTGTAGACTTTTAAGAAAAAGTTTTATGCTGTTATTTCACATTTTGCACAAGTTCTTCTTCCTGAGATCACTAACTTGGTATGCTCTTAACCATTATTGGCTGTTGTGTGAATCAAACTTGCTTAACTTTAAACTAAGCAAATGATCATCCAGAGAGGCAAGCTTGACAAACAACAGATGAAAAATAATTAAAGGGACTGTCCATCCCTTTTTAAAAAAATTAATATATTGTAGATTACCCCCGAAAACCTAGAGATCATTTTATCCTAAAGCTTTAAATCGGCTCCCACATTGAGTTATTATACTCACAAGCTCCTCGCTCCACCGCCGCTTCTGGGTTCCTCAGTCAGTCTCCACTGTGGCTGCTCTGTTCTTTTTGTGTTCTTGAGCAGCCGCAGTGGAGACTGCCCCGGGAATGGCAGTCAGTGATTGGCTGTGACGTCACTGTCACGGCCGATCACTGACTGCCTTACCCGGAAGTGGAGAGCCACGGCGGTGGAGCGAGGAGGAGCATGTAAGTATAATAGCTCAATGTGGGAGCGGATTTACAGCTTTAGGATAAAACGATCTCTAGGTTTTGGGGGGTATTCTACTGTATATACATTTTTGAAGAAAGGGGTGGACATTCCCTTTAAGACATTCATAATGTTATAATATTTTAAAAGTGTACATTATCACCATAAAATATGTTTTTATATAGTCTTATTATAGGTTTTATATTCCTACATTTTTATTTAAGGGGTACATTATCCAGTAACTAATGTGCACTCACTGTGTAAAATTGGAGAACAGCAGTTGATTATATAAGGGATAATGCAACTCTTTCTGTGTAAAATAAAGATTATTTTACTGAAAAGCCGGCCCTATAAAAGCACAGTACGGATGACCAAATGATTTTAGTGCACTATAAATATCATTTCCCAACCTCTAATTTATATTAGCACTTTGGTGCACTATGTTGTCCATCTGTGTATTTTTATTTTCAAAAAAAGACACACTTTAGCTCAGGTGCCACTCAGTCTCTGGAAATTGTTCAACATTGTTGGTAGGTCCAAATGGCCATGGAATGAGTCAGTCTTGTGCACGTCTGCGTCAGGATGTACTCCTTTTGAAAGTGGTACAAATGAACATGGCAGTGAAAGTACTGGCCTGGCTCATTACTCATAAATACCTTATCCATTAACTTCCCACATAACCCCATTGTTCACCTCCAAAAAACACAGACCAATGCATGACTTGGATGAAAAGGACACAGCATATTTATTGAACTACACATAATGATACCAAATATATAATAATGCAACCATTTAATAACAATAATCCAGTTTTCCAGACGGTCTATGGGAATGGGCTGCTCTGTCCACATCTGTTGTACTGATAAACATTGCTTCTGTCTTCCCACAACTCAGGCCATTCCACACAGCACAATAAGTGCAACTTACCTGCCCCCTCTACTTTGATGAAGGGCAAAAAAAAGGCCAACTAACCCCTCAAGTTGGCCCTTTACCTGCCTTTTACTTTCCCACTGGACTACTTCCCCATAATTTGCTGTCCCAACTCACTAAACAAACCCGTGTACCACCCAACCTGATCTCACAACCCCCAGCAACACCACACTAGAAAATTGAAAGAGGGGAACCTAAAACAAGACTTTAATTGAGTCTGGAAGCTGAGACCTCTTTTTAGCTGCTCACCTACACAATGTTATGTTTCTCTTTATCCCTACACCTAAGTCTGACCCCACTCCCCTTTTCCTGACTCTTTAGCAACCAGCCCCTACCATCCTGGCCCATCCTCTTGTCCTGCTGCACTTTCCTGCCATGCTCCCTATCTTGCAGCTCTCTGAGCATGTGTTTAATATGAAACAATCACAAAAAAACATGACTTGAATACACATCACACACACACATTTATGAATTGCTCTATACACTTCTGATCCTTTCCTGGCGACAGCTTGCAAGCTGAGAAATGTTGATTGAATAAGAGTTTATAATACATTTATATGGGTACCTACCAAATCCTCTATGGCTGTAACAATCTTCAAACTTAATTAGTAGTATCTTGGCCATTTTACAAACTGCTACTGTCACTGTTTAGGTGAGAATGCTCTGAATCCTGAATTTGGTTATCTGTGGGGGGCAGAATATAAAGACAGGTTGCGTTGGGGGGATGAAATATTGTGCATTAGCAGTCTTGAATAAGAACATAATCAGAAATCATTAGCTATTGTACAATAATAAAGTGTGTGATGATTTCTGAATTATGCATGAGTTTTTATTTTTCATAATCCGATCTTGCCAATTGCATATCAGATTAACATTAGTTAGATCATCTGAGAATTCTGATTTTATTGTGAATGCTCTACCACATCCTGACCTTACTAATCTGACCTATTCATGAATTTATAACATTTTAATATACTTCAGTAATAAATGCAGTTACCAGAAGGCTTTAGAAACATTGCAGGAAGACCATCCCCTTTATTTTTATATAGTCAAAATCACTCAACTTAGTGCTGACAAATATAAATATTTTATCTTATTCACATGTAAATAATGACCATTGTTATATGCATTTTTGTTTTTGGGCTGATGGAGCTTCAAAGACTCAGTTACTGTGATATTCTTACACAGGTTTCCGCATATACTGTCTGCTTAGTTTTGAAAGACAAAGTTTACTTTTTTCATGTAATAAATTCTGCAATAAATGCTCTTTTCCACCTTCTCAGAGAGTAAGGTGCTGCTGTTCATGAAAGAAATTTTCAGGGATATAATAGGGCTGCAGCCCCAAACTTATGTCTACAGTGACTCCAAAATCAGACTGAACACCTATCTTTTAAAAAAGCCGAAAGTACAAATGTATGCTATTGAATGCTTGTTTTTAATAGCCCTGCACTTCAGGAAGATATACATTTGTTTGTAGTGTGTGCTCTCATTATGGAGAAAACAATTGCACAAGATTCCCTAAAGTCCTTCAATTCATACCACATTATTATAATAATCATCATAATAAAAACTACTAAGGCCTGTTTTTCACTTAAAGGGCAATTATTGTCACCCACATCACCCCTCCCCCCCAGTTAATAGTACCCAGGATGAGGACCTAAACTAAGGGGTCCTCACCCCAGGATTTTACTTTATCATTGAGAACGTGCCCTGCAAAGTCTGCTTCCTGGACTTTGGCAGGGCTGATCAATGGGAACCTGGCTTTAGAGGGATTGTTCTGAGTAATAATTTAAGACCCAGGAGTAAGGACCTAGGGGTTTAGGTCCTGACCCTGGGTACTATCACTAGGATAAGGGGTGGGAGGCCATGGGGGGGAAATAATTGTCCTTTAAAGTTGTATAATAGTTTTTTTTTCTCAATGAAAAAACATATCTATAGGGTAATGCAACTTTTTTGAATGATCAGTGTGATGTGTTTCATAATTTCACTCTACTTAAGGATTTTTACAGAGCTTGGAAGCTTTACAAATGTTTTTTGAAGTTGAGAATTTTAATTGTGGTAAAAATACAGTTGTACATAAACACTAAAAACTTTAAAATAAACCTAATTGTTTTGCCACTTTAATTTTGGTGAAACCAGAAAACGATTATCAAAATTTCACTTTCACACAAAATTAGTGTGATATGATAATTTTAGTCAACCCTTAATAGATGCAATTAGTAGGACTCATTTTTAAAAATGTAATTTGGAAGTCACCTTCTGTTGAGTTCTGTGACCTGTATAAAAGCACTCGGCTTGGAGCCTTGTACTTTTATATGGTAACGGACATCCTCGGTGACTTCTAATATCCTTATAATATACACTATATAAACTGACACTCTTTAGTGAGAGAAAAGAACCATGAACTTAGAACTTGATCTAAAAGGTCAGTGGATATCTTGTTGCAATTTATACCAGACATGTTGTACCGTATTTCTTTTTTTTTACATTTATATGGAAAAAAAGGGAGAAGCTTTTTTAAACAGTGATAATGGTGTGTGTGTGTTCGTGTGTTTGTTATATGAGTGGCCCTAACACTTTAAAAATACTACATTTCCAGCATCCTTGATTTATGTGCAGTACAAATCAGAATTAAGGCATTCAGCATTTAATTTTCACATTTAAAAATAACTTTTTGTTTTAAAAGCATTTCAATAGCCGACATTCTTTTAAATCTTCTGTAAAAAGAACTTGTGTGCACACGCCAGTAAAGATGATGTATATTACACAAACATCTATGGGCCTTATTTATAAAGGAGCATGGATCTGTTTTGTTTATTTCTAAATTCTCTGTATGTTTCACCTTTGCAGCAAAATTCTTGACAACAAATACACATGACACTATAGAGTAGTGGAATCATTAAAACTTTTAGCTTAACCCTAAAGTGTACAAACATATGCAGTACATAGTGTATGCAGTAGGGCAGAAGCAATTAAATACAATTTTGGCAATTTATAAATGCAAAAGTTCAAGTTTAGAATAAAATAGGGAATACATTTTCTAAGAAATTAGGTATTTCCACTGAAAAGTAAATTTGCCCAAAAATAAATATTGCCAACTTACCGTAAAGCACTTTTTTATATGAATCTTCCTGTATGTAGAAGAATGTTAATATGTATTTATATTTAACCTGGAGACTATTGGTTAGAACTAAAAGTCAAACAGGCCTGTGTAATATAAGTTCTTATTGTTAAAAATGGTGCTAATTTTGCCCCATTCAATCAGATGTTAGCTACAATTTGAAAGCATTTGAGGCAAAATTAAAGGAACACTAAACCCCCAAAATTAACTATGTCCCATTCGTTTCTATTATTCACAGGGAGGTGAGAACGCTTATTCTCACCTCCCTGTGAATAATAGGACGATCCGGTGACCTGGAACTTACCTTACCTGCCGCTCCACTCGCAGCCGCTCCTGCACAGAACAGCTGTTCTGTCCCGATTGCGCGCCCTATCTTTTGAATTGGCGCGCATGCGCATAAGATAGGGCGCGTGTCGGGACAGAGAGGCTTTCAGTGCAGGAGCGGCGTGTAAGGTAAGTTCCAGATCCGCTGATCGTCCTATTATTCACAGGGAGGTGAGAATAAGCGTTCTCACCTCCCTGTGAATAATAGAAACGAATGGGACATAGTTATTTCGGGGGGCTTAAGGGGGGTTTACAGGTCCTTTAACACCATTTTTTACAATAAGAACTTTAATTACAGGGGCCTGAAAGAGTTTTAACATTTTAACAGCAGTTTTTCCCAGGCCCAAAACAAGTGGGTTTAAAGGGGTCTCCTGAAAAGTGGCCTTAAAAAGGAAATACTTCTATGTTTATGCTGGGACAAAGCAAGATTAGCCGCATCATAAGCCCCACCCCAACCTTCTAAATCATTTTGAAGCTAGCTATATGGTAGAGGAAAGGACAGAGGATGTTTGCAGGTCTGTAACTAGCTTCAGAAAAGATCAATATATTTTAAGGGATGCCAAAAAGGATAATGTGCTGAACTGTCCCCCCCCCCTCTGTATACATTAAAGAGAATTCTAGTCTTTGTTGCAGGGACAATAATAATATTAAGGGTATAAATGAAGGAATATTAACTCTGGGGTATGGTGCAGAAACAATTAGACAAAGTTAATATCAATAAAGCCCCAGGACATGATAAAATCCATCCTCAGATCTTAAGGCTGGGTACACACAGGCCAATTTTTCATCCCGACCGTCTGTTTGCCACAAGCGACCAAAACATTGCATCATGTGTACGCAGCCTAAGAGATCTTAGTTCAGTTTTATCTAGACCACTGTTCCTTTTCAGATTCACTTTTGTCTGGCGATGTGACTCTGGATTGCAAAATAGACAATGTATTCAAAACGGGTAGTCATTCACAGCCTGGTAACTATAGACCTGTAAATCTAACATCAGTGGTAGGGAAGTTACTGTAAAACTTTGTTACAGGGTCATATTCTGGACTGATCAGCATGGATTTAAGAGAAATAGACATTGTCAGACATTGTGCTTGATTTCGATGAAGATGTATTTAAGCATTTAGATTCTGGCACAGCAGTGGATGTAGTACACTTTGATTTTGCTAAAACTTTAAAGGGCATTTCCACCCTTCTTAAAAACTTTTCATATAATATTCTCCCTGCTCCCCCAGCCCCAACCGCTATAGTTTTAATATCAGAAAGTGCCCCAAATATTACTTACCTTCCCTCTTTCCTTCGCCGCACTGCCAGGCCCTCTGCTTGCGAGAAAATGCAAGCAGAGAGGCAGGACTGGCAGTCGTGTCTGTGATTGGCTGAGCGGCAGACAATCATGGACGCGGCTGCCGGGAGTTCAGTGCGGCAGAGGAAAGAGGGAAGGTAAGTAATGCTTAGGTAGGTAACTAAACTTCAAGTCCAGTTGATCTAGTTGAATACAACAGATATGAAGGTAAGTAATGTTTGGGGCACTTTCTGATATTAAAGCTATAGCGGTTGGGGATGGGGGAACAGGGAGACAATTATATATAAAGGTTTTTACGCTAGGGGGAGGGAATCTAAATCAGGAAGGAGGGGGAGGGGGAGAAGGGCTGCAGTGCGCATGCAAAACTTCTCACGAAGGGGAGACAGGAGGCAGAGTCCTTTATGAATTCTGCAGTACTCCTGGTGGGCGTTTTTTTGGACTTTAGGGAGGGATAGCAGAAGAACCAGATGGAGCTGGGATGTAAGGTAAGGATTAAACTACACTACACAATGGGGCCAGTAGTGGGGGGGATTATAGTTTTGGGGGTGCACATGCCCTTTAAATACTGTGCCGAACAGGGTACTAATGTATAAACTAGAAAATAACAATTGTGCAAAGATAGAGAATTGGTTGTTGTGTACAGAGAGTAGTGGTCAATGGAGCTACATCTGTGTGGGCTATGTGGAGTGCCACAGGGTTCTATACTGGAGCCACTGCTATTTAATCTGTTTATAAATGACTCAGAAGTGGGTATTGAGAGCAAGTTTTCTGTGTTTGCCGATGAAACAAAACTATGCAGAGCTTTTAATACTTCGGATGATGTAATTTCTGCAAGCAGACCTAGATAGATTATCAAAATGTACTTTACAGATGAGATTTAATTTTATTTAATGTAAGCCTAACATCAGCGGTAGGGAAGGTGCTGGAAACCTTGTTTATGGGATCATATCATGGAATTGTCTCCAAAATTGATCTTAGAAGCAGTAGCTAGCATGGATATATGAGAAATAGATTAGGTGAGGCAAATTGACTAGGTTTTTATGAAGAAATGTATAAGAATTTAGATTCTGGCATAGCAGTGGATGTGGTATACTTGGATTTTGCTAAAGCTTTTGATACTGTGCAACGTAGTCGATTAATCTATAAACTTAGGTCTGTTGTACAAAACATTTGTACATGGATAGTGAATTGATTTTTTGGTTGCAAACAGAGTAGTGTAGTGGAGTGCCGGATGAATTGGAGTGCCTTGAGGTTCAGTACTGGGGCCACTCCCGTTTAATCTGTTTATAAATAACTTAGAAGGGGACATTGAGAGCAATATCTCTGTGTTTGCTGATGACACTAAACTATACAGAGCTTTGAAAACTTCAAATAATGTGTAATTGCTGCAAGCAAACCTAGATAGATTATCAAAATGGGCAACAGAGGGGTAGATGAAATTCAATGTTGATAAATATAAGGAGATACATTTAGGGTTTAACAATTCTTGTGCCACCTACACCATAAAAGGCTCAGCTAAGTGAATCTCTGTTGGATATAGATTTGGGAGAATTAGAAGATAACACACTAAGCTGTAGCAAGCAGTGTCAGACAGCAACAGCTTGAGCTAGCTAGGGGAATAGATTCAAGGGAGGAAAATATTATTCTCCTCCTTTACAAAACACTTGTAAGGCCTTATTTGGAATATGCAGTGCAGTTTTCGAATCCCATATGCAAAAGGAACATCTTGGAAACAGACAGAATTCAGAGAAGGGCAACTTAATTAATAAGGGGATGGGGGGGGGTTGATTATACAGGCAGATTAGACAATTTAGGGCTGTTAACATTGGAGAATCATTGATTGTGCAGACATATGATCACTTTATACAATATACTAATGGGCCATGTAATAAACAGGTGCATTTTTCACCAATAGGTCATTTTCAGACATCCTTTAGGATTAGAACAAAACAAGTTTGATCTTCAGGTTAGGAAAGTTTTCTTTAAAGTGAGAACAGTGTGGGTTCCTGCAGATATGGTAATGGAAAATTCATTGAATAGATTTAAAAGTGGGCTGGATAAGTTTTTAAAACTAAAAAAAATTAAATGACTGGTATATATATACTATATACATATAGTTCTGTTTGATCCAGGGACTCTTTCCCCATTGCAATTTGGAGTTACCCCTTTTCAGCACTCTGATCCCCCCTCTGGATCAACTTTTAGGTAGGATTAATTTATTTAGCTATAAAGGTGGGAATAGATGGAGGTACAGTGGTATGTCTTTATTCAACCTCCATTACGATGTTACTACTGTATGTTTATAACACATGCCTGTTACAAAGTCACAGAGACAGGGCAGTCTGGAAAGTGTAACATTACAAGCCTATATTGTAAGATCCATTATCCTTAGTAACATAGTAATTAAGGTTGAATAAAGACATTCGTCCATCAAGTCCAACCTATTCCCTTTTTTTTTTTTTTAACCCTACCTAACAGTTGATCCAGAGGAAGGCAAAAAACCCCAGCTAAAAAGGGGGGGAAAAAATTCCTTCCTGACTCCAAACGGCAATCGGAAAGTATCCCTGGATCAACCAGATCTATATGCATTAATACCAGTAATTCTCAATATTTTTTAGTTTTAGAAACTTATCCAGGCCTTTTTTAAAGTTATTCAATGAACTTGCCATTACCACCTCTGCTGGAAGACAGTTCCACAGTTTCACCGTTCTCACTGTAAAGAAACCTCTCCTAACTTGAAGATGAAACTTCTTTTCTTCCAACCTTAAAGGATGTCCACGAGTCCTCTGATATGACCTATTAGTGAACAATGCACCAGAGAGTTCACTGTATGGGCCATTAATATATTTGTATAAGGTTATCACGCAACCCCCCCACGCAACCGCCGCTTCTCCAATGTAAACAGCCCTAACTTGTCTAATCTGCCTGCATATTCAAGCCCCTCCATTCCCCTTATTAATTTAGTTGCCCTTCTCTGAACTGCCTCAATTTCCAAGATGTCCCTTTTGTATATGGGATTCCAAAACTGCACCGCATATTCCAAATGTGGCCTTACCAGTGCCTTGTAAAGAGGGAGAATAATATTTTTCTCTCTTGATT
Source organism: Hymenochirus boettgeri (assembly GCA_019447015.1). Lineage (NCBI taxonomy): Eukaryota > Metazoa > Chordata > Amphibia > Anura > Pipidae > Hymenochirus > Hymenochirus boettgeri. The sequence goes on along the minus strand of CM033474.1, from coordinate 212,490,857 downwards.
CCATTCCCCTCTTTATACAAGACAATATATTGCTAGCTCTAGCTGTTGCTACCTGGCATTGTTTGCTACAGCTAAGTCTGTTATCTACCAGAACCCCCAAATCTTTTTCCATTTCAGATGCACTTAACACAGAGTTATTTATGGTGTAGGTGGCACAGGGATTATTAAATCCCAAATGCATCACCTTACATTTATCAACATTGAATCTCATCTGCCATTCTGCTGCCCATTTTGATAATCTATCTAGGTCTGCTTGCAGCACTTGCACATCATTGGAAGTTTCCAAAGCTCTGCATAATTTAGTGTCATCAGCAAACACAGAGACCTTGCTCTCAATGCCCCCTTCTAAGTCATTTATAAACAGATTAAACAGAAGCGGCCCCAGTACAGAACCCTGAGGAACTCCGCTTAGAACTTTAGCCCACATAGATGTAGCTCCATTAACCACCACTCTCTGTTTGCGGTCCAATAACCAGTTCTCTATCCATGAACAAATGTTTTCTTCAAGGCCAACAGTCCTCAGTTTATACATTAGTCGCCTATGTGGCACCGTATCAAAGGCTTTTGCAAAATCCAAATATACCACATCCACAGCTGTGCCTGAATCTAACTTCTTACTCACTTCTTCATAAAAACCAATTAAATTTGTCTGGCATGATCTATTTCTCATAAATCCATGCTGACTACTACAAATAAGATGATCTCTGGAGACAAAGTCAAGGATATGATCCCTTAACAAAGTTTCCATCACCTTCCCTACCACTGATGTTAGGCTTACAGGTCTATAGTTACCAGGCTGTGAACGACTACCTTTTTTGAATATTGGTATTACATTGGCTTTTTTCCAATCCAGCGGCACATCCCCAGACAAAAGCGAATCTGAAAAGATGAGACACAGTGGTCTTGCTAGAACTGAACTAAGCTCTTTTAAAATCCTAGGATGCAATCCATCTGGTCCTGGCGCTTTATTGATATTAACTTTGTCTAATTGATTCCGTACCATATCCTCTGTTATCCAATGTGAAGACTCTTCATTTCCTCCCTGTTACAATCCCTACTGTAAGGATTCTCAACAGTAAAAACCGATGTAAAAAAACGGTTTAGCAGATTAGCCTTTTCGGCATCCTCTACAACCACCTCAGCTCCATTATTTAATGGTCCCACATTCTCAGTCCTCATTTTTTTACCATTTATATACTTAAAAAACATCTTGGGGTTGGACTTACTTTGTTCGGCAATCCGTGTTTCATTTTCTATTTTAGCTAGTTTAATTGCTTTCTTGCACTCTTTATTACAACTTTTGAAGTCCCTGTAAGCCTGTTCTGTGCCTTCTGCTTTCAAAATTTTAAAAGCCCTTTTCTTTTTTTCCATTTCCCTTTTTACCTGAGCATTAAGCCATGCAGGAGTGGACCTAATTTTTTTACACTTGGTTTCTCAGATGTATGAGAGAGCTCTCTAAACTGAGGGCAACTCTATGGAGACCATATTTACCCTTTAAAGATCCATGTATGGGTGTTCATTTGGTATTGTTGGTATTAATATCAGTCATTTTTTACATTTTAGAAACTTATTCAGCCCACTCTTGAAGCTATTTAATGTACTTTCCATTAACACATCTGAAGTAAGAAAGTTCCTAACCGAAAATTAAATAACGTCCACAATGTAAAATGACCTATTGGTAAACAATGCAGCAGATTATTATATGGCCAAATATATTTATTTAAAGTGATTATATCACTAGAGATGTTCGAAACTGTTGAGTTTTGTTCTATTTTCGAATTTTCGGAAAGTTCGATAATCGTCTACTTTCAATTTTCGAAAATCATCTACTTTCAATTTTGAAAATCGTCTATTTTCAATTTTCAAAAAATTGTCTACTTTCGATTTTCGAAAATCGTCTACTTTCGATAATAATCGATTCCTGAAATTTTCATCGGGACTTCAAAACCCTCAGATTCAATTTGAAATTGAATACTATTCAAACCCACATTACGTCTCTTCATATCACCCGTGCAATTGCCACTTCTCCAGAGTAAACAGCCCTAACTTGTTAAATCTGTCTGCATAGGCAATCCTCTCCATTCCCTGTTAATTTAGTTGCCCTTCTCTGAACTCTTTAAATTTCCCTACTGTATATCACTTTTATATATGGGATTCAAAAACTGCACCGCATATTCCAAAAAAGCCATATTAGTGCTTTGTAAAGAGGGAGAATAATATTTTATACAATATCCTGCTAGCTATAGCAGTTGTTGTCTGGCTCTTGCTAAAACTATGTCTGCTATCTAATGGAACCCCCAAATATTTTTACAACAGAGATTCACTTAGCACAGAGCCATTTATGGTGTTTGTGGCATAAGTATTGTTAAACCCAAAATGCATCAACTTTTTCCTTTTTGCATTAATTGAAAAACAAGGTTAAAGGGCAACTCTACCCTCATAAGAACATCTTTTAGAAAGAATGGCCTCTTTAAAATATGTTTATATCATAGTTTGTCTTATGAATTCATTACTGTATGCCTGCTATGCTTCTGGAGGCCTCATGGAAACTGATTAACATTCAGTCATTGGCTGTGATGTCAACTGTCAAATCCATAACTGACAGTTGCTAACTGGAAGAACCAGGAAGCAGAAACAGGGGAAACAGGACATTGTGCAGGATTTCAGGTTAGACTTACATATTTCAGATTTTAAACTATTACCGTTTAGGGTTTTGGGGGGTGATTTACCTGTATGTAAGTTTTCATTTTGTTTGGGGCTGGACTTGCCCTTTAAGGACCTATGTCTAACTTCCTGTTCTTCAATTACTGCCAAAGGAGACAAGAATGAAGATCTTCAAGATCTCCAAGTGTGGACATTCCCTTTAAGGATTCAATTGATCACAAAATAAATGGTCCAGCCAGGGAATGAGTAGAAACATTGGAAGGTGAAAAACTCTGTGGTTTAAGAATGTCATTAAACATTAGATAGATTTGATGATCGAACATGTCTTATCAGTGTATGGCCAGCATAAGCTAATACCTTAGTGCCACACCACTGTAGACAAGGCTTCCCTTCTGCAGCTCCAGGAATGGATTTCAGCAATTGGTCATGATGTAAACATCACAGTGAAGACTGACTTCCAGACCTGGAAGCTGCAGAGGAGACAGCAGAACTACTGCAAGGGATCAGGCTATCTAAGTAATGATAGAAACATTTTGTAGGTAGGTATAGCAAAATGTGTGTATATGGTGGGCCTGAAAAAATGCAAAATGTCTGAATGGTTGGGGCAAGAATAGCACAGTTTTTAACAATAAGAACTTTTATTACATCCCCCTGAAATTGTTTTATTGAAAATCCAATGTTTCATCTGTTAAACTTCGCATTTTTGTAAATATTTCTTTTATTATATCTTTTCATGGGACAAAACTGAAGATATGAAAGTTTGATACAATGAAAAGTAGTTTGTGTACAGGTTGTATAACAGTGTAAAATTTCCCCTCAAAATAAGTCTAAATACAGCCATAATTGTCTAAACCTCTGGAAACAAAATTTCGTATATGTTCAAATGTCCAAATTGTTCCCAAATTCTATCTTCATATTTTGTGTGGCCACCATTATTTTCCAGCACTGCCTTAACTCTCTTGGGCATGGGGTTAATAAGAGCTTCAAAGGTTGCCACTGGAATCCTCTTCCATGACGACATCATAGAGATGCTGACAACCACCTTACATTTGGGGATGCCCCACAGATGCTCAGTAGGGGTCTGGAGACATGTTTAGGCCAATACAACACCTTTACCTTTAGCTTTTTTTTTTGCAAGGCAGGGGTTGTATTGGAGGTGTTTTTGGAGTAGTTATCATGTTGATTAGGGATGGCATAGAACTCGAACTTGAACGCGAGTTCGAGCCGAACTGTTCGAGTTCGAACGGACCCGGACTTCTCGAACTATCTCGGACGCGGACTTTCTATATTTCCCGGACTTTCGATGATTTATCGAATGTTCGAACGTTCGAGTATCGAATCCACGAGTAAAATGTACATGGTATCTAGGCGCGAACATCGAATCTGCGAGTAAAGTCTCAATTACAGCCTATCGAATCTGCGAGTAAAATGTCCATGTTACCTCGAACGTTCAAACGCGAAAGCTCGAAAGTAGCGCGCATGAGCGTAAAATCAATTTTACTTAAGTCCTGGATATTGGAACATGCTCCCCAGACCATTTCCCAGGTCCCACAGCCATTTACATTAAGTTACCATTAATATTTTAGTTGTATTTGACTCAAACTTTTCAAACTATTTGCCTCCCATAGACTTTAATGGGTCCGTTTTCGAACTTTCGAACTTTTACGAAAGTTCGAAAACGGACCGAACTTTCAATAGTTCGACCATCTCTAATGTTGATAAGCTTCAGTATGTCACAGTAAATGTTGCCATTCATAGTTCCCTCAAGGAACTGTAGCTTACCAATGCTAACAGTACTCATGCAGCCCTAAACCATCACATTGTTTCATAAGACCTTAAAAGATAACTATACTCTAAAATTTAACTTTAAAAAAAATTAAAATTACCTGGGGCAAAAGGGGTAGGATTGATTATACCTTCCTATTAGTATCGTTTTGTTAAGGAGTTACAGCACATACAGTTTTTATTTGCCAGAGTCCTAGCCTAATCCTTTATTAAAGATAGTGCTGAAGCCAGGAGGAAGGCTGGCCGAATCAGTTTTCTTTGGGCTGGTGCTCCCCACAGACAAATATTGGGAGGTAGGAATTACCAATCCTATATCCCTGTCCCAAGTACTTTTCCTTTTAACTGTATTTTTAAAAAAACTTTATACACACGATAGTTATCCTTTAACTTTGTCTTATGGATCTTATTTGCAGGTGCAGCTCATGTGTCATTATTTATCATCTTAACCAGTGTTTCTCAAATGGTGGGACAGGTTCACTGGTGTGCCTTAAAAAAGCCAGGGATCTAAATTTTGAAATCCTTTTCATTAGGCTATTTTTTCTATGATTTGGAAAAAGCAGATGTGGTAATTTGCATATAGTCAATAGATGTAAAACAGCATTGGCTATATGTTAATTATACTATAATAATAATAATATATATACTGTAAGGTTTACTATACATTTTCTCAAGAGTTTAGCATTAAGAGCGTTGTGATTATCATATGTGCACAATCCATCCTGCTTTAAAGGTAATGCTTTATTAAGATAACTGAAAAAGTTCTAATTCTGAAAGTAACATGTTTTTCTATTCTGGGGTAAGAAAATAATTTTATATTTAGTTTATGCTTCAAACTGATTTTGGAATTAAGCATGATTGTGGTGTTATAGTGTTCACCCTTTATTATCTGTTTTGGGTAAAGAATACGATCCAACAAGAAAATGCTGTTGTTAGTTGGAGGATTGCCCCCAGGACCAGATCGACTACCCAGCAATCTTGTTCAGTATTACGATGATGAAAAGAAGACATGGAAAATATTGACAAGTAGGTGTATATTCATTTCAAATAACAATTTAAATATATTCATTATCTCTTTTAAAGGCATGATAAACCTTGCATGCAAAAGTATAACATGTTCTCTATATCTGAATTTCTGTATTGCACTGTGTTTGTTTCATATCTTTGAATCTTCTAAGATTTTCAGAATGACCCTTTTGTATTTTATTTGATTATTTAATTTAAAGGACATGTCCATCCTTGTAATAAACTTTTTATATTATGTACTGCTCCTTGCCCCAGCCCCAACCGCATAACTATTATTCACAGAAAGTGCCCCAATCTTTACTTACCATGCCTCTATCCTTCACCGCACTACCCTGGCCCTCTGCTTGCACGGCAGCCAATCACGGACACGGCTGCTGGGTGTTCAGACTGGCGAAGGAGAGAGGCATGGTAAGTAAAGATTGGGGCACTTTCTGTGAATAATAGTTATGCGGTTGGGGCTGGGGGAAGGAGCAGAACATAATATAAAAAGGGTCTTATGGTAGGGGGAGGGAGACAAAATTGGGAGGGAGATAGTGGGGCCAGTAGTACGTTAAATTATAGTTTGGGGGGTGGACATGCCCTTTAAAGGGCATTTCCAGTCTAAAATAAACTTTTAATATTCTGGTAGAGGACCCCCCAAACCCCATTTTTGCAATATTTAGAAATCTCAAAGAGACATCTGAAGGGACTTACCTGACCCGGTCCCTCGACGTTCCTCCTCTGCTCAGTGGTTGACAGCCCTTTAATAAAACATGCTAGTGTTACTATGTAATATTAAATGCATATTAAAAGGGTATGTGAACAATTTTTTGTTTTAAGGGTGGAGATGCCCTTTAATTGAGCAATAAAACAACAAATAAAATTTAGTTTAGCTGATTCTCATAGAAGAAGAAACTAATAGATCAAAGGCACCTTAATTTTGATTATATCTTAGCAAGTTTACATTTTTATTACAGCAGTCTTTCTTTTAGGATATCACGTAAACTAGACCTTTGTAGATACGTGAGAAAACAATCGCTAGGATCAATCAAACTTAACATTGCTTAACTGCTTAAAGGGCATCTATAGTGGGAAAATTAACTTTTTTTTCTTTCTTTCTGTGTGTTCTATAATTCCCCACAACCCCCAGAGTGTCTTCACTTTTTTCAGATTTCCTCTCTGTCCTGAGATACATCAGTTAGAAGAATACGAGATTGCATTCCACTACTCCTACTTGGACTGTCAATCAAATCCCTGTGACCTGATCCCCCCTCCCTGCTTTGTAATGAACATAGCGATAAGAGCATTAGCAGGGGGAGAGAGGTAGCTTTGATGGTAGATATAAGGCTGCACTTGACCCCCCTTCTGAATAGCTTTCACTGATTGATGATGGGTCACAAAGTGAGAGCATAAACTGTACTATTCTCCTTCCTCTTCCGTGTCTCCAGGACAGCTTGCTTTCTATTGGCCACTGTGCATGGGTGTGTTTTTCAGGATGTTGAACTTTTAAATCCTACTGCACATGCTAAGCTTGTCAGTTAGCCGGAGTTGAGACATGGAGGAGGTAACAGAGGTGAGGGGGAAGGGGGTAGTGCTGCACACAGATCTGACACCATGGTTAAACAGAGTCACTGACAGAGATAGGATTAAAGCAGCACAGAGTACATGAATTTAACTTTGCAAAGGGGCAATGTGTTTTTTTCACTATACATGCCCTTTAAGATGTAATTAAAGTTCCTTGAATTTAAGAAAATATAATAGGATAGTTCCAGAGTAGGTATTGGGTTAAAGCAAATTTTCCTGACCAATAGCTCAGTCCCAGACAAAGGTCCTTCCTAACCTACAGGGGAAAATTTAAAAATGAAGAATGTTCCATTTTCTTTCCCACAGTTTTACCTTTAAACTTAACTGCTGGTACAGCCATGCTGTGTGTTTCACACATGGAGACATTGAACTTCATTCACAGTGCCACTCTCTGCTAACAAGGAAGGAAAGATACTTAGATACCGTACTTACTTGCTGTAGACTTGCTGTAGATCTTTGGTTTGGAATTACAAAGAAGCGAAAGTCATGCATTTATTGTTTATTTATTATTGAAGTTAAATATATGTATTTTTTTGGTTAGGAAAATCAGGATTTTTTTTTTAACCTAAAATGTTTCTTTAGATTTTTAAGTTCAGTTAAGCTTTGAAACAAATGTCAGAAATTGTAAAGCACAACAACAAAGAATAAAATTTACACATACTTCCTACTGATGAAAATAACTCTATAGTTTAAATTTACATGACATTTTTGCCATTAAATGATCAGTTAAATATAGTGGTTTTAGAATCTGAAGGAAACTAAAATATATTTCCGAAATGTAAGCTTATAATTAGTTGTTGGAGAAATTTGAGAATTAAAATTTGTAAGGTAGCTTGCATGTGCCATAGTCTATCTATAACTTGAGGTTGAGCTAAAGAGATCCTGCAGCTATGGTTTTTAAATTATTTATTTACTCCATGGCCATAAAAGAGATCCTGCAGCTATGGTTTTTAAATTATTTATTTACTCCATGGCCATAAAAGAAAGACTGAATCCCAGACGGGATTCACCCAGTAACCGCAGTGTGTAGGGGCCAAGACCGACCACAATGCTGACGAATGGCAGTAGTCGGCATTATGGTTGGTAGGGAAAGATGGAAAATGTAACTTACTTTAAGTAAAGCAAGCCAATACTATAGGTCCTTGTATGACCGCACAGCTGACCGATCCCCATACCACATATGGGCGATTGGTTGGATCCATGTGTACAATACCCACTACATGTACTCCGAAAGATACCAATGTGATCTGATGGCACAATGCTATAGAAATCGCATTTTTATGGCCACCTTTGTTGTATCTAGATGGGTACCTGCTATTTGAGGTTCAGGAGAGTGCAAACAGAGAACAATGAGCCATATTTAAAAACCTGTGTTATCACAAGTTTGCTATACCGCGGGTTATCGTTAATGTATAAATGTACGGCCGCGATCGAACATTTACAGCGAACGATCGTTATTCTACTAACGCTTGTAGAATATCAAGCGGTAGTAAAATACCGCAATGGTATTCTATGGGTGATTTTTAATCTATAATTGCAGTCATAGATTTACTTTAATTAACGATCGCCATAACAATCGATAAAGGCGTAGTATCCCTAAAAAGCGATCTGTGCCTTTATAAATATGGCCCAATGAAGTAATTGACAGTGGAATGCACTATGATTTTAAAACTAACATATTAAGGAAAAGTAAAAGGATATATTTCCCATATGTCTGGTTTTGTAAATAATGTTTCTATTTTCACAAAATTATATATTCAAAACACCTATCAGTGCTACATTAGTTACAAAGGAATGTGAATGTGCAGTCAGCCACAGCTAAGGGGGGAGAAACTGCTGTCAATTGATGCAGTGATGTACTATGTGTATGTTAAATACACTGCTTTCAAAATTCATTTTGATGACCTGTGCTTTCGCATAGTGATTTGGTTGTGTCAAACATTACAAAGTGTTTAAATGAATATTGTTTATATTTCATTTATTTTTTGTTCTGTTTGCATTGAACAAGCTTTTTATGGCTTATTTTCTGCATTGAGTATTCCCTTTCTAGCATTGGTTTTGTAAAAGTGTGATATTATCTAAAAGCAGAGAAAAACACCTTATAAGAGTTTAGCAGGGTTATTCAATAAAAGTTCTTATTTAAAATGGTGCTAATTTTGCCCCAGCCAATCAGATATTAGCTTTCAAATGTTAAATAAGATCTGATTGGTTGGGGCAAAATTAGCACCATTTTAAACAATAAGAACTTTTATTGAATCTCCCTGTAAAAGTATATTTCTCTCTACAAAAACAATAAATGTACTGTATATTACTGATATGTTTGTCACCTTTCTGACAGCTGTAAGCTGTTTGAGCTGTATTCTCACTTTAGTTACTTGCCCTATTTATTCCTACCTGTATCTTTAGTTTAAGCATCTACATATATTCTTAGGTTTCTGATCAATTCATTAATTCCACTTTTTTCATATTATATTACAAAAAGTCTGATTTAGCTGATTACAATTAAAATCTAGCTACATTTGCCCAACATTTGTCTGTTTGAGGACGTTTGGTACATGAACAATCTATTGAGAGGACTTTATTTCTAGAATGCTCAACATCCAACGTTACTGAAACGCTGCTCTGGCAGGTCCGTCCCCTCTCGTCAGCGACGAGGCCAATAGGAAGGCACGCTCTGCAACGAGCGTGCCTTCCTATTGGCCTCGTCGCACAAGGACAGGATGGGGCGGAGCCTGCCAGAGCAGCGTTTCAGTAACGCTGTGCTTTATCTTTCGCGAACCCAGGGGTGAGGACCTATCGGTTCAGGTCCTCACCCTGGGTAAAAGCTACTGACCTAAGAAGAGGAGCGGAGGGAAGGTGAGTATAATTGTCCTTTAAGTTTCCAGACAACATTGTCCCAATAGAAATAGCACAATCACAAATATACAGCAAGCTGTGTCTTATCTCTCCCTTTGCTGTGTCTGTTGGTTAATTTATGAAATAAACTTGTGGGTACTAAGTGTCAGCTCATGTATGCCACCTTTTTGTTTTTGTAGAAGTCCTGCCCAGTAAAGTGTACCCAGTATACTTCACAGTAAGCTATCAGCCAATCATATAACAGCACCGAGTGTGCAATCGCTTTGTGCTCATTGGGGCCCACTTGCTCTGCGATCCCTGTAATTTTCAGGGATCGCACCTACTGTGGCCAGTCCAATTGGTCAACACTAGCTTGCGTTTTTTAACACGCAATTGTATAAACAATATTTATAAACCTGTATTACCAATATAAGTATTTGGAAAGTAGTATGTTTTGATCATGCCCACCCTTGCACTGTTGCAGTTATTTCAATAAAAAAATAAATAAACAATATTTATGAACCTATATTAACAATGTACAGTAAGTATTTGGAAAGTAGTATGTTTTGATCATGCCCACCCTTGCTCTGTTGCAGTCATTTTAATAAAAAAAATAAATGGATAAAGTTAATAAAGTTAAAGTTAAGAGCTTCCTGTATTTAATAACGAATTTGCACCTTAGGGGTTAATCCAAATGGAATTTAACCCTAGTAGCACTGAAACAAGCACAAACCACAGTATTAAATACATTGGGCTGGTAAAATAAGGGGTTAAACTTGTGCTGATACTAGCTAGCGCAAATTTAAAGGGCAACAGTATAAAAAAAAAATAATATTACTCCCATTACATGTCCACACTTCCAGCAGCTAAAATCGCTTACTCATATTTACAACCGTGCTGCTCTCCCTTAGATATCACACGGCAAATATAAGTGCTAAATGCCCGCCTCCTAGACGGCCCAAGGCCATAGTTAACATATCACTTGCCATTGGCTGGCAGGAATGTCTGTTACAACCTCTCTCCTCCTCCTCTGCCAGTCAAACAAACTTGAACTGTTCAGTTGCTAGGACGTACAGCCTAGATTGCTTTGAGTGACAGTTAGAGGCAGACAGAATTGTTACACCCCCTTCACAGTGTGGCTAATTGAAGGCAGAGAGAAGCTCAAAATCAGGAAAAAAATATATGGGGAGGGCTGCATACCTTTAAAAAAAAATGCATTGTGGCAATACAGTTATCCTTTAACCCCTTCTTTAAGCCAACTGCTCGGATATCACAAAAGACTTGCTGAGCATGTGATCTGACCAATCAATCGGTAATTGCTGCCACCACACCGCATTTATGGCTACACTGATGCCACCCTCTTGACACTTTATGGCTACGCACACCCATGTCCTGACAGCTAAATGGTTAACACTACACCACTCACTCCAGCAGCCAACGGGTCAATCAGCATCAGTCCTTCAAAGCAGTCACAGAGTTAATTAGCATTTACACTAGCAAAACATTCCATACACTTTCATCCATACACTTCCATCCAAACACATATGAACTTACAAGAAGCTAACTGAGTTCTTTTAGAGCATCAAAGACAAAACCTATTAAATTTTAGATTTAATATTCCAAAAGGTGAGCAGTGCATATAATACAAAAAGAAAAAGAAAAAAATGACATACAATATAGGTACAAAAGGTTATATAAAATAAAAAGATTCACAGTCCCTAACTACTCCCTAGAAGAAGTCCTGTGTCTCAGGGCCAGAAGGAAACATATAATCCATACCAATTTAGCATGTCCCCTCAGTATGAACAAAGTTAAAGTGGTAACAGTGATTTTTTTAAGCCCCTTATTGTAACCTACCCCTCCTGGGCTATGCATGAGTTGGGAGTGTCCAGAAAATGTCCATATTTACAACTTGTCCCAATCATTCATTCCCCCTCAGTTAGGCAGATTCTAAATAACTTAAAGGAATAGTTCACTCTCAAATCGAACTATTCCTTTAATATTCTGAAGATCAGGAGGTAAGACACTGCTCCTTAACCTCCCGATCTTCAATCAGTATATTAAAGGAATAGTTAAATTTGAGAGTGAACTATTCCTTTAATATATGTACATTGTACTGGGATATAGACCACATATTCTTCTTCTGTAGTAATTATGGATACCAAACACGACCGTGTTAATACATATTTCCCAAGATATTAATAACTATCCTGGCAAGGGAATAAGGTCTCCATGTTGGGTATCTTTTTAATGGGCATGCTTTCCCATTCATGAATATAATATTGGTTTCTGCATCACATATTCCAATATATTTTTATTTTATACATATGGCTGTCCTTAAGATGACCTCTTGGTAACCAGCAGACCTCTGATTGTAGAGAATTCCAGATACATGGTTCGGCCCCACATTTTCTAGAAGAGAAGTTCTGGCTCCATGCTTCACTAACCCTAACATAAACACTGGGGACTGTTTCCAAGGTGGAATGGCATTTTTATTGGTCCTTGGACTAAGAACTAATACCAATAGTTAACCCATTCATGCCAAGTCACTACACACTGTCCTGACAACACCCGAGCAACTGGTGCAATGAGGATGTTAAAACTTGTGCTAGCACAAGTTTAACCCCTTCATTGTGCCAAATGCCCGGGTATCGCAAAATACAGCTTTACAAGTTGTTTTCCTGTGTAATATTTTATTTTATCTAATCTTATGCTGGCCATACACTATACAAACGTCTGATCAACTTTAACATCTAGCTGCCCAATGGTTCTTACCTGCAAAGTTCCCAGGCTGGATTACACTTTACAATTGATATTACAGTTGTAACGTTGGTCGTAAGTGGATTGGGAGGACTTCATTGGAATATAGCTGCTAAGTTACTAGTGTTTGGGCATCTTAAACTTTAAATTAAGATGCAGTGTATCAATCAAAAAAGCAATTCAGATCAACATGTTAGAGGTCCTGGGAACAACTCATATCCATGGTTTGCTGTTGCCTTAGGGAGTTACTTCAAACTCTACACTAATCATTTAAGGCTTGTTCCTATCTTTGGGCTTTTATTGTCACATAAAGGGCTTGCGATCCCTGAATACCTTGGCCTGCTTTAAAGTCTGCTTGTTCGGTATGATCTAAAATTCCATCAGGCTATTTTTTCTGCTTTTTGGCAGTATTTTGTCTGTGTGCACATCCTGATTGACATGAATGTTCATAGATACAGAACGTGTGCTTGTTCTGAATTAATTCAACTTGCATATTACTTGAAGAATTGAAGAAACCCCCATTGCTAAGGCAATGATGTATTTCTTTCACTTTCATTATGTGTCCTTAATCAGAGCATGAATTCACACTAGACGTGGCAATACTTTATGCTTGGCTTCTCTTGTTTTTGCTAAAATCTTCTGACATGATTAATTCTTTTTTATGCTTATGTCTTGTAGCGGAAACATTATTTGCAGCTAGGCAGGCTATATATGTCTTTTTATCATTTGATAGGACCCTTATCTTATCAATATATACAATTATCTGTGTGTTTGTGAATGTTCAATCTGATAATCCAGAAAGGAGAAATAATATTAAATTATCTATATTATTTTGCAATCAACCTGACTATTTTGTAGCAGATACTGGAAATCACTGTCTCTCAGTTTGGCCATTGTCTTCTTCACATTTTTATTTTCTTGCTTCGGTCCTTGCATTTCTGTCAAAATGTATAGGTTCGTACACACGCATGATGTGTGCACCGAGCCATGACCCCCGACCACGACGCATTTGAACCTTTCTTCAGTACAATTTTCTAAAAAAAGTTATGCCATACCCTTTGAATAATATACGGTACATAGAAAGTAGAAAACAAGTATACAAACAAACATTGAGCCTTTTCTGAGCTCTACTTAAAAAATGTAATGGGTTATCTTTGTTATTGAATAACATTAGCGTATCCAAATGAACTACCAAACTACTTGGGGACCTTGACTTGAGTGACATTTTGACTGCTGTGGGTTCCTCATTGGGAAAATAATGCTGACAGTGGTAAGTAAGCGAAAATAAACAAATGAAATTCTTCAGGCCTGAAAACTGCACAAAAGTATATCAGTAGGCTCAGTGTTTTGTATTGAGTTTTTAGGAGCTACCAATGTAGGTGGTGGTGGTATAAAATTTTACATATAGGAAAGGTGTATATGTATACGTGTCATTTCTCATCTAATTAAAAAATAATAATTAAAAAAATGATTAAAAGTCATTTCTGCAAGTCAGATGAATGGCTCTATATCATTAGGCTGTATTGCATGTTATTATGCCAGTTGTTTTCAACACATGTATTAGCCACAGGACATGTAGAAGAAACTTTGCATGTCTCCCCCCATTTCTCTAGAAATGCTAGGAATGAGAAATTGTAATTTATTCCTTTGGCTATTTCAGCAATACTGTTTTTACAGCATTAGGCTGTGAATACCTTCTGTTTCAAAGAAGGCTCTTTTTCATTTTACATAAACTCAACGTGCATATATGCTCCAACCAAGTACCATCCCAGAACAGGTTCCTAATCCTGGAACAAACTGGGTAGCTTAACACTACATAGTATAAGATATAAATATATAAAATAAGTACTTGGAATACCATAAATAAAAACAAGAATATCACTTTAATCTCAGTTCCATTTAAGAACTAATAAATATAATACTAATATAATATCAAAGTAAAGTCCATTTATATATTATAGTCTCTGGTTAAATGTCCATACTGTGTATCCAAAAAAGATATATAATAATATAGAAACCAAAAATCCAAATAAACATATATATAACAAGGTCAGAACTGCAAGATGACAAAAACACCTCACCATTACCAAACGGTAAATACAGCCAGTAACTCACGGACACTCCTTTAAGACCCAGACCTCTGTACTCCATGCTGGTCAACCTCCGTGACTTAAGAACCGCTGGTCCCTGTTGTCACCGATCTTAGCTCCCATCTTTGGCTGCCCAACTGGTACTGTTCCTGATCCTAGACTGGGAACTGTTTATTTCTTTTTTGATACACAGTATGGACATTTAACCAGAGACTATAAAATATGAATGGACTTTACTGGAATCGACTTTCTTCTTGTACAGTAGCATTTATATATTAGTATTATATTTATATGATATTTATATTTATACAGAGTTGGCACTCTGGTTTTGCATTTAGCTTGTGGAATACTGTAAAAGTCTTATTAAAGATATAGCTTTCCTAAGAGCTTCCATGGAAACCTGGTAAATTCCCAGAAGTCTTTGTTCCTTATTTGCATATATATTATATGTTATAGTTCACTAAGTGTTCATATTTGATTATCTTAAAGGGAACTTAGATTAAAAGAATATTCTTGTTTTTATTTATGGTATTCTTAGTACTTATTTTATATATTTATGTCTTTTTTAATTTTATGCTCTGTAGAGGGCTTTTCACGCCTTTAAGCCAATGTTATTATCCCAGTGGTTCTCTACACATGCATTAGCCACAGGACATGTAGGAGAAACTTTGCATGTCTTTGCCCATTTCTCTGGGAATGAGAAATCATAAATTATTTTTTGGTTATTTAAGCAATGCTATTTTTATAGCATGAGGCTGTGAAGTACCTTCTGTTTTAAGAAGGCTCTATTTCATTTGTATGTTCTGTGGAGGGTTTTTTGTTCCTTTAAAGCCCTCCTCACTTTAAGCTATATAGTTGACTGGTATCTTGTGCTCCCAACTCCTACCTCTAAGCGATCCCAGAATAATTCCTTTATTCCTAAGGCTTCTCTTCTTCTTTCCCATCATTCAGTGGTGGGCATCCTTAGCTCCATGCATGGCCATGAAGGAAAATGGAGAATTTATGAAAATTAGTAAAACAACACCCATTCTGTTGTTGTTAAATGTATCTGTTCAGGTCCTTTTAGCATGAAAAATCACTGGATATTTAGTTTTTTTAAAAGGCATGTCAACCCCCACCAACCAACTAAAATTTGAACTTTTACCCCCCAAATCCTAGACCTTGCTAGGATAAAAATGCTGCCAGACACTCATAAGTATACTTATACTCAATCCCTCACTTGTATCTCACTATTCCCTACTACATACCTTTTCCGTGCACTAGCAGCAGCACGGCACACATGCTGTGGGAACAGCACACACGGACCTGACTGCAGTCGGCTGTGCTGCCATAAACAGTACGAACAGATTGATTCCCTCTACTCAAAGTAAAGTGAGCCAATACTGGCCGACGGAATTTTCCATCCTTCCTGACCGATTGGAGTGCCACCTACAATTGTTTGTCGGCACTCCGACCGGTCGGCAACAGCCCCTACACACTGACAATAATAGGTAAATCCTGTCATTCCCCAATGGGATTTACCCATTATCGTTTGTGTGTATGGCCACACAATTACTGAGTGATTTAGGTTTTCACCCTAGGCACTATGCAGGTATGGAATTCGGGAAAAGGTAAGTAAAATTGTCCTTTTAATCTTTTCTCATTGATTGAAGTAAGAAAAGAAAAAGATTTGTCAACATCTTACTTTGTGAAGTGCATAATGTAAACATACAAAGAAGATGAGAGAAGTGAGCAGATATTATTAGTATTCTAATGTGAAACACAGAATTCTTGTTTAACATACAAAGGTACAGTGCGTTTCTAGCTAATTCACCATCAGGATGAGAAACAACTTTGTCATAATTATTCTAAGTCAGATTTTTATAATTCAGTGGTGTGATACCTTTTTCAACATGATATTGTTATCCCTTTTGTCCAAGTAACTCTCTGGTTGCTGAAGAAATGTTTCTTAACAGTTTTAGTATCTCTTAACCATTGTTAAATATTCAGAGGACATGTTGTTCAAAACTACTTTACAAAGCTCATCTTCTATAATAATTATTGTTGCATTAGCAGCATTTATACTTTAAGGACCATCACAATTTAAACATTTTATAGGATTAGAGGTATAGTTCACACATTAGTTCACAGAGGATGCCGAAAAGGCTAATCTGCTAAATCGTTTTTTTACATCGGTTTTAACTGTTGAGAATCCTTGTCCTTACAGTAGGGATTGTAATAATATGCAGGGAATAAATGAAGAGTATTCACATTGGCTAACAGAGGATATGGTACGGAAACAATTAGACAAAGTGAAAGGGTATCTCCACTGCTAAAAGTCACCTGGGTTGTAAGGATAGATATGTGTAAGGTGGAAATGTACCTGCAGTATCCTGTGTCTGTGAGCAGTAGTTTAGAAGAAATCCAATGAGTTTGTCCCAGAACGCTGTGGATGGTGCAGGTCCGCCCACTTTCATTGACTGCCTGCATGTAAAATGTCCGACGCGCGGTTTCCTTTAGTGCATGCGCAGAATGTGAGAGGATCCGTCGGGACTGCTGTCTGGTCGATTCTACACACGCACGCACACACACACTCCAAGCTACTGAGTTCACTGCTAAATGGAGGAATAATCACATGACCATCACAGCAGCTTGCTGACCTCACTAATTAATGGAGGAGTAATCAGGTACTACCTTTTTTCTCTCTCCCACTCCCTCCCATACAAGATTGCCTCATATTCCCAGCATCCCCTATGAAATCAATCTTAGAGTTAGACACAAACAAATCTTTATTAAAAACAACACAAGTTCCCCTGTATTTGTTACAGTAGTGTGGGAAGAGGGTTTAACTTTTCCTCCCGTCTCTCTCTGCATAATCAGCTGGAAAAATGAACTTAGAGAGTCAGGGAGGAAAGGATTTCTTACTGCAGCCAAGTGGGTGTGTCTGCTACTGCAATCCAACTTGTGACACTCCCAGCATCCCCTCTGAAATACACCTTGCCTTAAGGTTGGCATCTCTCATTTTATTCTACAGAACCCATCATTAAAACTAAATTTTCAACCTCAATTTTTGAATGCTAGTTAACAGACAGCTGTTTCTGCAGTTTCCAGCTTTTACAAAATTGTTTCCGGAACCAGATACATAGTAACATCACTCAGTGAATCTCTGAAGCCCACCTTTATCTCCCTTCCTGCTAGAACTGTCAATTAACTACTGTTTAACCTGCCTGTTACCCTCTCATCACCCGGATCAGATCACAGAGCTATAAATGCTATAGATTATTGCTTTACAATAAGGTTACATGCCACTTTTTAGCTTTAATTTTTTTCTTAGATTATTAATGAATAACTGCTGGCCAGGCTTTATTTATCCTGAACAAACTCATAGTATCTCAAATAAACTACTGAGATATATGATATCTTCGATAATGTACTGTGTTCAACAGTTTCCCATTAACGCTAGATGGATACAAGTATCTAGAAAACACATGTTGAGATATAGTTCCCTCTGCTTCACAGAGCTTACAGTCTAGTCAACTCCTAAATGGCATTAAGATATAGAACTCAGTCAAGTGGTTTTCAATCTACCACAGGCATTGCTGGCTCACGTTATTTTGGAGGCTGAGTTCCCTCATTTAGCTATCTTGCAATAACAGCAAAAATGACAAGAAGCAACAGCTTCATCACATAGGAAAGCATTAGCAGACAGAAAAGCAGATTGGGATATGAGTTAAGTAGATGCAGATAGTTCCCCATTCATCTAACTTGCATAAATAAAACAGTTAATATGTAGTCTGTCTGATTAATGTTACTAATGTTTAGAACAGCACAATCTGCTGCATTTATACTTGGAAGAAAATGTTTTATCTCCTGCTCAACATATTTTAGAATAAAAATATCCATTGGTGTCTTTCAATTATTTGTGGACAGATGCCTGAAACATGTTGCTGAGCTAGAGTCTAAGGTGTTAAAGATAAATCTGTAATCCATCCTGAAACATAGCACACTATATGAGTTTCTAGCGTGTCGTCAGAGGTTAGAGGGAAAGGGTAAAGAGAAGCTAATCAGGAATGAAATGAGATTAAAGGCTGTCTAATTTTACAGCAACTGTGATCCATCAGGCACTGTGAAAGTGACAGTGGAAATGAATGATGGAGACAGACAGGTGGAGCTGTACATTCAACTGATTTATCCTCAATGCACTGGGCCTTATTTTATTGAGTGATCATGACCGCATTTATCATGACTGTCATCTAGCCCACTTCCCTCCATTTAAAAAGGTCCCTTTAGTAGAAAGTGTAAGGAAGTAAGGAAGAGATGGATTCAAAACAGATTTCCAAATCTCATACCAATACTTTATAAACTCCAGCAATACAAGAATTTCTAACACTATCATACAACAGTTGCACGGGTAATAAACATGTTTTTATGATAAAGATAGCATTTTATGATACGAGAATTTGGAGCATTTTTATATAGGAATAATGTTTAAAACAGATTAACTTTTGGCATAAGGCGAAACATGGTAATTTTCACTTGTAAACAAAGCCATAATATGTTTTAAGTAAATATGCTGGGGGAGGGGCTTAAAGAATGACTAGACTAGATCTCATACCTCCCATCCCATGGCCATTTTTAGCATAAATAAAGAAATGACACATTTCATGCATAATATCTCCACGCCACAAAAACACAGACAATGGAACATTACTTTTGGAGTAAACTACAGCAAAAATGCTTTACTGCAACTTTAGTATAAAATGCAGATTTCATTCTGCTTTAAGAATTTATTTTGGGTATTGTTGATTTTGAAAACATGATAATATAATTATATGAGAGTGCACTACCTTTGATTGTTGTTATCTTTTAACAGATGTTCAGGGAGATTCAATAAAAGTTCTTATCGTTAAAATGGTGCTAATTTTACCCCAACCATCAGATCTTAATTAACATTTGAAAGCTAACATCTGATTGGTTGGGGCAAAATTAGCACCATTTTAAACAATAAGAACTTTTATTGAATTACCCTCGTTATCTTTTAACGGATGGTGCTAAGGATCAATCTACATACCAACCAACACGAATAGGGAAGGAAAAGGACCTTCCTATGTGTCCTTAATAAGCACTCTCACACTTGCTATCCATAATAAATCTGTGCCAATAAATTGATTTGTTTATTTTGGATGAAGTGTAAGAGTGCGTATTAAGGATACTAGGAAGGTCCTTTTCCTTCACTATTTGTGTTGGTTTGATTTTTAAAACATGTGTAACCTGTAAAATAATAGTAAATAAGTATAAGGGTCGATCTTACAAATTTAAAACTAGAGGACACAAGGAAATATATATAAAAGAAAAGGCCATATAAAAAAAAACACGGTAGTGATTTTATACAGGTCATGGAACTAAAATGCTAGATCCTCCCCCATGGGAGTACAGCAGATAAGAGAATACTTACTGCAAATTCCTGATCCATTCCTGTCTCCTTCCCTGAGCAAAGTATGTGCCACCTATGAGAGGACACACCTTTTCTGTGCACAAGTTCCCATAGATTGGACCATCTTGAATCATAAGTTTTTTCTTTGTCTGCTGTACTCCTAGTGGTGAGACCTAGCATTTTTTCTGTCCTCACTCTGGTATATACGGACTATTTAAACACTTCCCCCTTCTTAATATTTCGTTTTTTTTTCTTCCCTACACGATTGGCTAGGTGAGATACAGGTATTGTGCTCCTCAATTGCCTTATACAAGGGACTGTTACATGAGTATTTAACCACCGCTGCAGCTTCTTAGTACTGAAAAGGGGATGAACTTCTGAACATGTCACTCACAAAGCTCAGCAACTTTTGAAATATTAACTTTTGTATGGTAAATGCAAGAATCCGGGTGTTACTATCTTAAGTATTTGTATTAATCTAGCTACATGTAAGTAATATTTAATATATAGATGTAAAGTAGGGAATGGGATGAGTCAGGGTTGCGTACCCCTTGGGTTAGTGATGAATTTTCCTTGTTTGCTTTGGCAGGGGGGAGAGAAGAAGGAGTTCACTAAGCATATGCTTGTGTTGTGTTTTACAAAGCATTTTTTTTCAAGCTAGAAACCTGCAGATATAGCTATCTGTTAGTTAGCAATTAAATAATTGATGTTATTTATATTTTAGCTTCGGTTTTTCTTTAATGTTAACATTTAATGTTTAATGTATTTTATGGGGGGTAGGTCTTCTATAGAAAACAAATATAGCTGCCAACCATTGCTGTATTAGTGCAAAAGATAATAATACAGGCGCTATTCCATCAACTGTTACTCAAACCCTGGGGGTATTGGAGGTCAGATAAAAATTTAAATTCCCTAGATTTTATTCTCCTTAATTGCTTAATGTGAAGGTAGAACCCCCATTGAAATGTCTGACATGGGGGGTGAGATCCCTTAAGGCAGCCCTTGGTATGTCATTTCTGGGGGTAATGCACCCTGAGCTATCTGATTAGTGTTTCAGGAGTGTACCACATATTTCTCAAGTTCTTCCCCTTGAACCAAACAATCAGATGGATCAACAAGCTTTAGGGGTAGCCACTCAAATGTCTTTTCAGATTTCCTTTCCATGGCATTTAATACAAGGTACAGCACGTTTTCTTTTTTTATGTGTTCTGGTGTGGGGTGGGTGGGGGTTGCTGTGAGCAAATGTGTCAGTTTGCTTCATGGAGAGGCACCCCTGGGCACAATGTTAAATAGCAAACCTTACAACCTTACGTGGGTTTTATTAAAAATTGTATGTTGTGCCCCAATTTGTATGTATGAATGCATATTTTTATTTATATTCTGTCACTTGAATACAAAGCACGTTCATTTTACCAGTATAAAGGATACACACAGGGAATAGTGGTAATAGTGAAGTAGAATCAACCATACCAGGTTAGAGAATTGATACTTCTTCCTGACTTACACTCTCTAGTACCAGAACACAATGTCCTTTAGTAATGTGTTTGTTTTTGATGTGCAGTTTTAAAGTAATGTATATGCGTAACTGCACAGAACAGATGTTTCTATACCATGATTAAAATAAATATCCACCTTTGATTTTGTGTAATTTGCAAAAAGCACAAATCAGTAGCATTTGATTTTTCCATGTTTAATGGCATAGTGTTAGTAATGTTATTAGCCACTAGATGGAGTTCCTCACTCTCAACTGTGTGACACGATTTTTCTTACCTTGTTACTAGGATGGTAGTTTAGGAAATACTGTGCATAAACATTTGTATAAGAACAATTAGAATGTTGTTTCAAAATATACTAAACCAGAACATTTTTTCATAAAATTATTTATTTTAAAGTCCACGACAAACAATCTTTTTTAAAACCCGATCTCTTTCAGCACAATAAATTGGATCGAACTTCCTTTTATTAGATGTGATTAAGCTTATTAACATTTCACAACTCAACTAGCTCAGTTGCTTGTCGTAAGCAAATTCAAAGTAATTAGCTCACAAAAAGTAATTTGCTCTATCTGAAACTGGAAGATTAAATGACTACAAGATATTTTATTGCAAGTTATTGAATTTGCTAAATTTATTAGCTTTTTAGTTTCCTTATTGAGTAGATATTAGCAGCCTATTTGATTTCATTTCTTCACTCACATTTGAAATAATAATTATGATTTGTAGGATTTTAAAATTTCTTGTGTTCCGTTTGCAAACTTAACAAGAAGTCTATGGAAGGCGAACCTTGATTGGTAGGCCCTAAAGGCTAGCACATACTTAAAATACGCCCATTAAAAGATGACTACCTCTATTCTGGTGCCACCCCTCGCGCTGAATAGGAAATGTTAATTACATAGAGCAGAGATCCCAACCTGAACAATGTTCAGGTTAGGTAATAGGTAATGCCCCATTCTAATTGTGGTTCAGAAGAACTCTTAAATATTTAAGGGATTTTTTAGATAAACTGACTTGAGGTTTAGTTTATGAAAGATGTTCACCAGTTAGAATGACTTGTACATAATCTTAGCAATAAATACCATGGAATGCGGTTCAATATACATAAATAGCAATTTCTAATCTTACACATTCTAACAAGAAACAACAAATTATTGCCCTTCAGAATGTAACAGGTACACACAGGCCAAGAACTAGCTGGTCTGTCTAATTGAACGTTCATCAAACGTTGGAAAAACTTTTTAGACCGGCATTAGTCTGTCACCCAAAATATTTCGCCTTCCAACCCTGTAAACATGTCGATTAGAAAGATGCCCGAGCCACATGCATGACAAACAGCCATTTTGGGCAGTAATCGCCTATGTCAGATTTATGAACAATGACCAAGCAAAATCCATACATACACACGCAACAATCATGCTTTTGATGTGTGTACAGAGCTTTAGTTTGCGGTATGATTGTCGTGTTGATGGAGTTTAAAGTTCACCTCACCCCAATTAGCTAATTACAAGTCTGTGTTCACCTTGGTAGTATGGTGGAGCATCACCAACAAGTTATTTTAAATTACGGCTTGGCAGGGAGGAAGCATGTGGTGCGAGCCCAAGTACTGTATGACTACATTCCTGTTTTAGATCTTAAAAATAAAGTATTAAAAATATTAAGTTTGCAAATAACAGGGTAAAATGCAAAAGTTGTAACACTCTTGAAACCAAGCAAAACACATTTCCTGCAGCCTTAAATATTTTACATTTGTTTGTCTCCAACCTGCAGTCCGGTCAATATTTGTATCATATATTAATCAACATACACGCATTACATTAAAAACGAGTAATTACCCATGGGTGGAAGGCATTTTGCTGTTATGCAAGAGTAGAAAGCATATCACCAATTCTAAAATAGAACTATTGGAACCATTAATCACAGAGCAGGAATATAGCAGTTCTGTATGATCATCCTTAGAACGCATAGACAGCTAAATTAGGTCTTCTCCAGTGATGTACAAAAGTCGAAAAAAAACTGTTCTTTTTATTTCTATTAATAAAATTTGCATAACTAATCTTTGAGCTGAACCTTCAGACAGATATAAAAAATGAAAATAGGAAAACCCATGTTTCTTAGCATTGAAATTAAGCTAGAAATTTTGTAATAATAAAAGAAGTAAACAATACATTAAATCTATTTGTAAGGCCAGTCACTCTCTCTCTGGGCATTGGGAACTTGGTGTTTCCAGAACATGAGTGTTTTTATGTTTTTTAGACTAATGAATTGGTGGCCAGCAATGCTTAAATTGTGGTGAAGACATCACCTCTGGGGAGTAATAATGCAAATATTTATTTGACAAATTATATCTGATAAGCATAATATTCACTAAACATATTTTTATGAATTATTTCCTAACCACCAATTTAAACGTTAAATCTGAAAACATTGTGCCCCCCCCAGGTTCCTGTACATTTTATACTAAACATATGTCCTTGATATAGGTGCAAGGGTACAGGGATTTTTAATATCTGCATTGTAGACTTAGTAATGAAATAAATCCATGTATAAGACTGTCCATACAAGCTTCAATTTTATTTGCAGGTGAAATCACTTTTCAAATCTTTATCTTCGAATCTGACAAAATCACCCCCCCAACTTACGATTGATTAAATCCCTAATTTTATTTTGGGCAGTTTATGGATCAAAGGCTGGGCAGGTTGGAAATTTTTTGCTCATGTATTGCTAGCAAAAACTGTTTACAAGGTGAAGACTTATTATCACTGAGAGTAGAAATAAAGCATGTGCCTGGTGATACTGACTTAAGATCACCATTCCTGGGTTTGAATTTTCTGCAAACTTTTGCAGATGTTCACTGCTATAACACGTTCTCATCCCTTTAATGCCCTGCCTGTCCAATCACAGAATCCAGAAGAAAATCAGAATGGAGATGAGAAACAAAATGGAGATATGTAACTTAGGGCAGTATTTATAAACACACGGTATCAGAAAGATCCACAGGTTAAGCCACTAGACGGCCGTGGATAAATACCCCTGTGGATTTTGGAAGAAATTATTGTCTGGGTCAACAAAAATGTATAGACAGTAACTTCTATTTAATGAAATTATAATGGAATAATACTTTCAGACTAATTTATCTAGGGGTGCAAGCAATATTTGGAGTAAAATTCACGCTAACCTAATCAAAGGTAGCGCAACTTTAACTCCAATTGTGCACTGGCTCATGATAGCAAATGCGGTATTAAATTTGCACAGGGAGATTTACCTGGACGCGATTGTTGCTTTGGATAAATTTCTGCTCAAATGTTAAAGTGTCCTATTCCACAGATAGTCATAATAAGTTAAAATATAGGCTTGGATGATAGTGTGTCAGCTTCCTAACCAGTCATTCTTTGGTTGCCATCCTCAATATTTTTAAACTGCTGAGCATTGGCAATGATGAATATATTTAAAATACACTGAAATACATTAGCATTTCAGCAAGTTGGAGCTGGAGTCAGAGGTGCCATAAACTGAGGAGTCGAAGTCAAAAGATTTATTATGTACTGATTTCACAGCCCTGCAAAATACTTTTAATTTCTCAGTAGACTACAGTTAGAAGAGTCAGAAGGTTTATGCTCAGAATTCTTTCCTGGTCCAACCAATGATAGTAGCAAGTAAACAACTGATCATACACCTCATAACCTTCACACATCATGATTTTTAAAGCACATTCTATGAATATTCATTTATTTTAACATTTATTAGACAATAAATGCAAATACTGTTGCGTTTTCCAATACCTTCATTGACCTTACACTCTCATTTGCCTTACAGGCTAACCCACTTTCTTTTCTCTTACGATGTACAATTTCCCAAATGAAAAAAACATCAAAGCTATATTTTCTTTTCCTTATCAGTGACAGCACACCATGCTAAAATGTAGCAACATAAAAAGGAGACAACATGGCAGCCCCCATGGGTAAGAGCATTATGTACTTAGTAACTAGTAATTAAGGTTGAATAAAGACATAAGTCCATCAAGTCCAACCTATTCACCCCCCTTTTTTTTACCCTACCTAACAGTTTGATCGAGGAAGGCAAAAAACCCCAGCTAAAAAGGGTGAAAAAATTATTTCCTGACTCCAAACAGCACAGAAAGTATCCCTATCACCAAATCTATATGCATTAATACCAGTAATTCTCAATATTTTTTAGTTTTAGAAACGTATCCAGGCCTTTTTTAAAGCTATTCAATGAACTTGCCATTACCACATCTGCTGGAAGACAGTTCCACAGTTTCACACCGTTCTCCACTGTAAAGAAACCCCTCCTAACCTGAAGATGAAACTTCTTTTCTTCCAACCTTAAAGGATGTCCACGTGTCCTCTGATATGACCTGTTAGTAAACAATGCACCAGAGAGTTCATTGTATGGGCCATAATTATTTGTATAAGGTTATCATGTCCCCACCGCAAACGTCGCTTCTTCAATGTAAACAGCCCTACTTGTCTAATCTGCCTGCATATTTAAGCCCCTCCATTTCTTTAGTTGCCCTTCTCTGAACTGCCTCAATTTCCAAGATGTCCCTTTTGTATATGGGATTCCAAAACTGCACCGCATACTCCAAATGAGGCCTTACCAGTGCCTTGTAAAGAGGGTGTAAAGAGGGAGAATATATTTTTCTTCTCTTGAATCTATTCCCCTTTTTATACAGACAATATCTTGCTAGCTCTAGCCGTTGCTACCTGGCATTGTTTGCTATAGCTAAGTCTGTTATCTACCAGAACCCCCAAATCTTTTTCCATTACAGATGCACTTAACACAGATGTTATTTATGGTGTAGTTGGCACAGGGATTATTAAATCCTAAATGCATCACCTTACATTTATCAACATTGAATCTCATCTGCCATTCTACTGCCCAATTTGATAATCTATCTAGGTCTGCTTGCAGCACTTGCACATCATTGGAATTTTTCCCAAGCTCTGCATAGTTTAAGTCATCAGCAACACTGAGACCTTGCTCTCAATGCCCCCTTCTAAGTCATTTATAAACAGATTAAACAGAAGCGGCCCCAGTACAGAACCCTGAGGCACTCCGCTTAGAACGAACTTTAGCCCCCATAGATGTAGATCCATTAACCACCACTCTCTGTTTGCGGTCCAATAACCAGTTCTCTATCCATGAACAAATTTTTCTTCAAGACCAACAGTCCTCAGTTTATACATTAGTCGCCTATGTGGCACAGTATCAAAGCTTTTGCAAAATCCAAATATACACATCCACTGCTGTGCCTGAATCTAACTTCTTACTCCACTTCTTCATAAAAAACAATTAAATTTGTCTGGCATGATCTATTTCTCATAAATCCATGCTGACTACTACTAATAAGATGATCTCTGGAGACAAAGTCAGGATATGATCCCTTAAAGGGTATGTCCACCCTAAATTCAAAATTTTAATATGTGATCCCCCCTGGGCTCCCAGCCCCAACCGCATTAATTTTATTTTTAGAAAGCCCCCCAAACACTACTTACCTCCCCCTTTCCTGCGCCGCGCTCCCGGCCCTCTGCTTGCTAGGAAATGCAAGCAGAGGCGGGACCGGCAGCCGCGTCTGTGATTGGCTGAGCGGCACCAATCACGGACCAGCTGCCGGCAGCTCACTTCCGCGTTGGAAAGCGAGAGGTAGTAACAGATTCGGGAGCTTCTAAAAATAAAATTTATGCGGTTGGGGCTGGGGGACATGGGGGAAGCGGACATAAAGGGGTTTAAACTAGGGGGAGGGATAGCAGAACGGGAGGGAGGGAGGGGGGAGAGACTGCAGTACGCATGGCAAAATCTACCTGAGGCAAGGTAGGAGGCAAGCCCTGCTAGCCTCCTGGTGGGCAGTTTTTGGCACTTTGGGGGGGCTACATGAAAACCCTATGGAGGTGTGAGGTAAGGTTAACAACACTACATGGTGGGGCCAGTAGTTGGGGGGATAATAGTTTTGGGGGTGGACAGTTTCAATCACCTTCCCTACCACTGATGTTAGGCTTACAGGTGTATAGTTTCCAGGCTGTGAACGACTACCTTTTTTAAATATTGGTATTACATTGGCTTTTTTCCAATCCAGCGGCACATCCCCAGACAAAAGCGAATCTAAAATGATGAGAAACAGTGGTCTAGATAGAACTGAACTAGCTCTTTTAAAATCCGAGGATGCAATCCATCTGGTCCTGGCGCTTTATTGATATTAAAGGTATCTCCACTGATGGAAAAACGTTTTTTTTTTTTTTTTCCCTATATGAAAGTTCACCTTCCCCAACCCCCCTCCTACCTTTTTTTCCCCAAAATTCAGCTCTGTTTATTTGCAGCACCTCTGCAGTGTGTAGCTCCTGGGGGTGTGTCTGCTACTGTGCTGGGCTGGCTGTCAGTCAATGTGCATCATCACATGCATATTGATGATTTCTGCCACACCCACTTGACCCCAGTGATGCCTGATGTAAACAAAGCCTTTCCTTCCTGTCTCTATGATTCACAGTCTCTCTATGATTCCTGTCTCTATTCACAGCTGATGTGCAGGGAGAGACAGAGGGGGGAAGTTACAAGGTTCAGCCACACACTTTATGTAAGGAGACTTTGTTTACAATTGCAAAAGTAATAGAATATAATTGCAAAAGGAATCAAATGGGGGGGGGAGGTGTTGTGTGTTTGTAAGGGAGACAGAAGTGTATTTCAGAGGGGCTGTGCTGGGATTGTCACAAGTTGGATTGCAGGGGGATTCTGGGAGACAGAAGGTGTATTTCAGAGGGGATGCTGGGAGTGTCACAAGTTGGATTGCAGGGGGGGATCTGGAGACAGAAGAGTGTATTTCAGAGGGATGCTGGGAGTGTCCACAAGTTGGATTGCAGTAGCAGACACACCCACTTGGCTGCAGTAAGAAATCCTTTTCCTCCCTGACTCTCTAAGTTTCATTGTTCCAGCTGTTATGCAGAGAGAGCCGGGAGGAAAAGTTAAACCCTCTTCCACACTACTGTAACAATACAGGGGAACTTGTTGTTGTTTTTAATAAAGTTTGTTTTGTCTAACTCTAATGATTTCATAGGGGATGCTGGGAATATGAGGCAATCTTGTATGAGGGAGTGGGAGAGAGAAAAAGGTAGTACCCTGATTACTCCTCCTTAATTAGTGAGGTCAGCAAGCTGCTGTGATGTCATGTGATATTCCTCCATTTAGCAGTGAACTCAGTAGCTTGAGTGTTGTGTGTGCGTGCGTGTGTAGAATCGACCCAGACAGCAGTCCCGACGGATCCTCTCACATTCTGCGCATGCACTAAAGAAACCGCGCGTCGGACATTTTACTGAGGCAGTCAATGAAAGTGGGCGGACCTGCACCATCCACAGCGGTCTGGGACAAACTCATTGGATTTCTTCTAAACTACTGCTCACAGACACAGGAACTGCAGGTACATTTCCACCTTACACATCTATCTTACAACCAGGTGACTTTTAGCAGTGGAGATACCCTTTCACTTTGTCTAATTGTTTTCCGTACCATATCCTCTTTAGCCAATGTGAATACTCTTCATTTATTCCCTGCATATTATTACAATCCCTACTGTAGACAAGGATTCTCACAGTTAAACCGATGTAAAAAAACGATTTAGCAGATTAGCCTTTTCGGCATCCTCTGTGAACTAATGTGTGAACTATACCTCTAAATCCTATAATTTTAAATTGTGATGGTCCTTAAAGTATAAATGCTGCTAATGCAACAATAATTATTTATAGAAGATGATCTTTGTAAAGTAGTTTTGAACAACATGTCCTCTGAATATTTAACATGGTTAAGAGAACTAAAACTGTTAAGAAACATTTCGTCACAACCAGAGAGTTACTTGGACAAAAGGGATAACAATATCATTTTGAAAAAGGTATCACACCCACTGAATTATAAAATCTGACTTAAATAATTATGACAAAGTTTGTTTCTCATCCTGATGGTGAATTAGCTAGAAACGCACTGTCCTTTGTATGTTAAACAAGAATTCTGTGTTTCACATTAGAATACTAATAATATCTGCTCACTTCTCTCATCTTCTTGTATGTTTACATTATGCACTTCACAAGTAGATGTTGACAAATCTTTTCTTTTCTTACTTCAATCATGAGAAAAGATTAAAAGGACATTTACTTAACCTTTTCCCGAATCCATACCTGCATAGTGCCTAGGGTGAAAACCTAAATCACTCAGTAATTGTGTGGCCATACACACAAACGATAATGGGTAAATCCCATTGGGGAATGACAGGATTTACCTATTATTGTCAGTGTGTAGGGGCTGTGCCTGACCGGGTCGGATGTGCCGACAACAATTGTAGGTGGCACTCCCAATCGGTCATAAGGATGGAAAATTCCGTCGGCCAGTATGGCTCACTTTACTTTGAGTAGAGGAATCACTCTGTTCGTACTGTTATGGCAGCACAGCCGACTGCAGTCAGGTCCGTGTGTGCTGTTCCCACAGCATGTTTGCCGTGCTGCTGCTAGTGCACGGAAAAGGTATGTAGTAGGAATAGTGATACAAGTGAGGATTGAGTTAAGTATACTTATGAGTGTCTGGCAGCATTTTTATCCTAGCAGGTCTAGGATTTGGGGGGTAAAAGTTCAATTTTAGTTTGGTTGGTGGGGGTTGACATGCCTTTTAAAAAAACTAAATTCCAGTGATTTTTCATGCTAAAAGGACCTGACAGATACATTTAACAACAACAGAATGGGTGTTTGTTTTCTAATTTTTCATAAATTCTCTCCATTTTCCTTCATGGCCATGCATGGGCTAAGGATGCCCACCACTGAATGATGGGAAAGAAGAAGAGAAGCCTTAGGATAAAGGAATTATTCTGGGATCGCTTAGAGGTAGGAGTTGGGAGCACAAATACCAGTCCAACTATAGCTTAAAGTGAGGAGGGCTTTAAAGGAACAAAAAACCCTCCACAGACATACAAATGAAATGAGCCTTCTTAAACCGAAGGTACTTCACAGCCTCATGCTATAAAAATAGCATTGCTTAAATACCAAAAAATATTTATGATTTCTCATTCCCAGAGAAATGGGCAAGAACATGCAAAGTTCTCCTCAATGTCCTGTGGCTAATGCATGTGTAGAGAACCACTGGGATAATAACATTGGCTTAAAGGCGTGAAAAGCCCTCACAGAGCATAAAATTAAAAAAGACATAAATATAAAATAAGTACTAAGAATACCATAAATAAAAACAAGAATATTCTTTTAATCTAAGTTCCCTTTAAGATAATCAAATATGAACCACTTAGTGAACTATAACATATAATTATATGCAAATAAGGAACAAAGACTTCTGGGAATTTACCAGGTTTCCCATGGAAGCTCTTAGGAAAGCTATATCTTTAATAAGACTTTTACAGTATTCCACACAGCTAAATGCAAACCAGAGTGCCAACTCTGTATAAATATAAATATCATATAATTAATCTAATATATAAATGCTACTGTACACGAAGAAAGTCGATTCCAGTAAAGTCCATTCATTTTTATAGTCTCTGGTTAAATGTCCATACTGTGTATCAAAAAAGAAATAAACAGTTCCCAGTCTAGGTCAGGAACAGTACCAGTTGGGCAGCCAAAGATGGGGGAGCAAGATCGTGACAACAGGACCAGCGTTCTTAAGTCACTGAGGTTTTGACCACATGGAGTACAGAGGTCTGGGTCTTAAAGGAGTGTCCGTGAGTTACTGGCTGTATTTACCGTTTGGGTAATGGTGAGGTGTTTTTTGTCATCTTGCCGTTCTGACCTTGTTATATATATGTTTTATTTGGATTTTTGGTTTTCTATATTATTATATATCTTTTTTTGTATACACAGTAATGGACATTTAACCAAGCCTATAATAATATAAATGGACTTACTTTGATATTTATGTAGTATTATATTTATTATTTCTTAAATGGAACTGAGATTAAAGTGATATTCTTGTTTTTTATTTATGGTATTCCAAGTACTTATTTTATATATTATATCTATACTATGTAGTGTTAAGCTACCCAGTGTTTTCCAGATTAGGAACCTGTTCTGGGATGGTACTTGGTTGGAGCATATATGCACGTTGAGTTTATGTAAAATGAAAAAGAGCCTTCTTTGAAACAGAAGGTATTCACAGCCTAATGCTGTAAAAACAGTATTGCTGAAATAGCCAAAGGAATAAATTACAATTTCTCATTCCTAGCATTTCTAGAGAAATGGGGGGAGACATGCAAAGTTTCTTCTACATGTCCTGTGGCTAATACATGTGTTGAAAACAACTGGCTAATATACATGCAATACAGCTCATGATATAGAGCCATTCATCTGACTTGCAGAAATGACTTTAATCATTTTTTTAATTATATTTTTTTAATTAATGAGAATGACACGTATACATATACACCTTTCCTATATGTAAAATTTTATACCACCACACCTACATTGGTGCTCTCAAAAACTCAATACAAAACACTGAGCCTACTGATATACTTTTGTCAGTTTTCAGGCCTGAAGATTTCATTTGTTTTATTTTCGCTTACTTACCACTGTCAGCATTATTTTCCCATAGGAACCCACGCATTCAAAATGTCCACTCAAGTCAAGGTCCCCAAGTAGTTTGGTAGTTCATTTGGATACGCTATGTTTATTCAATAACAAAGATAACCCATTACATTTTTTAAGTAGACTCAGAAAAGGCTCAATGTTTGTTTGTATACTTGTTTTCTACTTTCTATGTACCGTATATTATTCAAAGGGTATGGCCATAACTTTTTTTAGAAAATGTTACTGAAGAACGGTTCAAATTGCGTCGTGGTCGGGGGTCATGGCTCTGGTGCACACATCATGCGTGTGTACGACCTATACATTTTGACAGAAATGCAAGGACCGAAGCAAAAAAAAATGTGAAGAAGACAAGGCCAAACTGAGAGAGCAGTGATTTCCAGTATCTGCTACAAAATAGTCCAGGTTGATTGCAAAATAATAGATAATTAATACTTATTTTCTCCTTCTGGATTATCAGATTGAACATTCACACACACACAGATAATTGTATATATTGATAAATAAGGTCCTATCAAATGATAAAGACATATTAGCCTGCCTAGCTGCAAATAATGTTTTCCGCTACAAGACATAAGCATAAAAAAGATTAATCATGTCAAATATTTTAGCAAAAACAAGAGAAGCCAAGCATAAAGTATTTGCCAACTCTATGTGTGATTCATGCTCTGATTAAGGACACATAATGAAAGTGAAAAAATTCATCATTGCCTTAGCAATGGGGGTTTCTTCAATTCTTCAAGTAAATATGCAAGTTGAATTAATTCAGAACAAGCACCGTTTCTGTATCTATGAACATTCATGTCAATCAGATGTGCACACAGACAATACTGCCAAAAAGCAGAAAAAATAGCCTGAATGGAATTTTAGATCATACCGACAAGCAACTTTAAAGCAGGCCAGGTATTCAGGATCGCAAAGCCCTTTATGTGACAATAAAGCCCAAAGATAGGAACAAGCCTTAAATGATTAGTGTATAGTTTGAAGTAACTCCCTAAGGCAACAGCAAACCATGGATGAGTTGTTTCCCAGGACCTCTAACATGTTGATCTGAATTGGCTTTTTTGATTGATACACTGCATCTTAATTTAAAGTTTAAGATGCCCAAACCTAGTAACTTAGCGCTATATTCCAATGAGTCCTCCCATCCACCCACTTACGACCAACGTTACAACTGTAATATCATTGTAAAGTGTAATCCACCTGGGAACTTTGCAGGTAAGAACCATTGGGCAGCTAGAGTTAAAGTTGATCAGACTTTTGTTAGTGGTATGGCCAGCATAGATTAGATAAATAAAATATTCACAGGAAAACAACTTGTAAAGCTGTATTTTGCGATACCCCGGGCATTTTGCACAATGAAGGGGTTAAACTTGTGCTAGCACAAGTTTTAACATCCTCATTGCACCAGTTGCTCGGGTTGTCAGGACAGTGTGTAGTGACTTGGCATGAATGGGTTAACTATTGGTATTAGTTCTTAGTCCAAGGACCAATAAAAATGCCATTCCACCTTGGAAACAGTCCCCATGTTTATGTTAGGGTTAGTGAAGCATGAGCCAGAACTTCTCTTCTAGAAATGTGGGGCCGAACCATGTATCTGGAATTCTCTAACAATCAGAGGTCGGCTGGTTACCAAGAGGTCATCTTAAGGACAGCCATATGTATAAAATAAATATTGGAATATGTGATGCAGAAACCATATTATATTCATGAATGGGAAAGCTGCCATTAAAAAGATACCCAACATGGAGACCTTATCCCTTGCCAGGATAGTTTTATATCTTTGGGAAATATGTATTAACACGGTCGTGTTTGGTATCCTAATTATCTACAGAAGAGAATATGTTGGTCTATATCCCAGTACCAATGTACATACTTAAAGAATAGTTTCACTCTCAAATTTAACTATTCCTTTAATATACTGATTGAAGATCGGGAAGTGTTAAGGAGCAGTGTCTTACCTCCTGATCTTCAGACTATTAAAGGAATAGTTCGATTTGAGAGTGAACTATTCCTTTAAGTTATTTAGAATCTGGCCTAACTGAGGGGGAATGAATGATTGGGACAAGTTGTAAATATGGACATTTCTGGACACTCCACTCATGCATAGCCCGGAGGGGTAGGTTACAATAAGGGGCTTACAAAAATCACTGTTACCACTTTAACTTTGTTCATACTGAGGGGACATGCTAAATTGGTATGGATTATATGTTTCCTTCTGGCCCTGAGACACAGGACTTTCTTCTAGGGAGTAGTTAGGGACTGTGAATCTTTTTATTTTATATAACCTTTTGTACCTATATTGTATGTCTTTTTTTTCTTTTTCTTTTTGTATTATGCACTGCTCACCTTTTGGAATTTAAATCTAAATTTAATAGGTTTTGTCTTTGATGCTCTAAAAGAAACTCATTGTTAGCTTCTTGTAAGTTCATATGTGTTTTGATGGAAGTGTATGGATGAAAGTGTATGGAATGTTTGCTAGTGTAAATGCTGAATTAACTCTGTGACTGCTTTGAAGGACTGATGCTGATTGACCCGTTGGCTCTGGGTGAGTGGTGTAGTGGTTACCTTTAGCTGTCAGGACATGGGTGTGCGTAGCCATAAAGTGTCAAGAGGGTGGCATCAGTGTAGGCCATAAATGCGGTGTGGTGGCAGCAATTTACCGATTGATGGTCAGATCACATGCTCAGCAGTCTTTTGTGATATCCGAGCAGTTGGCCTTAAAGAAGGGGTTAAGGATAACTGTATTGCCACAATGCATTTTTTTTTAAAGGTATGCAGCCTCCCATACTATTTTTTTCCTGATTTTTTGAAGCTTCTCTCTGCCTTCAATTAGCCACACTGTGAAGGGGGTGTAACAATTCTGTCTGCCTCTAACTGTCACTCAAAGCAATCTAGGCTGTACCGTCCTAACTGAACAGTTCAAGTTTGTTTGACTGGCAGAGGAGGAGGAGAGAGGTTGTTAACGACATTCCTCCACCAATGGCAAGTGATATGTTTAACTATGGCCTTGGGCCGTCTAGGGGGCGGGCATTTAGCACTTATATTTGCCGTGTGATATCTAAGGGAGAGCAGCACGGTTGTAAATATGAGTAAGCGTTTTAGGCTGCTGGAAGTGTGGAGCAATGTAATGGAGTAATATTATTTTTTTTTTATACTGTTGCCCTTTAAATTTGCGCTAGCTAGTATCAGCACAAGTTTAAACCCACTTATTTTACCAGCCCAATGTATTTAATACTGTGGTTTTGTGGTGGTGCTTGTTTCAGTGCTACTAGGGTTAATTATCCATTTGGATTAACCCCTAAGGTGCAAATTCGTTATAAATACAGAAGCTCTTAACTTTAAACTTTATTAACTTTAATCCATTTATTTTTTTTTAGAAATGACTGCAACAGAGCAAGGGTGGGCATGATCAAAATAACTACTTTCCAAATACTTACTGTACATTGTTAATATAGGTTCATAAATATTGTTTATTTTTTTTTATTGAAATAACTCACAACATGCAAGGGTGGGCATGATCAAAACATACTACTTTCCAAATACTTATATTGGTAATACAGGTTTTATAAATTGTTTATACATTGCGTGTTAAAAAACGCAAGCTAGTGTTGACCAATTGGACTGGCCCCAGTAGGTGCTATCCCTGAAATTACAGGGATCGCGCAGAGCAAGTGGGCCCCAATGAGCACAAAGCGATTGCACACTCGGTGCTGTTATATGATTGCTGATAGCTTACGTGAATCTAACTGGGTACACTTTAACTGGGCAGGACTTCTACAAAAACAAAAGGTGGCATACATGGCTGACACTTAGTACCCACAAGTTTATTTCATAAATTAACCAACAACACAGCAAGGGAGAGATAAGACACAGCTTGCTGTATATTTGTGATTGTGCTATGTTTTCTATTGGACAAATGTTTGTCTGGAAACTAAAGGACATTATCTCACCTTCCCTCCGCTCCTCTTCTTAGGTCATAACTTTTACCATGGGTGAGGACCTGAACCGATAGTTCCTCACCCCTGGGTTCGCGAAAGATAAAGCACAGCGTTACTGAAACGCTGCTCTGGCAGGCTCCGTCCCCCCATCCTGTCCTTGTCGACGAGGCCAATAGGAAGGCACGCTCGTTGCAGAGCGTGCTTCCTATTGCCTCGTCGCTGACGAGGAGGGGACGGAAGCCTGCCAGAGCAGCGTTTCAGTAACGTTTGGATGTTGAGCATTCTAGAAAAAGTCCTCTCAATAGATTGTTCTCATGTACCAAACGTCTCAAACAGACACATGTTGGGCAAATGTAGCTAGATTTTAATTGTATCAGCTAATCAGACTTTTTGTAATATATATGAAAAAGTGGAATTATAATTGATCAGAAACCTAAGAATATATGAGATGCTTAAACTAAAGATACAGGTAGAATAAATAGGGCAAGTAACTAAAGTGAGAATACAGCTCAAACAGCTTACAGCGTCAGAAGGTGACAAACATATCAGTATACAGTACATTATTGTTTTTGTAGAGAGAAATATACTTTTACAAGGGAGATTCAATAAAAGTTCTTATTGTTTAAAAATGGTGGCTAATTTTGCCCCAACCAATCAATCTTATTTAAACATTTTGAAGCTAATATCTGATTGGCTGGGCAAAATTAGCACCATTTTAATAAGAACTTTTTATTGAATAACCCTGCTAAACTCTATAAGTGTTTTTCTGCTTTTTATAATATCACACTTTTACAAAACCATGCTAGTAAGGAATACTCATGCAGAAAATAAGCCATAAAACACTTGTTTCATGCAACAGAACAAAAAATAAATGAAATATAAAATATTCTTTAAACACCTTTGTAATGTTTGACACACCAATCACTATGCGAAAGCACAGGTCATCAAAATGACATTTTAAAGCAGTGTTTAACATACACATAGTACATCACTGCATCAATTGACAGCAGTTTCTCCCCCCTTAGCTGTGGCTGACTGCACATTCACATTCCTTTGTAACTAATGTAGCACTGATAGGTGTTTTGAATATATAGATTTTTGTGAAAATAGAACATTATTTACAAAACCAGACATATGGGAAATTATCCTTTTACTTTTCCTTAATATGTTAGTTTTAAAATCATAGTGCATTCACTGTCAATTACTCATTGGGCCATATTTATAAAGGCACAGATCGCTTTTTAGGGATACTACGCCTTTATCGATTGTTATGGCGATCGTTAATTAAAGTAAATCTATGACTGCAATTATAGATTAAAAATCACCCATAGAATACCATTGCGTATTTTACACCGCTTGATATTCTACAAGCGTTAGTAGAATAACGATCGTTCGCTGTAAATGTTCGATCGGCGGCCGTCATTATACTTAACGATAACCCGCGGTATAGCAAACTTGTGATAACACGGTTTTTAAATAGGCTCATTGTTCCTCTCTGTTTGCACTCTCCTGAACCTCAAATAGCAGGTACCCATCTAGATACACAAAGTGCCATAAAAATTGCGATTTCTATAGCATTGTGCCATCATATCACATTGGTATCTTTCGGAGACATGTAGTGGGATTGTACACTGGATCCAACCATCGCCCATATGTGGTATGGGGATCGGTCAGCTGTCGCGGTCATCAAGGACCTATAGTATGCTTGCTTTACTTAAAGTAAGTTACATTTTCCATCTTTCCCTACCAACCATAATGCCGACTACTTGCCATTCGTCAGCATGTGTGGTCGGTCTTGGCCCCTACACCACTGCGGTTACTGGGTGAATCCCGTCTGGATTCAGTCTTTCTTTTATGGCCATGGAGTAAATAAATAATTTAAAAACCATAGCT
Source organism: Hymenochirus boettgeri (assembly GCA_019447015.1). Lineage (NCBI taxonomy): Eukaryota > Metazoa > Chordata > Amphibia > Anura > Pipidae > Hymenochirus > Hymenochirus boettgeri. The sequence goes on along the minus strand of CM033474.1, from coordinate 212,452,817 downwards.
GCGGATCTCTTTATGGCCATGGTAAATAAATAATTAAAAACCATAGCTTGCAGGATCTCTTAGCTCAACCTCAAGTTATAGATAGACTATGGCACATGCAAGCTACCTTACAATTTTTAATTCGCAAATTTCTCCAACACTAATTATAAGCTTACATTTCGGAAATATTTTAGTTTCCTTCAGATTCTAAACCACTATATTTAACTGATCATTTAATGGCAAAATGTCATGTAATTTAAACTATAGAGTTATTTTTCATCAGTAGGAAGTATGTGTAAATTTTATTCTTTGTTGTTGTTGCTTTTACAATTTCTGACATTTGTTTCAAAGCTTAACTGAACTTAAAAATCTAAAGAAACATTTTAGGTTAAAAAAAAAATCCGATTTTCCTAACCAAAAAAATACATATATTTAAACTTCATAATAAATCAACAATAAATGCATGACTTTCGCTTCTTTGTAATTCAAACCAAAGATCTACAAGCAAGTCTACAGCAAGTAAGTACGGTATCTAAGTATCTTTCCTTCTTGTTAGCAGAGAGTGGCACTGTGAATGAAGTTCAATGTCTCCATGTGTGGCACACACACACAGGGCTTACCAGCATTAAGTTTAAAGGTAAAACTGTGGGAAAGAAAATGGAACATTCTTCATTTTTAAATTTTCCCCTGTAGGTTAGGAAGGACCTTTGTCTGGGACTGAGCTATTGGTCAGGAAATTTGCTTTAACCCAATACCTACTCTGGACTATCCTATTATATTTTCTTAATTCAAGGAACTTTATTACATCTTAAAGGCATGTATAGTGAAAAAAACACTTGCCCCTTTGCAAAGTTAAATTCATGTACTCTGTGCTGCTTTAATCCTATCTCTTCAGTTGACTCTGTTTAACCATGGTGTCAATCGTGTGCACACTACCCCTCCCCCTTCCCCCTCACCTCTGTTTACCTCCTCCATGTCTCAACTCCGGCTACTGACAAGCTTAGCATGTGCAGTAGGATTTAAAAGTTCAACATCGAAAAACACACCCATCACAGTGGCCAATAGAAAGCAAGCTGTCCGGAGACAACGGAAGAGGAAGGGAATAGTACAAGTTTATGCTCTCACTTTGTGACCCATCATCAATCAGTGAAAGCTATTCAGAAGGGGTCAATGCAGCCTTATATCTACCATCAAAGCTACTCTCTCCCCCTGCTAATGCTCTTATCGCTATGTTCATTACAAAGCGGAGGGGGTATCAGTCACAGGGATTTGATTGACGTCCAGTAGGAGTAGTGGAATGCAATCTCGTATTCTTCTAATCTGATGTATCTCAGGACAGAGAGGAATCTGAAAAAAGTGAAGACCTCTGGGGGTTGTGGGGAATTATAGAACACACAGAAAGAAAGAAAAAAAGTTAATTTTCCCCTATAGATGCCCTTTAAAGCAGTTAAGCAATGTTAAGTTTTGCTAGAGGAGAAGACACACCCCACTTGGCTGCAGTAAGAAATCCTTTCCTCCCTGTCTCTCTAAGTTCATTTTTCCAGCTGATTAGCCGAGAGAGACGGGAGGAAAAGTTAAACCCTCTTCCACCCAATACTGTAACAAATACAGGGAACTGTGTTGTTTTTAATAAAGAGTGTTGTGTCTAACTCAGATTGATTTCATAGGGGATGCTGGGAATATGAGGCAATCTTGTATGGGAGGGAGTGGGAGAGAGAAAAAAGGTAGTACCTGATTACTCCTCCATTAATTAGTGAGGTCAGCAAGCTGCTTTGATGGTCATGTGATTATTCCTCCATTTAGCAGTGAACTCAGTAGCTTGGAGTGGTGTGTGCGTGCGTGGTAGAATCGACCAGAGCAGTCGACGGATCCTCTCACATTCTGCGCATGCATAAAGGAAACCGCGCGTGCGGACATTTACATGCAGGCAGTCATAAGTGGGCGGACCTGCACCATCCAAGCGTTGGGACAAACTATTGGATTTCTTCTAAACTATGCTCACAGACAGGATACTGCAGGTACATTTCCACCTTACACTATCTATCCTTACAACCAGGTGACTTTAGCAGTGGAGATACCCTTTCACTTGTCTAATTGTTTCCGTACCATATCCTCTGTAGCCAATGTGAATACTCTTCATTTATTCCCTGCATATTATTACAATCCCTACTGTAAGGACAGGATTCTCAACAGTTAAACCGATGTAAAAAAAACGATTTAGCAGATTAGCCTTTTCGGCATCCTCTGTGAATAATGTGGAACTAGATCTCTACACTATAAAATCTGCAATCCAACTTGTGACACTCCCAGCATCCCCTCTGAAATACACCTTCTGTCTCCCAGATCCCCCCCCTGCAATCCAACTTGTGACACTCCCAGCATCCCCTCTGAAATACACCCCTTATCGAGCGCGCGCTGCCGACATGTTAAGCATAGAACTGGCCGTGGATAAATAACCCCTTGGTGGAGTTTGGAGCAAATTATGGTCTGGTGGTGCACAAAAAATGTATGAGTACTAGTAAAAGCTGCTATTAATATAATAGTGAATCTGAATATAGGTATCTTTCAGACTAATTTATCTAAGGGGTGCAAGGCAAAATGTTGGAGTAAAATTCACGCTAACCAATCAAAAGGTTAGCGCAACTTTAACTCCATTGTGCACGGCCAGATGCAAATGCGGTATTAAATTTGCACAGGGAGATTACTGGACGCGATGGTTGCTTTGGAAAATTCTGCTCAAAGTTAAAGTGTCCTATTCCACAGTAGTCAATAAAGTTAAAATATAGGCTTGGATGAGGTGTGTCAGCTTCCTAACCAGTCATTCTTTGGCCATCCTCAAATATTTTTAAACGGCTGAGCATTGGCAATGATGATAATTAAAATACACTGAAAACTAGCATTTCAGCAAGTTGGAGCGGGAGTCAGAGGTGCCATAAACTGAGGAGTCGAAGTCAAAAGATTATTATGTACTGATTTCACAGCCCTGCAAAATTTTTTTTTCTCAGTAGACTACAGTTAGAAGAGTCAGAAGGTTATGCCAGAATTCTATTCCGGTCCAACCAATGATAGTAGCAAGTAAACAACTGATCAGTACACCTCATAACCTTCACACTCAGTGATTTTAAAGGCACATTCTAGAAAACATTTATTAACATTTATTAGCAATAAATGCAAATACTGTTGCGTTTTCCAATACCTTCATTGACCTATCCACTCCTTTCCTTACAGCTAACCACTTCTTTTCCTCCAACCCAAAGAAAAAAACATCAAGCTATATTTTCTTTCCTTAATCGAGTGACAGCGTACACCATGCTAAAATGTAGCAACATAAAAAGGAGACAACATGGCAGCCCCCATGGGTAAGAGCATTATGTACTTAGTAACATAGTATTAAGGTTGAATAAGACAAAGTCCATCAAGTCCAACCTATTCACCCCCCCTTTTTTTTACCCTACCTAACAGTTTGATCAGAGGAAGGCAAAAACCCCAGCTAAAAAGGGTGAAAAAATTATTTCCTGACTCCAAACAGCAATCAGAAAGTATCCCTGGATCAACCAGATCTATATGCATTAATACCAGTAATTCTCATATTTTTTTAGTTTTAGAAACGTATCCAGGCCTTTTTTAAAGCTATTCAATGAACTTGCCATTACCACATCTGCTGGAAGACAGTTCCACAGTTTCACCGTTCTCACTGTAAAGAAACCCCTCCTAACCTGAAGATGAAACTTCTTTTCTTCCAACCTTAAGGATGTCCACGTGTCCCTCTGATATGACCTGTTAGTAAACAATGCACCAGAGAGTTTCATGTATGGGCCATTATAATTTGTATAGGTTATCATGTCCCCACGCAAACGTCGCTTCTTCAATGTAAACAGCCCTAACTTGTCTAATCTGCCTGCATATTTAAGCCCCTCCATTTCTTTAGTTGCCCTTCTCTGAACTGCCTCAATTTCCAAGATGTCCCTTTTGTATATGGGATTCCAAAACTGCACCGCATACTCCAAATGAGGCCTTACCAGTGCCTTGTAAAAGGGTGTAAAGAGGGAGAATAATATTTTTCTCCTTGAATCTATTCCCCTTTTATACAAGACAATATCTTGCTAGCTCTAGCCGTTGCTACCTGGCATTGTTTGCTATAGCTAAGTCTGTTATCTACCAGAACCCCCAAATCTTTTTCCATTACAGATGCACTTAACACAGAGTTATTTATGGTGTAGGTGGCACAGGGATTATTAAATCCTAAATGCATCACCTTACATTTATCAACATTGAATCTCATCTGCCATTCTACACTGCCCAATTTGATAATCTATCTAGGTCTGCTTGCAGCACTTGCACATCATTGGAAGTTTCCCAAGCTCTGCATATTTTAGAGTCATCAGCAAACACTGAGACCTTGCTCTCAATGCCCCCTTCTAAGTCATTTATAAACAGATTAAACAGAAGCGGCCCCAGTACAGAACCCTGAGCACTCCCTTAGAACGAACTTTAGCCCCCATAGATGTAGATCCATTACACCACCACTCTCTTTTGCGGTCCAATAACCAGTTCTCTATCCATGAACAAATGTTTTCTTCAGACCAACAGTCCTCAGTTTTATACATTAGTCGCCTATGTGGCACAGTATCAAAAGCTTTTGCAAAATCCAAATATACCAATCCACTGCTGTGCCTGAATCTATCACTTCTTACTCACTTCTTCATAAAAAACAATTAAATTTGTCTGGCATGATCTTTTCTCATAAATCCATGCTGACTACTACTAATAGATGATCTCTGGAGACAAAGTCAAGGATATGATCCCTTAAAGGGTATGTCCACCCTAAATTCAAAATTTTAATATTGTGATCCCCCCTGGGCTCCCAGCCCCAACCGCATTATTTTTATTTTTAGAAAGCCCCCCAAACACTACTTACCTCCCCCTTTCCTGCGCCGCGCTCCCGGCCCTCTGCTTGCTAGAAATGCAAGCAGACGGGACCGCAGCCCGCGTCTGTGATTGGCTGAGCGCAGCCAATCACGACGCACTGCCGGCACCTCACTTCCGCGTTGGAAAGCGGAGAGGTAAGTAACAGATTCGGGAGCTTTCTAAAAATAAAATTTATGCGGTTGGGGCTGGGGGACATGGGAAGGCTGACATAAAGGGGTTTTAAACTAGGGGGAGGGATAGCAGAACGGAGGGGGGGAGGGGGGAGAAGAGCTGCAGTACGCATGGCAAAATCTACCTGAGGCAAGGTAGGAGGCAGAGCCCTGCTAGCCTCCTGGTGGGCAGTTTTTGGCACTTTGGGGGGACTACATGAAAACCCTATGGAGTTGAGGTAAGGATTAAACTACACTACATGGTGGGCCAGTATTTGGGGGATAATAGTTTTGGGGGTGGACAGTTTCAATCACCTTCCCTACCAACTGATGTTGGCTTACAGGTGTATAGTTTCCAGGCTGTGAACGACTACCTTTTTTAAATATTGGTATTACATTGGCTTTTTTCCAATCCAGCGGCACATCCCCAGACAAAACGAATCTAAATGATGAGAAACAGTGGTCGAATAGAACGGAACTAAGCTCTTTTAAAATCCGAGGATGCAATCCATCTGGTCCTGGCGCTTTATTGATATTAAAGGGTATCTCCACTGATGGAAAAACGTTTTTTTTTTTTTTTTCCCTATATGAAAGTTCACCTTCCCCCCAACCCCCCTCCTACCTTTTTTTCCCCAAAATCAGCTCTGTTTATTTGCAGCAGCCTCTGCAGCTGTGTAGCTCCTGGGGTTGTGTCTTACTGTGCTGGGCTGGCTGTCAGTCAATGTGCATCATCACATGCATATTGATGATTTCTGCCACACCCACTTGACCCCAGTGATGCCTGATGTAAACAAAGCCTTTCCTTCCTGTCTCTATGATTCCACAGTCTCTCATGATTCCTGTCTCTATTCACAGCTGATGTGCAGGGAGAGACAGAGGGGGAAGTTACAAGGTTCAGCCACACAGCTTTATGTAAGGAGACTGTTTAACAATTGCAAAAGTAATAGAATATAATTGCAAAGAATCAAATGGGGGGGGGGAGGTGTGTGTGTTTTGTAAGGGAGACAGAAGGTGTATCTGCAATCCAACTTGTGACACTCCCAGCATCCCCTCTGAAATACACCTTCTGTCTCCCAGAATCCCCCCTGCAATCCAACTTGTGACACTCCCAGCAGCCCCTCTGAAATACACCTTCTGTCTCCCTTACAAACACACACACCTCCCCCCCCCCATTTGATTCCTTTTGCAATTATATTCTATTACTTTTGCAATTGTTAAACAAAGTCTCCTTACATAAAGCTGTGTGGCTGAACCTTGTAACTTCCCCCCTCTGTCTCTCCCTGCACATCAGCTGTGAATAGAGACAGGAATCATAGAGAGACTGTGAATCATAGAGACAGGAAGGAAAGGCTTTGTTTACATCAGGCATCACTGGGGTCAAGTGGGTGTGGCAGAAATCATCAATATGCATGTGATGATGCACATTGACTGACAGCCAGCCCAGCACAGTAGCAGACACACCCCCAGGAGCTACACAGCTTGCAGAGGCTGCTGCAAATAAACAGAGCTGAATTTTGGGGAAAAAAAGGTAGGAGGGGGGTTGGGGGAAGGTGAACTTTCATATAGGGAAAAAAAAAAAAAAACGTTTTTCCATCAGTGGAGATACCCTTTAATATCAATAAAGCGCCAGGACCAGATGGATTGCATCCTCGGATTTTAAAAGAGCTTAGTTCAGTTCTATCTAGACCACTGTTTCTCATCATTTTAGATTCGCTTTTGTCTGGGGATGTGCCGCTGGATTGGAAAAAAGCCAATGTAATACCAATATTTAAAAAAGGTAGTCGTTCACAGCCTGGAAACTATACACCTGTAAGCCTAACATCAGTGGTAGGGAAGGTGATTGAAACTGTCCACCCCCAAAACTATTATCCCCCCAACTACTGGCCCCACCATGTAGTGTAGTTTAATCCTTACCTCACCCCTCCATAGGGTTTTCATGTAGTCCCCCCCCCAAAGTGCCAAAAACTGCCCACCAGGAGGCTAGCAGGGCTCTGCCTCCTACCTTGCCTCAGGTAGATTTTTGCCATGCGTACTGCAGCTCTTCTCCCCCCTCCCTCCCCCTCCCGTTCTGCTATCCCTCCCCCTAGTTTAAAACCCCTTTATGTCAGCCTTCCCCCATGTCCCCCAGCCCCAACCGCATAAATTTTATTTTTAGAAAGCTCCCGAATCTGTTACTTACCTCTCCGCTTTCCAACGCGGAAGTGAGCTGCCGGCAGCTGCGTCCGTGATTGGCTGCCGCTCAGCCAATCACAGACGCGGCTGCCGGTCCCGCCCCTCTGCTTGCATTTCCTAGCAAGCAGAGGGCCGGGAGCGCGGCGCAGGAAAGAGGGGAGGTAAGTAGTGTTTGGGGGGCTTTCTAAAAATAAAATTAATGCGGTTGGGGCTGGGAGCCCAGGGGGGATCACATATTAAAATTTTGAATTTAGGGTGGACATACCCTTTAAGGGATCATATCCTTGACTTTGTCTCCAGAGATCATCTTATTAGTAGTAGTCAGCATGGATTTATGAGAAATAGATCATGCCAGACAAATTTAATTGAGTGCTTGACATAAAGGGGTTTTTAAACTAGGGGGAGGGATAGCAGAACGGAGGGAGGGGAGGGGGGAAAGAGCTCAGTACGCATGGCAAAATTCACCTGAGGCAAGGTAGGAGGCAGAGCCCTGCTAGCCTCCTGGTGGGCAGTTTTGGCACTTTGGGGGGGACTACATGAAAACCCTATGGAGGTGTGAGGTAAGGATTAACTACACTACATGGTGGGGCCAGTAGTTGGGGATAATAGTTTTGGGGGTGGACAGTTTCAATCACCTTCCCTACCACTGATGTTAGCCTTACAGGTGTATAGTTTCCAGGCTGTGAACGACTACCTTTTTTAAATATTGGTATTACATTGGCTTTTTTCCAATCCAGCGGCACATCCCCAGACAAAAGCGAATCTAAAATGATGAGAAACAGTGGTCTAGATAGAACTGAACTAAGCTCTTTTAAAATCCAGGATGCAATCCATCTGGTCCTGGCGCTTTATTGATATTAAAGGGTATCTCCACTGATGGAAAAACGTTTTTTTTTTTTTTTTTTTCCCTATATGAAAGTTCACCTTCCCCCAACCCCCCTCCTACCTTTTTTTCCCCAAAATTCAGCTCTGTTTATTTGCAGCAGCCTCTGCAAGCTGTGTAGTTCCTGGGGTGTGTCTGCTACTGTGCTGGGCTGGCTGTCAGTCAATGTGCATCATCACATGCATATTGATGATTTCTGCCACACCCACTTGACCCCAGTGATGCCTGATGTAAACAAAGCCTTTCCTTCCTGTCCTATGATTCACAGTCTCTCTATGATCCTGTCTCTATTCACAGCTGATGTGCAGGGAGAGACAGAGGGGGAAGTTACAGGTTCAGCCACACAGCTTTATGTAAGGAGACTTGTTTAACATTGCAAAAGTATAGAATATAATTGCAAAGAATCAAATGGGGGGGGGAGGTGTGTGTGTTTTGTAAGGGAGAACAGAAGGTGTATTTCAGAGGGGCTGCTGGGTTTCACAATTGATTGCAGGGGGGTTCTGGGAGACAGAAGTTGTATTTCAGAGGGGATGCTGGAGTGTCACAAGTTGGATTGCAGGGGGGGGATCTGGGAGACAGAAGGTGTATTTCAGAGGGGATGCTGGGAGTGTCACAAGTTGGATTGCAGTAGCAGACACACCCACTTGGCTGCAGTAAGAAATCCTTTCCTCCCTGACTCTCTAAGTTCATTTTTCCAGCTGTTATGCAGAGAGAACGGGAGGAAAAGTTAAACCCTCTTCCCACACTACTGTAACATACAGGGAACTTGTGTTGTTTTTAATAAAGATTTGTTTGTGTCTAACTCTAAGATTGATTTCATAGGGGATGCTGGGAATATGAGGCAATCTTGTATGGGAGGGAGTGGGAGAGAGAAAAAAAGGTATTACCTGATTACTCCTCCATAATTAGTGAGGTCAGCAAGCTGCTGTGATGGTCATGTGATATTCCTCCATTTACAGTGAACTCAGTAGCTTGGAGTGTGTGTGTCGTGCGTGTGTAGAATCGACCAGACAGCATTCCCGACGGATCCCTCACATTCTGCGCATGCACTAAAGGAAACCGCGCGTCGGACATTTTACATGCAGGCAGTCAATGAAAGTGGGCGGACCTGCACCATCCACGCGTTCTGGGACAAACTCATTGGATTTCTTCTAAACTACTGCTCACAGACACAGGATACTGCAGGTACATTTCCACCTTACACATATCTATCCTTACAACCCAGTGACTTTTAGCAGTGGAGATACCCTTTCACTTTGTCTAATTGTTTCCGTACCATATCCTCTGTTAGCCAATGTGAATACTCTTCATTTATTCCCTGCATATTATTACAATCCCTACTGTAAGGACAAGGATTCTCAACAGTTAAAACCGATGTAAAAAAACGATTTAGCAGATTAGCCTTTTCGGCATCCTCTGTGAACTAATGTGTGAACTATACCTCTAATCCTATAAAATGTTTAAATTGTGATGGTCCTTAAAGTATAATGCTGCTAATGCAACAATAATTATATAGAAGATGAGCTTTGTAAAGTAGTTTTGAACAACATGTCCTCTGAATATTTACAATGGTTAAGAGATACTAAACTGTTAAGAACATTTCTTCAGCAACCAGAGAGTTACTTGACAAAAGGGATAACAACATGTTTGAAAAGGTATCACACACCACTGAATTATAAAAATCTGACTTAGAATAATTATGACAAAGTTGTTTCTCATCCTGATGGTGAATTAGCTAGAAACGCACTGTACTTTGTATGTTAAACAGAATTCTGTGTTTCACATTAGATACTATAATATCTGCTCACTTCTCTCATCTTCTTTGTATGTTTACATTATGCACTTCACAAAGTAAGATGTTGACAAATCTTTTTCTTTTCTTACTTCAATCAATGAGAAAAGATTAAAAGGACATTTTACTAACCTTTTCTCCTTCCCGATTCCATACCTGCATAGTGCCTAGGTAAAACCTAAATCACTCGTAATTGTGTGGCCATACACACAAACGATAATGGGTAAATCCCATTGGGGAATGAAGGATTTACCTATTATTGTCAGTGTGTAGGGGCTTTGCCGACCGGTCGGAGTGCCGACAAACAATTGTAGTGGCACTCCAATCGGTCAGGAAGGATGGAAAATTCCGTCGGCCAGTATTGGCTCACTTTACTTTGAGTAGAGGGAATCAATCTTTTCGTACTGTTTATGGCAGCAACGCCGACTGCAGTCAGGTCCGTGTGTGCTGTTCCCACAGCATGTGTGCCGTGCTGCTGCTAGTGCACGGAAAAGGTATGTGTAGGAATAGTGATACAATGAGGATTGAGTATAAGTATACTTATGAGTGTCGGGCTTTTTTATCCTAGCAAGGTCTAGGATTTGGGGGGTAAAAGTTCAAATTTTAGTTGGTTGTTGGGGGTTGACATGCCTTTTAAAAAACTAAATATCCAGTGATTTTTCATGCTAAAAGGACCTGAACAGATACATTTAACAACAACAAATGGTGTTTGTTTTACTAATTTTCATAAATTCTCCATTTTCCTTCATGGCCATGCATGGAGCTAAGGATGCCCACCACTGAATGATGGGAAAGAAGAAGAGAAGCCTTAGGAATAAAGGAATTATTCTGGGATCGCTTAGAGTGGAGTTGGGAGCACAAGATACCAGTCAACTATATAGCTTAAAGTGAGGAGGGCTTTAAAGGAACAAAAACCCTCCACAGAACATACAAATGAAATAGAGCCTTCTAAAACAGAAGGTACTTCACAGCCTCATGCTATAAAAATAGCATTGCTTAAATAACCAAAAAATAATTTATGATTTCTCATTCCCAGAGAAATGGGCAAAGACATGCAAAGTTTCTCCTACATGTCCTGTGGCTAATGCATGTGTAGAGAACCACTGGGATAATAACATTGGCTTAAAGGCGTGAAAAGCCCTCTACAGAGCATAAAATTAAAAAAGACATAATATATAAATAAGTACTAAGAATACCATAATAAAAACAAGAATATTCTTTTAATCTAAGTTCCCTTTAAGATAATCAAATATGAACACTAGTGAACTATAACATATAATATATATGCAAATAAGGACCAAAGACTTCTGGGAATTTACCAGGTTTCCATGGAAGCTCTTAGGAAAGCTATATCTTTATAAGACTTTTACAGTATTCCCACAAGCTAAATGCAAAACCAGAGTGCCAACTCTGTATAATATAAATATCATATAAATTATACTAATATATAAATGCTACTGTCAAGAAGAAAGTCGATTCCAGTAAAGTCCATTCATATTTTATAGTCTCTGGTTAAATGTCCATACTGTGTATCAAAAAAGAAATAAACAGTTCCCAGTCTAGGATCAGGAACAGTACCAGTTGGGCAGCCAAAGATGGGAGCTAAGATCGGTGACACAGGGACCAGCGGTTCTTAAGTCACGAGTTGACCACATGGAGTACAGAGGTCTGGGTCTTAAAGGAGTGTCCGTGAGTTACTGGCTGTATTTACCGTTTGGTAATGGTGAGGTGTTTTTTGTCATCTTGCAGTTCTGACCTTGTTATATATATGTTTATTTGGATTTTTGGTTTCTATATTATTATATATCTTTTTTGGATACACAGTATGGACATTTAACCAGAGACTATAATATATAAATGGACTTTTTTGATATTATATTAGTATTATATTATTAGTTCTTAAATGGAACTGAGATTAAAGTGATTCTTGTTTTTATTTATGGTATTCCAAGTACTTATTTTATATATTTATATCTTATACTATGTAGTGTTAAGCTACCCGTTTGTTCCAGGATTAGGAACCTGTTCTGGATGGTACTTGGTTGGAGCATATATGCACGTTGAGTTTATGTAAAATGAAAAAGAGCTTCTTTGAAACAGAAGGTATTCACAGCCTAATGCTGTAAAAACAGTATTGCTGAAATAGCCAAAGGAATAAATTACAATTTCTCATTCCTAGCATTTCTAGAGAAATGGGGGGAGACATGCAAAGTTTCTTCTACATTGTCCTGTGGCTATACATGTGTTGAAAACAACTGGCATAAATACGTCAATACAGCCTAATGATATAGAGCCATTCATCTGACTTGCAAAATGACTTTAAATCATTTTTTTAATTATTTTTTTTAATTAGATGAGAAATGACACGTATACTATACACCTTTCCTATATGTAAAATTTTATACCACCACCACCTACATGGGAGCTCCTAAAAACTCAATACAAAACACTGAGCCTACTGATATACTTTTGTGCAGTTTTCAGGCCTGAAGAATTTCATTTGTTTATTTCGCTTACTTACCACTGTCAGCATTATTTTCCCAATGGGAACCCACAGCAGTCAAAATGTCACTCAAGTCAAGGTCCCCAAGTAGTTTGGTAGTTCATTTGGATACGCTAATGTTATTCAATAACAAAGATAACCCATTACTTTTTTTAAGTAGAGCTCAGAAAAGGCTCAATGTTTGTTTGTATACTTGTTTTCTACTTTCTATGTACCGTATATTATTCAAAGGTATGGCATAACTTTTTTTAGAAAATTGTACTGAAGAAAGGTTCAAATGCGTCGTGGTCGGGGGTCATGGCTCGGTGCACACACATGCGTGTGTACGAACCTATACATTTTGACAGAAATGCAAGGACCGAAGCAAGAAAATAAAATGTGAAGAAGACATGGCCAAACTGAGAGACAGTGATTTCCAGTATCTGCTACAAAATAGTCAGGTTGATTGCAAAATAATATAGATAATTAATATTATTTCTCCTTTCGGGATTATCAGATTGAACATTCACAAACACACAGATAATTGTATATATTGATAAGATAGGTCCTATCAAATGATAAAAAGACATATATAGCCTGCCTAGCTGCAAATAATGTTTCCGCTACAAGACTAAGCTAAAAAAAGAATTAATCATGTCAGAAATTTTAGCAAAACGAGAAGCCAAGCATAAAGTATTGCCACGTCAGTGTGAATTCATGCTCTGATTAAGGACACATAATGAAAGTGAAAGAAATACATCATTGCCTTAGCAATGGGGGTTTTCTTCAATTCTTCAAGTAATATGCAAGTTGATTAATTCAGAACAAGCACACGTTCTGTATCTATGAACATTCATGTCAATCAGGATGTGCACACGACAAAAACTGCCAAAAAGCAGAAAAAATAGCCTGATGGAATTTTAGATCATACCGAACAAGCAGACTTTAAAGCAGGCCAAGGTATTCAGGGATCGCAAGCCCTTTATGTGACAATAAAGCCCAAAGATAGGAACAAGCCTTAAATGATTAGTGTAGAGTTTGAAGTAACTCCCTAAGGCAACAGCAAACCATGGATATGAGTTGTTCCCAGGACCTCTAACATGTTGATCTGAATTGCTTTTTTGATTGATACACTGCATCTTAATTTAAAGTTTAAGATGCCCAAACACTAGTAACTTAGCAGCTATATTCCAATGAAGTCCTCCCAATCCACTTACGACCAACGTTACAACTGTAATATCATTGTAAATGTGTAATCCAGCCTGGGAACTTTGCAGGTAAGAACCATTGGGCAGCTAGATGTTGTTGATCAGACGTTTGTATAGTGTATGGCCAGCATAAGATTAGATAAAATAAAATATTACACAGGAAAACAACTTGTAAAGCTGTATTTTGCGATACCCGGGCATTTGGCACAATGAAGGGGTTTAAACTTGTGCTAGCACAGTTTTAACATCCTCTTGCACCAGTTGCTCGGTGTTGTCAGGACAGTGTGTGTGACTTGGCATGAATGGGTTAACTATTGGTATTAGTTCTTAGTCCAAGGACCAATAAAAATGCCATTCCACCTTGGAAACGTCCCCAGTGTTTATGTTAGGGTTAGTGAAGCATGGAGCCAGAACTTCTCTTCTAGAAAATGTGGGGCCGAACCATGTTCTGGAATCTCTCTACAATCAGAGGTCTGCTGGTTACCAAGAGGTCATCTTAAGGACAGCCATATGTATAAAATAAAAATATATTGGAATATGTGATGCAGAAACCATATTATATTCATGAATGGGAAAGCATGCCCATTAAAAAGATACCCAACATGGACCTTATTCCCTTGCCAGGATATTTATTAATATCTGGGGAATATGTATAACACGGTCGTGTTTGGTATCCATAATTACTACAGAAGAAGAATATGTGGTCTATATCCCAGTACAATGTCATATATAAGGAATAGTTCACTCTCAAATTTAACTATTCCTTTAATATACTGATTGAAATCGGAGGTTAAGGAGCAGTGTCTTACCTCCTGATCTTCAGAATATTAAAGGAATAGTTCGATTTGAGAGTGAACTATTCCTTTAAGTTATTTAGAATCTGCCTAACTGAGGGGGAATGAATGATTGGGACAAGTTGTAAATATGGACATTTTCTGGACACTCCCAACTCATGCATAGCCCAGGAGGGGTAGGTTACAATAAGGGGCTAAAAAAAATCACTGTTACCACTTTAACTTTGTTCATACTGAGGGGACATGCTAAATTGGTATGGATTATATGTTTCCTTCTGGCCCTGAGACACAGGACTTCTTCTAGGGAGTAGTTAGGGACTGTGAATCTTTTATTTTATATAACCTTTTGTACCTATATTGTTGTCATTTTTTTCTTTTTCTTTTTGTATTATATGCACTGCTCACCTTTTGGAATTTAAATCTAAATTTAATAGGTTTTGTCTTTGATGCTCTAAAAGAACTCAGTTAGCTTCTTGTAAGTTCATATGTGTTTGGATGGAAGTGTATGGATGAAAGTGTATGAATGTTTTGCTAGTGTAAATGCTATTAACTCTGTGACTGCTTTGAAGGACTGATGCTGATTGACCCGTTGGCTGCTGAGTGAGTGGTGTAGTGTTAACCTTTAGCTGTCAGGACATGGGTGTGCGTAGCCATAAGTGTCAAGAGGGTGGCATCAGTGTAGCCATAAATGCGGTGTGGTGGCAGCAATTACCGATTGATTGGTCAGATCACATGCTCAGCAAGTCTTTTGTGATATCCGAGCAGTTGGCTTAAAGAAGGGGTTAAAGGATACTGTATTGCCACAATGCATTTTTTTTAAAGGTATGCAGCCCTCCCATATTTTTTTCCTGATTTTGAGCTTCTCTCTGCCTTCAATTAGCCACACTGTGAAGGGGGTGTAACAATTCTGTCTGCCTCTAACTGTCACTCAAAGCAATCTAGGCTGTACGTCCTAGCAACTGAACAGTTCAAGTTTGTTTGACTGGCAGAGGGGAGGAGAGAGGTTGTAACAGACATCCTGCCAGCCAATGGCAAGTGATATGTTAACTATGGCCTTGGGCCGTCTAGGAGGCGGGCATTTAGCCACTTATATTTGCCGTGTGTCTAAGGGAGAGCAGCACGGTTGTAAATATGAGTAAGCGATTTTAGCTGCTGAAGTGTGGACATGTAATGGGAGTAATATTATTTTTTTTTTATACTGTTGCCCTTTAATTTGCGCTAGCTAGTATCAGCACAAGTTTAACCCCTATTTTACCAGCCCAATGTATTTAATACTGTGGTTTGTCTTGTTTCAGTGCTACTAGGTTAATTCCATTTGGATTAACCCCTAAGGTGCAAATTCGTTATTAAATCAGAACCTCTTAACTTTAACTTTATTAACTTTATCCATTTATTTTTTTTATTAAATGACTGCAACAGAGCAAGGGTGGGCATGATCAAAACATACTACTTTCCAAATACTTACTGTAACATTGTTAATATAGGTTCATAATAATTGTTTATTTATTTTTTTATTGATAACTGCAGTGCAAGGGTGGGCATGATCAAACATACTACTTTCCAAACTTATATTGGTAATACAGGTTTTTAAATATTGTTTATACAATTGCGTGTTAAAAAACGCAAGCTAGTGTTGACCAATTGGACTGGCCACAGTAGGTGCGATCCCTGAAATTACAGGGATCGCAGAGCATGGGCCCCAATGAGCACAAGCGATTGCACACTCGGTGCGTTTATATGATTGGCTGATAGCTTACTGTGAGTACTGGGTACACTTTACTGGGCAGGACTTCTACAAAAACAAAAAGGTGCATACATGAGCTGACACTTAGTACCACACAGTTTATTTCATAAATTAACCAACAACACAGCAAAGGGAGAGATAAGACACAGCTTGCTGTATATTTGTGATTGTGCTATCTCTATTGGGACAATGTTGTCTGGAAACTTAAAGGACAATTATACTCACCTTCCTCTCCGCCCTCTTCTTAGGTCAGTAGCTTTTACCCAGGGTGAGGACCTGAACCGATAGTGTCCTCACCCCTGGTGTTCGCGAAAGATAAAGCACAGCGTACTGAAACGCTGCTCTGGCAGGCTCCGCCCCATCCTGTCCTGTTGCGACGAGGCCAATAGGAAGGCACGCTCGTTGCAGAGCGTGCCTTCCTATTGGCCTCGTCGCTGACGAGAGGAGGGGACGGAGCCTGCCAGAGCAGCGTTTCAGTAACGTTGGATGTTGAGCATTCTAAAATAAAGTCCTCTCAATAGATTGTTCTCATGTACCAAACGTCCTCAAACAGACAAATGTTGGGCAAATGTAGCTAGATTTTAATTGTAATCAGCTAATCAGACTTTTGTAATATAATAATGAAAAAAGTGGAATTATGAATTGATCAGAAACCTAAGAATATATGTAGATGCTTAAACTAAGATACAGGTAGGATAAATAGGCAAGTAACTAAAGTGAGAATACAGCTCAAACACTTACAGCTGTCAGAAAGGTGACAAACTATCAGAATATACAGTACATTTATTGTTTTTGTAGAGAGAATATACTTTTACAGGGATTCAATAAAAGTTCTTATTGTTTAAAATGGTGCTAATTTTGCCCCAACCAATCAGATCTTATTTAACATTTGAAAGCTAATATCTGATTGGCTGGGGCAAAATTAGCACCATTTTAAATAAGAACTTTTATTGAATAACCCTGCTAAACTCTTATAAGGGTGTTTTTCTCTGCTTTTAGATATATCACACTTTTACAAACCAATGCTAGAAAGGGAATACTCAATGCAAAATAAGCCATAAAAAGCTGTTCAATGCAACACGAACAAAAAATAAATGAAATATAACAATATCATTAAACACTTTGTAATGTTTGACACAACCAATCACTATGCGAAGCACAGGTCATCAAATGAATTTTGAAGCAGTGTATTTAACATACACATAGTACATCACTGCATCATTGACAGCAGTTTCTCCCCCCTTAGCTGTGGCTGACTGCACATTCACATTCCTTTGTAACTAATGTAGCACGGATAGGTGTTTTGAATATATAATTTTGTGAAAATAGAAACATTATTTACAAAACCAGACATATGGGAAATATATCCTTTTACTTTTCCTTAATATGTTAGTTTTAAATCATAGTGCATTCCACTGTCAATTACTTCATTGGGCCATATTTATAAAGGCACAGATCGCTTTTTAGGGATACTACGCCTTTATCGATTGTTATGGCGATCGTTAATTAAAGTAATTCTATGACTGCAATTATAGATTAAAATCACCCATAGAATACCATTGCGGTATTTTACTACCGCTTGATATTCTACAAGCGTTAGTAGAATAACGATCTTCGCTGTAAATGTTCGATCGCGGCCGTACATTTATACATTAACGATAACCCGCGGTATAGCAAACTTGTGATAACACAGGTTTTTAATATGGCTCATTGTTCTCTGTTTGCACTCTCCTGAACCTCAAATAGCAGGTACCCATCTAGATACAACAAAGGTGCCATAAAAATGCGATTTCTATAGCATTGTGCCATCAATCACATTGGTATCTTTCGGAGTACATGTAGTGGTATTGTACACATGGATCCAACCAATCGCCCATATGTGGTATGGGGATCGGTCAGCTGTGCGGTCATCCAAGACCTATAGTATTGGCTTGCTTTACTTAAAGTAAGTTACATTTTCCATCTTTCCCTACCAACCATAATGCCGACTACTGCCATTCGTCAGCATTGTGGGTCGGTCTTGGCCCCTACCACTGCGGTTACTGGGTGAATCCCGTCTGGGATTCATTCTTTCTTTATGGCCATGGAGTAAATAAATAATTTAAAAACCATAGCTGCGAGATTCTCTTTTATGGCCATGGAGTAAATAAATTTAAAAACCATAGCTGCAGATCTCTTTAGCTCAACCTCAAGTTAATAGATACTATGGCACATGCAAGCTACCTTACAAATTTTAATTCTCAAATTTCTCCAACAACTAATTATAAGCTTACATTTCGGAAATATATTTTAGTTTCCTTCAGATTCTAAAACCACTATATTTAACTGATCATTTAATGGCAAAAATGTCATGTAAATTAAACTATAGAGTTATTTTCATCAGTAGGAAGTATGTGTAAATTTTATTCTTGTTGTTGTGCTTTACAATTTCTGACATTTGTTTCAAAGCTTAACTGAACTTAAAATCAAAGAAACTTTTAGGTTAAAAAAAAAAATCCTGATTTTCCTAACCAAAAAAACATATATTTAACTTCATAAAAATAAACAATAAATGCATGACTTTCGCTTCTTTGTAATCCAAACCAAAGATCTACAGCAAGTCTACAGCAAGTAAGTACGGTATCTAAGTATCTTTCCTTCCTTGTTAGCAGAGAGTGGCACTGTGAATGAAGTTCAATGTCTCCATGTGTGAAACACACAGCATGGCTGTACCAGCAGTTAAGTTTTAAAGGTAAAACTGTGGGAAAGAAAATGGAACATTCTTCATTTTTAAATTTTCCCCTGTAGGTTAGGAAGGACCTTTGTCTGGGACTGAGCTATTGGTCAGGAAATTTGCTTTAACCCAATCCCTACTCTGGAACTATCCTATTATATTTTCTTAAATTCAAGGAACTTTAATTACATCTTAAAGGGCATGTATAGTGAAAAACACCATGCCCCTTTGCAAAGTTAAATTCATGTACTCTGTGCTGCTTTAATCCTATCTCTGTCAGTGACTCTGTTTACCCATGGTGTCAGATCTGTGTGCAGCACTACCCCCCTTCCCCCTCACCTCTGTTACCTCCTCCATGTCTCAACTCCGGCTAACTGACAAGCTTAGCATGTGCAGTAGGATTTAAAGTTCAACATCCAAAAACACACCATGCACAGTGGCCAATAGAAAGCAAGCTGTCCTGGAGACACGGAAGAGGAAGAGAATAGTACAGTTTATGCTCTCACTTTGTGACCCATCATCAATCAGTGAAAGCTATTCAGAGGGGGTCAAGTGCAGCCTTATATCTACCATCAAAGCTACCTCTCTCCCCCTGCTAATGCTCTTATCGCTATGTTCAACAAAGCAGGGAGGGGGATCAAGGTCACAGGGATTTGATTGACAGTCCAATAGGAGTAGTGGAATGCAATCTCGTATTCTTCTAACTGATGTATCTCAGGACAGAGAGGAAATCTGAAAAAAGTGAAACACTCTGGGGTTGTGGGGAATTATAGAACACCAGAAAGAAAGAAAAAAAAGTTAATTTTCCCACTATAGATGCCCTTTAAGCAGTTAAGCATGTTAAGTTTGATTGATCCTAGCGATTGTTTTCTCACGTATCTACAAAGTCTAGTTTACTTGATATCCTAAAAGAAAGACTGCTGTAATAAAAATGTAAACTTGCTAAGATATAATCAAAATTAAGGTGCCTTTGATCTATTAGTTTCTTCTTCTTGAGAATCAGCTAAACTAAATTTTTATTGTTGTTTTATTGCTCAATTAAAGGGCACTCCCACCCTTAAAACAAAAAATTGTTCACATACCCTTTTAATATGCATTTATATTACATAGTACACTAGCATGTTTTATTAAGGCTGTCCAACCACTGAGCATGAGGAAACGTCGAGGGACCGGTCAGGTAAGTCCCTTCAGATGTCTCTTTGAGATTTCTAAATATTGCAAAAATGGGGTTTGGGGTCCTCTACAGAACAGATATAAAGTTTATTTTAGACTGGAAATGCCCTTTAAAGGGCATGTCCACCCCCCAAACTATAATTTAACGTACTACTGGCCCCCTATCTCCCTCCCAATTTTGTCTCCCTCCCCCTACCATAAGACCCTTTTATATATGTTCTGCTCCTTCCCCCAGCCCACACCGCATAACTATTATTCACAAAGTGCCCCATCTTTACTTACCATGCCTCTCTCCTTCGCCAGTCTGAACACCGCAGCCGTGTCCGTGATTGGCTGCCGTGCAAGCAGAGGGCCAGGGTAGTGCGGTGAAGGATAGAGGCATGGTAAGTAAGATTGGGGCCCTTTCTGTGATATATATTATGCGGTTGGGGCTGGGGCAGGAGCATTACATAATATAAAAGTTTATTACGGATGGACATGTCCTTTAAATTAATAATCAAATAAAATACAAAAGGGTCATTCTGAAAACTTAGAAGATTCAAGATATGAAACAACACAGTGCATACAGAATTTCAGATATAGAAACATGTTATACTTTTGCATGCAAGGTTTATCATGCCTTAAAAGAATAATAATATATTTAAATTGTTATTTGAAATGATATACACCTACTTGCCAATATTTTCCCATGTCTCTTTTTCATCATCGTATAACTGAACAAGATTGCTGGGTAATTCGATCTGGTCCTGGGGCAATCCTCCAACTAACAACAGCTTTTCTTGTTGGATCTTATTCTTACCCAAACAGATAAAAAGGGTAAACACTATACACACCACATCATGCTTAATTCCAAAATCAGTTTGAAGCATAAACTAAATATAAAATTATTTTCTTACCCCAGAATAGAAAAACATGTTACTTTCAGAATTAGAACTTTTTCAGTTATCTTAATAAGCATTACCTTTAAAGCAGGATGGATTGTGCACATATGATATCACAACGCTCTTAATGCTAAACTCTTGAGAAAATGTATAGTAAACCTTCCAGTTATATATTATTATTATTATAGTATAATTAACATATAGCCAATGCTGTTTTACATCTATTGACTATATGCAAATTACACATCTGCTTTTTCAAATCATAGAAAAATACCTAATGAAAAGGATTTCAAAATTTAGATCCCTGGCTTTTTTAAGGCACACCAGTGAACCTGTCCCACCATTTGAGAAACACTGGTTAAGATGATAATAATGACACATGAGCTGCACCTGCAAATAAAGCCATAGACAAAGTTAAAGGATAACTATCGTGTGTTAAAGTTTTTTTAAAAATACAGTTAAAGAAAAGTACTTGGGACAGGGATATAGGATTGGTATTCTACCTCCCAATATTTGTCTGTGGGGGCACCAGCCCAAAGAAAACTGATGCGCCAGCCTTCCTCCTGGCTTCAGCACTATCTTAATAAGGATTAGGCTAGGACTCTGGCAAATAAAACTGTATGTGCTGTAACTCCTTACAAAACGATACTAATAGGAAGGTATAATCAATCCTACCCCTTTTGCCCCAGGTAATTTTAATTTTTTTTAAGTTAAATTTTAGAGTATAGTTTTCTTTTAAGGTCTTATGAACAATGTGATGGTTTAGGGCTGATGATACTGTTAGCATTGGTAAGCTACATTTCCTTGAGGAACTATGAATGGCAACATTTACTGTGACATACTGAAGCTTATCAACATAGAGATGGTCGAACTATTGAAAGTTCGGTCCGTTTTCGAACTTTCGTAAAGTTCAAAGTTCGAAAACGGACCCATTAAAGTCTATGGGAGGCAAATAGTTTGAAAAGTTTTGAGTCAAATACAACTAAATATTAATGGTAACTTATGTAAATGGCTGTGGGACCTGGGAAATGGTCTGGGAGCATGTTCCAATATCCAGGACTTAAGTAAATTGATTTTACCGCTCATGCGCGCTACTTTCGAGCTTTCGCGTTTGAACGTTCGGGTAACATGGACATTTACTCGCAGATTCGATAGGCTGTAATTGAGACTTTACTCGCAGATTCGATGTTCGCGCCTAGAACCATGTACATTTTACTCGTGGATTCGATACTCGAACGTTCGAACATTCGATAAATCATCGAAAGTCCGGGAATATAGAAAGTCCCGTCCGAGATAGTTCGAGAAGTCCGGTCCGTTCGAACTCGAAACGTTCGTCGCTCGAACTCGCGTTCAGTTCGAGTTCTATGCCATCCCTAATCAACATGATAACTACTCCAAAACACCTCCAATACAACCCCTGCCTTGCAAAAAAAAAAGCTAAAGGTAAAGTGTTGTATTGGCCTAAACATGTCTCCAGACCCCTACTGAGCATCTGTGGGGCATCCCCAAATGTAAGGTGGTTGTCAGCATCTCTATGATGTCGTCATGGAAGAGGATTCCAGTGGCAACCTTTGAAGCTCTTATTAACCCATGCCCAAGAGAGTTAAGCAGTGCTGGAAAATATGTGGGCCACAACAAATATGAAATAAGATTTTGGGAACAATTTGGACATTTGAACATATACAAAATTTTGTTTCCAGAGGTTTAGACAATTATGGCTGTATTTAGACTTTTTTGAGGGGAAATTTTACCCTGTTATACAACCTGTACCAAACTACTTTTCATTGTATCAAACTTTCATATCTTCAGTTTTTGTCCCATGAAAAGATATAATAAAGAAATATTACAAAATGCGAAGTTTAACAGATGAAAATTGGATTTTCAATAAAACAATTTCAGGGGGATGTAATAAAGTTCTTATTGTTAAAAACTGTGCTATTCTTGCCCCAACCATTCAGACATTTTGCATTTTTTTCAGGCCCACATATACACACATTTTGCTATACCTCCTACCAAAATGTTTCTATCATTACTTAGATAGCCTGATCCCTTGCAGTAGTTCTGCTGTCTCCTCTGCAGCTTCCAGTCTGGAAGTCAGTCTTCACTGTGATGTTTACATCAACCAATTGCTGAAATCCATTCCTGGAGCTGCAGAAGGGAAGCCTTGTCTACAGTGGTGTGGCACTAAGGTATTAGCTTATGCTGGCCATCACTGATAAGACATGTTCGATCATCAAATCTATCTAATGTTTAATGACATTCTTAAAACCACAGAGTTTTTCACCTTCCAATGTTTCTACTCATCCCGGCTGGACCATTTATTTTGTGATCAATTGAATCCTTAAAGGGATGTCCACACTTGGAGATCTTGGAAGATCTTCATTCTTGTCTCCTTGGCAGTAATTGAAGAACAGGAAGTTAGACATAGGTCCTTAAAGGGCAAGTCCAGCCCCAAACAAAATGAAAACTTACATACAGGTAAATCACCCCCAAAACCCTAAACGGTAATAGTTTAAAAATCTGAAATATGTAAGTCTAACCGGAAATCCGCACAATGTCCTGTTTTCCCCTTTTTCTGCTTCCTGGTTCTTCCGTTAGCAACTGTCAGTTATGGATTTGACAGTTGACATCACAGCCAATGACTGAATGTTAATCAGTTTCCATGAGGCCTCCAGAAGCATAGCAGGCATACAGTAATGAATTCATAAGACAAACTATTGATATAAACATTTTTAAAGAGGCCATTCTTTCTAAAAGATGTTCTTATGAGGGTAAGGTTGCCCTTTAACCTTGTTTTTCAATTAATGCAAAAGGAAAAGTTGATGCATTTTGGGTTTAACATACTTATGCCACAACACCATAAATGGCTCTGTCTAAGGGAATCTCTGTTGTAAAAAATATTTGGGGTTCCATTAGATAGCAACATATTTTTAGCAAGACCAGACACACACTGCTATAGCTAGCAGGATATTGTATAAAATATTATTCTCCCTCTTTTACAAAGCACTAATATGGCTTTTTTGGAATATGCGGTGCAGTTTTTGAATCCCATATATAAAAGTGATATACAGTAGGGAAATTTAAAGAGTTCAGAGAAGGGCACCTAAATTAACAGGGATGGAGAGGATTGCCTATGCAGACAGATTTAACAAGTTAGGGCTGTTTACTCTGGAGAAGTGGCAATTGCACGGTGATATGAAGAGACGTAATGTGGTTTTGAATATATTCAATTTCAATGAATCTGAGGGTTTTGAAGTCCCGATGAAATTTCAGAATCGATTATTATCGAAAGTAAACGATTTTCGAAATCGAAATAGACAATTTTTTGAAAATTGAAAATAAGACGATTTTTCAAAATGAAAGTAGATGATTTTCGAAAATTGAAAGTAGACGATTATCGAACTTTCCGAAATTCGAAATAGAACAAACCTCAACAGTTTCGACACATCTCTAGTGATATAATCACTTTAAATAATATATTTGGCCATATAATAATCCTCTGCATGTTTACCAATAGGTCATTTTACATGTGGACGTTATTTAATTTTCGGTTAGAACTTTCTTACTTCAGATTGTTAATGGAAAGTACATTAAATAGCTTCAAGAGTGGCTAATAAGTTTCTAAAATGTAAAAAAATGACTGATATTAATACCAACAATACCAAATGAACACCATACATGGATCTTTAAAGGGTAAATATGGTCTCCATAGAGTTGCCCTCAGTTTAGAGAGCTCTCTCATACATCTGAGAAACCAAGTG
This sequence comes from Hymenochirus boettgeri, assembly GCA_019447015.1. NCBI lineage: Eukaryota > Metazoa > Chordata > Amphibia > Anura > Pipidae > Hymenochirus > Hymenochirus boettgeri. The sequence goes on along the minus strand of CM033474.1, from coordinate 212,428,157 downwards.
TAAAAATTATGGTCCACTCCTGCATGGCTTAATGCTCAGGTAAAAAGGGAAATGGAAAAAAGAAAAGGGTTTAAAATTTTGAAAGCAAGGCACAGAACAGGCTTACAGGGACTTCAAAAGTTGTAATAAAGAGTGCAAGAAGCAATGAAACTAGCTAAAATAGAAAATGAAACACGGATTGCCGACACAAGTGTCCACACCCAAAGTTTTTTTAAGTATTAAGTAAAAAAATGGGACTGAGATGTGGGACCATTAAATAATGGAGCTGAGGTGGTTGTAGAGAGCCGAAAAGGCTAATCTGCTAAACCGTTTTTTTACATCGGTTTTTACTGTTAGAATCCTTACAGTAGGGATTGTAACAGGGAGGAAATAGAGTCTTCACATTGATAACAGAGGATATGGTACGGAATCAATTAGACAAGTTAATATCAATAAAGCGCCAGGACCATGGATTGCATCCTAGGATTTTAAAAGAGCTTAGTTCAGTTCTAGCAAGACCCTGTGTCTCATCTTTTCAGATTCGCTTTGTCTGGGGATGTGCCGCTGAGTTGAAAAAGCCAATGTAATACCAATATTCAAAAAGGTAGTCGTTCACAGCCTGGTAACATAGACCTGTAAGCCGAACATCAGTGGTAGGGAAGTGATGAAACTTTGTTAAGGATCATATCCTTGACTTTGTCTCAGAGATCATCTTATATGTAGAGTCAGCATGGATTTATGAGAAATAGATCAGCCAGACAAATTTAATTGTTTTTTTGTTATGAAGAAGTGAGTAAGAAGTTAGATTCAGGCACAGCTGTGGATGTGGTGATATTTGGATTTGCAAAGCCTTTGATACGGTGCCACATAGGCGACTAATGTATAAACTGAGGACTGTTGGCCTGAGAAAACTTTGTTCATGGATAGAACGGTTATTGGACCGCAAACAAGAGTGGTGGTATGGAGCTACATCTATTGGGCTAAAGTTCTAAGCGGAGTCCTCAGGGTTCTGTAGCTGGGCCGCTTCTGTTTAATCTGTTTATAAATGACTTAGAAGGGGGCATTGAGAGCAAGGTCTCTGTGTTTGCTGATGACACTAAATTATGCAGAGCTTTGGAAACTTCCAATGTGTCAAGTGCTGCAAGCAGACCTAGATAGATTATCAAAATGGGCAGCAGAATGGCAGTATGAGATTCAATGTTATAAATGTAAGGTGATGCATTTGGGTATTATAATCCCTTGCCACCTACACATATAACTCTGTGTTAGTGCATCTGAAATGGAAAAAGATTTGGGGGTTCTGGTAGATACAGACTTAGCTGTAGCAAACAATGCCGTAGCGTCACGCTAGAGCTAGCAAATATATTGTCTTGTATAAAGGGAAATGGAATCAAGAGAGAAAATATTCTTCTCCCTCTTTACAAGGCACTGGTAAGGCCACATTTGGAATATGCGGTGCGTTTTGGAATCCCATATAAAAAAGGGACATCTTGGAAATTGAGGCAGTTCAGAGAAGGGCAACTAAATTAATAAGGGAATGGAGGCTTGAATATGCAGGCAGATTAGACAAGTTAGGGCTGTTTTACATTGGAGAAGCGCGGTTGCGTGGGGGGTTGCGTGATAACCTTATACAAATATTTGGCCCTACAGTGAACTCTCTGGTGCATTTTCACTAATAGGTCATATCAGAGACTGTGACATCCTTTAAGGTTGGAAGAAAGAATTTCATCTTCAAGTTAGGAGAGGTTTCCTTTACAGTGAGAACGGTGAACTGTGGAACTGTCTCCCAGCAGATGGTGGTAATGGCAAGTCATTGAATAACTTTAAAAAAGGCCTGGATACGTTTCTAAAACAAAAATATGAGAGATTACTGGTATTAATGCATATAGATCTGGTTGATCCAGGGATACTTCTCGATTGCGTTGAGTCAGGAAGGATTTTTTCCCCCTTTTAGCTGGGGTTTTTTGCCTTCCTCTGGTCAACTGTTAGGTGGGTAAAAAAAAAAAAAAGGGAATAGGTTGGACTTGATGGCGAATGTCTTTATTCAACCTTAATTACTATGTTACTAAGGATAATGGATCTTACAATAGAGCTTGTAATGTTACACTTTCCAGACTGCCCTGTCTCTGTGACTTGTAACATGCATGTGTATAAACATACAGTATGTAACATCGTAATGGAGGTTGAATAAAGACATACCACTGTACCTCCATCTATTCCCACCTTTATATCTAAACAAATTAACCTACCTAAAAGTTGATCCAAGGGGGATCAGAGTGCTGAAAAGGGGTAACTCCAAATTGCAATGGGAAAGAGTCCCTGGATCAACAGACTATATGTATATATATATCTATCTCCATATTATTTTTTTTTAGTTTTTAAAAACTATCCAGCCCACTTTAAATCTATTCAATTAATTTTCCATTACCATATCTGCAGGAACCCACACTGTTCTCACTTTAAGAAAACTTTCCTAACCTGAAGATCAAACTTGTTTTTGTTCTAATCCTAAAGGATGTCTGAAAATGACCTATTGTGAAACAATGCCACCTGTTTTATACATGGCCCATTAGTAATTTGTATAAAGTGATCATATGTCTGTCACAACAATGATTCTCCAATGTTAACAGCCCTAAATTGTCTAACTGCCTGTATAATCACCCCCCCCCATCCCTTATTAATTAAGTTCCCTTCTCTGAATTCTGTCTGTTTCCAAATTGTTCCTTTGCAATGGGATCGAAAACTGCACTGCATATTCCACATAAGGCCTTACAAGTGTTTTGTAAGGAGGAGAATAATTTTCCTCCCTTGAATCTATTCCCCTAGCTACTCAAGCTGTTGCTTGTCTGTCCACTGCTTGCACAGCTATGTGTTTATCTTCTAATTCTCCCAAATCTATATCCAACAAGATTCCTTAGCTGAGCCTTTTATGTGTAGGTGGCCAAAGAATTGTTAAACCCTAAATGTATCTCCTTATATTTATCAACATTGAATTTCATCTACCCCTCTGTTGCCCTTGTTGATAATCTTCTAGGTTTGCTTTGCAGCAATTACACATATTTGAAGTTTTCAAAGCTCTGTATAGTTAAGTGTCATCAGCACACACGAGATATTGCTCTCAATGTCCCCCTTCTAAGTTATTATAAACAGTATTAAACGGAGTGGCCCCAGTACTGAACCTCAGCACTCACATTCATCCGGCACTCCTAGACACTACTCTGTTTGCAACCAAAATCAATTCACTATCCATGTACAAATGTTTGTTGACAGACCTAAGTTTATAGATAATCGACTACGTTGCACAGTATCAAAAGCTTTAGCAAAATCAAGTATACACATCCACTGCTATGCCAGAATCTAAATTCTTATACATTTCTTCATAAACCTAGTCAATTTGCCTCACCTAATCTATCTTCTCAATTCCTGCTAGCTACTGCTTCTAAGATCAATTTGGAGACTTCCATGATATGATCCCATAAACAGTCCAGCACCTTCCCTACCGCTGATGTTAGGCTTACATAAATAAATTAAATCTCATCTGAAGTACATTTTGATATCTATCTAGGTCGGCTGCAGAAATACATTCATCATCCGAAGTTATAAAGCTCTGCATAGTTTTGTTTCATCGGCAACACAGAAAACTTGCTCTCAATACCCACTTCTGAGTCATTTATAAACAGATTAAATAGCGTGGGCTCCAGTATAGAACCCTGTGGCACTCCACATAGCAACACAGATTAGCTCCATTGACCACATACTCTCTGTACACACACAACCAATTCTCTATCTTTGCACAATTGTTTATTTTCAGTTTATACTTAGTACCCTGTTCGGCACAGTATTTAAAGGCATGTGCACCCCCAAAACTATAATCCCCCCCACTACTGCCCATTGTGTAGTGTGTTAATCCTTACCTTACATCCCAGCTCCATCTGGTCTTCTGCTATCCCTCCCTAAGTCCAAAAAAACGCCCACCAGGAGTACTGCAGAATTCATAAGGACTCTGCCTCCTGTCTCCCTTCGTGAGAAGTTTGCATGCGCACTGCAGCCCTTCTCCCCCTCCCCTCCTTCCGGATTTGATTCCCTCCCCCTAGCGTAAAAACCTTTATATTAATTGTCTCCCTGTTCCCCATCCCCAACCGCTATAGCTTTAATATCAGAAAGTGCCCAACATTACTTACCTTCATTCGTTGTATTCAACTAGATCAACTGGACTTGAAGTTTAGTTCCTACCTATAGCATTACTTACCTTCCCTCTTTCCTCTGCCGCACTGAACTCCCGCAGCCGCGTCCAATGATTGTCTGCCGCTCAGCCAATCACAGACACGACTGCCAGTCCTGCCTCTCTGCTGCATTTCTCGCAGCAGAGGGCCTGGCAGTGCGGCGAAGGAAAAGGGAAGGTAAGTATATTTGGGGCACTTTCTGATATTAAAACTATAGCGTTGGCTGGGTAGCAGGGAGAATATTATATAAAAGTTTTTAAAAGGGTGGAAATGCCCTTTAAAGTTTAGCAAAATCAAAGGTATCACTACATCCACTGCTGTGCCAGAATCTAAATGCTAAATACATCTTCATCGAAATCAAGCACATTCTGACAATGTCTTTTCTCTTAAATCCATGCCTGATCAGTCCCAGAATATGACCCTGTAACAAGTTTTACATAACTTCCCTACCCTGATGTTAGTTTTACAGTCTATAGTTCCCAGGCTGTGAATGACTACCCTTTTTTGAATACATTGTCTATTTTGCAATCCAGAGTCACATCGCCAGACAAAGTGAATCTGAAAAGGAACGTGGTCTAGATAAAACTGAACTAAGATCTCTTATGCTGCGTACACTGATGCAATGTTTTGGTCTTCTGTGGCAAACAGACGGTCGGGATGAAAAATTGGCCTGTGTGTACCCAGCCTTAAGATCTGAGGTGGATTTTATAGGTCTGGGGCTTTTTTGATATACTTTGTCTAATTGTTTCTGCACCATACCCCAGAGTTAATATTCCTTCATTTATACCCTTAATTTATTATTGTCCCTGCAACAAAGACAGAATTCTCTTTAATGTATACCGAGGGGGGGGGGATAGTCAGCACATTTCTCTTTTTGGCATCCCTAAAATTATATGAATCTTTTCTGAAGGGTATGTCCACCCTAAATTCAAAATTTTAATATGTGATCCCCCATGTCCCCCAGCCCCAACCGCATAAATTTTATTTTTAGAAAGCTCCCAAATCTGTTACTTACCTCTCCGCTTTCCAACGCGGAAGTGAGCTGCCGGCAGCCGCGTCCGTGATTGGCTGCCGCTCAGCCAATCACAGACGCGGCTGCCGGTCCCGCCCCTCTGCTTGCATTTCCTAGCAAGCAGAGGGCCGGGAGCGCGGCGCAGGAAAGAGGGGAGGTAAGTAGAGTTTGGGGGGCTTTCTAAAAATAAAATTAATGCGGTTGGGGCTGGGAGCCCAGGGGGGATCACATATTAAAATTTTGAATTTAGGGTGGACATACCCTTTAAGGGATCATATCCTTGACTTTGTCTCCAGAGATCATCTTATTAGTAGTAGTCAGCATGGATTTATGAGAAATAGATCATGCCAGACAAATTTAATTGTTTTTTATGAAGAAGTGAGTAAGAAGTTAGATTCAGGCACAGCAGTGGATGTGGTATATTTGGATTTTGCAAAAGCTTTTGATACTGTGCCACATAGGCGACTAATGTATAAACTGAGGACTGTTGGTCTTGAAGAAAACATTTGTTCATGGATAGAGAACTGGTTATTGGACCGCAAACAGAGAGTGGTGGTTAATGGATCTACATCTATGGGGGCTAAAGTTCGTTCTAAGCGGAGTGCCTCAGGGTTCTGTACTGGGGCCGCTTCTGTTTAATCTGTTTATAAATGACTTAGAAGGGGGCATTGAGAGCAAGGTCTCAGTGTTTGCTGATGACTCTAAACTATGCAGAGCTTGGGAAACTTCCAATGATGTGCAAGTGCTGCAAGCAGACCTAGATAGATTATCAAATTGGGCAGTAGAATGGCAGATGAGATTCAATGTTGATAAATGTAAGGTGATGCATTTAGGATTTAATAATCCCTGTGCCACCTACACCATAAATAACTCTGTGTTAAGTGCATCTGTAATGGAAAAAGATTTGGGGGTTCTGGTAGATAACAGACTTAGCTATAGCAAACAATGCCAGGTAGCAACGGCTAGAGCTAGCAAGATATTGTCTTGTATAAAAAGGGGAATAGATTCAAGAGAGAAAAATATTATTCTCCCTCTTTACACCCTCTTTACAAGGCACTGGTAAGGCCTCATTTGGAGTATGCGGTGCAGTTTTGGAATCCCATATACAAAAGGGACATCTTGGAAATTGAGGCAGTTCAGAGAAGGGCAACTAAAGAAATGGAGGGGCTTAAATATGCAGGCAGATTAGACAAGTTAGGGCTGTTTACATTGAAGAAGCGACGTTTGCGTGGGGACATGATAACCTTATACAAATATATTAATGGCCCATACAATGAACTCTCTGGTGCATTGTTTACTAACAGGTCATATCAGAGGACACGTGGACATCCTTTAAGGTTGGAAGAAAAGAAGTTTCATCTTCAGGTTAGGAGGGGTTTCTTTACAGTGAGAACGGTGAAACTGTGGAACTGTCTTCCAGCAGATGTGGTAATGGCAAGTTCATTGAATAGCTTTAAAAAAGGCCTGGATACGTTTCTAAAACTAAAAAATATTGAGAATTACTGGTATTAATGCATATAGATCTGGTTGATCCAGGGATACTTTCTGATTGCTGTTTGGAGTCAGGAAATAATTTTTTCACCCTTTTTAGCTGGGGTTTTTTGCCTTCCTCTGATCAAACTGTTAGGTAGGGTAAAAAAAAGGGGGGGTGAATAGGTTGGACTTGATGGACTTATGTCTTTATTCAACCTTAATTACTATGTTACTAAGTACATAATGCTCTTACCCATGGGGGCTGCCATGTTGTCTCCTTTTTATGTTGCTACATTTTTAGCATGGTGTACGCTGTCACCTGATTAAGGAAAAGAAAATATAGCTTTGATGTTTTTTTTCATTTGGGAAATTGTACATCTGTAAGAGAAAAGAAAGTGGGTTAGCCTGTAAGGCAAATGAGAGTGTAAGGTCAATGAAGGTATTGGAAAACGCAACAGTATTTGCATTTATTGTCTAATAAATGTTTAAAATAAATGTAATATTCATAGAATGTGCCTTTAAAAATCATGATGTGTGAAGGTTATGAGGTGTACTGATCAGTTGTTTACTTGCTACTATCATTGGTTGGACCAGGAATAGAATTCTGAGCATAAACCTTCTGACTCTTCTAACTGTAGTCTACTGAGAAATTAAAAAGTATTTTGCAGGGCTGTGAAATCAGTACATAATAAATCTTTTGACTTCGACTCCTCAGTTTATGGCACCTCTGACTCCAGCTCCAACTTGCTGAAATGCTAATGTATTTCAGTGTATTTTAATATATTTCATCATTGCCAATGCTCAGCAGTTTAAAAATATTTGAGGATGGCAAACCAAAGAATGACTGGTTAGGAAGCTGACACACTATCATCCAAGCCTATATTTTAACTTTATTATGACTATCTGTGGAATAGGACACTTTAACATTTGAGCAGAAATTTATCCAAAGCAACAATCGCTCCAGGTAAATCTCCCTGTGCAAATTTAATACCGCATTTGCTATCATGAGCCAGTGCACAATTGGAGTTAAAGTTGCGCTAACCTTTTGATTAGGTTAGCGTGAATTTTACTCCAAATATTTGCCTTGCACCCCTAGATAAATTAGTCTGAAAGTATTATTCCATTATAATTTCATTAAATAGAAGTTACTGTCTATACATTTTTGTTGACCCCAGACAATAATTTCTTCCAACTCCACAAGGGGTATTTATCCACGGCCGTTCTAGTGGCTTAACCTGTGGATCTTTCTGATACCGTGTGTTTATAAATACTGCCCTAAGTTACATATCTCCATTTTGTTTCTCATCTCCATTCTGATTTTCTTCTGGATTCTGTGATTGGACAGGCAGGGCATTAAAGGGATGAGAACGTTATAGCAGTGAACATCTGCAAAAGTTTGCAGAAATTTCAAACCCAGGAATGGTGATCTTAAGTCAGTATCACCAGGCACATGCTTTATTTCTTACTCTCAGTGATAATAAGTCTTCACCTTGTAAACAGTTTTTGCTAGCAATACATGAGCAAAAATTTTCCAACCTGCCCAGCCTTTGATCCATAAACTGCCCAAAATAAATTAGGGATTTAATCAATCGTAAAGTTGGGGGGGTGATTTTTGTCAGATTCGAAAAAGATTTGAAAAGTGATTTCACCTGCAAATAAAATTGAAGCTTGTATGGACAGTCTTATACATGGATTTATTTCATTACTAAGTCTACAATGCAGATATTAAAAATCCCTGTACCCTTGCACCTATATCAAGGACATATGTTTAGTATAAAATGTACAGGAACCTGGGGGGGGCACAATGTTTTCAGATTTACGTTTAAATTGGTGGTTAGGAAATAATTCTATAAAATTATGTTTAGTGAATATTATGCTTATCAGATATAATTTGTCAAATAAATATTTGCATTATTACTCCCCAGAGGTGATGTCTTCACCACAATTTAAGCATTGCTGGCCACCAATTCATTAGTCTAAAAACATAAAACACTCACTGTTCTGGAAACACCAAGTTCCCAATGCCCAGAGAGAGAGTGACCTGGCCTTACAAATAGATTTAATGTATTGTTTACTTCTTTTATTATTACAAAATTTCTAGCTTAATTTCAATGCTAAGAAACATGGGTTTTCCTATTTTCATTTTTTTATATCTGTCTGAAGGTTCAGCTTCAAAGATTAGTTATGCAAATTTTTATAATAGAAATAAAAGAACAGTTTTTTTTTCGACTTTTGTACATCACTGGAGAAGACCTAATTTAGCTGTACTATGCGTTCTAAGGATGATCATACAGAACTGCTATATTCCTGCTCTGTGATTAATGGTTCCAATAGTTCTATTTTAGAATTGGTGATATGCTTTCTACTCTTGCATAACAGCAAAATGCCTTCCACCCATGGGTAATTACTCGTTTTTAATGTAATGCGTGTATGTATGATTAAATATATGATACAAATATTGACCGGACTGCAGGTTTGGAGACAAACAAATGTAAAATATTTAAGGCTGCAGGAAATGTGTTTTGCTTGGTTTCAAGAGTTTACAACTTTTGCATTTTACCCTGTTATTTGCAAACTTAATATTTTTAATACTTTATTTCTTAAGATCTAAAACAGGAATGTAGTCATACAGTACTTGGGCTCGCACACACATGCTTCCTCCCTGCCAAGCCGTAATTTAAAATAACTTGTTGGTGATGCTCCACCATACTACCAAGGTGAACACAGACTTGTAATTAGCTAAATTGGGGTGAGGTGAACTTTAAACTCCCTTATCAACACGACAATCATACCGCAAACTAAAGCTCTGTACACACATCAAAAGCATCTGATTGTTGCGTGTATGTATGTATTTGCTTGGTCATTGTTCATAAATCTGACATAGGCGATTACTGCCCAAAATGGCTGTTTGTCATGCATGTGGCTCGGGCATCTTTCTAATCGACATGTTTACAGGGTTGGAAGGCGAAATATTTTGGGTGACAGACTAATGCCGGTCTAAAAAGTTTTTCCAACGTTTCGATGAACGTTCAATTAGACAGACCAGCTAGTTCTTGGCCTGTGTGTACCCTGCCTTACATTCTGAAGGGCAATAATTTGTTGTTTCTTGTTAAGAATGTGTAAGAAATTGCTATTTTATGTATATTGAACCGCATTCCATGGTATTTATTGCTAAGATTATTGTACAAGTCATTCTAACTGGTGAAACATCTTTCATAAACTAAACCTCAAGTCCAGTTTATCTAAAACATCCCTTAAATTATTTAAGAGTTCCTTCTGAACCACCAATTAGAAATGGGGCATTACCTTATTACCTTAACCTGAACATTGTTCAGGTTGGGCATCTCTGCTCTATGTAATTAACATTTCCTATTCAGCTGCGAGGGGTGGCACCAGAATAGAGGTAAGTCATCTTTTAAATGGGCGTATTTTAAGTATGTGCTAGCCTTTAGGGCCTACCAATCAAGGTTCGCCTTCCATAGACTTCTTGTTAAGTTTGCAAACGGAACACAAGAAATTTTACTAATCCCTACAAATCATAATTATTATTTCAAATGTGAGTGAAGAAATGAAATCAAATAGGCTGCTAATATCTACTCAATAAGGAAACTAAAAAGCTAATAAATTTAGCAAATTCAATAACTTGCAATAAAATATCTTGTAGTCATTTAATCTTCCAGTTTCAGATAGAGCAAATTACTTTTTGTGAGCTAATTACTTTGAATTTTGCTTACGACAAGCAACTGAGCTAGTTGAGTTGTGAAATGTGAATTAAGCTTAATCACATCTAATAAAAGGAAGTTCGATCCAATTTATTGTGCTGAAAGAGATCGGGTTTTAAAAATGATTGTTGCGTGGACTTTAAAATAAATAATTTTATGAAAAAATGTTCTGGTTTAGTATATTTTGAAACAACATTCTAATTGTTCTTATACAAATGTTTATGCACAGTATTTCCTAAACTACCATCCTAGTAACAGGTAAGAAAAATCGTGTCACACAGTTGAGAGTGAGGAACTCCATCTAGTGGCTAATAACATTACTAACACAATATGCCATTAAAACATGGAAAAATCAAATGCTACTGATTTGTGCTTTTTTGCAAATTACACAAAATCAAAGGTGGATATTTTATTTTAATCATGGTATAGAAACATTCTGTTCTGTGCAGTTACGCATTACATTACTTTAACACTGCACATCAAAACAAACACATCATACTAAAGGACATTGTGTTCTTGATTACTAGAGAGTGTAAGTCAGGAAGAAGTATCAATTCTCTAACCTGGTATGGTTGATTCTACTTCACTATTACCACATATTCCCTTGTGTGTATCCTTTATACTGGTAAAATGAACAGTGCTTTGTATTCAAGTGACAGAATATAAATAAAAATATGCATTCATACATACAAATTGGGGCACATACATACAATTTTTTAATAAACCCACGTAAGTTTGTAAGGTTTGCTATTTAACATTGTGCCCAGGGGTGCCTCTACCATGAAGCAAACTGACACATTTGCTCACAGCAACCCCCCACCCACCCACACCAGAACACATAAAAAAAGAAAACGTGCTGTTACCTTGTTATTAAATGCCATGGAAAGGAAATCTGAAAAGACATTTGAGTGGCTACCCCTAAAGCTTGTTGATCCATCTGATTGTTGGTTCAAGGGGAAGAACTTGAGAAATATGTGGTACACTCTGAAACACTAATCAGATAGCTCAGGGTGCATTACCCCCAGAAATGACATACCAAGGGCTGCCTTAAGGGATCTCACCCCCCCATGTCAGACATTTCAATGGGGGTTCTACCTTCACATTAAGCAATTAAGGAAATAAAATCTAGGGAATTTAAATTTTTATCTGACCTCCAATACCCATCCAGGGTGTAGTATAACAGTTGATGGAATAGCGCCTGTTATTATTTTATCTTTTGCACTAATAACAGCAATGGTTGGCAGCTATATTTGTTTTCTATAGAAGACCTTACCCCCCATAAAATACATTAAACATTAAATGTTAACATTAAAGAAAAACCGAAGCTAAAATATAAATAACATCAATTATTTAATTGCTAACTAACAGATAGCTATATCTGCAGGTTTCTAGCTTGAAAAAAAATGCTTTGTAAAACACAAACACAAGCATATGCTTAGTGAACTCCTTCTTCTCTCCCCCTGCCAAAGCAAACAAGGAAAATTCATCACTAACCCAAGGGGTCAGCAACCCTGACTCATCCCATTCCCTACTTTACATCTATATTATTAAATATTACTTACATGTAGCTAGATTAATACAAATACTTAAAGATAGTAACACCCTGGATTCTTGCATTTAACCATACAAAAGTTAATATTTCAAAAGTTGCTGAGCTTTGTGAGTGACATGTTCAGAAGTTCCATCCCCTTTTCAGTTACTAAGAAAGCTGCAGCGGTTAAATACTCATGTACCAGTCCCTTGTAATAAGGCAACTTGAGGAGCACAATACCTGTATCTCACCTAGCCAATCGTGTAGGGAAGAAAAAAAACGAAATATTAAGAAGGGGGAAAGTGTTAAATTAAGTCCGTATATACCAGAGTGAGGACAGAAAATGCTAGGTCCTCACCACTAGGAGTACAGCAGACAAAGAAAATACTTATTTGATTCAAGATGGTCCAATCTATGGGAACTTGTGCACAGAAAGGTGTGTCCTCTCATAGGTGGCACATACTTTGCTCAGGGAAGGAGACAGGAATGGATCAGGAATTTGCAGTAAGTATTCTCTTTATCTGCTGTACTCCCATGGGGGAGGATCTAGCATTTTAGTTCCATGACCTGTATAAAATCACTCACCTGTGTTTTTCTTTTATATGGCCTTTTCTTTTATATATATTTCCTTGTGTCCTCTAGTTTTAAATTTGTAAGATCGACCCTTATACTTATTTACTATTATTTTACAGGTTACACATGTTTTAAAAATCAAACCAACACAAATAGTGAAGGAAAAGGACCTTCCTATGTATCCTTAATACGCACTCTTACACTTCATCCAAAATAAACAAATCAATTTATTGGCACAGATTTATTATGGATAGCAAGTGTGAGAGTGCTTATTAAGGACACATAGGAAGGTCCTTTTCCTTCCCTATTCGTGTTGGTTTGGTATGTAGATTGATCCTTAGCACCATCCGTTAAAAGATAACGAGGGTAATTCAATAAAAGTTCTTATTGTTTAAAATGGTGCTAATTTTGCCCCAACCAATCAGATGTTAGCTTTCAAATGTTAATTAAGATCTGATTGGTTGGGGTAAAATTAGCACCATTTTTAACGATAAGAACTTTTATTGAATCTCCCTGAACATCTGTTAAAAGATAACACACAATCAAAGGTAGTGCACTCTCATATAATTATATATATCATGTTTTCAAAATCAACATACCCCAAATATAAATTCTTTAAAGCAGAATGAAATCTGCATTTTATACATAAAGTTGCAGTAAAGCATTTTTTGCTGTAGTTTACTCCAAAGTAATGTTCCATTGTCTGTGTATTTTTGTGGCGTGGAGATATTATTGCATGAAATGTGTCATTTCTTTATTTATGCTAAAAATGGCCATGGGATGGGAGGTATGAGATCTAGTCTAGTCATTACTTTAAGCCCCTCCCCCAGCATATTTACTTAATAACATATTATGGCTTTGTTTACAAGTGAAAATTACCATGTTTCGCCTTATGCCAAAAGTTAATCTGTTTTAAACATTATTTCCTATATAAATATGCTCCAAATTCTCTGTATCATAAAATGCTATCTTTATCATAAAAACATGTTTATTACCCGTGCAACTGTTGTATGATAGTGTTAGAAATTCTTGTATTGCTGGGAGTTTATAAAGTATTGGTATGAGATTTGAAATCTGTTTTGAATCCATCTCTTCCTTACTTCCTTACACTTTTCTACTAAAGTGACCTTTTTAAATGGAGGGAAGTGGGCCTAGATGACAGTCATGATAAATGCGGTCATGATCACTCAATAAAATAAGGCCCAGTGCATTTGAGGATAAATCAGTTGAATGTACAGCTCCACCTGTCTGTCTCCATCATTCATTTCCACTGTCACTTTCACAGTGCCTGATGGATCACAGTTGCTGTAAAATTAGACAGCCTTTAATCTCATTTCATCCTGATTAGCTTCTCTTTACCCTTTCCCTCTAACTCACTGACTGACACGCTAGAAACTCATATAGTGTGCTATGTTTCAGGATGGATTACAGAATTTATCTTTAACACCTTAGACTCTAGCTCAGCAACATGTTTCAGGCATCTGTCCCCACAAATAATTGAAAGCCACCCAATGGATATTTTTATTTCTAAAATATGTTGCAGAGGAGATAAAACATTTTCTTCCAAGTATAAATGCAGGCAGATTGTGCTGTTCTAACCATTAGTTAACATTAATCAGACAGACTACATATTAACTGTTTTATTTATGCAAGTTAGATGAATGGGGAACTATCTGCATCTACATTAACTCATATCCCAATCTGCCTTTTCTGTCTGCTAATGCTTTCCTTATGTGATGAAGCTGTTGCTTCTTGTCATTTTTGCTGTTATTGCAAGATAGCTAAATGAGGAACTCAGCCTCCAAAATAACGTGAGCCAGCAATGCCTGTGGTAGATTGAAAACCACTTGACTGAGTTCTATATCTTAATGCCATTTAGGAGTTGACTAGACTGTAAGCTCTGTGAAGCAGAGGGACCTATATCTCAACATTGTTTTTCTAGATCACTTGTATCCATCTAGCTGTTAATGGGAAACTGTTGAACACAGTACATTATCGAAGATTATCATATATCTCAGTAGTTTATTTGAGATACTATGAGTTTGTTCCAGGATAAATAAAGCCTGGCCAGCAGTTTTATTCATTTAATAATCTAAGAAAAATTAAAGCTAAAAAGTGGCATGTAACCTTTATTGTACAGCAATAATCTGTTATAGCATTTATAGCTCTGTGATCTGATCCGTCGTGATGAGAGGTAACAGGCAGGTTAAACAGTAGTTAATTGACAGTTCTAGCAGGAAGGGAGATAAAGGTGGGCTTAGAGATTCACTGAGTGTATGTTACTATGTATCTGGTTCCAGAAACAATTTTGTAAAAGCTGGAAACCTGCAGAAACAGCTGTCTGTTAACTAGCATTCAAAAATTGAGGTTGAAAATTTAGTTTTAATGATGGGTTCTGTAGAATACAAATAGAGATGCCAACCTTAAGGCAAATCATTGCTGTTATTAGTGCAATTAGAGCTGTTACACTACTTTTAATGACTATTATTCTAATCTCTAATCCTTGTCCATTTCACAAGGTGGGAACTCTAAAACATGCAATAGGAGTAAAGCTAAAGTATATGGCTAGATTGGGTGCAGAATGGTATGTCCAATCAATACTTACCAATTGAAAATTGGTTGTACTACAAATCATGTGAAGATTTCAGCTTGAAATATGATCAAGAATATGTAGCCACAGGTCTGAATATTTTTCAAATTGTCACATAACTTCCAAACGATATACTATTTGAAATTGATGGGCAGTCTACTGATAGGAAGAGTGAGGGGAATTTTTTTTTACTCATTTGATTAAAGTTATCAAATCAATCAAAATACTCGATTTATGTAGGCATAGCCATTAAGCTCATACAAATGTGTGATGTGTATGAGCGCATATGGCTACTTTGTTGGCAGAAATGGGCATTTGGTTCTCGGCCGGGCACATACGAACCCCAGGTTGGGCATCACTGATGCAAGAAGTAGATTCTGTAATTAGGAAGGCTTCCATGTTGTTGCCAGTACAACTCACAGCTCAAGAGCCTTGTGAGCATGTGAGCCTATTGGCCACAGCCACTGACCCCTCTATTTACTTTCTCTGTGCACATATTTTCTATGCAAACATCTCCATACCAATATGGAAGTCCCTGATAAGACTTTGATAATTGTTTGTTAAACGATCACTATACTCACTGAAACTATTTTACATTTTCTGGAACTGCAATTTGAGATGTAAAATGGTTGTACTTACATATGTATCTGTGTTTCCTTTGTCTTAAAATTTTTAATGTATAGTGAGTGCTCCTAATTGCCCCCACCCTCCCTAACTCACTGCCTTCTATAAGTTCTGGTTATATCCAGTTATAGTATCTCCTTGCACTCCTCTGTTGGTGCGGTTCTCTCCTGGCTGCTAACCACAAACAGCTATGTATTGTAATTTGAAGATGATGAGTGCCACACTCAAAGTTCATTCAAATAGTTTTTATTGTGAAAAAATATGTGCACAACGTTTCGGGGGAATCCCCATCGTCAGTTTAAAAAAAAGTTTTAAAGTAGTGGGATCTTGCTGTATCTAAAGGTACTATTTTTGAAAATTAGATTTTTTTGATTTTTTTCGATTATAGATACCCCTTAAACTGCAGATTATTTTCCAGCCAGTATGAATTGAAGTCTACCTGGAACAATAGAAAATTGTCAGCTGGTTTAACTGCCTTTGTATTTTTTTGTTTCCATTCTGTTCCTAGCAAAAGCAGGTATCCCTTTCCCAAGAGTTGCAGGAGTCTCCAGGATTTTAGGGTGGTCTCTGCCTCCAGAATGCCCCCTTTTGTCTGTCACACCCCTAATCACACCTCTTTTGTGCCATAAATCACACACCATGCCCGAACTCCGCCTCGTCCCTTTGATGACATCATTGACGTCACACCGACCCACCACACCCGCCCCTACTCCCCACCCTGCACGGAAGCCACATTCACCATGGTGGGATATCTGCAAAAGATAAAGTTTCAAAATGTACCTGCTTTTCTTTGTAGCTCCGGTAACTTAGGAAAAAAACACGAGGTTACAGATTCAAATAAACTGCAAGGATTATGTTTCTTTTTTGTATGAAATGCAAAGGAATGTATGTGGGGAAATTGATTTTCAACACTGTAAAATCTCAACACTCTTAAATCTTTGTTCTGTGTCTGAGAGGCAGAAGCGTGCTATAATATGATTGACTGCTTCTAGGGGGCAAGGCTGCAGCTTCTTGCTTTGATCTGCTTTGAACTAGAAAGCATGTGAAGTGTAAAGCGATCACTAAAGGTGGCCATAAACATGCGATTCCTATCTGTCGACACACATGCGGTATGGGGATCGGTCGGCCGTTTGCCAACTGACAGAAATTTTCCGTATTTTCCAACTGACTATAATGCCAACTACGGTTGTTTGTCAGCATTGCGGTTGGTCTGTTTTGGCCCCTACACACTCAATATACTGGTTAAATCCCATCAGGGCGCTTTATCTGCAATGTGCATGGTCACTTTTTGACCACCAAAAACACCAAAACAAAGAGGTGGATTATGAGAGCTGATCCCTAGTACCCACAGTTTAATTTCACAACCAATGGCCATAGCAGAGGGAGAGGTGGGACATAGCTTGTTATACTTTTGTGAATGTGATCTGTGTATTGGGACATTATTGACTTTAGTTCCCCTTTAAAATGTTAAATATTGTGTAAGGGGCATTTACAATGCAAAGAACAGATGTCACATACAGGGAGGAATTTATTCCCTTAATAAACACACTACACACCAGAATACTTTTTATGGAGTGAAATAATTTGCAGCCATGGTAGCAGCTACTGTATATCATGTATAGGACATTTTGTATAGCACATTTTGTACAGAAAATTAACTACCAATTAGTATTCCTGCTTGAAAACAAGCATTTAGTCATTCCTGTTTCATACCCAGGTACACCAATCCCCTTTTACAATTGACAAAAAATCCCACCCAGGCTAGCAGTGTCTATTCCACCATGCAGTTTAATGTTTTTTTGTTTTAAATAAATATGAAATATAAATTATTTTCTATCCCAACAGGATAAAAAGCATTGATACTTTTAATAGAATAGTTACAGCAGATGCAAGATTTCCTTACAAAATAGTAAAAGATACAAAATAGTAATCTTTTAGTAAAAAAAAACATAATCTTTTAGTAACAAAAATCCTTGGAACATATTCTATTTTTTGATACTTTTTTAAAACAATCATCAGTGTTTGCTGATGATAACCTCACTGGCTGATAACATTACATTTAAAATGAAATACCTGTATCAGAGTTTTATGAATCCTTCTAGTTCCCTGCCAAGTTTAGAAAGCCTGTAGCATCAAAATGATAAAAATTATCATTAAACTTTCCATATTGCACTGCTGCATTTGCAGAAGTAAGATAGTAAATCATGTGAAATGAGAGATCTATAACTGAAAAAATTCACATGTGGGTTTGGCTGCTTTTTTTTGTGCTTTGGCAGAAGTTTATAGAGAAAGAGCTGGCCCTGTGTCATATTGATTTCCCACTGCAGTGGGTTTCTAAGTGCTCTGTTGATCCGTATCCAGCAATAAATTCTCTTGCCTTAGCATGCACATTGCTTCCTTCTTTGTCCTCACCTAGATTTAAGGTGTCCATCTGATGGGATGAGTAAGGCCATCATTTGTTTACTAATGCTGCAACTAACTTTTACACGATAAGAAATCTTTGTATATTCTGATCATTTCAATCATGTGCTCTGAAATACGTAATATTCTAGGCATATTAAATCCAGATACAATTTTTGAAAAAGAGCTTCGTACTTACACTCTGAAAAACACTTTTAAATCTTTATGGAGACAGGGAGCTGTATGGGCCTCTCAGAATCTGTGTTTGTTATATTGTCAGCAAAATCAATCCTTCATATTATCTGTATAAGAAATAAATGTAATTTTCAAGAAATCTCTTGACAATTTTTTTCAAAATTAAATTCTAAAATTCTTTTCTGTTTTACAGTTATGCCATACAATAGTGCACATCATTGTGTGGTAGAAGTGGAGAATTTTCTGTTTGTTTTAGGAGGAGAAGATCAGTGGAATCCTAATGGTGAGAATTCTATGTACAATACTTGTTGGTTGACTTGATTGACAACTGAAATGTAAGTTGTTTCAGACAGGATATCTAAAGAAATAGGGGACAGATTATCCTTTAATCTGTTGGTTAAATGAAGTTTCCCTGGTTGCTCTGCTCTGCTCTGCCCTTTGCTACTGTCAGTCACAGTTTGCAGTGTGGCCAATGGAAACAAACATTTATTGCAGAGCGTATTTTCCTATTGGCTACATTGCGAACTGCAGAGACAAGCCAGAAAAGAATTGGAGCAGTGAGAAAAACTTCATGTGTAACAGCTAATCTGTAAAGTGCTCAGGGGTGAGGACCTTGGTACTCACTATTAACGGAGTGAGGTCCAGGTGAGTATAATTGTCCTTTAAGCTGCAGCAAACAGTAAAATGTTACTTAACTGCAGTAAACTAGTAAAAAAAACTAACATCTGATCTCAAAAGTGTTTACAGTTGTCTAATAGCAAGTTAAATTAGAAATACAGCAATATTACCTGGAATCTACCTGCAGTATATATGTACTTCACATAGTAGGTAACCATAGATATCCACAGAAAATATGTAGAGAAATAGAAAAAAGAGGAAGCGCTCCACTCACATATCAAAATAAAGTGCGGTTGATTTACACGTACAAAACATGTCAGGATGTATCTTTCTGCCCCCTATGTGCTGTACACACTTGATTTTTGAAATGGAATAAATATAACGTTTTTGATTCATTTTTTAGAACGGGAGTGGGGCCTTCCCCTTTTTTCTATTTCTCTGCATAATAGTAAATCAAATGTGGGAATTAGTTTACATAAATATGTTTTGTTTCTGTAAACATAATGTATACTTTTTAAAACAACTGATATTAATGATAAGCAAGTAAGATATCACTGATTTATCAAAGTTGTGTAGTCCTGGTAGTCTTAAATTGTCAAAAAAAATTTGCAAATTGATTTCAACAATATACATTTGGGATTCTTCTACTCATGATGCACTGTTTTTAAAGGCCAATAAAAGCTACAAAAAAATATTTAAAAAGGGAGTATAACAAAATTCCTTAACATGCTAAAAATCCCAAATGTTATAAAGTAAGTGACAAATTAATTATAAAACCTTTTTTGTATCTTGGAGGTTCCCAATTAAAAACAAGTATGAAATCCCACTTCAGTATAAGTGTTGCCACCCATAGTATGCCTTTTAATAAGCTTTCTCTGATTAATAATGATTAGCCAAACTTTTTTTTAGAGTTGAAAAGTTTAAAACAGGAAGAAATTCTGGTTTAGATTTTGTTGCCCAAAGTCTACAGTCTATAACAAGTATTCCTGCACTATATAAAGAGAAAAGATTGTACTTTTTTAAGTGTGTTTCCAGGGTGTTAAACAAAAATAAAATTTGTGCTGCAGTGATATTACACTCATGTGAGTGCCTCTCTGTAAATCCCTATATGTAAGTGTCTACTTGTTCCAGTTTTTTAGTGCTATTCATTAGCCTGTTTTGTGTTAACTATTTTAACTCAAGCTTTCACAAAAACCAAATAATATTTTCAGATTCTGTAAAAAAAAAAAAAATATTCTGTAAATATAACCAAACTTTGTCATATGAAATATGTACATGGGATTTAATAAATAACTTTCAGTTGCAAAACTAAATGTCAATGTAATATGCCTATAAGCACATATGTAAGTAAGGTTATTCATCTTTACAGGAAAACACAGTACAAATTTTGTGAGTCGCTATGATCCAAGATTTAACAGCTGGATACAGCTTCCACCAATGCAAGAAAGGTCAGTCAAATGGTGTATGATGCATTCTAAACTTTAATGGAAAAGTCTAAATATAGAGCCACTATAAATGACTTTGGATAATGTGATGAATGCCTGCAAATCAAGTACAGTATATGTTGTTTTAACCCAAAAGTCATAAAGAATGGCAATATGGGGCACACAGACTAAATTCAATTCAGATGCAAAAATGTACTGTATTGTTGTCACACTACACTACAAATATATTTAATTAATCATAACAGACAAATGTGAAAAACCAGCATCCCTAGAGAAAAGTTAATTAAAAACATCCTTCATATATACCTTCACTAATGTCTAAATACTTACAATATACCTGTATAATGTTACTCCTGATTTATTCATGAAGAAATCAATACAAATGAATAGAAGTTTCAGTGGACCCACCAGACACATATAAAGTGCATAATAATAGCTGCTGCGTTGCGAAAATAATGCTAATCAACAGTTGAGGTCACAATTACAAATATACTGTGCCAATCAGGGTCTACAAGACAATCCACTTTGGTGGGGTAGAGAGAGAAGGCCGGAGGCCTTTTAAACAATACTCTGACAGACGTGTTTCATGAGTGGACTTCATCAATGGCACATAAATAATGCATCATAGGGATGCTACTGTAAACTGCTTTGGATAGTGTGATGAATGCCTGAAGATCAAATATATGGTATTTCTACCAGTCTTGTATGCACAACAGCACGCTTGTACATGTCCTTCATTTTATAGGAAGAGGCCTAAAGTTGCTTTTGCATAGAGCATATGCACTTCTCCACTTCTCTTGCCAACCTAACGGGTGCAGACCCTAAAACACAATTTTATGATGATGTTTGCTATCTTTTTACATGGGCCTTTAAAGCTGGCAATATATATATCGATTAGACATTGATCTGAGATGAATGTCAAATGAATTAACATCGGAAGGAGCAGCAGCTTTACTTCCTGATGTTCAATTTTACAATCTTAATATTGTCACAGATAACTCAGAAGATTCCAATTTGTAAATACACATTCCTTACCACCAATATCCCCATACTATGTTTAAATGACTGTGAATTAAGACTAATACAATCACAACTATGCCTGATTGGAACTCCAAACAGATTTGTATTAAGAGTGTTAGGTTTTCTGGCCCTGCATAGATATATGGTTAGCTAAATTACAGTTTTATTTGCCAAAAGGGGTAAACCTTAATGATTGGCAGCCATGTTAATAATTTGTGCTTAAAGGGTATGTCCATCCCTTAGAAAAACTTTTAATATGATAAGGAGGAACCCTTAAATTGTAAATTCCAAATTGGTTAATGTTATTAAATATGCTCCCAGATAGATATATCATATTTACAAGTTCACAATCCACTGCTGCTTTCTTCCTCTCCACTGCTGCTGCTCCATTCTTTTTCCTTTCCCAAGCAGCAGCAGTGGGAGCTCATCTAGGAATGACAGTCAGCCATTGGATGTGACGTCACGGCCGTGACTGACTGCCATACCCGGAAGAGCCAGAGAGCCGCGGAGGTGGATTGAAGAGCTGGTAAGTATGAGATTTAACATTAACCAATTCGGAAATTACGTTTTAAGGAGTCCTTAATCATATTAAAAGTTTTTCTAAGGGGTGGACATACACTTTAATATTATTTTTCTGTTTAAATTTAAATAGGAAATTAAAGATTTGCACTTCTTATCTAACTTGTGATAAGATCGTGATGATTTAAACATGTATCATTTTGAAAGGGGCTTTTACTCTTTTACATTTTTTAAGCCACATGAAACTTATTTTGTTCTCTTCCCTTGTTAAAGTGAGAAAAAAGATAATTGGAGAAAAATATGATGATGTGGTTGTTCTAGTAAATTGGAAACAATGACCCTTGAAGGACCATAAGGACAGTGAATGTCAAGATAATTTATTATCATTAAATTATTGCCTTCATCCTTCTTTTTTGTCATGTGGACTCACAAATCCTTTTTTTACGGTAATGATTATTGTAAAGCCAATGGATACAAGTAAAAGTTCATTGTAACAGACTTTAACCTGTTGCAGGACTCCCACCATCACTCTCATTTGTGATACTATGGCTCCAATTAAACCTTTTGAGATGTTGCGATAATAATGTATTTTTAGAAGAATGCCCAATTACGGTTTTGGAAGTAACGTGTTTAAACTCTGTTCCAGGAGAGCCAGTTTTTACTCCTGCCGTTTAGAGAAACATCTCTATGTCATTGGTGGAAGGAATGAAACAGGCTACCTATCAAGTGTCGAGTGCTACAACTTAGAAACAAATGAATGGCGATATGTGTCATCATTACCACAGCCATTAGCAGCTCATGCAGGAGCAGTTCACAATGGGAAAATCTACATTTCTGGTAAGCAACTTAAAATTACTCAGCAATATTATTTTCCCTGTCCATTTAAAGATGTAGCTAAGTTTTTTACATGGGAAAAAGAACCTAATGCCATCAAAACCATAAAACCTGAGTTGTGTGGCCTATCTAGCAAAGAGTATCTTCAGTTCTGTACTAACAGATGGCTCTGTCTGCAATTCTAGTGTTTCAGGAACTGTAACATTAGCATTTGTAATCAGTGGAGGGGTTGTATTACTCTGCTTTGTACTGTTGCCGCTCCATTACTTTTAGATCTAACTATTGTATAATAATTACAACACTTGAACCTGTTCCAGTTCCTCTCACAACCGAGTTAATTCACGAGCAATGTACACTATCCTGAAATTACTTTTTCAATAATAAGGCAGGAAATCTACATACGTGAGCAAAATTGTTACTTATCTGTTACATTTCCAGACTGCTTCACAACTAGAGTCTACCCCATTAAAAGGCCTAATGTGTTACAGTATGCTGTGAAAAGATCTGGGATCATTTCACCTATCAATAAAACCTTTTCTCTGATTTTGTCTTAACTTTATTGATAATAACAAGTATGTAAACAATAATCATGCATGTAAACAGCACTGCATTTCTTTCCCCCAAAATACTGAACATATTTCATGTTACTGCATTGATTTACAGTCTAGTGTGCATTTTTATATCATACCATATTTGTCACTAAACCTTGCTTTTGAAAATAAATGGATACTAAAAAATGTGGGATAACACCTTTCATTTTATAGGCGGCGTTCATAACGGAGAGTATATACAGTGGTTATACTGCTATGACCCTGTAATGGATGTTTGGGCCAGAAAGCAAGATATGAACACTAAGCGAGCTATACATGCTTTAGCTGTAATGAATGATCGTTTATATGCAATTGGAGGGAACCATTTGAAAGGTCAGTGTAACAGATTCATGTCTGATGGGTAATGATATGCTACTTTCCTATCTGTGGTTAAATGATCATATTACTATGCATGAAGCTCATTTTTTTAACATGATTCTATAAAATAAAACATGTGGTAAAAACCAACTGTACATACGTCTAATGTGCATGTATTCCCATGGTAGTCCAAATCCCTTTTGTATGTCTTTGTGTTATTAACCAGGAAAACATCTTTTCAAACTGAATTTATTGTGGATGTTTTTATCTTTGATAACGGTTAATAATACAGGTACTGTGTTTAAAATAGAGGGTTGACAAATATTGTTTTTGGCAAATAACTTAATTCCAAGAAAATCAGTAAGCAGTCATGCACTTAAATTTATTATTTAAATCTTATTCATGTCATAGACTGACCAAGTCATTCTGACAATCATGGTGATAACTAAACTTACACCATATTTTTCTCTTTATGGCTGTTAAAAATTGAAGTGAATAGGCCAATATTGGTTATTATCTAAATACCGTTCAGTATATGCTAACAAACGTTTTTCCCGATCCCTATAAAGGTTTATTTTCAGGCATTTTTCTGCCTAGGTGAACCAACAGACCACATCTACATTATAGTTTAGTAGCGATACAGTTTACAGTGTAGCAATTGTACTGCTAGTATTTTTATAAAGGGAAGGGAGTGGTAAAGTTTCTCTTTAAGGTAAGTAAAGCAGCTGATCCACACTAAACGTAGAAGGGACAATCTAGTGGTTTAGGTCCTTACCCAGAAGAGAAGAGAAGGGGAGGTAAATATCATTATCCACTAATGTTAAACTTACAGGTCTATAGTTACCAGGCTGTGAACGAATACCCTTTTTGAATATTGGCTTTACATCTGCTTTTTTCCAGTCAACAGACACATCTCCAGACAAAAAATTAATAAGAGACAATAAGAAAAAAACAGTCTATATAAAACTGTGTTTAAAGGTGAACTGTGGCCTTTATTAAAAATGGCACAATCCTAACTTTAAAAAACATTTACTCCAGGATAATGCTTCTGGTTTCCCCCAAGCTAGCCACAAACCTGAAAAGAGAAATCTCCCTAAGGTGTCTATAGGTAGAGGAAAGGACAGAGAATGGTTGCATGTCTATAACTTACTTTAGAAAGATTGATTTTTGGGGGTGGGGCTTCTGACAGCTTATGAGCTGAAGAGATTTTTAATATCGTAAAATCTGCTTTCCTAAATTTAAATGTATTTGCTAACCCAGTGCTCTTTTGCTTTTTGACACATATATTAAATGACAGAGTATATCGTGATCACTATTCCCTAAGCTTCCCATTGTCCTTCACTAGCATTTGGTGGCTTTTAATAGACATCTTCATTTAATTTACCAACCTTTTTTCTTTCTGTCCACAACTCTACCCACTACTCTTTTTTCAAATTTGGCTTTGACTCTTGTTTTACATTAATACATACCCCCCATTTCCTTTTTTTCTCTATCAGGTCTAAACACGGGTAACCTTCTAAATTGACTGCCCAATCATGTGAATCGTTTGATTGTGTTGCTGCTATACCACATCATATTTTAAAAGCTATTATTTCTAATACTCCACTTTTTCTAGCTATGCTAATTGCGTTTGTAAACATTTTATAATTTTATCTTTTACTATATTTACACATTTTAATGTACGTGCCTCCCTTTCCTCTGTGCTGTCCCTCTACTCCCATTTTCTTATTTACACCTTGATTCCTTACTCTGCTATCTAGCCCAGTGATTTCTCAGTACCCTCCCGCCCCCATGACTAGTATAAAATTTCCTCCAACCCTCTAGCCATCTTCTCCCACAAAACAGCTGCAGCATAATCAGTGAGGTGCAGCCCATCCCTACTAAAGAGCCTGTAACTGACAGAAAAGTGTGCACAGTTCTCTAAAAACCAACCCCCTCTTCCTTATATCAGTCAAGCATTGATTTTAAGACTTGTCTGTGGGGTTGCAAAGGTGAACTTAAGATAGTGTCAAATCATATTATTAGTAAAAGTTAAGTATATTAACGGTGTTGTCACTCTTGATCTTCAATTTTCAACAAAAAATGCAATCCATGTACTATAGAAGTTTTATTTTAACTTCTTCAGGCTAACAAATTATATTCTTCTTCTTTGTTTTATCCTTTTAGCCCTTAGTTAGAGAGTATAATAATAAAATCATTTATTATTGTGTTTTTATTTTCTAAAGACCCCATTAGTGTTTTTTTTTTTATAAAAATGAAAAGTAATTTCGACCTTTTGGTTTGACATTTCCATGAAAAGCAGACACATTATCAATAAGATATTTATTTTGCCTCAAATTAAAATCCATCTCCTGAAAACTTGGGGAACATTTTGTTTTGTTTTTTAAGTGTTTACATACACACATTAAGAATTTGATTTTGATTCTGCCTCTGTATCTTGATGTTTTACTATACGTAATTTCAGCCAAAGGGCTGAGAAGCAATATTTATTTGTGACTTATATTATTACATTGTGAGCTGTCAAATGTTTTCTGCTCATTGATCGTTTAATAGTCTGTGGGGGCTGATGCAATAAAAGGTGCAAAAGTTTTCCCAAGCTGTTAATCAGCAGGAGCCAATCAGATGGATTGAGAAGAGGCTAAATGATAGATTACAAATTACTAATGGAACATTTTCTAGTTAGCACCTATAAGGTATAATAATTGCACTTTCGAACACTGGGTTTAGCTGGTCTATAAAATGTTTATATGCAAATGTTTTTGCTAACTATCAGTATATAAATCAGTTTTTTATTAACATTCAGCATATGCTGTAAATTATATAGAAGGCAGTGAAATATTATTTATAACTGTGACTTTTTTGTGCATTGATTTACCAGAATCATTAACAGAAAATATACTTGATAGGTTTCTCCCACCTGGATGTCATGCTGGTGGAGTGTTATGACCCAAAAGCAGATCAGTGGAATATCCTACAGACACCCATTTTGGAAGGGCGCAGTGGACCAGGATGTGCAGTGCTAGATGATCGTTTTTATCTTGTTGGAGGTTACAGTTGGAGTATGGTAAGCGCTGTGTTGTAAACCACAGGATAAAGAGACATTCTAAGATGAAAATAGGGGCCATATTTATAAAGGACCGTTTATGACCGAAAGCAGAATTTTAAAAAAAGTTTAAATAGGATC
Organism: Hymenochirus boettgeri; assembly: GCA_019447015.1. Classification (NCBI taxonomy): domain Eukaryota; kingdom Metazoa; phylum Chordata; class Amphibia; order Anura; family Pipidae; genus Hymenochirus; species Hymenochirus boettgeri. Next base: position 212,401,307 of record CM033474.1, on the reverse strand, counting down.
ACTACGGCTCTAGATGCGCATTGAAAAAAAATCTTATTGGCATTGTAGTCCGGCACATAGGACTTGCACCACAAGTGATTCTGAGCTATATGAATGAAGGAATAGTGACCGACAATGCGTTGAATGCACCACTAATGTCTGTATGTTATTGAAGCCCTTTACTCTTTAGCAGTAGAACCCATAACTCACCAACTGCTGTGGCTGGCAAAAGACTCTAGAATAAGACTTGTCATATACTGATTACTGTTTATTGTTTTCCTATACACAATATATTTTTATTTAATTGAATAGGACTGTACTAAAACAGTTTCTGTGTTTGTTTTTCTTTAGGGTGCATACAAGTCATCCACTATTTGTTACAGCCCTGAAAAAGGAAGTTGGACGGAACTGGAGGGGGATGTTGCTGAACCATTAGCAGGCCCAGCTTGTGCCACTGTCATATTGCCAGCTTGTGTTCCATACAATAAATAACTGTAATACAATAAATAACTATCATATACTTCAGGATCTTACAACTTTACAACAGTTTGAAAAAAGCAAGCAAGTAGTTAGCAACATTTCAAGGATTCATAAAGATCATTTTGACCATTTAGTAGAGACGCCCAATCTGTGAACCTGTTGGTAGTATGAACTTTACCTGCTGTTTGTTGGGACTTGTAGTTGATAAGCAATTGACAGTTGCAGGTTTGTCAACCCTGATTTATGCTACTGAATGTGTGTCATGCCTCTCTGGAAGAAAGACCTTATAACTTAAGGCCTATAAAGAGCAAAGGCACTTGGTGTGTAAACAGCCTGTTTATCTTATTAGTTGATGTAACGTGAATCACAGCCTTATTTAACTTTATGTTACCAAATTCAGAAGACCAAGTGTATCCGAACAGAAATCCCAGAGCAGCTGCATGCCTTTGTTTTTTTGTTACTGTGCATCAAGGATTTCCATCACATGGCTCAGATAATTATCCCCATATCCACAATCAGTGCTCTGAATATAAACAAGAACCTTATATTTAAATTTTCGGTTAAATCTTCCCACTATAGGCTGCATATTACTGTATACACCTACAGTTCCTGAAACCTTAATTACAGACATATTGTTAATTGGCAGAAGTAAATACTACTTAAAAGGTCACTATACTCACTCAAACAACTTTACATTATCTGAAACTACAGTTTGAGATAATTAAATGGCGGTACTCACGTATTTATTTGTGCTTGCTTTGTCATTAAATTATTAATGTTTAGTGTGTGCTCCTAATTCCCCTCACCCTCCCTTACTCACTGACTTCTTTTAGTGTCTGCGACACTTCTAAGTTGTGCACAGCCTCACCATGGACACTGCTGTCTCCCCGTTCCTTACCCTTCTTTCTTTTCTCTGCTGATTATCTTAATTGCTGCAGAAACTGTGCTGGCAGATGGCCAAAGATCCTACTAAGAGGTCAGGGATGGGACACATATTATAATTTATGCTTCTGGAGTGACAGGCTTTCCCTGTAAATGCTGTGATTTCAAATGATAATTTCTCGGGATCTACAACTCAGATTTAATCGGAAAAAAGATTTGGAGTAGTGGCTCTATATAAAGTTTTTTTTTAGAGTAAACATACCCTTTAAGAAGTGCTCTAAACCCACACATATTTTCTAGTCTTTGTGTCATTTGAAATGTAATACTTATAATAACATATTAAGAATGTGTAATTTATATGTCAGAATGCAAAGCTAATAGCTTTCTGGCTCATAACAAAGTCATAGCTATAAAAATATGTATCAGAGAGGGAACCTTCATTTTTAATTTTATTATAGTGCTATTATAGTGTTGTTCACATCTGAGCCTAGAGTGTACCTCCAAATTACTGCAATGCAGTAGATTCAATATTGTATAGAGAGATGTAAAGCGTTAAAGTGGAAGTTCAGTGTAAATACATATACTTTTCAGAAAAAATAGCAGTATTTTCCCATCCTAATGACCTTAATCTGCAAATTCCGCATTTTGTCTGTGTATAAATAAATGCAACTGAAATACTGACTTCCTGTTTGCAGGACCCCTACTAGAGACCATTATGGTCTTGCCCTTGACCCAGCGCCTGGATTGATTCAGTTGCTCAGTAGAGATCTGAGCATGTTTGACCCATCCCAACAGCCAATCAGTAGAAATTACTGTTAGGAACATTCCATGGAAGTGGTGCATCCTGGGAAGAAGAAGGACCGTTAGAACCTGAAATAGCAACTCACTAATGTCAACAACAGGGAGCAACAAAGGGTATGAAATCAACTGATTTTTCAAAATGGGAGAGAATATGTAGAATAACTAAGAAGGCGTTACACAAACTAACAATTCAACAAATATTGATAATTTCCACCGAACTGTCCCTTTAACTTAAACTTACTTAATGCTTTGCTTTTTCTAAACTATATTGAACATTAATAGTGTCTATTACACTAAACGCTTTAATAAATATATTTTTACAGATCATGCAGAATGAAGGACAAATTTATTCTGGGCAAAAAGTTATACCCATTTGTCAATTATTATTAAAGGATTTTTCTCTTTTTTTGAAATCATGTTTCATGAAAATTACTTTTTATGAGGCTACAATAAACAGCTGCTGTTCTTTTTCTACCATATTTCCTAAACTTCCTCAAGCTTCTAAATATTCAAATCCATTATTTCTCTTGTGTTTAAACAAAATGGTACAGATTTAATGGAAACCATTTGACCGTTTTTGAATAATCAAATTAAAAAAAACAGCAAACCCCCAATTCTTTTTAAGAATCGGTAAACCCTTCTTCTCTGCCAGCCCTCCCCCCGCATCTCTCTCCTTGACAACCACCCCCACGCATCTCTCTCCTCTACCCCCGCGCTTCTCCCTCCTCCTCCACCCCCCATGCATCTCTCCACCTCCACCCCCATGCGTCTTTCCTCCACCCCCACCCCCCGTGCCCCTGTCTTCCCACCCCCCCAGGTGTCTCTCCAAGCCCGTCCAAACCACCCTCCCCCAGGTGGCTCTTTCCTCCAACCCCAGGCAGCTCTCTTTTCCACCACCCCACCCAGGCATCTCTCCTCCTCCTCAAAATCCCCCCCCCCCCCGCTCTCTCCTCCTCTCCCCTTTCTCTCCATTTTCCATTTACCATTCTGGGCCATCTCTTCACTCAGCGGACAATGGAAGGAGATTGATGATGCAGTGCTAGAGCTTTTGCGTCCGTCATCCATCCTCTTTACACTCGTCGGTTAGTATATACGATAGTTAAACTTCAATAAACCAATAATAAACTTTGTCCACTTCATAAATATATGATCTGAAAACTCAAAATACACATTAATAATGTTAGAAAGACCTGTATTATATCTTAAAGCACGTGTTTACTTTATAGGGCATTTGGCCACAAATCATCTTGTTGAAATCAGTCCTATGCTTTAATAAAAGAAGTAGCTTTACACCACAGAGGACAAAATATTACAATCTAAACAAGTGAATTGAAGCATTCATTAAAGCACTCTTTAAAAATTAATTTGATCAGTCAATGGCAGAAAAGGAATTGTCCTTTAAAGGGACAGTTCAGTGGAAATTATCAATATTTGTTAAATTATTAGTTTGTGTAATGCCTTCTTATTTATTCTACATATTCTCTCCCATTTTGAAAAATCAATTGATTTCATACCCTTTACTGTTCCTTGCTGTTGACATTAGTGAGCTGATGTTTCAGGTTCTAACAGTCCTTCTTCTTCCCAGGATGCACCACATCCTTGGCATGTTCCTAACAGTAATTTCTACTGATTGGCTGTTGGATGGGTCAAACATGCTCAGATCTCTACTGAGCAACTGAATCAACCCAGGCGCTGGGTCAAGGGCAAGACCATAACAGTCTCTAATAGGGGTCCTGCAAACAGGAAGTCAGTATTTCGGTTGCATTTATTTATACAGAGACAAAATGCTGAATTGGCAGATTAAGGTCATTGGGATGAAAAAATACTGCTCTTTTTTCTGAAAAGCATATGGATTGCACTGAACTTCCCCTTTAACTAAAAAAAATGCAGGCCACAGTTTTGAAGTTTCACATGACTTTCCATGGAACTGCTAACAACAATCTGAGTTATAACATTTTTTATTATCTAATATTTAGCACAAATGGTCTAGGTGTTAGAAGTGAATGGCCTGATATTTAGATATTTATGTCCAGCCAAACGTGGAAGGGAACAAACTTTTTAATATCATACGCTTTCTGTACAATTCATTTTTGATTCCTCATTGTTCCCCTCTCTACTTGCAAAGATGTCTCATAAGATGTTTATTTGTGGAGAATTAGAATTTAATTTGACTTTCATCGAACGCAAATTATTGGTATGTCTACTTGATGCACAGTTTTTTATTGTGCATTGTGAACTACGTGGAGTTCCAGAGTAAATCAGATTTACCTCTTAGATTATACATGCAAAAAGCTTTTATAGGCAGAAGGAAAAATATAATTTAATAGGCAGACAACCATGAAGCAGATTTAACATCAGAATGTAATCAGAATGTTAGTTGCGCATTCTAGTGGATCAGTATATCTGGCTTTCTGGTCTTATAAAGCTTACATTTTTGTTTTGCTTTTGGACATTGAATTTCTGCTGCAGTTTGACTTTGGTGACTAATTATGGTGGGCTTTATTAAATATCATGAGGTCAGACAAAAATGTAATGCAGTATCAGGACAGCAGAGATAAGTATATAGTTTAGATTAGACTTAGACCCTTTATCTCACCATATACATTATGTAGTAGCTAATAATTTAATCAACTCTGTGAGCTTATTGTCTTTTTTCCTTTTCTGACTGGTAGGCACTGTCTGGCCCTTAAATGTATATGCAAGTAGGGACTTCGCTATTGGATTATAACTAACACCTGATTAAGAGATTCGATTTTAAGGCTGGGTACACACCGAGTAATTTTTCATCCTGTTCGTTCACCGCTAGTGATCGGTTGGACAGGACAAATCCACAACCACTTGTGTGGTCCATTGGAAACCAGACATTCTGCAGTGATTTACCATCATGTGGAATGCCTGTTCATCCGATTTGGGCGACAAGGAAACAGCCTCAAAATTTTTTAGCCCGACCAATCGATACACAGAAATATCGGTCAGTTTGACTGAAAAATCTGCTTGTGTATACCCAGCCTAACATTGCACCTTCATAGGTCCCAGTGGTAATAAGACCAAATAATTTGTAATGTGTGGTAGTTTTTCCCCCTTGTTCATCTGCAAAATTAAATTTTTACTCTTTTACTTTTTTGTGAAAAGAAAATGACAAAAATGAACCTGCCTCCCTAAATACATATCAGTTACCTTAGCAAGAACATAGGAACCTTATCCTTGCCCGAAAGTGTTTGGGCACCTTGAGTTTGAATGCAGCAGAATCCAGTATCATATATTCAAGTGCTATGTAGAGGAGCTTTACTGTACTTGGTGGCACAAAACCTTGAAGAATATATTGCCTGAAGTTATCAAAAGTTTGCTCTTCTTTAACATAATAACTAATAAAAAGGTGACTGTCTCCTTGGGCTTCTCGTAGGTTATGTAGATGCCTAATTGTAGGGCAGTCAGATATCTTTCCTGCACTACTAGTTTCTAGGATTGTTGGGGTTATACGCTTCAGCAAATTGTTGTTTCTGTCTTCCTATGTTCTTTCTAACGTCTACTAAAATTAGCAATTCCATGTATAGCAGACAATTTAGGTTTAGAGAGCCCAGCAGCCTACATTATGGTAATGCATATTCATTTATTGCTTTGGTCCATGGAGAACTGTTTAAAGCAGGGTTTTAAAAAAAAAGTATATATATTTTGGATTGTGAAGCTTCCCTTTGGATATAAAGAGCAAATATTCTCCTTAAAATTGAGTTTAAATAAGATGGGGCAAATCATTTTCTTAAATGTTGTTTCTCTTTGCATTTTTCCCCCTTTTGTTATTCCTCCACTATGAAGAAACTACTACATGGTGCAGGGGTCATGCTTCACACTAGATTGAGTTACACAGGTCATTTTTCAAACAAAATATACTAAAATTCAACAGCTACTTCCCCCATGTTTATGAACATATCAGTAAAGAGCTGAGTCTGTTTTCTATGCAGCCATGTTAGAATCTAACTGTCCAGTCTGTGGTGAGAAAATCCTGAGTACAAAATCCCTAAGGGCATAGTCTCAACATGGCATTAGACATGTTTTCTCAATTTGTATGCACTTTTCTCTGCGTTTTCTTTGCTGGCATAGAAAACACGGGTCAGAAGTCGTGTGGAGACTAGCCTCAAGTGTGTAATAATACATTCCTGTTTTGTAGAGGAAAAGGCAATTGATACACTCTATGTCTGGTTAAAAATATAATTGTATGTCTGTCTAGTATATATGTGTTTTTTTAATTTCTTAGTTTAGAATCTGCAATTCTTTACAGTCTGAGAAGAGAATACTTGGAGTCAGACATATCTGAACTATCCTTGCTACATAGTATTTATAAAAACTTTTAGTTTGCTGTATTATTAAGGCACTTAGCCCCATTGTGACTGTGACCCCATTTGCAGTAAAGATTATATATAAATATATATTTACACCCATTTTGGACAGCAGCATTGAAAAGAAAAAGGAAATTAGGTGTGCTTTTAATCTCCCCACATTGCTACTGTAAAGTGCAATCTGTTGTTTTTTGTAATAAATGGTGATAGAGGAAAATTACTTTTTTATCCCAAGGACTCCAATTTCCTTGTAAAATAAGACATTGGGTAAGATAGATTATTTTTTCCATTGGAGCAAACACGTGAAAGCAATTTGCTCCAACACAAAATGAGGCAACCCTGCTTAATATTAAAATTGGCAGAATACTTGTCTCGAAACGATTTACGGCAGCTGTCACCTGACTTGTCTAATGAAATGTGCAATCTTCTGAATTCTAACTTTAAAAGGCTATTTGTTGTCCTTTGAATGGTTCTTTTCTACCATAGTAATTTAAAGCTTTCTATCTTTCAAGAAGGCATGACCAAGAAAAGCTGTGTTATTGAACAAATCATAAAAAGGATGTAGATTTTGTACAGTATCAGAATGTATAAATTCCGCTTGCTTGTAGGGAGAAAACTTTAAATAAAACTTTATGTAAGAATTATGTATTGCTGTTCCTTTGTTCTTTTCTCAAAAGATATTTGCCATTAGCAATTACAAATGTCTAATGTTTTCCTTACAGTAGATCAACAGCTAAAAAGATGAAAAGGTCTATGTGTTAACCTTTTAAATGGCAATGCTGCAACTAGGGATGAAGTCTTGGTTCCAAGTCCAACTGGTCCCGACTCCCAATTCCAAAGGAACCATCAGTTTTGGGATTTTTCATACTGGGTAACTTTTTTAGAATTTTTGAGAAATATTGAAAATGCAATTTTGGAAATTTTCGAATATACATGCCGATTTTGAGAAAAAACAAATATGCAATCCCTTGATTCCGAATACATGAACTATTAATTCTGAATATGGGATAAATATCATGTAGGAATGCACTGCAATGGCGGCTCCCGTCCTTCTCAACTGTGATCCACATCAGACCTCGTCTTCCCTTCTACATCTGTCAGGTGTGCTTGAGGACTAGAGGGTCTCTCCTCCACCTACAACAAAACAGAACAAAGAAAGAGGTCCGCCGCACCAACCACCTCCGGTGTACTCGATCTGCAACAGTAATCGGGCCGATGTTTTTTTCTTTAAAAAATCATCCTTTATTAACCAAAATTATTAAAAACCAAGCTGGCTGCCAGGTAACAGGTGCAAAAGAAACGTTCTAACGCGTTTCAGGTTTTACCCCTTACTCATAGACACAATCCCTGCTCACAAAAACACACCCTCTTTTAAGAGGGAGTTAACCAATTAAAAAGGTAAAAACCTCATATATAATATTAACCCTACGTACCTTAGATAGAAACAAATGTAGTCTATCTATAATCTAATTAGAATGTACAGGTGCTCAGGTTGGTAACATTATTTGATAATTGTCACCATTTCTCACTAAAACAGTCCAAGTAGAGACAAAGCAACAAAAATGATACTGAACAGTAAAATAAACAATCATATGACTAAGTAGCAAATTCCATGTTCATTGAGTCAGAGGGGATCAAACTAGCAGCGTTTTGTCCCACCTACGGTTTAACCCCTTGGGGGATCTGGAATCTAATTCCAAGATCCAAAACGCCTCTCTTTTATTGAGATACTCTAGTTGGTCCCCCCCCCCTCTAAAGTTCCTTTTAATACGTTCAAGTCCCTGGAAACGACAAAAGGAAGGGTCTCCCCAGAGCAATCCATAAAGTGCCGACCAACGGGTGTTCTTATATCATTTTTTGATATACTATTATATTCCCAAATAGCTGGCATTAAAATCCCGCAGTGGGTAAATAACCGACTGGGATTTGCAAACGTGATATTGAATCGCAAACAGGACATTTACCCACAGTGATAGGGAGGACGCACGTTCGCAATGCGTGATAGTGCTTGCTTCCTTGAATGGTGTCGCAAACCGCAATCCAAAACGCGCTAGAGGGAGTAGCCCTAAGAGTTTGAGTCTTAAAGGGAAAGGTAAAATTTAACTGACCACTTTACAAGGTACACTTATAAAAACAAAACAGCTCAGAGCTGCAGGTGTAGCATATTGACGTGAACATGGTCTTAGCACAGCTCTGTGCAATGCATTTTACTGGCCACCAGTAAAGACCCAAACATGTATTAAATATACATGTTGCAGTGCTAAGTACCATTAAATACAAACTATCAGCCTACATCATGCTTCTAAAGAAAATACTAACAACCTTTTGTTGTGTACATATTATCAGTCCTATGTAATAAAAGTTCTTAAAATCTGATTGGTTGGGGCAAATTTGCACCATTTTTAACAATAAGAACTTTTAATACATAGGCCTGTATATGTGTTTGGGTCTTAAAGGCAAAGGTGGGAACCCTAGTTGGAAGAGGGTTTTTGTTTATGCAAAACTTCCCACAGGCAGCCCACCTGCTGCATTAATTTTATATAACATTTTGCATTCCCTCTTACAGTACCCCTTTAATTAGCATTCCCTCCAATAATTCCTATTACTATGTACATTTATAGAAACATGGCGCAGAGCTGCAAATGGAATACTCTCCAACATTCCCTTTTAATATGTACACATATAGAGCATGGTGCAGTGCTGCAGGTGGAGGATAATATAATGACCCTGGTCTTAGCACAGCTCTGTGCAATGCATTTCTCTGTGTAATGCATTTCTTAGCTTAGCTCTGTACTGCAGTTTGTTGTTTTTATACAGACAGCTGAATCAAATACACACTCTTCCTCACCTCCAACCTTCCCTTTAATAAGGTACACGGATGAGAAATGCATTGCTCAGAGCTGTGCTAAGATCAGGTTCACTTCACTATCCTCCCCCTAAAGTTCTGCACCATGTGGTTTCTATAAAACACACTCTTCCTACCCTCCAACATTCCCTTTAATAAGGTACACAGATATGAAATACATTGCACAGAGCTGAGCTAAAATCAGGCTCACTTCACTATCATCCCCCTACAGTTCTGCACCATGTGGTTTATATAAAAACACACTCTTCCAACCCTCCAACTTTCCCTTTAATAAGGTACACTGATATGAAATATATTGCACAGAGCTGTGCTAAAATCAGGCTCACTTCAATATCGCCCCCTACAGTTCTGCACCACGTGGTTCCTTTCGACTAATATTTCTGCAGCTTACATGGCAAGCTAGAGACCTTCACACTACGGCCATATTTATGCAGGTGTGGTATCGCCTTCTTTAACGATCATTATGGCGATCGATAATTTATTATCACTAATCGAAATCTTGTAAATGTACGATAGCAAACGTAAATCTACGAATCTAACACATTTACCAATAGTGATCTCTCTAACACATTTACCAATAGTGATCCCTCTGTAACACATTTACTAATAGTGATCCCTCTGTAACACATTTACCAATAGTGATCCCTCTCTAACACATTTACCAATAGTGATCCCTCTGTAACACATTGGCCAATAGTGATCCCTCCCTAACACATTGACCAATAGTGATCCCTCTCTAACAGAATCCCTGGTGACAGCTGTGAGTTAGGGCCAGGCCACACTAGCGCGTTTTTCACACGTTTTCCCACACGTTTTTGCTCACGGTTGCGCTCGTGATTTTCCCTAAAATGGAAATCGCGGGAACGTGAAAATTCCCGCAATTTCAGATGTGCATGCGATTGTGCGTCCGTTTGCGTTTTGGTAATGCATGCGTTCACCATTTCCGTACCGGAAAACGGCAAAATTGCATGCGCAAAACACACGCGGAAACGCAAAACGCACAAGAATCATTTACAAAATCACGTGCGATACCGCTCGCGATTGTGTGCGCCATTTGGTGCATTGTAGTGTGGCCTCTGCCTAAATGGGGAGGGTGAGTATTGAAAGACAGATTGATTCTAATTATAGAATGATTCAATGGATCTGCTATTGATCTATTATTGGTTGAAAATTTAAGGGGGATGATTTCAAGCTCTGCAACAATTGTATTTCACTGTCGTGTTTCTACTGAACTATAACACTCTATACAATGTTACAATAAATAGATCAAGAATAGAGATGGGCTGGATCACGGATCTGAACCCAGTTCAGCGACGAATTTCTGTGATTCATGGATTTTGCGGGAATTCCGCTTTGCAGATTTTTTCGAGGCGCGTTCGAAAAATAGAAAATTTCAAGGAATTTTTGAAAATTTTGTAAAAATTATACAGTAACTTACTGTAAATAGTTTTGGAACCTGGAAAATGGTCTGGGGAAAAGACAATTAGATTCTTTCTGAAAGAATCTGATTGTAACCAATTCTGATTAGAAAAGAATTTGATTGGTTACAATTATTCTTCCAGAAAGCATACCAATCAAATTCTTTCTGAAAGAATCTGACTGTAACCAATTCTAATTGGTTACAATCAGCTTTTTTTTTTTTTTTTAGAAAGAATCTAAGGGGCCCATACACGGTGCAATGAAATTGGTCAATGAACTACAGACCAGATTTAAATTGTAAACTATTGTCGTACAATCGGACATAAACGAACATGATAAAATTGTTGCCATTTGCTGTGCACAATCTGGCATTAATAGGCAGATATTATTGTGTAAGATGTAAATTGTTGCAGAATAGAATGTGCCGCTAGAAAGCAACCAATTCACCATATATGGGCAGATTTCATCGTTGCCGATAGTGTAATGTGGCGGAAATGATGAACGTACAAAGCACATTTTGGGGTTAAGGTCTCGAATGGTAATGAAGAATAAAGTACTTTACGATTGTATTTGCTGATTTTTCTTTCATATTTTATTTGCTAACGAATCTCGTTGTGTGTTTGTACATCAATTAATGCGCCTGTTGTCATGCCATCATAAACAAAATATACACTCTATGGTCTCACACCTTCCAGACTGTGAGCTCTGACTGTGAGTGTTTATTTGACACTTATCCAGGAAGTTGTTTATTTGACACTCCAGGATCGAGTTGGAAGACATTTGTTGGACAATCATCCTTACACATAAACAATTTCGTTGTAGCAGATAAAAATTTTCCATCCTGACCGATCACTCTCAGATTCAACCAGATCTTCTCAATTTAATTGCACCAGACTTTATCTATACCATTAACGATACAATTAATGTACAATCGTAGTGTTCGTACGACAATCATACAACAAAATAGCCCCAATCAGATTATTTCCCAATCACAGTTAGTTACAATCAGATTCTTCCAGAAAGCATACCAATAAGATTATTTCTAGGTCCTAATTTCTAACCTTTTCAATTACGATTAGCAAACTTTTGCATTTTTCATAGAACTGGATCCATATAACAGGCTCTCTTACTTCCCCCCAGCCCTTTGGCTTTTTAAAATGAGGGAAGAGGCCACCCAGTGCTTTATATTAAAGGCATAGGATCTCCCATAAAAGGGTTGTGTTGGGGGTGCTATTAACACATGGAGGCTTGACCAGGCCTCCCAATAAATACATACAATACAAGAATTGTGGAAGCACTCCAATTAGGCTAATCATAGTTTAAAAGTTGGTTTACATTACCTTAGGCCCCATCATGCTTTTCAGCCTAGAAGACCTTATGGGAACGAGAAGCAGATTAACTTTAGTCAACCCTATTAACAATTATAAGTGCGAATTATTATTTTTTTTTATATTAGTAGATACAAATGTTTAAATGAAAATATTAACAAATAAACAATCATACTTTTTTTATAGGGTTGTCTAATTTCATGCCACATTAATCAGTAAATATAGTATTTACAATTTAATAGATTTTTGTAATCAGATCTTTTGTTCTTTTTTCCACTTTGTGGGTAAGACCCACATATCAGTTTTATGTCAATGGTTTTATTATGAGATGCTCTGAAACCAGGTTTAAGTCCTTACAATAGAACTTGCCATATAAGTATTTGCTTAATGCTTTATATTGATATAATATATAAGTGGCCTGGATTATAATGGGAGCAACAGTGGATTATATCCTTATAAAAATCACTCAACTACGTAGTTGAGTGATTTTTATAAGAATATTCACCACTGCTGCTCCCCATACCTGTGCCGTCCTCCTTCCACACCTTCCCTGTCAAACCAACCAAAGAAAAAAACACAGATAAAACACACAGACCTTTTACTGTATAGAAAATCCTTCTGAGTCCTCCATCTCAAATGTATCTCTCACCCGATAACCTTTTAAATCCTCTCAGCCATGATTCAACTTCTGCCTCGTTCAGTCCATGCAAGTGAGGTTAAACAGAGCGGCTCTTCCAGCTACTGACAACTTGAGCGGGAGTCAGTACCGGAAGTCAGTAGCTGGAACAGCCGCTCTGTTTAACCTCACTTGCACGGACTGAACGAGGCTGAAGTTGAATCATGGCTGACAGGATTTAAAAGGTTACCGGGTGAGAGATACATTTCAGATGGAGGACTCAGAAGGATTTTCTGCACAGTAAAGGTCTGTGTGTTTTATCAATCTTTTTTCTTCCAGGGTTTGACAGGAAAAGTGCCGGGAAGTGGAGGAGAAAATTCCAGAAAAAAGACAGTTAAAGTTAAAGTCTGGTATGTATTCCTTTCTATTTATTCATTTACTAATTTTATTGCAGGGCTGACAGGGAATATAACTTGTTTAATTACTTAGGGAAAGAATAACAGCTGGAGACTAGCCATCAAATTAAATTTTTTAAACTTATATATTATAAGAAATAATACGCCCCATTACAGTGTGATATAAGGTTTACAAAGTCAACTCGGAGTTCCCTGTCCATATAAAAGCACTCGACCTTCGGTCTCATGCTTTTATATGGCCAGGGAACTCCTCGGTGACTTTATATCCTTATATCACACTGTAAGGGGCGCATTATCCCTTATATAATAAAGTTGAGGAGTTATCCGTTACAATCCATTCTGTTCCTTCTGAAACCACATGACCATGGATTGAAGGTAAACTGTGGTCTGAAAACTCCCATTGACTGTCGGAAAATCCGAAATCCGAATGGATTTTGGGAAGTTCGGCCATCTCTATTTCATAGTATTGAATTAAGAGGTTGAATTAAGACATACTTCCATCAAATCCAGCCTCTAACATAACTGGAAACCCTAATTAACAGTTGATCCAGAAGAATACATAAAAAAAACAGCTGGAAAGGGGGAAATATTTCTTCATGACTCCAAATGGCAATTGGAAAGGATCCCTGGATCAACAATAACTTAAAGGACAATTATACTCACCTTCCCTCCACTCCTCTTCTTTGTTCATTACCTTTTACCCAGGGTGAGGACCTGAAACGCTAGGTCCTCACCCCTGGGTTCGCGTAACTTAAAGCACAGTCTTAGTGCAATGCTGCTCTGGTGGGCTCCGCCCCCTCCTCCCCATCGGGGAGGAGGGGGCGGAGCCTTCCTATTGGCCTCGTCGCGCAAGGAGAGGAGGGGCGGAGCCTACCAGAGCAGCGTTGCACTAAGACTGTGCTTTAAGTTACGCGAACTCAGGGGTGAGGACCTAGCGGTTCAGGTCCTCACCCTGGGTAAAATGTAATGAACAAAGAAGAGGAGTGGAGGGAAGGTGAGTATAATTGTCCTTTAATGTATTAATACTAGTAATTTCCAATAATTTTAAATTTTAGAAAAGTATCAAGCCTACTTTTAAAACTATTCAATGAAGCTTCCGTTACCCAATACTTTTTTTTTTTGTTCAATAAATTTTTATTTGGTAATTGAAACATCATTTGTTATTGTACATTTCCAAAACATTTATAAAAATTGTTTCAATCCGCTTTTTCTTTTACAGTAGAATAAACCAAACATAGACATGAGAGAAATAAACATAAACAGCAACATAAAGAGAAAAAAAGAAAACAATTCAATTAACTTCCTGCGTTCCGAGCCCTATCAATATCTTAAATTGGAGTTTTTATCTGGAACATTTGTATTTAAATTTCCTATTAGGTCAATTTTAGTAATATTGACAAAATAAACATTAGTAGCGAGGGCTATTTATTTTTTATAGCATATACTTGTAATTTCTAATTGGTTCATTTCAGCATCTCTATTTCGTAGTTCAGAAATTCTTTATTTAACACATATTATCAATTTACCTGCCTCCGGCCTCCCCCTCTGATCCGGGCCCCCCCCTGTTCTCTCTGCCTCCTTCCCCCAACTCTCCAATTGTGGTCCATGGGATTCATTTTAAGCTCCCATATAGACCATGTTTTGGAGCAGTTTTTTAAAGAGTTTCTAAGAGTGGCAGCCAGGTATTCATAGGAGTGAATTCACCATATTTTTTAAATTAGATCCTCTCTGGTTGGTGGGGGGGGATTTCCATGTGCGGGCTATTAAACATCTAGCTGCTGCGCAGATATTTATTATCAATTTTGAGTTTTGTGGGTTGAGGTCCTGGGGTGGTAGATTGAATAGGGCCGTAAAGGGAGATAGTTGGAATGGTTGGGCTATCACCTCTGTGATTACACTTTCACATACTTTCCAGAAGATTTGGATTTGGGTGCAAGACCACCAGCAGTGTACTGTATCTGATAGGGCTCCGCAGTTTCTAAAGCACATGGGTGGAAGTGTAGCCTTAATTTTATGTAGGAACATTGGTGTTGTATACCAGTCGTACAACATTTTGTAGGACTTTTCTTTAATAAGAATATTTGCAGTGCATTTGTGAGAGTTTAAGTATATTTGCTGCCATTGGTTCTCCTCTAATTCCGTTTGCAATCTATCTTCCCATTTGAGCGCCTGTTTGTTTTTTATAGGCTTGCCTTCTTGTGAGATTATTTTATAGATATTTGATATAAGGCCTCGGGGTGAGTTTGTGTTCATTATCATTATTTCAAATTTTGACGGGGGTTTGTTTCCTTCTAAGGTGTAGGGTTGATTCTGCATATTTGTATAGGCGAGTATACGTGAACCATTGGTTATCTGGTAATTTCCATTTATTTTTTGCGTCTTGCCATGTAATTAGTGAACCGTCTGTGTTGCATAGGTCCTGTATCCTCATTATGCCTTGTAATGTCCAGAAATGTGTTGGGGTGTTTGGAAAATGGGTAGACAGGTAGGGAGTGTGGAAAAGGGGGGTTGTTTTAGAGTAAGGTTGGATGAGTTTGTGTAATCTGTTACATTCGTCCCATAGTTTCAACGATGTCTGAATTGTTTGAGGTGGTGGATGAGATGTGAAATTTCTGTCTTTCTTATTGATCCCTTATTGAAGGGTGGAATGGAGTCAGAAATATTTGTTCAATATCCACCCAACCTGTTTTGCCCTGGCCAGATATCCATTGTGTTATCTGTGTCATTCTGGCTGCTTTGTAGTAGTTGTATAGATTAGGAAGGCCGAACCCTCCTTTATCTTTGTGTTGGGTCATATATTCTAGGCGGATTCGTGGCCTTTTGTTTTGCCAAATAAATTTAGTGATTCTTGACTGTAGGGGTTTTAAGTCTTGTTTTTTGAGTTTTATTGGTAGTGTTCTGAATAAATATAGAAGTTTTGGGAGCAGGGTCATCTTAATTGCATTAATTCTTCCCATTAGGGATAAATTATAGGGGGTCCATTGTGCTAGCATTTTGTTTAATTTTGTGAACATTGGGAGATAGTTGGAGTTATAGAGGATGGATGTGTCATGTGATAAGTTTACTCCTAGATATTTAAAAGTTGATTTGGTCCATTTAAAGTGGAAATATTTTTGGAGTTCTAGTTTCAGGTCCCGAGGTAAATTGATTGGATAGGCTGTGGATTTTGAGTGGTTTACCTGAAAACCTGATATTTTTCCAAACTCTGTTATGATCGAGTAGAGGGCTGATTGTGATTGTTCTGGGTTTGTTAAGTATAGAAGGGTGTTATTCGCAAACAGAGATTTTTGAGTGTATCGTGCCTATTTGAATTCCTTTAATAGTTGGAGTTTTTCTAATTTTGGCCGCCAGTGGTTCCATACATACTGCAAATAAAAGTGGGGAAAGAGGGCATCCCTCTTTCGGTTTGGAGAGATATCCCATGTTTCTTACAATTGCTTGAGGGTGTTTGTAGAGGTTCATAAGAATTGATAAATAGGAGCTAGGAAATTGAAATTTTTTAAGAATATTCTCCATATATCTCCAATCTATTCTATCGAAAGCTTTTTCTATATCTAGAGATAAAGCAAGCATTGGTGTGTTATGGTGTTTGGCATGTTGTAGGATTGTAACTGTTTTCCTTATGTTGTCAGCTGTTTGTCGGCCTAATAAAACCTGTCTGGTCATAGTGGATGATGCTGGGCATAATTTGATTGAGTCTATTTGCTAGCACCTTTGCTATTATTTTGAGATCTGTATTTATAAGAGATATTGGTCTATAATTTGCTGGCTGGGTTGTGTCTCTATCTGGTTTGGGAATAACCACTATATGGGCCTCCAGCATTTCTGATGGGAGTGTGCTTTTGCCTGTAGCTAAATCGTTAATTAAATTACTTTTTCGTGCTTGTAGGGTGGCTATTACTTCCTTAATTTCTTGATATGTTATTGTTTTTTGTAGGGCGTGTTGTTGTTCATTTGTAAAAATTGGCAAGTGAGTATCTTTAAGGAAGTTGTTGATGTGTGCATCTGTTGTGGTATTTTTATCTACCGTGTGTCCGTTGTATAGTTTCTGGTAGAATTCTGCAAATTTATTATATTTGCAGAATTATATAAATTTATTTATTAAGATATATTTTGGGTCATAGTGTAATTGGCCTGTTGTGTCTCTTAAGGTGAGGTATCTATTCTGTGTCAGTTTGTTATTTAGTTTATGTGCTAGAAAAGTGTCGGGTTTGTAAGCTTTAGTAGAAAACTATTGATTGTTTAGGCGTAGTGCCATTTCAGCTTTTGTGTTTAGTAGGCTAGCTAATTCCTTTTTTTAGTAAATCTAATTCTAATTTTATTTTGTCATTGCATTGTTTTTTCTCTTTAGCTGCTATTTGGATCCATTTTCCTCGTAAAACTGCCTTGTGAGCAGCCCATAGTGTGGGAAGGGTCGTTTCCGGTGATGTGTTTTCTGAAAAATAGTTCTCAATTGTTCGTGTAAGATTGGAGATGTTATTTTCCTTTGCAAGGATTGCTTAGTTTAGTCTCCAGTGAAATGAAGGTCTAGCTTTTAGAATGTCTATGAATTGGGCTGAAATATAGGCATGGTCGGACCATGATATCTCTGAGATATATGGTTTCTGGAGTTGTGGTAGTAGGATGGGGGAGATAAATGCATAATCTATTTTGGAGAACGAGTTATGGACTGGTGAAAAAAACGTGTATTCACGTTGTTGTGGGTAAGATATTCTCCATGCGTCTAGTAAATTGCACTCATGGATTGACAGCTGTTTGCATGAGGAGATGCCTGTGGCCTGCATAGATGTTTTTGATTTGTCCAGTTTTGAGTTTAAGGTTGTGTTGAAGTCCCCTAGCATTATTATGGGGCCCGCTGAGGAGGTGATAATTTTGTTTAGTAATTCTTGGTAAAATATTTTTTGGTTGTTGTTTGGGGCATAAACTGATATTATCGTTATTTTAAAGTTTTGTATAAGGCTGTTCAGTATTATATAGTGTCCCTTGGGGTCGCTATAGTGGGATTCTTCCACCCACGGCAGGTCTTTGTGGATAAGTATTGCCACTCCTGCTTTGCCCGATACAGAGGAGTAATAATGGGTTTTGTAGGAGTTGTTCCAATATTTGATTTCTTTTCCCTCTTTAAAATGGGTTTCTTGAAACATTAGTATGTCGGGTTTAGCTTTTTTGTAGTAGTTTAGTGCCAATTTGTGTTTCTGTGGGGTGTTGAGGCCCTTTACATTATGTGAAATTATCTGCAGTGGTGCTGCCTTTTGTGGAGTCATATGTATTACCTGTGCCTGGAGAGAGCCCAGAGAGATCCTTAAATTGTATTAATTGAAGTGAATACCGGCTAGGTAATGCTAGTGCCGTTCGGGGTGCCCAGATCCAGGAGGCGACCGGGGCAGTCTGGTTTCTCAAAAGTTCAGCTAGGTTCAGGATGTGCCTAAAACACAGGATAAAATAATAAACCAACAGTAGTATATAAGAAGAACAAACAATGAAATATAGATTATATAATTAAATTTAACACTATTTGAAAAACTGAGATTTGTCAGCTCTCTGGGGTAAGGCTATTATACCTTACTTAACAATTTAACACGTGCAGGGTTTGTGCCTGCTTTAGTGGGGGGCAATCTATTTTCTAGAGAAAATACTGGTATGTTACTATCAACACAGAAAAACAGTTTTACTCTTCCTGTTTCATTGTGTTGCTCTCGGCGGCACCCATCCCTTCTAGGCTTGGTTATTTGGGATTTGCGGTCTTTTATACCCGAATATCTATCTGTTTTGTAATATCGCCTCACGCTTGTTATTCTGGTGTTTTTGGAGACGGGAGGTGCATTTTTTTCTCGCATATAGAAGCTTGATGTTCTAGAGGGCTATCAGATTAAAGAGGTTTCCCTCTATACTATCTCTGTCTAGAGATAAATTGTTCTCATCATTTAGCTTCTCTCTGAAATTAGCTTCCAACGTAGAGTCCAGAGTTTAGATTCCCTCCTAAAACTCTGCTTGTATCTAGGTTTTTACTAGGGGAAATCTTTGGTTGATATGTAGTTAGTTTAGGGGAGGGAAGAAATATGATGGGTGTGGGCATCTAAGTATCTCTCTAACTTATGCCTTCTTTTGTCTGTCTCAGTTGTATACGTTTGTTGTTTGAACCTCTTCTATTATATTGTGTGTAAAAGTAGGGGAGATGGTGTTGTCTTTATCCCTATACGCCATAATATCCTTTCGCTTTACATTAGGTAAAATAAAAAAAAATAAAAAAACAGAGAGATCAGAGCAGTGCAATAGTATTTACTCATTCTCTATAATTTTACCTTTTCCTCATATATTAAGGGATTGTGTTTGATATCGGCCTGCATAGCATCTCTGCTACATTTATATTGTCACAATTAACTTTATGTTCCTGTTTTTTTGCCTTATAGCCTTTTAAATATCCTTTTTACTTTGTTAAACTTATATAGTATTGGGGTGAGTAGAGGAAAGAGAGGACAGAACAGTCAATGGGGTTATTATTACCTATACCTTTTTCTTAAACCCTTTTAAGGCATTGATATCTGTCATCAATTGGTTACGGGTCTCATACCCTTACAGTGTATTTTCTATTTTCCCTTTTTTCCCCTCCTTTCCTCCCCCTCCCCCCCCTTTTTTTTCTCTTTCCCTCTCCTGTCCTGTTGTGGGGTTCGTGGTGTCATAGTGAGGTAGAAAAGTTACAAGTGAGCTTTGTTGTTTGGGGATCTTCTTTGTCATTAAGGGTCTGTATTCCTGGGTTTGTTCCGGTTCGGAAAGTTTTTGGTGTTCCCTTTTGTGCTTTTGTGAGGCGATTGGGTTCAAGCCTGACTGTTGGGAGTTGCTGCTCCAGTTGCATTGGCTTTAGTATTGGTCCAAACTTGATCTCTGTTCTCTTTGAGTATTTGGTAGTTCTTGAGGTTTTGAAAGAGACCGCCATGTCCTCTATGATTTGGGGGGGCTTGATGTGTTGGGGTGTGTGATACCCAGTCTTTTCAAAAGTTCTTCCCCTTCGTCTGGGTGGGAGATAGAGAAGGGGCGCCCATTGATCATAACTGTAATTTTAAATGGGAACCCCCATCTGTACCTGATATTATGTTTTAGGAGAACGTCTATTAGCGGCCTGAACTCCCTGCGGCGTGCAAGCGTTGTCGGGGACAGGTCTTGATATAGGGAAATATGGCAGTCCTCAAATTTAATTTTGTCCCGGTTTCTGGCTGCTTGCATAATTTTTTCTTTCGATTGAAAGTAGTGGGGTTTACAGATAATGTCTCTTGGGGGGTCGCCCTCTCTCAGTCTGGGCCGTAGAGCCCTGTGCACCCTGACCATGATGAAGCTTGTGGGGGACTCATTTGGTAGGAGGTGGGAGCACAGTCAGTCTAGGAAGGCTTCTATGTCAGTTACCTTCTCATCGACGCCTTTGAGTCTGATGTTCACCTGTCTCGCTCTGTTCTCCGTTTCCTCTTGTTGATCTTTGAAGAGGAAGATGTCCTGTCGGATCTCTCAGATCTCCTGATCCATCTGCTGAGTATGCTGGGACTGCTGTTCCATGGCATTCTCTAAGCTGGAGACCCGGTCTCCCAGGTTGGCTATTTCCTGCTTTACTTCATTAATAATCTGAAGTTGCAAGGACTTGATGGTCTTTTGTAGGTTGGAGTATAGATCCTCCAAGTCTTGTTTTGTGCAGGGGGATTTATTTCCTTCTTTGGGTTCTGCATCGGCGCCATCTTGCGTGCCTCTGGGCCCGTCAGCTTTGGGAAAGGAGTCAGTCAGTACACCTTTGGACGCGTTTGTTTTGTTTTTCGGGCACATCCTCGGAGGCTCGGGTGTTGGGGTTTCTTTTGTGGCAGTTTTGGCGTGGGTTAATTCCTTTTTTTATGGCCCGGGAGCTCAGCCCGGGAGCTGTTCTTTGGTGTGTCCGTCTACATTGCCGGTCAGACTCCGCCCCCTACCCAATACTTTTTAAAGAGGAAGAATAATATTTTTTTTCCTTGAACATATATCTTTATAAAATATCTTGCTTGCTCTTGCCATTGCCACCTGGCACTGTTTGCTACAGCTAAGTTTATTATCTACTAGAAACCCTGAATATTTTTCCAACTGAGATTTACTTAGCACAGACCCAGTTATAGTATTGGCAGCACATGGATTATTAAACCCCAAATGCATCACCTTGCATTTATCTATACAGTGGACATTGAGTCATCTCTTCACATTGCATGCTGAACATTATATCCATCTGGAAAGCTATCAGCTACAATCCAATTTAGGATTGTTACTTATTATTCAACTGCAGTTTGCATAGGATATTGTTCTCACTTGGCCCTGTTAGTGGGACCTATTTGTTATTTCTCATATTACTGGGGATGCCCAGTTTTATTTGTGGTTTTTATATATTTAGGGGTGGGGTGTTTTTTCAGTGTTTTTATTGGTCTGTGTTAATAAATGATCTTTTAAAGGGGATGACAAGTGCGTGAGTGCTAATTTTGGGATACTTTGATGGATGTCTATGTCCCTCGTAGTATTGGTTTGGTTATTATATATTGATCCCTAGCACAGTCTGATACAGACAGCACTCATCCAGGTATCTATTTGACAGTGTACTGAGATTGGTGGTATAATTCGTAAATTTCTTCCTTTTCAATAGCATTTAGTTTACCCACCTTCTTGCTTTCAATGCACTGCTTCACCCATATTTCTTTGGCCTTATCGATTCCCCCCCCCCCCCCCCCCAATATTTTATCTTTTTAATTTGGCTTCATCTCTTGTTTAACATGAATACATAACCCCCCCCCCCCCGCTTCTTAATGACTGTAATATCTAAACGAGGAGTAACCTTCTAAATTTACTGCCGTGTCATGTAAATAATTAAGCCACATTTCGGTATTACCAGTTACATAATTCTAATTCTCCAATTTTTCCATCTAGGGTTCTTGTTTGTAAACATTTATTTACACATTTTCTTTCTCCCCCATCTATCTTATTTGCACCGTTTTCTTATTCCGCTATCTACCCCACTGATGTCCACAGTACCCGTCAAGTCTTTCAGTAGTGTGCGAACAGAATGCTATAATGTATATGTGAGTCGCAGTATTACAGAAAGCTAGAAGGCAGACAGACCTATGAATATAAAAACGGTGTCCGTACCAAACACAATTCAAATTCATTTTGTGACTGCTCTTTATTGATGTAAAGGTTTTATTTCTTTAGCTAATGCTCTCCCTTTTGCACCTGTAATAAAGATTGTGTTAATCTTAAGATGAGATGCGGAGCCGTGGAACCAAAACTTATTTCTTGGACCTTGTCAGACGTATTCTGTGCATGTCAGTGTTCCAGACCAATTACATATTTCAGAGGACGCTTTCATGCACAGCTTTGGACCCTTATGCATAAGCCATTTCAGATGAAACTAAAATTAAAATCTGACTGACGGAAATCTCAGTAATCCTGAAAATGGAAGCTCAAATAGTTTACAGAAATTGGAAAAAAAGAACTTGTTTTAAAATTACTTATGCAGGATTAATCCCCTCCTCCCTGCTTGACTGAATATGCCATACTTTGCTTAATAAAGCTTTACATGAATTGCAAAGTGAACTCTGCTAAGTTCTGGAATTGCTATCTTAGTCTTTCACCGCTGCACAAAGCACTGAACACACTTACTACAAGATGAGACCAAATAAAGGTTTGCCTTTCTGTGTTGAACCACCATGAATCAACATTTTAGCCTTTGGATTTAACCCTTTGCTGCAGGATGGAAATAGATTCAATATTAAAGGGTATGTCTACACCCAAAACTAGAATTTAACCCACTACTGGCCCCACTCTGTAGTGTAATAAAATCCTTACCTTGCATTCCTGCTCCAAATGGTTCTCCTGTAATGTCCCTGTAAAATCCCAAAAACTGGCCACCAGGAGCCTGGCAGAGTCCATATAGGACTCTGCCTCCTGTCTCTCCTTCGGAGAATTTTGCAATGCGCACTGCAGCCCCCCGCCCTCCCTCTCCCACCTGTTTTGCTCTCCCTCCCCCTAGCATAAATCCCTTTTGGTGTAGTGTAGTGCTCCCTCCCCCAGCCCCAACTGCCATATTCGTTTTTGCAGAAACTCCCCTGGATTGTACTTACCTTATCTCTTTCCCCCAGCGTTCTGGATAGCCAGAAGTCACGTCTGTGATTGGCTGCCTCTCAGCCAATCATGGACGCAGCTGCCAGTATGGCCCCCTGCTTACAGTTTCATGCAAGCAGAGGGTCGCGACAGATCGTCAGAGGAGAGAGGTAATGATCGGGGGAGTTTCTGCAAAAACTGATATGGTGGTTGGGGCTGGGGGAGGGATACTTAATTGACTTTATTTTTAGGTTCCAGAGAAACCATAGGATTTTACCAAATGTTATGAACTCACAGCTGTTCTAAATTGCCCTTCTTATCTTCCGTATTTAAACCCCGTTATTTAAACTTGTTTGCTTTTGTGGGAACAGATTTCATTTTCTCTGGATGTTGTTTAGCTCCTGTTTTCAGTTGGTTCTCATCTTCTCCCCGAATATTCCTTTAAAGGGCTTTCCCTCCCCCATTCCAATGATCTTAAAGGGCATATCTACCCTTTTTTTTACAAGTTTCTTACATGCATTTGTAATCAGATAAGTTCTGTTCCTTACTGGCAAAGGTATCTGCCTGCTCCCTCTGCTCAATGAGCTTTTTATGTGCAGAGCAGGGAGTTGGTGAAACAGCAGTCAATCATTAGTTGTGATGTTAGCAGTTACAACCTTGATTGACTACATGGAGGGAGGGTCCATCTTACTCTGACAGAATGGGAACAATAATTATCCTGCCCTTTACGCAGCCCCTGGGTGGATTTAGTTGCTCGGTGGAGATCTGGGCATGTTTGTTTCATCCAACAGCCGATGAAATTAAAATATCCAAGGAAGTGGTGCATCCTAGGAAGAAGAACCTGAAATGACAGCTCACTACTAGCCACAGCAAAGCATAGCAAAGGGTAT
Source organism: Hymenochirus boettgeri (assembly GCA_019447015.1). Lineage (NCBI taxonomy): Eukaryota > Metazoa > Chordata > Amphibia > Anura > Pipidae > Hymenochirus > Hymenochirus boettgeri. The sequence continues at coordinate 212,377,201 of CM033474.1, read as the reverse complement.
GAAAACAATTGATTTTTCAAGATGGAAGAGAAGATGTAGAATAACTAGGCATGTGTCATAGAAACTAAGTGCCCTGTTTGTAAATGCGCGGTAACGCAATTTAGCGATACCACGCATTATCGATAATGCACTTAAAGACATTGAGAATGATGACATAAGGTATGGACCCCCTTAGATAAAGCCTATATTGTCTGCTAAACAGCCAAATTAGTTTAAAACAAATGCGACCCAATGTATTATAGGGGGTTTTACACTAATTTTGCAGTGACTGTGCCATCTCCAAACAGCCTATGTAAACAAGGTGCAACCCTCTGGTTACACATATAGGAAGGTTGGTGATTACAGCCTGGATTGGCACTACAGGAATCATGTGTCTCCGCTATAAAAGAGAGCAGGAATAACAAATTGGTGTGACTCCACCCAGAACTGACAGTTTTTGAGACATGACACAATGCTGGATGGGCAGATTAAGATCATTGGATTAAAAAAATACTGTTTTTGTCTTTGTATTAGTGCTGAACTTTCCCTTTATTCATAGTCTGATATATGGCACACAGGTCCTCCCTTCACTTCCCCCCTTACTTCCTAAATTACAGGCTCCTACCTCACCGGTGTAGACATCTTAAAATCTCTATCTTACGGGATAATATAATACATACAAAAAATAGAATTCTAGTGCACAAACAATTCTAATTGCATATTGGCTACCTCCATAAGGTTCTACTACAAACAGCCTGCTAAACCCTGTTTGTGCACTAGAGTTCTATTTTTTGTATGTATTATATTTTTGGGGCCTCATTTACCCAGAGATTAAAATTGCTCTGGGCAAATACGGCTTCCGATATTTAATACGGGATTTGCACCTGGTGGTAAATCCCAAAAGTGATTTTACCCCAGTGCCACTTTAAGCCCAGCCTTTAGCTGGTCTTAAATTGTGGAGTTAAAAGTGGTGCAAATCCTTTATTAAATAGATTGCGCCGTTTGCACAGGTGTCTTTTGTGAAACTGGTGCAGCCAATACAATTATGGAGATAAACTTGCGCTAACCTATTCAATTTTGGTTAGCACAAGTTTAACCCCTATTTTTAGCACAGCACACGTGGGTAAATCAGGCCCTTGGTCTCTAGTTGCACTTTAATATGGATGTACAACAGCCCAATTTTTTATATATTGAAGGTTTGACCAAGCCTTCTGGGAACTTCACATGGGTTATGTGCTCGCTAGCGCAAAGTACTTTAAACTAGAGAGTCAGCTTCAAGCATCCAGGCCACAAAAGAGAAGCTGTCAGCTCATGTAGCCAAAAAGGCAAGTACCAGTAGGTTAGGACCCAGTTAAATAAAGCAACCTTGATGTGGTGACTGGGCGTAAAATAATTTGGCAAACTTACTGAACTAATTGCCTTTATTAATCCAGGGTTTAGCAGACTGTTTGTAGCAGCAACCTTATGGAGGTAGCCAATATGCAATTAGAATCGTGTGTGCACTAGAATTCTGTTTTTTGTATGAATAAGAAAAGTCACCTTCCTGGGAATAATAGATACATTTTGCACGTGTATTTCATGGTTTAGTGTCCCTTTAAGTTTTGTGGTACTTTGTAGTGCAAAACTTAAACCTTTAGAATAGAGGTGCAAAGCGACACTTCTGATCTGATCGCAACGCAGTAAATCTCCCAAAGTGTTACTGCATTGTGGGATCTCAGGAAGGTAAGAAGCACCAGTTGTGTTACTGTACTGCTCGGATAATGCATTTTGCAGTATTTTGCTGCAGTTGTGTTGCCATACGAAGAATGCAGTCCATTGTCTACAGAAATAGAATTCATGTAGCACGTTTATTAATATTCATATGGATGTTTCATGTTTAGGTGAAAAAAACATACCGTGGAGCCAGAGACTTTATATCCCTTAAATACCGAGCATCTATTTGTGTCAATAATTTGGGTAAATACCTTGTGGTCTCGCTCCCTGTTCTGAAGGAAAAAAATGATCCTGCTTACCTAGTACGGTATGTTTTGGTTCAAAGAAAGAATATTGTCCGTTATCCAGTAATATTCAGTTAACTGCAAAGCATTTACTGTATTGAAATTGCTGGTTTCAGTTAATAAATAGGGGGCATTAATATACTTTTTTAGATCTTTCTTCGTGTTTATGTATTATGCCACTGTTTATTTTTTGATTACCATTTATCTGATCAAATAGCCAAATAAAGGTGGGTACATGCACTAAGGAGGATAGGACGATACCGTTGGACCCAACAGTACCGTCTCTTTCCCGTTACTGTGAAAGAGCAACAGTCAAGTGCATTTTCCGAACGATCGTGAGGAAGCCAAACGTACACAGTCGGCCTTCCAGCTGTTCGGAAATGCCCCAAAATTTCCATTTGTGGTGGTTGTCTCCCTTAAAGTATAGAGAGCGACTGGTGGAAATCTGCCATCCCGAGCGCTCTCCCTATGCTTTACAGGGAAAACGATCGGGACTGTGTGTAGCCCACTCCGTAGAAAATGACAGACTCTGATTTTCTGGCCCAAGCTTAACATGCCACAATGAGACCAAATAAGCTTCATTTACTTCACTACTCACCAGCTATAAATGCCCAGAGGGGGTCTACACAGAATGATGGGAAACATAGATTATACAGTTATTCAACTGTATTGTGAGCTGTAAACTAATTAGCATATTACCATTACATGTTGTATCTGTGACTTTCCTTGTACCTTGCACAGCTATTTACTTTACTTTATCAAGCTAGAGATCTGGGAAACAGAACAGACTTCTAGCAGCGCTCATTCAAATGTTTCTTAGGCATCGCTTTATAATACAACAAATAAGCCCCTAGATGGGGAAGGCGCCTACAATGTGTTTCGCTGTATCCATTAGGAACTAAACTGATTAAATTAACTTGATTGGGGCATTTAGATTTCTGTCACAGTAAGTAAATTAAACAATGGGCACCATATCAGCAAAGGAAAGAGAGTTTCTCAGTGCATATATCATACATCCCTGCGATTCCAGCACTGATGCCATTCAGCACCTCTGCAGGAGTGCAATAAGTGGTGCGATAAACCAGGAAATTAGAAGAATGTAAATTCTCGCAAAGGAATTGCACGCTGGGGAAAAAATTGCTTCCTCATGCTTATATTTTTTTTATGGAAATAATTCACCTACCTCCTAAAATCAAATTGTTAAATGGCTTGGTGGGAGAGCATAACCTGAAAATGATGTGCTGGTGGACCTGGAAATATCATCCGAACAATCTGTGCCCTATTTGCAAGGAATATACACCCTGTTCTTTTCACAGACAGCTTATCTGGCACGCAGCATCTGTTCCTGTCATTGTCCTTCTACAGGGGACGCAAACTGCTAACCGGACAGGCAATTAAAGAGTTAAAGAGATGTAACCATTACGTGAAATGAAGTTTTTGAGAAGGGAAATGTTCTTCCCAGTGAGAGACGGTAACTTACTGAAATGTCTAAATAATAAAATATAGAAAGGCAGAAACAAGCTCTATGGGGCAGGGACCTCCTCACCTCTTGTGGCAAAGCTCTAGCACTTCTATTTATAGATTTTATATATTTACTAGCAGTTGTACCCAGCGTTGCCCGTGTACACTTGTGGGTATGGTATTTTTTACGTGCAGGGGTGTGTTTGGCTCAGATGGAAGAGACAGGTGGAAAAAGAAGTGCACAGTTGGTAATGTACGTCATGTATTTAATAGTTGTGAGTTGAGGAGGTGACATTGCTTGAGGGAGGTATAGCACATGTTTATTGCAAAACCTTACATACGTTATCAGTTTTTGCACTTGGAGCGTAAATATACAAATGTTGTGGTGAACCTACTCGTGAACATGCTACATGGAATTTGCTGTTGGGAAAGCATGTTGATTGCAACTGAATATTGCAGCAGTTGATTTACTGACAGGCGTCAGTGTCTCTGATCATGCGACGTGCGGCTCTTTGTCTGTGTTGATAAAGCCGGGCTTCATTCTGTTGCACTGTCTGAGCGTTGTGTGTTTATATTAAGCGTGCTCTATTTTATGCACATTAGTTAGCAGTATGTCACCTTGTTTGCACTTTAACACTTTATCCTTGCACAAGGACCACTTTATATTGACTATTAGATTCAAATCAATAAAGTTACTTTCTGGTCCGAATTGGAAGTGCCATGATGTCTTTGTTCTTTTAGTTGTAACTGTCTGTGAAGTGTGTGACGTGGGCAGTGTGTGTCTGGTGCTTAAGTCCAAGTAATGCTGGTAATTCCCATGTTCCATACCCCCCAACTGTTCCAGGGTTTATATTTATATATAAATGTGGTTCATATCACCAATAGTAACATAGTCTTTCCAGGGTTTATATTTGTACTATACAACCCTGGAAAGACTATGTTACTATTGGTGATATGAATCATATTTATATAAATATAAACCCTGGAAGACTATGTTACTATTGTGATATGAATGACATTTATATACAAATATAAACCCTGGAAGACTATGTTACTATTGGTGATATGAATGACTTTATATACAAATATAAACCCTGGAAAGACTATGTTACTATTGGTGATATGATGACATTTATACAAATATAACCCTGGAAAGACTATGTTACTATTGTTAGAACTACATTTATATACAATATAACCCTGGAAGACTATGTTACTATTGGTGATATGAATGACATTTATACAATATAAACGTGTCAGTGGGGGAACACTGCCCTACACCATGTCCCAGCTCTCCTATTGGCTTTCCTATTGCAGTGACATGAAAGTCAGGATGAAAGAGAAAAGATGGCATTACATCAAAGGGCTTCTACCATTTTACACCTGCCTGCCACCTACTGGAGGGTAAATAAACAGGAATATCAGTCAGGGTGTCGTGAAGTACAATGGGAAAGGAGATGTGTCATTTATAAAACTAATGTAGCCAAATACATTAATGTGGTTAGAATTTGTATGTCCACATCAAGCAGGTAAAGTCAGAAGCAAATTCTTGAAGAGCTGCAGTAATGGAAACAGGTGTTAAGCTGGGTACACACCATACAATAATTGTTGTATGGCGGCTCCGAGTGATTGCCGACTGTTCCTTGTTCGAATCAAATCGAAAGCGGATGGGTCAGAAAACCATGACTGATCGTGAGGTCCTCTATGGATGGCTTTTGCCGCAACCGACAGTCCTTCCTCCTGGCTAACCCGGCCGAAAGTCTCGAACAGTCGGTCAGGAGGAAAAATTTAATTGTGTGTACCTAGCTTTACAGTCTAACAATTCATCACCGGTTAGAGCGATTTTGACCCCTTGCTTGCAGCAGTTGCACAGATATCACAAAGTCATTTGCGCAGCTGATGCAAGCTAGTCAATACCAGCATTGTGGCTCTTCCTGCATGACTATTTAATGCTAGCTTATATCTGGTGTTAAATAGTCAACAGGGGCAAACCCTGTTCGGGATTACCCAGAGCCATAAAGCCGCTATTGAACCTCTGCACGGAGATCTACACAGAGCGACTGGGAAAATCTCCCGGAGGGTGTATGAATCTGTAGTGGCACCTTATGACAGACATGGTCACAACTGAATTGTGTATAATCAAATTATATCTCTGGAACTGATAGCGATCATTTGGGAAAACATACCCACAATATTTGTGTGTAAATGAGGCACAATCTCCATACCTGTCAACAAGGCCTTTGGTTAAAGGGAAGTTCAGTGCAATACATATGCTTTTCAGAAAAAAGAGCAGTATTTTTTCATCCCAATGACCTTAATCTGCCAATTCAGCATTTTGTCTGTGTATAAATAAATGTGAACCGAAATACTGACTTCCTGTTTGCAGGACCCCTAGTAGAGACCGTTATGGTCTTGCCCTTGACCCAGTGCCTGGTTGATTCAGTTGCTCAGTAGAGATGAGCATCTTTGACCCATCCAACCAGTAGAAATAACTATTAGGAACATTCCAAGGAAGTGGTGCATCCTGGGAAGAAGAAGGACCGTTAGAACCTGAAATGTCAGCTCACTAATCAACAGCAGGGAACAGCAAAGGGTATGAAATCAACTGATTTTTCAAATGGAAAGATATGTAGAATAAACTAAGAAGGCGTTACACAAACTAACAATTCAACAATTATTGAAAATTCCACTGAACTGTCCTTTTAAAGGACAATTATACTCACCTTCCCTCTGCTCCTCTTCTGTGTTACAGTGTTACAGTTATTTTATTTCATTTTCCAGCACACTATAGCCTAGGGAAACCTAGTCTCTCAAATAAACACAACGGCTAAGGCTACCTTCTGTAGCTACACTACTCATTGTACCTTTTATAAAACCACCAGAATCGAACAACAGGGGCTCGGGCCTCCCGCAGGCTTGGAGGCTGGGACCCCGACACTCCCCGCTCTTGCAAAGATATGCACAATCAGCTGTTTAATCACACTTTTCTTTACTGAGGATACACAATCAGCTGTTAAAAAACAGCTGATCGCGGGCCCCCTCAGTCTCTGCCCCCCCGGGCTGCTGTAGCGTCTTTATATTATATGAAATAAAGAAAGAGAGATTCACAATATAAAACCACGACAATGCTGGCGGTACTAGTAAAATAATAAATTAATAATAAATAACAAATTATTTGCTGAAACTTTTCAAATCAGCAGATATGCTTTGTATACAGTAGTATACAGATGCACAGTGTAATTAAAGACACTTGGGGCCCTATGAATAAAAGATTGTTATCGTTAGTCAAAAAATAACGATCGCTATCGTAAAATAACGACCGTTATTTTCCGGTAACGACCGGTATTTCCGTTAACACCGATATTTCCGATATCGACTCTGATATTGCTCCATGGATATATATGGGTTAATGGCTTCCTCCAGGTGACAGCAATATTGAATGATCAAATAAAAGAGTATGCAATAAATTCACCTTTTACTGCAGAATTGTTATAAATTGCAAAGGCAAAATGGTCGCCATGTTGCTGATACAGAAGGAGAGATCACCACCTGCATGACATGACTATACAACATGGAGCAGGAGTCATTTGTGTCATCATTAGAATGCTGTGATCCCAGGGGCAAGCGCAGGATTTTCAAGGGAGGGATTACTGAAAGGGTCATCATAATCAGCGGTGAGCGCATCGCTTCTTGAAAATTCTTCTCTATTATAAAATAGAAACTACCATATAGCAATATGAGGTATAGGTATGTATACTAAATCATAATGAAAACTTGTTCATCTTTAGTTCCAGGTGAAACTCATTATAGTAAAAAAAAACATATAAATCCTTGTTCCTTTCTGGAGTCTAGTTAATGCCAATACTGTTATCAGGAAATAAACATAAAGATGAATGTCATTTGTGTTACTGTGGTCTCTGTCACTGTCTAGGTTCACACTTGTCTCTAAACAAGTAAAACTTATTGTTCATGTCTGTATCTTGGCTCCCATTGGTTTAATCCCCTTTCACACTTAAATTTCTTACACTTTCTGATGACCCCAAGGTGCCAGAACTGCAGGTAACTAAAACAAGCAGAAGGGGGGATTCTGGGCACCTGGTATACTCCCTAAAAATGTGGATCCTTATCATTCAGTCATTTGAGAGATTTACAAGCAGTTTCACATGAGAAATAGTATAGTCATAAAATAAAACCCAAATCAGGATTTCTATCTTTCCTGTCTTTAGGTGCTGTGGACATCCTTTCCTCACAATCATTTGTAATAGAAAACGATCGGTTTGCACTACTGGTAATTTGCCAAAAAAGTGTCAAAACCTAAAAAAAAGAACAAATGTTTGACGTTTAGGGAGACTGTTTTACTGATGAGAAATTAAAAGCATCTCTAATTTTAATGTTTTAACCGTCCTACCACAGCCGGATTATCCACAAGGCAACAATGGGCCGATAACACATGGTATTTACAACTGTGTTTGTACTGTAAGACCACACTTTACTGCCAATGGACACAGTATTGCAGTTTTTCAAAGATCAGGCTGATATTCCAGACAATAATTTAAAGCTGTAATATACGGATATGGCGGTTACAAACATGGTAAAAGTAACAAATATACTGGCAGTTTAGAAATAGTCCTTAAGTCTCCAGACTAGGGTCAAGGTCCAGGGGCTCAGCTTCAGAGCATAAACAGAATTACAGTCAATATGTTTGTACTAAGGCCAATAACCAGAGGTCCTCAGGGAACAGAATTTGACCCCCAATAAATTCTATGGTGAACATTCCTGTGGGCATTTATGTAGGATCATGTGGACAGCAGCAGAGATGGCACTACCCAGAACAAATTTCTCCTTACATATTAGTAGAATAATCATTGGAGTGAAGTAGTACACATAGGATTATTGTCAAGCAGGCAGTATGTGCGCTGAGGTTTACATGTGGTTATATAACCTCATATACTCAAAAGATAAACATATTTCCATCTTTTGTTGCATTAGTATTGAGCAGAGCAGGTCAGTTAGTGATGAGTTTACTGCCTCTTGAAATATTTGATTGCGGGATGGCCACGGTTTATAGATCCCCCTGTGCTTAGAGGTGACAAAATACGATAAAGTCCCAGTATAGGATCTCTTGGTGCTTTATTCATTTGTTCTTTGTGTCTCTTTATTCCGGCCCCTTTACTTGAGTTGGCTCCTGATATTCTTTCTTATTGCTTATTAGCTCTAATAAGATGTGCAGTCTCTAACACCATCTAATTCTGCTGTAAAGATGCAGGGAGAATTTCTACCACAGAATATGCGGAGAGTGGAAATCACACAATATTGCGACGTTAGAGGTGTAGCTCTGGCTAGCTGACTGCATTTGTGAATGATGAATAAGTATCATAATGAAGCTCTGCACTGAAGTGAAAAATAAAAAAATGAGGATCTCGTGAGAGCGGCGAGTCTGAATATATATACAACATATATTCCAAATAGGTATTAACCCATGTTATGGCAAAGTGGCCTCCAATCTGTAACTATAGTGCTGTTTTATAGGGTCGAAAGCAGTGTAATAACTGCAATAAGAAATGAATTGTCCCTGCAGTATTGAGCTTCTTTGTCTGTGATGTGTGTTATCTAACAAGGACAGCATTACACCTAGAAGGGTTTCTAGCAATTTATTCATAGGGACAAATTTGCAACCGTTATATATTAATATGCATTTGTATACTGACCGCAGCAGATAGCTGAACATGATTAGTTCCGTAAAAACATAGACCTACCAATAGTACAAAGGATGGAGGACTTCCTATTCGATTCAGATTGGGGCGTTGTTAATCTTTTGCACCCTCTTTACCCCTCCCAGGCCAATAGATTTCACTTTGTCCCTGATGATTGTACATTTTCCAAAATGCCAGAACAGGCTTGCCCAAAATCTAAACATATACGCCAGTACAGCATCTACTTGATGTTTAGTGGAGTTTTTTTTATCCATGTGCCGCTAATAAAAGTAACCTTAGCTGGTGAAAGGGGCCCTTAACCCATTTGTTCAGGAAAACCACAAGATAATATTTAAGGGGGCGCAAACCCTCTTCATCAGATGCAATCCTTGGCAGAGCGAGGAAACAAGAGGCGCACTACTTCTGCGCTGGCGTTTAAGCAATGCTAACCGAGGTTATATTGCCGTGATGGCGACCTTTTAGAGGCCGAGTACTCAAACGCATCCCAAAACCCCACTTTTTATTGCATAGTGCAACACGATCATTTAACTGAATACGGTGTTTTTACTTTAGAAAAAAGAAATCAAATAGACACAGAACAATACAGTAGATAGAATCGATTATACCTACTAACCTCTACATTACCACACAGGAGTTTGGTCTAAAACAGTGACCATTAACCCCTACATTATAGACAGGAGTTTGGGATCAAAGCAGGGACACAAGCAGAGCTGAATGTTATAGCATGTGACCTCTCTTGCTACAGACAGCCGCTACTCTCTGGCTTTCTGGCAACAAACTCTGGTGAACTCTGCTGTGCACGAATGCCCACAGAGAGGCTACGAGTGCCACCTCTGGCACGTGTGCCATAGGTTCGCCGCCCATGTTATATCGGCTGAAACTCTTTTATTGCGGCAGCTGCAGGCTAGATTTACCGTGCAGCCACTGCAGTCTATATGCTGATAGCGCCAGTCTATTTCACAAGAAGTGGTGTAATAATTTCTGAGAGTGGATCTCTTAACTGGTAACAGTCTATCAACCAGTGGTATAACTAGGGATCATAGTCCCCACTAGCAAAACTATGATGGGACCCCCTCTCTGCTTGCGCTACAGTGGTTTTATGGGGGAGGTAGTGTCTGTCATGGGGGGAAGGAAAAAGATGCCCTCCCCCCAGGCTCAAAGGCCCCCTGCAAGGGCCCACTCCCCTGGTAGTTATGCCCTGCTATTAACCCATTGTGATATAAGTTCTTTGTGACCTTGAGAAAAGTCAATCCTTTCTCTGTGTAAAGCCTTGGGGTCGGGGGACAGAATTCCTAAATGTTCAACAGAAAGGCTTTTTTAATGATAGTAACTTTTATTACATGAGTCCACTTTAGTGACACAACAACAGTGTAATGTACGGCTCACAAACTCAGAGAGCTGCACACACAGGACAACAGCTTCTATAACAGAGGGAACCAGACATTTCCCTTAAGGTCGTAACACATTACAATTTGCTCTGGAAGGTTAAATATTAACCCTGGAAATACATGTTATTATATGATTGATTGCATCATTTATGTACAAATATAAACCCTGGAAAGACTATTTTACTATGGTGATATGAATGACATTTATATACAAATATAAACCCTGGAAAGACTATTTTACTATTGGTGATATGAATGACATTTATACAAATATAAACCCTGGAAAGACTATGTTACTATTAGTGATATGAACCACATTTATATACAAATATAAACCCCGGAACACTATGTTACTATTAGTGATATGAATGACATTTATATATAAATATAAACCCTGGAAAGACTATGTTACTATTGGTGCTATGAATGGCATTTATATACAAATATAAACCCTGCAAAGACTATGTTACTATTGGTGATATGAATGACATTTATATACAAATATAAACCCTGGAAAGACTATGTTACTATTAGTGATATGAATGACATTTATATATAAATATAAACCCTGGAAAGACTATGTTACTATTGGTGATATGAATGGCATTTATATACAAATATAAACCCTGGAAGACTATGTTACTATTAGTTATATGAATGACATTTATATACAAATATAAACCCTGGAAAGACTATGTTACTATTGGTTATAGGAATGACATTTATATACAAATATAAACCCTGGAAAGACTATGTTACTATTGGTGATATGAATGACATTATATTACAATATAAACCCTGGAAAGACTATGTTACTATTGGTGATATGAATGGCATTTATATACAAATATAAACCCTGGAAAGACTATGTTACTATTAGTGATATGAATGACATTTATATACAAATATAAACCTGGAAAGAATATGTTACTATTGGTTAGGAATGACATTTATATACAATATAACCCTGGAAAGACTATGTTACTATGGTGAATATGAATGACATTTATATACAATATAAACCCTGGAAAGACTATGTTACTATTGGTGATATGAATGACATTATATACAAATATAAACCCTGGAAAGACTATGTTACTATTAGTGATATGAACCACATTTATATACAAATATAAACCTGGAATGACTATGTTACTATTGGTGATATGAATGACATTTATATACAAATAAAAACCCTGGAAAGACTATGTTACTTGGTGATATGAATCATATTATATATAAATATAAACCCTGGAAAGACTATGTTACTATAGTGATATGAATGACATTTATATACAAATAAACCCTGGAATGACTATGTTACTATTGGTGATATGAATGACATTTATATACAAATATAAACCCTGGAAAGACTAGTTTACTATTGGTGATATGAATGACATTTATATACAAAATAAACCCTGGAAAGACTAGTTACTATTAGTGATATGAACCACATTTATATACAAATATAAACCCTGGAATGACTATGTTACATTGGTGATATGAATGACATTTATATACAAATATAAAAACCTGGAAAGACTATGTTACTATTGGTGATATGAATCATATTTATATATAAATATAAACCTGGAAAGACTATGTTACTATTGGTGATATGAATGACATTTATATACAAATATAAACCCTGGAAAGACTATGTTACTATTGGTGATATGAATGACATTTATATACAAATATAAATATAAACCCTGGAAAGACTATGTTACTATTGGTGATATGAATGACATTTATATACATATATTTGTATATAAATGTCATTCATATCACCAATAGTAACATAGTCATTCCAGGGTTTATATTTGTATATAAATGTCATTCATATCACTAATAGTAACATAGTCTTTCCAGGGTTTATATTTATATATAAATATGATTCATATCACCAATAGTAACATAGTCTTTCCAGGGTTTATATTTGTATATAAATGTCATTCATATCACCAATAGTAACATAGTCATTCCAGGGTTTATATTTGTATATAAATGTGGTTCATATCACTAATAGTAACATAGTCTTTCCAGGGTTTATATTTGTATATAAATGTCATTCATATCACCAATAGTAACATAGTCTTTCCAGGGTTTATTTTGATATAAATGTCATTCATATCACCAATAGTAACATAGTCTTCCAGGGTTTATATTTGTATATAAATGTCATTCATATCACAATAGTAACATAGTCTTTCCAGGGTTTATATTTATATAAATATGATTCTATCACCAATAGTAACATAGTCTTTCCAGGGTTTAATATTGTATTAATGTCATTCATATCACCATAGTAACATAGTCTTCCAGGTTATATTTGTATATAAATGTTTCATATCACAATAGTAACATAGTCTTTCCAGGGTTTATATTTGTATATAAATGTCATTCAGGTTTATATTTGATATAAATGTCATTCAATATCACCAATAGTAACATAGTCTTTCCAGGGTTTATATTTGTATATAAATGTCATTCATATTCACCAATAGTAACATAGTCTTTCCAGGGTTTATATTTGTATATAAATGTCATTCCTATAACCAATAGTAACATAGTCTTTCCAGGGTTTATATTTGTATATAAATGTCATTCATATCACTAATAGTAACATAGTCTTTCCAGGGTTTATATTTGTATATAAATGTCATTCATATCACCATAGTAACATAGTCTTTCCAGGGTTATATTGTATATAAATGTCATCCTAACCAATAGTAACATAGTTCTTTCCAGGGTTTATATTTGTATATAAATGTCATTCATATCACTAATAGTAACATAGTCTTTCCAGGGTTTATATTTGTATATAAATGCCATTCATATCACCAATAGTAACATAGTCTTTCCAGGGTTTATATTGTATATAAATGTCATTTCATATCACCAATAGTAACATAGTCCTTTCCAGGGTTTATATTTGTATATAAATGTCATTCATATAACTAATAGTAACATAGTCTTTCCAGGGTTTATATTTGTATATAAATGTCATTTCCTAACCCAATGTAATAGTCTTCAGGGTTTATATTTTGTAATAAATGTCATTCATATCACAATAGTACATAGTCTTTCCAGGGTTTTATTTTGTATATAAATGCCATTCTACACCAATAGTAACATAGTCTTTCCAGGGTTTTATATTTGTATAATGTCATTCATATCACCAATAGTACATATGTCTTTCCAGGGTTTATATTTGTATATAAATGTCATTCTATACCAATAGTAACATAGTCTTTCCAGGGTTATATTTGTATATAAATGTCATTCATATAACTATAGTAACATAGTCTTTCCAGGGTTTATATTTGTATATAAATGCCATTCATATCACCAATAGTAACATAGTCTTTCCAGGGTTTATATTTATATATAATGTCATTCATATCACTAATAGTAACATAGTCTTTCCAGGTTTTTATATTTGTATATCAGGTCTTCAATTCACCAATAGTAACATAGTCTTTGCAGGGTTTATATTTGTATATAAATGCCATTCATAGCACCAATAGTAACATAGTCTTTCCAGGGTTTATATTTATATATAATGTCATTCATATCACAATAGTAACATAGTCTTTCCAGGGTTTAATTTGATATAAATGTCATTCAATCACCAATAGTAACATAGTCTTTCCAGGGTTATATTTGATATAAATGCCATTCATAGCACCCAATAGCTTAACTAGTTTTCCTAGGGGTATACTTTATTCTAAATGTCATTCATATCACTAATAGTAACATAGTGTTCCGGGGTTTATATTTGTATATAAATGTGGTTCATATCACTAATAGTAACATAGTCTTTCCAGGGTTTATATTTGTATATAAATGTCATTCATATCACCAATAGTAAAATAGTCTTTCCAGGGTTTATATTTGTATATAAATGTCATTCATATCACCAATAGTAAAATAGTCTTTCCAGGGTTTATATTTGTACATAAATGATGCAATTCATATCATATAATAACATAGTATTTCCAGGGTTAATATTTGAAACCTTCCAGGAGCAAATTGTAATGTGTTACAGACCTTAAGGGAAATGTCTGGTTCCCTCTGTTATAGAAGCTGTTGTCCTGTGTGTGCAGCTCTCTGAGTTGTGTAGCCGTACATTACACTGTTGTTGTGTCACTAAAGTGGACTCATGTAATAAAAGTTACTATCATTAAAAACAGCCTTTCTGTTGAACATTTAGGAATTCTGTCCCCCGACCCCAAGAGCTTTACACAGAGAAAAGGAGTGACTTTTCTCAAGGTCACAAAGAACTTATATCACAATGGGTTAATAGCAGGGCATAACTACCAGGGGAGTGGGCCCTTGCAGGGGGCCTTTGAGCCTGGGGGGAGGGCATCTTTTTCCTTCCCCCCATGACAGACACTACCTCCCCCATAAAACCACTGTAGCGCAAGCAGAGAGGGGGTCCCATCATAGTTTTGCTAGTGGGGACTATGATCCCTAGTTATACCACTGGTTGATAGACTGTTACCAGTTAAGAGATCCACTCTCAGAAATTATTACACCACTTCTTGTGAAATAGACTGGCGCTATCAGCATATAAAGACTGCAGTGGCTGCACGGTAAATCTAGCCATGCAGCTGCCGCAATAAAAGAGTTTCAGCCGATATAACAGTGGCGGCGAACCTATGGCACACGTGCCAGAGGTGGCACTCGTAGCCCTCTCTGTGGGCATTCGTGCACAGCAGAGTTCACCAGAGTTTGTTGCCAGAAAGCCAGAGAGTAGCGGCTGTCTGTAGCAGAGAGAGGTCACATGCTATAACATTCAGCTCTGCTTGTGTCCCTGCTTTGGATCCCAAACTCCTGTCTAATAATGTAGGGGTTAATGGTCACTGTTTTAGATCCAAACTCCTGTGTGGTAATGTAGAGGTTAGTAGGTATAATCGATTCTATCTACTGTATTGGTCTGTGTCTATTTGAGTTCTTTTTTCTAAAGTAAAAACACCGTATTCAGGTTAAATGATCGTGTTGGCACTATGCAATAAAAAGTGGGGTTTTGGGATGCAGTTTGAGTACTCGGCCTCTAAAAGGTTCGCCATCACTGCAATATAACCTCGGTTAGCATTGCTTAAACGCCAGCGCAGAAGTAGTGCGCCTCTTGTTTCCTCGCTCTGCCAAGGATTGCATCTGATGAAGAGGGTTTGCGCCCCCTTAAAATATTATCTTGTGGTTTTCCTGAACAAATGGGTTAAGGGCCCCTTTCACCAGCTAAGGTTACTTTTATTAGCGGCACATGGATAAAAAAAACTCCACTAAACATCAAGTAGATGCTAGTACTGGGCGTATATGTTTAGATTTTGGGCAAGCCTGGTCTGGCATTTTGGAAAATGTACAATCAATCAGGGACAAAGTGAAATCTATTGGCCTGGGAGGGGTAAAGAGG
Organism: Hymenochirus boettgeri; assembly: GCA_019447015.1. Lineage (NCBI taxonomy): Eukaryota > Metazoa > Chordata > Amphibia > Anura > Pipidae > Hymenochirus > Hymenochirus boettgeri. The sequence goes on along the minus strand of CM033474.1, from coordinate 212,361,240 downwards.
GTGCAAAAGATTAACAACGCCCCAATCTGAAATCGAATAGGAAGTCCTCCATCCTTTGTACTATTGGTAGGTCTATGTTATTACGGAACTAATCATGTTCAGCTATCTGCTGCGGTCAGTATAACAAATGCTATATTAATATATAACGGTTGCAAATTTGTCCCTATGAATAAATTGCTAGAAACCCTTCTAGGTGTAATGCTGTCCTTGTTAGATAAACACACATCACAGACAAAGAAGCTCAATACTGCAGGGGACAATTCATTTCTTATTGCAGTTAATTAGCCACTGCTTTCGACCCTATAAAACAGCACTATAGTTACAGATTGGAGGCCACTTTGCCATAACATGGGTTAATACCTATTTGGAATATATGTTGTATATATATTCAGACTCGCTCGCTCTACACGAGATCCTCATTTTTTTATTTTTCACTTCAGTGAGCAAGCTTCATTATGATACTTATTCTAGCATTCACAAATGCAGTCAGCTAGCAGAGCTACACCTCTAACGTCGCAATATTGATGGATTTCTCACTCTCCGCATATTCTGTGGTTAGAAATTCTCCCTGCATCTTTACAGCAGAATTAGATGGTGTTAGGAGACTGCACATCTTATTAGAGCTAATAAGCAATAAGAAAGAATATCAGGAGCCAACTCAAAGTAAAGGGGCCGGAATAAAGAGACACAAAGAAACAGAATGAATAAAGCACCAAGAGATCCTATACTGGGACTTTATCGTATTTTGTCACCTCTAAGCACAGGGGGATCTATAAACCGTGGCCATCCCGCAATCAAATATTTCAAGAGGCAGTAAACTCATCACTAACTGACCTGCTCTGCTCAATACTAATGCAACAAAAGATGGAAATATGTTTATCTTTTGAGTATATGAGGTTATATAACCACATGTAAACCTCAGCGCACATACTGCCTGCTTGACAATAATCCTATGTGTACTACTTCACTCCAATGATTATTCTACTAATATGTAAGGAGAAGTTTGTTCTGGGTAGTGCCATCTCTGCTGCTGTCCACATGATCCTACATAAATGCCCACAGGAATGTTCACCATAGAAGTTATTGGGGGTCAGAATTCTGTTCCCTGAAGGGACCTCTGGTTATTGGCCCTTAGTACAAACATATTGACTGTAATTCTGTTTATGCTTCTGAAGCTGAGCCCCTGGACCTTGACCCTAGTCTGGAGACTATAAGGACTATTTCTAAACTGCCAGTATAATTTGTTACTTTTACCATGGTTTGTAACCGCCATATCCGTATATTACAGCTTTAAATTATTGTCTGGAAAATATCAGCCTGATCTTTGAAAAACTGCAATACTGTGTCCATTGGCAGTAAAGTGTGGTCTTACAGTACAAACACAGTTGTAAAATACCATGTGTTATCGGCCCATTGTTGCCTTGTGGATAATCCGGCTGTGGTAGGACGGTTAAAACATTAAAATTAGAGATGCTTCTAATTTCTCATCAGTAAAACAGTCTCCCTAAACGTCAAACATTTGTTCTTTTTTTAGGTTTTGACACTTTTTTGGCAAATTACCAGTAGTGCAAACCGATCGTTTTCTATTACAAATGATTGTGAGGAAAGGAATGTCCACAGCACCTAAAGATGACAGGAAAGATAGAAATCCTGATTTGGGTTTTATTTTATGACTATACTATTTCTCATGTGAAACTGCTTGTAAATCTCTCAAATGACTGAATGATACAGGATCCACATTTTTAGGGAGTATACCAGGTGCCCAGAATCCCCCCTTTCTGCTTGTTTATAGTTACCTGCAGTTCTGGCACCTTGGGGTCATCAGAAAGTGTAAGAAATTTAAGTGTGAAAGGGGATTAAACCAATGGGAGCCAAGATACAGACATGAACAATAAGTTTTACTTGTTTAGAGACAAGTGTGAAACTAGACAGTGACAGAGACCACACAGTAACACAAATGGAAACTTATCATCTTTATGTTTATTGTCCTGATAACAGTATTGGCATTAACTAGACTCCAGAAAGGAACAAGGATTTATATGTTATTTTTACTATAATGAGGTTTTCACCTGGAACTAAAGATAGAACAATGTTTTCATTATGATTTAGTATATACATACCTATACCTCATATTGCTATATGGTAGTTCTATTTTATAATAGAGAAGAATTTTCAAGAAGCGATGCGCTCACCGCTGATTATGATGACCCTTTCAGTAATCCCTCCCTTGAAAATCCTGCGCTTGCCCCTGGGATCACAGCATTCTAATGATGACAGCAAATGACTCCTGCTCCATGTTGTATAGTCATGTCATGCAGGTGGTGATCTCTCCTTCTGTATCAGCAACATGGCGACCATTTTGCCTTTGCAATTTATAAACAATTCTGCAGTAAAAGGTGAATTTATTGCATACTCTTTTATTGTGATCATTCAATATTGCTGTCACCTGGAGGAAGCCATTAACCCATATATAAATCCATGGAGCAATATCAGAGTCGATATCGGGAAATATCGGTCGTTAACGGGAAATACCGGTCGTTACCGGAAAATAACGGTCGTTATTTTACGATAGCGATCGTTATTTTTTCGATAACGATAACAATCTTTTATTCATAGGGCCCCAAGTGTCTTTAATTACACTGTGCATCTGGTATCTACTGTATACAAAGCATGATCTGCTGATTTGAAAAGTTTCAGCAAATAATTTGTTATTTATTATTAATTTATTATTTTACTAGTACCGCCAGCATTGTCGTGGTTTTATATTAGTGAATCTCTCTTTCTTTATATTTCATATAAATATAAAGACGCTACAGCAGCCCGGCGGGGGCAGAGACTGAGGGGGCCCGCGATCAGCTGTTTTTTAACAGCTGATTGTGTATCCTCAGTAAAGAAAAGTGTGATTTAAACAGCTGATTGTGCATATCTTTGCAAGAGCGGGGGAGTGTCGGGGTCCCAGCCTCCAAGCCTGCGGGAGGGCCCAGGCCCCTGTTGTTACGATTCTGGTGGTTTTAATAAAAGGTACAATGAGTAGTGTAGCTACAGAAGGTAGCCTTAGCCGTTGTGTTTATTTTGAGAGACTAGGTTTCCCTAGGCTATAGTGTGCTGGAAAATGAAATGAAAAAATAACTGTAACACTGTAACACAGAAGAGGAGCAGAGGGAAGGTGAGTATAATTGTCCTTTAAAAGGACAGTTCAGTGGAAATTTTCAATAATTGTTGAATTGTTAGTTTGTGTAACGCCTTCTTAGTTATTCTACATATTCTTTTCCATTTTGAAAAATCAGTTGATTTCATACCCTTTGCTGTTCCCTGCTGTTGATATTAGTGAGCTGACATTTCAGGTTCTAACGGTCCTTCTTCTTCCCAGGATGCACCACTTCCTTGGAATGTTCCTAATAGTTATTTCTACTGGTTGGATGGGTCAAAGATGCTCAGATCTCTACTGAGCAACTGAATCAACCCAGGCACTGGGTCAAGGGCAAGACCATAACGGTCTCTACTAGGGGTCCTGCAAACAGGAAGTCAGTATTTCGGTTGCATTTATTTATACACAGACAAAATGCTGAATTGGCAGATTAAGGTCATTGGGATGAAAAAATACTGCTCTTTTTTCTGAAAAGCATATGTATTTGCACTGAACTTCCCCTTTAAACCAAAGGCCTTGTTGACAGGTATGGAGATTGTGCCTCATTTACACACAAATATTGTGGGTATGTTTTCCCAAATGATCGCTATCAGTTCCAGAGATATAATTTGATTTATACACAATTCAGTTGTGACACATGTCTGTCATAAGGTGCCACTACAGATTCATACACCCTCCGGGAGATTTTCCCAGTCGCTCTGTGTAGATCTCCGTGCAGGAGGTTCAATAGCGGCTTTATGGCTCTGGGTAAATCCCGAACAGGGTTTGACCCCTGTGTGACTATTTAACACCAGATATAAGCTAGCATTAAATAGTCATGCAGGAAGAGCCACAATGCTGGTATTGACTAGCTTGCATCAGCTGCGCAAATGACTTTTGTGATATCTGTGCAACTGCTGCAAGCAAGGGGTCAAAATCGCTCTAACCGGTGATGAATTGTTAGACTGTAAAGCTAGGTACACACAATTAAATTTTTCCTCCTGACCGACTGTTCGAGACTTTCGGCCGGGTTAGCCAGGAGGAAGGACTGTCGGTTGCGGCAAAAGCCATCCATAGAGGACCTCACGATCAGTCATGGTTTTCTGACCCATCCGCTTTCGATTTGATTCGGACAAAGGAACAGTCGGCAATCACTCGGAGCCGCCATACAACAATTATTGTATGGTGTGTACCCAGCTTAACACCTGTTTCCATTACTGCAGCTCTTCAAGAATTTGCTTCTGACTTTACCTGCTTGATGTGGACATACAAATTCTAACCACATTAATGTATTTGGCTACATTAGTTTTATAAATGACACATCTCCTTTCCCATTGTACTTCACGACACCCTGACTGATATTCCTGTTTATTTACCCTCCAGTAGGTGGCAGGCAGGTGTAAAATGGTAGAAGCCCTTTGATGTAATGCCATCTTTTTCTCTTTCATCCTGACTTTCATGTCACTGCAAATAGGAAAGCCAATAGGAGAGCTGGGACATGGTGTAGGGCAGTGTTCCCCCACTGACACAGGCATGTACACACCTGTGCATGTATGGAATTCTGTCGGGGGCAGAGGAAGGGGGGCTTACTGGAGTTCTAGTGCTGCAAACAAAAGGCTTTAACTATTGAAATATTAAAGTGTGAGATTTTGTCCCAACATGAAAAGAATATTCTGTAAACATAGGTTAGAATACACAACAGATACATGCAATCAACCTGCACATTTAAAGGGTATCTCCACTGATGGAAAAACTTTTTTTTTTTATTAATCTATCTGATAGTACACCTTCCCCCAACCCCCCTCCTACCTTTATTATCTCAAAAAAAAGTCCTCTGTTTGTTTGCAGCAGCCAGGGGAAGTTCTGTTCGTTTCTGCTACTGAGCTGGGCAGGCTGTCAGTCAATGTGCATCATCACATGCATATTCATTATTCCTACCACTCCCACTTGACCCCAGTGAAGCCAAATGTAAACAAAGCTTTTTCTACCTGTCTCTGCTTAATCATTCACAGCTGATGTGCATGGAGAGACAAAGGAAAGATGAAGCTTGAGCCACACTGATGTAAGAAGGCTGGGAGACTTGTGTGTTTTTCAATTGTATAAATATATATTTATAAAGTCAAAAGTTATTAAGCTTAATAAAAACCATATTGAGGGGATAGATGGAATATATTTGATTTATATCAGAGGGGATGCTGGGAGTTTCACAAGCTGTATTGCAGTGCTTGTTGGGAGTGTCACAGAAGGTGTATTTTACACGGATTGCTGGGAGTTTCATAGTTTTATAAGCTGTTTTGCAGTGCTTGCTGGGAGTGTCACAGAAGGTGTATTTTACAGGGCATGCTGAGGGTTTCATAGTTTCATAAACTGTATTGCAGTGCTTGCTGGGAATGTCACAAAAGGTGTATTTTACAGGGCATGCTGGGAGTTTCATAAGCTGCATTGCAGTGCTTGCTGGGAGTGAGTCAGGCTATATTGCAGGGGGGATGTAACACAGAATGTTTTTTAAAAGGGATTGTCAAAACTTTAGTTGTGGAGCTGTGATTGAGATATAAGATGACTTTTAATGTGGTGTAAAAAAGTAGTTGATTACTGATCTATATATAGTGTGCCATCAATTATTAGTATAAAGGTTTGTACACACGTGCGATCGCGTGTCCAAACCCAAGACGCATGATGTGTCCGAACGTTTGTTTCGGACGATAATCGGTCCGTGTATGACCACTTTATCTGCTGAAACGGCCGTTCGGACGAGGATCATTGTCCGATCGACCATGCAGATCTCAAAATTATCTGACGTTTCGGTCGCTAAAGGTCCCATACACGGGCCGATTATTGGACAAAACGATCGTTCAGATACACTATGTGTCAGGACCCACAATCGCACATGTGTACAAGATTTTACAGCCAGCCAGCAAGCCCTCCAATTCACTAATTTTACTGCTAGCCCTCTAGTTCACTAGTCACTCTTACTGCCAGTCCTTATATTTGTAGCAATGAGAATAGTACAAGTTTTCACACTCACATACTCCTACTCCTAATGTCTGTCGAACATTTACATTGTATGATATGATTGGAATTTGTATGTGTAAAATACAATTTCTGATAATAATGAGGTTAAAAATAACAAACTCACAAACACACACATACTCACATACACAAACACACTCACACACTCACACTTACATACACTCACATACACACTCTCACATACATTCACACACACTCACATACACACACTCTCACATACACTCACACACACTCATTTACATTCACACACACACACACTCACACACACTCACATACACTCAAACACTCACTTACATACACTCTGTCACACACACACACACACACACTCACATACACTCACACACACTCACATACATTCACACACACTCACTCTCACATACACTCACACACTCACTTACACACACTTTGTCACACACACACTCACATACACTCACACACACTCACATACACTCACACACACTCACACACACTCACATACACTCACATACACTCAAACACTCACTTACACACACTTTGTCACACACACACTCACATACACTCACACATACTCACATACACTCACACACACTTTGTCACACACACTCACTCACACACTCACATACATTCACACACACTCACACACACTAACATACACTCACACACACACACTCACATACACTCAGACACACTCACATATTCTCTCTCACACACACACACACACACACACACACACAATATTAAAATCATATCTCAATAAAAATAACAGAGGAAGTGACAAGCATTTAAAACTAACCTGTACAGTGCAAAAGGACAAGCAGGAAATACAACAGTGGGGGTAGTAAAAGGCAGCTTTCAGTAAACAATGGACTTGTTGTGAGCGAGCGCGATCGCTAGCGCGCGCTCACAGTACTGGTAGCCATGGGAACATGATACTAATGTTCCCATTGGCTGAGACGCGAAGAGAAGAGGTCAATGTATTCCGACTACGGAAGAGTTCCTCTGCGCATGCGCGAATTTATGAACGCGCGTCGGAGGCTACAGGACTGGCGTGGACTATTATGACACGGAGGCAGCTGCTTGTAGTGGGTGTTGTGCATCAGAAGCTTCATAACTTTTTATACACTGCTCTGAGGAGGCTGTCATTTGGGGTAGGTGATTGAATTTATTAACTCTGCCTTTGGAAGCAATGTTTATTTTATCAGTGGACATACCCTTTAAACAAGGCACATCATACATATTGCATCTACACTGGAGACTTGGATGGACACTGTTCAGATGACAATCACATTCTACCACTACCATAAAGGTAGCACTGGGATCAAGGTGGCATTTCTGTCCATGTTAAAATGCCATAATATATGGACCTGACGTTTTTAAATGAGTGGGTGGCAAATGAAGTGGCCAATTTACTTAAATTGTAATATGTTCCCATATTGTATAAATTCCAAATCTGCCACAGACGACTAGAACCAGAGGGCCCATTCCCCACAGATCTGAAAGCACTAAATAATTGCCTTTACTCCAGGCTACAACTGTCTTAAGCAGGTTATCTCCTTTTTACTCACTCAACCTGATAATTCATTAGCTGATGACTAAGTGCTTGCGGCTGAAGGAAAAGTTTAATGATAAGGAATAGCAATGGGGTTTAACATGCGTCTCTTAATGACAGGCCCCCCTTGTGTTTGCAAACACAAATAAAGGGATGTATGGCAAGGGGGCCCCACTGCTGGACATGAGTTATAATGAACAGGTATTGTTCACAGCTACAACAGAGATACTTTGCTAGATAATTAGCCTTGATAGTAAGAAAATGTATTGTATTAGTAATACTGTATACGGACCAGGTAAAGCATCCCATACTTTGTTTTGTGTGGTTTACATTCTCCCCATAGGGTCATTTTTATTAAGTAGTAAAAAAAAACTGTCACAGTTGATTTTCATGGGATTTTGCTGTTGCCATGAATGTACATTTCAACTTTTTATTAACATTAATAACAGTTGGAAGTTGTAAGATGGAATATATGGGGACATAAATGATATGGCAGAAACAGTATGGGTAGAGCTGTGTACAGGAAGCAAGAAGGTGGGTAAATTAATTGTTGGGGTATGTTATAAGCCGCCAAGGTTTTGGTTATGGGGGATTTTAACTACTCTGACATAGATTGGAGTAAGGGAACTGCCAGCAACTCAAAAGGTATCAAGTTCTTAAATCTCCTTTATGAGCGTTTTCTTTCACAGATGGTAGAAGTACCAATATTCAAAAAAGGTAGTCGTGGTAACTATAGACCTGTAAGCCTAACATCAGTGGTAGGGAAGGTGCTGGAAACTTTGTTACGGGATCATATCCTTGACTTTGTCTCCAGAGATCATCTTATTAGTAGTAGTCAGCATGGATTTATGAGAAATAGATCATGCCAGACAAATTTAATTGTTTTTATGAAGAAGCGAGTAAGAAGTTAGATTCAGGCACAGCAGTGGATGTGGTATATTTGGATTTTGTGAAAGCTTTTGATACTGTGCCACATATGCGACTAATGTATAAACGGAGGACTGTTGGCCTTGAAGAAAACATTTGTGCCATTTATTTATTGTGGAGTGTTTCTCAATACTAAGTACCCAGGGGGTGTTAGACTATTTTCCAGCATTTACTGTAATACGATCTGCGAGTTCGCTTTTTTAAGGTTAATTTTCACTTTTTATAGGTTGTTTTTTGGGGGTTCCGATTTTCTTTACTTACGAATAAAGTCAAACGGCGGTCTGAGGGACATATTTATAAAGGGCATTATTTTTGCTTTTTTCCCCACCAGCTTTTACCATAATTTTTTAAACTTTCAACTTTTCCTTTCATCAAAGTTATTAAAAAGGCAAATTTTCATCAAAAGCCAAAATGTAGCAAAACGTAGCACTAATAATGCTGAAAAAGCTCAGCACATATGATGGTAAATAGGTAACACTCCCTGGTGGATTTTCAAAGTAGTATTACATTGGTTAATACACACTGAACACCTCTCTTTGTTATTTAAAAATAGCCAAACACATGTGGTGTTTCTTTCAGCCAAAGATATAAATAGTGTAAAACTCAATTGTCTCTAGTTCATTTTAATAGGATATGGTAAATAGTGCAAAACTCAAAAGGCCAATTGTCTCTATATTATTAATAGGACACATTTTTTAGCATTGCTTATTTTCAGCAAACTGCAGCCAATTATCAAACCAGTTCTATATATAAGGGAACATCCCATAGTGCTGTGTAAGAAATAGTCATGTTAATGGAACATTCCAGTAAGTAATGATGTTTGGCGAAAATTCTGGTAAAACTGCAGAAAAATGCAACAAAAGGGAGAAAAGGGGCAAAAAGGCGAAATTTCACCTATTTATAAATGGCTTTAAATTTAATAAAATGACAAAAATAGCTCTGAAATTACACTAGAGAGCAATCTCTCTTTTCGCAGTGATACCACACACATGAATAAGGCAAAAACTATCACCACACATGGCCGCAGCGATACTTTTCCGCAAAGGCGAAAGTGAGGGCAGTTCCCCCCGCTTTTTAGCTGGGGTTTTTTGCCTTCCTCTGGATCAACTGTTAGGTAGGGTAAAAAAAAAATGAGGGTGAATAGGTTGGACTTGATAGACGTCTTTATTCACCCTTAATTACTATGTTACTATGAAGTCTAAAAATTCCAAAGAAAAAGCCCATGAAAGGGTCAGAATACCAGGCCATCTGTGGGGCTTTTAGAATTGTATTTATAAAGCCGGGATTTTGATCTTGCAGTCCTACTGATGGGCAGGAATTGCTGGGAGCTGTGGGTTTCAAACATCTGAATTGTGGCAAGTTTGACATCCCTGTTATAAAGGATCGATAAATATAAAATGGTAAATACCAATATCCATCCCTTTAGCAATCGCATCTTTCAACGTTGCAGTCATTAAATAATACTACAGCTGTAAAAATATCATTATCAGTAGTTTACAACGGCAGCAGTATTTTATGACTGTAAGTAGAGATATTTATATTTTCAAATTGGACCTCAGGGTTTCAAATTTCCAACAAAACTTTCGTAACTATTAAAACTTGAATTTTTAGGATTTTTATGGAAAATTTCGGTAACCCTCCAAAATGGCAATCAATCTCGGTAACCCTCAGATTCAGAATTTTCAATTTCGGTACCCCTCGAATTTACGATATTGGTAACAATCGAATCTGGAAGTCGATTTCGGTAACCCTCGTACCCAAAAGTTGATTTTGGTAATCCTCGAAAATTTTAATGCGGAAGCTGAAAACACTTACATACTATTGGTATTTATGTCTTAAATTCAATTGGAACTTTACAATTTTTTTCTCCCATTGACATGTATGGGTTTGTTTTAGAATTATTTTTTCTTTTTCCGAATTTCTAAAATTGGAAAATGGAATGAAACTTCAAAATCTCTAACCGTGACGTAAAATAAAAACGCCTGCAGTCATCAATGGACTGATGCCAGGCAATATAGAAATATCAGCCAGTAACGGTATTTTTCATCCAGCCAATCTTTTGTAAAAACTGTCCCTTGAGAATTCTTGTAGAGCATTACACAAGCTGGGTGCAGACTCAGAGTGCCATCTGCAGACTGTAGGATCGTCATTACACAGTAGGCAGGTTAGTAGTACACAGTAGGAAGGTCCAGATCAGGATTACCCACCTAAGCTAGGCACAAACATGAAAGATATATAACATAACAGATAGATGCCATACTTTACTTTGTATGGGGAGATTGTTTGCGAAACCAATACAGTAGAAACTTTCATTCTACACATACAGCAGATAATGGGGCAATCTTGTCAGACCTGACCTATTAACGGAAATATGTGTACCAAGCTCTGCCTGGGGCAGAGGAAACATCATGCTTTAGTAGCAGAAACAGTCCATACAATTCTTAATCTATCTCTGGCTAGGCCTACATAATAATGTACATTAAGGGGAACTAAACTTAATTTTTTTAAGTGAAAAGCTTTTTACCCTGCAGTTTATTTTCCAGCCAGCATGCATTGCAGACAGCCTACCAGGAACAATACAAAATAGTCAGCTGATTTTACTGCCTTTTTTTGAGGTTACAGCAGGTTCAAACCCCCAAATTTACTTATGATATTTTTGTTTTCATTTTTCCACAATGCTTGAAATAAACTGCAAAGATTACTTTTGTTTTTTGTATGAAGAGCTGCAAGACCCCCCAGCTGCAAAGGCCATTATAAGTGCTGGGTAGGGGTGTCCTGGTTTCAGGCTGTGGGACCCCTTAGCCAGGTGGGGTATGGGGTACCTGCCTGTGGTCGCTGCTAGTGTGCACCCCCTATGGGGTGTGCAAATAATGGGACATGCACCCCACTTGAGATGCCCATGCACAACGCAGACCCCCCCCCCCGCGCTGGCGTTGACCACACGCAACACACACCCTTCCCAGTAGCTCCTCGCACCCCACAGTGCTAAGTTAAGTTCGAACGTTTTCGCTACTTCAAAGCTGTGGAATTAAAATGACCAAACTTACCACAAGAACGCTGCTTTATAGATACGATTGGCAATGGTGATTCCAGCGATAATGGCAGCAGGAAGTTAACGCACCTTTATAAATATGCTCCCTAGTCTTCCAACAATGCAAGTAGGTAAATCATGGGATATTATCAATAATGCACCTTTATAAATACCATCCCTAGTACCCACAGGCTCATTTCATAATTCAACCAACAGCAAAGGGAGAGGTAAGACACAGCTTTAAGGAACTTGGTGAATGTGCTGTGAATAATGTTGTCTGGTGAGTTTAGTTCCCCCTTTAGAATTAAATGGTGCGGAAAAAGATTTGGTTAGAATTTCTTGTTTAGAATGTCCTAGTAGGAATGGATCTGCCTGTAAGTGTGGGGTGGCAGACGGTAGAGGAATAATGCCACTGTGGTTTCAGGGCACTAAGCAAGACATAAGGGACACCTGCCCTGGGTGGCTAGCGACACGATTGGCCAGACACAGGAGGCAGGGCTAGACTGAACTAGGATTGTCATTGATCTAATGTACCCCAAGGAGAAAGGACCTAGAGGTTTATGGCCATATTTATAAAGCCTTTAAGGATCGTTAATTCCCGTAATCTACGATATCGATCGTAAATGTCCGATAAAGATCACTGCTATAGATTTACGATCCCTCATAGAATACCTTTGAGGTATTTTACTACCGCATGGTATTCTATGACCAAACAATTAACGTTTACCGGAAATTGCCACTGTTGTACATTACCAATACTGCGTAGTATAACTAACTTGCGATACCGTGTTTACAAATATGGTCCATAGTTCCTTACCATGGGTATATCAAATAGGAAGGGGGTAGTCTGGAGGAGAATAAATGCCCTTTTATAATTATATGTATATGGGCTATATTAGTAAAGGTATAGTATTGCTTAATAGATTACAAAACCAGTGAAATTCTAACAAAATGATGAGCATAGTGGTCAAGGTTGAACAAAGTCAAGCACAATTTCATTACAGTTTAGTGTATCTTTAAAATGTTCAATGCAGAAAAGGAATAGTGTGTCTGCATAGTCTGTGAGTTCATTATTGGGGACTATTATGTCACTATTAACTCATAGGACCTTGCTTATTTGATTGAGATGTGCAAATACAAAGAAGTTTAAATTAACTGTGGAACATAAATGTATTATTTCCCTTTTCTATGTATCTTGCACTGTGCAAACTGATTCCGTTATTGTTCTTTGATGTTTAAGCCTATTATATCTCATGATGAACCTTACATGGGGGACGCTTGTTTTTACTTTACAGCTCACTGATCACATCTGCTCTAAGGATTTAGAATCTACTGTTTATTGGTAATATTACTGCATTTGCTTCAGTCATTTTCATTTCTGTAATTTGCTTTGTAAAAGTGTTAAACGATTCATTGAGGTTATGAATGGCCAGTCTTGATTTTCTACAAAATGGAAACTCCCTGTGATAATTCTCAGCAGCCTATTTTATGGATACCTGTTCTGACTCGAAGTCTACACTGCATCCCTCTACAGCTATGGCCATACAACTCAACTCATTATCAATCTCCTGGGCCTTTCCTGTACTGAGTAGTTTCACCAAACTGGTATTTAACCCCAATTCATAATTAGTTGTGGCTAGAATCCACTCCTTGTCCTAGAAATAGTGGGTGTTTTGGCTGAATCTCCAAGATTGCCTCATGTAAGAGCTACATTTCTTTTGGCATTTGAATGTACAATATCGGTTTATATTCATGTGCTGGTGTGTAATGGCATATTGTTGTATGAGAGGTGCCCAATAATGTATGTGAATGAAACCAATATCTGATGGTCAAAATCACCTCATTACACAACTTTCCCCTTGTTCCACTTTGCCCAGAACAGTGAAGGATTCATCTTGGTTCCCGGTCAACCAGCTCCTACTTCCTGGAGTCACTGTCATCAGGAGATTGCCAACCATGTAGGGGGCCATATTTTCTACTTTGCAGCATGTGATGGCCACTTGTTCAGTTGTTTCTTTTTAGTAATTTTTTAGATCAGTGTTTTTCTTGCCGTGGGAGTAAAGGTACATTTACAATAACCAGTCACTGTGTAACTACATTTCATTGGTTTGTTTTTCTCGTTGTGAAACATTCACTAACTGGATTGTGGCTCTTTATTCAGGTTAATATTGGCATGTATGGAGTTAAGAAGATGTTGATCTCTGGATCTTTAATAACAAAGAGACACTCCAGGATGTAGATTAGGCAATGTTGATGCACATAGCAGTTGGTAAAGACACTTTGCCTTTGGCCTTCTGCCTTCTAATACATTTCATTCACACCCTGTTGTGTCAGTTCCATATGTACTTCTAGCTTGAAATGCTCCGATTCAGTGCAAAGTGCTGCATATTTGGGTTTATCTAACTAGCTACATTAGCAGCCTGGTTTATACCTCTCCCATCTTTCTAGAACTGCATGGCTGACTGGGTTTACGCTCTCATTTAACATCTTAAAATGGGCGCTTGCCTTCAAGAAGGGTTACTGCGTGATTCATCCGCTTTGTTAATCTGGGAAATTAGCATACTGTCTCACATTAACAGAAGAAAATAACAATGATTGTTGAGGCCTTGCAAGACACAGAGGTGGGGAGGTTATTTTAGAAACAAAATGTTGTAATTTGGGCTGTTTCCCACCTAAATTTTCGTCTGTGATAATTAGAAAATCTCATTGGTGGAATGGTTGAAGTTTAAAGCTAAATGGCTATATTTTATCTAATGATAGACAGGCAGCATCTGTTACTGTAAACACCAAATATGCAGAGTGCAGAAAGGGAGCGTCCTCCAGTTCACTCTTTACACACATTTTGATAAATGAACAATTTAATCATTTATATACGCACCCCTCCCCATAAATGTGTGTGTCTGTTATCAAGGGCACTTCTAGGGTTCTAGGGAGCCAAACTTTTGAAAGCCGCCACGTTAATATTTCAGACCGATCAACTGAACACCGCATTTGACAGTCGAAATAGCATCGTATGAGGTTTGAGTGTCACATGAGTGTTGCCTCCCTTAGATACATGCAGGGAGATTCAATAAAAGTTCTTATCGTTTGAAACGGTGCTAATTTTGCCCCAACCAATCAGATCTTATTTAACATTTGTTAACTAAGATCTGATTGGTTGGGGCAAAATTAGCAAAATTTTAAACGATAAGAACTTTTATTGAATAACCCTGATAGAATGTTATTAAAGGGCATTAAAGCACTTTCAGGGAGATGCACTGAGAGCCGCTATCGGCAACCCGGTGCAAACAACCCGGCAATGTTATATGCTGATCGCTGCTCTTGGAGCATTGCTTTCTGCCGTTTTTCTATTTCAGCAACTTTAATGCCAGCTATTAGCTGGCTTTAAAGTGCCACAGTAGAATGCCGCTTTCTGCATATAACATCGCTTGCGGTGGCTGCGTGGTTAACTTTTGCCTTAGCCACGCAGCTGCCGCAATTAAGGAGTATAAGTCACGTTAACCGTTATATGTAATAACATCGGTTAGTGTGATTTAAACACCAAAACAGGAGTGGTGCGCCCTGTTTGACACATAAATCTCACTCTCACAGCAATATTCTGAGATGGATAAGACAGGCCCCCAGCAAGGCCAAGCACCCCACCCAAAAACTCACTGACTCACAGTTTTGCTTTGTTTGTCACACAAAACTCAGTCTGTCACAGTGTCACTGTGCACTGTGTAGGCAAAGGCAGAAGATGCTGAGAAGATTCACCACTTTGCTGCAGCTGCTTAGCCTGCTCTCTCTGTAATATCGGCACTGCCACACCAGCCCCTCCTTCCCTCTCTCTATTGTAATGTGTATATTGGAGTTATGCAGGCAGCACTCACACTTCTCATGGTTGTGCGTGCACCATACGCGCACGCATGTTGCGCCAGTCAAGGAAAACATTTTTTTTCCACCACTGCCTGTCTGCCGCAGAGGTGCCGTCTGAGAGAAATGCCTCACTCTGCCTTATAGTAGATGGGGCCCTGGCTGTTATAGTAAAATAGGAATGCTTTTTTGAACTTTAGCTCACAGGGGGATTTTATACATTCCTCAAACATTCACCATGGGTCATGAAACATTTCCATTAACCAAAAATCTACAATGTAGCATACGTGAAACAGATATTACATGCTTTATGGTTTAACAGTTTGGAAATTGACCAGACTACTTTAGTCATCGTTGAAAATTATGTTACTCACATCTGTGTTCACCCCAGACTTTTTATCCTGCCGGGTGGCATGAAAAAGTAGCCGGGTGGGGTGGGACAGGGAAATTTGGTGGTGGGGTAAATTAAATGTGCACTAATAGTTAATTATTATTTTCAATTACTTTTAAGGTTTGACATGCCCATTAAACTCAGGCAGTATAAGTACATTGAAACAAATTCTTCATATTCTAATGGGAATACCCACTATATAGGTCAGGGATGTCTAACTTTTGTCCCACTAGCTGTTTGAAAACTAGGAACCCTAGCATTCCTTGGTTGCAGAATGCAGGGACTTATAATATCTGAAGGTAACCCATATGTAACATGGCAGCACAAGCACGTGACCCGCATACAGAGTGCCTGGCAGGTTTGCTGTGCCACCCTTTAGCCTTAGGGATTTTGCAAAAGCTAATGAACACATCCTAAATTAATCAATGCACATTCCTAGGCCCCATACAATATCATATTATCTGCACACTGGCATACATTATAAACAAAGGGGTTTTAGTATACATTACTGTGATCACATGAATGAAAAGCCTTCCAACCACGTCAAGGTAACCCCAGTCTGGAAGGTCCTAACGTCTAACCTTTTTTACTTCAATTACCATTAGCAAACTTTTGCATTTCTCATAGTGCACTGGATCCATTTAACAGGCTCTCATTTCCTCCCAGCCCTTTGGCTTTTTTAATAATTGCTGTACACACTGCTGTAACTGGTTTTGTGTTGGTGTTCCTGGGGTTGGAACTAGTACTACTGTACTAGTGCTGCAAATGGTGCTATAATCTAATCTAATGTAATGGTCTAATTGATATTCTACCTGGTGTACTGTTGGTCTAACTGGTAGTAATATATTCCAAAATCGCTCCAGCACACTGCTGTTGTCTGTTTGCCAGACAATAGGTAGGTTCAATCCTCTAACCCTCTACTCCCAGGGTAAAGGAAATCCAGATATAGAACAAATGCGGAGGAGCACACTACACGTGGTTCAACTATTTATTGTGAAAACAACATACATTTCGGGACTGCCAGAGGAAGGGACACGACAGTCCCGAAACGTTGTATGTTTTCACAATAAATAGTTGAACCACATGTGTAGTGTGCTCCTCAACATTTGTTCTATAGCTGGTCTAATTTATTCCATAAGTGTGCTTTAAGTGGTGCTGTAATGATGCTTTAATTGGTGAAGGTGCTGTACTGGTGATGGCTTTGCACCGCTAGCAACCAATGCTGCACTAGTGATGGCTTTGCACCGCAAGCAACCAATGCTGTACTGGTGATGGCTTTGCACCGCTAGCAACCAATGCTGTACTAGTGATGGCTTTGCACCGCTAGCAACCAATGCTGTACTGGTGATGGCTTTGCACCGCTAGCAACCAATGCTGTACTGGTGATGGCTTTGCACCGCTAGCAACCAATGCTGTACTGGTGATGGCTTTGCACCGCTAGCAACCAATGCTGTACTGGTGATGGCTTTGCACCGCTAGCAACCAATGCTGTACTGGTGATGGCTTTGCACCTCTAGCAAACAATGCTGTACTGGTGATGGCTTTGCACCGGTAGCAATGCTGTGTGCTCTCAAAAAAGGATGCATTCATCCATATAATTAAAATAAAAACAAATAACACCTGCAATTGCTAGGATCAAGGAGGCCGAGAAAAACTCAATAAAAAAACAACTATTTATTGATAAGCCAATACAGTGCCAGAATCTGATATTGCAGGATGAAGGCCCTAACAGTTCCATGCAGATACCAGCACTTCTGAGGTCACTCAATGGCCTGAGTTGTTGCAGGTACTAGCCATTATTTTTTAAAAATCATTAGTCATATGGACAAGACTGCCCCAGGTGGACGAATTTCAAAATTCATGTAGTGCTCACCTTAATGATTTAGTGTGGTTAAATTAAAGGGCATGTCCAGCCCCAAACTAAAATTTAACCCACTACTGGCCCCACTGTACAATTTAAAAAAAAAACTTCTTACCTTACATCCCTGCTCCTTATGGCTTTCCTGTAGTGCCTTCTTCAAAATCCAGGAAACTGAAGGGTAGGCGCTGTCTTCCTGTCCAAAAGGTTGCTGCCTCTGATGTGTCCTCTCAATTGACGCTGGCATGCGCAGGCTGGCTGGCCTTCTAGTGTAAAATCCTTGATATATATTGTAAGCCATGCCCTCCAAACCCCAACCGCTATAATGGAACTTAAAAAAATTGATTCCAATCTCTACTTACAGCTCCTTGTTCCAGCGTAGTTCCGGCAGGCAGGGGAGCCGGACCAGAACTACACTGGAACGAGGAGCTGTAAGTAGAGATTGGAATCGATTTTTAAAGTTCCATTATCGCAGTGGGGTGGGAGGGCATGGCATACAATAAAAAAAAAAAAAACTTTTTAATTGAGGGTGGAGGATCCCCTTTAAATGCAATGTTTTAGTGTACATTTTTTCACTTTAGCTGAATTAAAGGGACACTAAATTGGATTTTTAAATACATCAAATCTGTATCTATTATTCACAGGGAGGTGAGAATGCTTACCTACCAGTTCTCCCCTCTGTGGCTCCTTCCCAGGTGACAGGCGCGAAAAATGTGAATCTCATGTGCTCCGCTTAACAGATCGCATACACAGATCATGGCAGCGCACTAGTGAGGCCACCACAATAAGGCCACAATAGTGTGCGCTTTTTATAGCACGATCGTATAGAAATCGGATCACGCTTAAAAGTGCACTAGTGTGGCCTAGCCCTTAGAATTTTTGGAGATGGCGTTTGGAGTTGGGGATGCCTTACTTTATAAGAAGTGTGGGGGTGGAGATACCCTTTAAAAATTACTAGGTTAAAGAGACGTATATAACAGTTGCATCTACACTTTAAATCTAGTAATCCTCATCCAGGCATTTGAAGAGAAGTACATTTTTATACTTAATTATTTTAACCTTTGAATGTACTACTGCTTAGCTAGTAGCAGGAACACTTGTTAGCAGTTCACCTTACACATATGCAAAATAAGGGCATTAATGGGAAGATGGAATATTGTCAGCAAATTAGTTAAAGGATAAGTACGCTGTAAAATTAAGTTCGGAAGCTGCAACTTAAAAAAAGTATTTTTAAATATTTTGGCCAAAAGTATTTTTAAATACTGCAGCTTTCATGTGACCCTAACTTACCGTATATACTCGAGTATAAGCCGACTCGAGTATAAGCCGAGGCACCCATTTTTGCCTCAAAAAATAGAAAAGATGATTGACCCGAGTATAAGCCGAGGGTATACAGTAACCCTAATACCTTTCCACTGTAGATGTTTGGAAACTACAACTCCCAGCATGCTGGTTGCTGGGAGTTGTAGTTTCCAACCATCTATAGTAGAAAGGTATGGGGGTTACGTATGGCATACTGTCCCCCACCCTAATACCTTTCCACTGTAGATGTTTGGAAACTACAAATCCCAGCATGCTTGGTTGCTGGGAGTTGTAGTTTCCAGCCACCTATAGTAAAAAGATAATGTGGGTGTCTGCATGGCATACTGTCCCTCCAGCCCTCCCCCCAGTACCCCAGCCCTCCCCCCAGTCCCCCCCCAGCTCACTTACCTGTACCTGGTCTTCAGTCTTCCTCTCTCTGCAATCCAGAGGCAGCCGCGAGTCGGCCGGCAGTTCCCATTACTGCTTCGCGGTGCGCGATGACATCATCCCGCCAGCGTGCGTGATGACGTCATTGCGCAACAGCCGAGGAAATACTGGGAACTGCCGGCCGGACTCGCGGCTGCCTCTGGATTCAAGGTAAGTTTCTTCTGACTCGAGTATAAGCCGAGTCAAGGTTTTTAGGTTAATTTTTAAACCTAAAAACCTCGGCTTATACTCGAGTATATACGGTAATTTTACAGCGTACTTATCCTTTAAACCCCACTTGCTGATGTAATTTCGGGCTAGTGTGGGTTAAACTCCTACATTGCAAGGCCCGTGTCGTTTTGGATCAATGGTACAGGCACAAGATATAAAAAGACAAACATTCATTTTTGCACTACTAAAGTAGCACAAATTCCCGCAATGCAGAAGCGTATTACATCTCCTATGAAAATCTCCCTGACTAAATGGGGGGGGCACTTGAATGTAGCCCATATAAAATAAAGATGATGGATAAGAGAGTTGCCCCTTTAGACCCTGAAAATACTAGTGTCATCATAGATTTGTGAAAATTTTTAATTTTTGTTCACAAAATATTGCCGGGGAAAAAAAAAAAATACACAATTTCAAATCAAAAACATATCCATTTTTATTATAAATACCTCATGCAGGCTTCTCTCTATGTCCATATACATTATAATTTTCAAAACCTTTAATTTGCAAAATTAGAAAAAGTCAAGCACTATTCAAACGAAGAAGTGAGACCAATAAAATGAGATATCCTTTTCTTCTGTTATTTAAGGTAAGTGAATACAACCTCACTTCTTAATGCAATGTTACACTTCCATTTTATGAAAACCGTACCATAGCTCTCTTACAGTCACTCACTGCTACAATGGCAGTGTTGGGAAGAGTGGGAGGATGATATGTAGTCATTTAGTGAAAAAATATGCGCCACCTACAGGAAAAAAGCTCACTGGACCTGGGCTGCTTTCTGTGCTTAATTGTTTAGGAAGTCAAAAAAGTGATGTTGCATGCGTTACTTAAACCTCAAAAGAACCATAGAGCCACATTGTTATTTTCTGGTTTTCTATAAAGCATACTGTGCCGTTGTAAATATTCGCTCTAATTTTGTGTAGTCAGTCTACATACACAATACCATACAATGTGCTGCATACTGCAGTCTGCTTATACACTAGCAGATTTGTATACATACACAGTAGCGCACATTGATCCCAGTGTTTGCTAAATCTGCACATGGCCTTTGGTGAATTAATAATTTTACTTACAGCTTTATAGTAACAAACAGGAAAAACCTGTAATGTAATGCACACATACACATGCTATTTTACTCTAGTTTACATTCCCTTTTGATTCCAAATACCTAACTAACCAGAATCGTCCCTTTAAAAGGGACACTAAACTCCCATAATCCATAAAAATAACTATTTGCCATAAGTTTCTATTATTCACAGGGAGGTGAGAATAAGCATTCTCACCTCCCTGTGAATAATAGAAACGAATGGCAAATACTTGTTTTTATGGATTTAGTGTTCCTTTAACTCTGACACTTTTGCAGGGCTGTATTCATTGGGGCTTTCCTTAAAGAAAGTGATAAAAAGAATGATACCTTTCCTAAAGTAACAACATTTTTGGGTGCTAGGCCATGGACATATTTGAAAACTACAACTCCCAGTGTTTCTTGGTTGCATTTTGCAACCAAGGAATGCTGGGAGCTGTAGTTTTAAAACACCTGAAGTGTCACAGAATGGGCATTCTTTATGTACTCTATCGTCCAATTACATACTTTCCAAAATCCTCCACAAAAAAAATAAGTCTTTACACATGTTGAAACTTGTGCATCCCAGCGCCACATGTACAGTGATTTGCAGAAAAAAAGTCTCCATCACAAATTAGCCGACGTGTAACAGATGTACCATCAGCGTTTGCGAACTTCCTAAACAAGTAACCACGTATAACAATCAAGACCAATGAAAGAAATTGCTATTATAATCAACTTTTAAAGGTTGGTTCATTGTTTAGAATTGTGACTGATTGCTATCACAGTGTGACCTTTGAATTAGGGACAAATGCCTATGACTGCGATTAACGGTGGCCATACATGGTACAATCTGTACAATTCGCAGATCGTACAATTGGAAAAAATCAAATAAAAAACCCCCCAGGGAATATCCTGATATCGTACGACCGTGAACATAGCATGTAAGGTCAGCTTAACCTGCAGCAACCAACAGTATGATACCTAACTGCAGTAACCCAGTAAAAAGCTTAAGCCGGGTGCACACATTGGAGAATACCACTGGAATCTGTATCAGCCGATATAAAATTTGGTAGTTGGCTGCACAATTTCTCACCATACACATGGTAAATAAACATCAAATCCTTTCTGATCGGAGAGGATTTGTCTTTAAATCGACCATGTGGTTGCTGCACACCAAGGCTACTTTTACTTGGGGCTTTACCTATGCTACATTGAGCTGCAGCCTTCAAAAGACATCTTGACAATCACAGCGGCGACCTGCTGTCCATGTTGGGGGTGTAGCCTAATAGTAAATGAAAACTGTTAGCACCTTGTACATAAACGAATAATCGTTTCTACTTTTCTTGTTTTTCAGTGAATGTCACAAACTATAAAAAGGAAGCACAGTGGGCTAAAAATAGAGCAAATATACAATTAAGGCGCAATTTGAAAAAAATTACTTTCACCATGTAGGCACAGCCAAGCTTAACCACGAGACTATTGGTTGTGAGTACACAGTAAACATTCCACTGT
Source organism: Hymenochirus boettgeri (assembly GCA_019447015.1). Taxonomy (NCBI): domain Eukaryota; kingdom Metazoa; phylum Chordata; class Amphibia; order Anura; family Pipidae; genus Hymenochirus; species Hymenochirus boettgeri. Next base: position 212,338,959 of record CM033474.1, on the reverse strand, counting down.
ATAAATATCACAAATAACTCAACATCACAGTAAATGCCAACAGTACAAAAGTTCTATACCATATATAGCCAGCTCCAAAAAAAATGGAGAATTAAGAACTTGGTATGCAAAAAACTAAAAAAAAAAAAGTATAAATATTTCACACTCTAAGAAAATCATCACCAATAATCTATGTAATTCTTCCATGGAAGAAAACATTTTGGCTCATTCAGAGTTTCACTAAAATGAAGTGATAAGATTAAAAAAAAAAAAAAAAAAATCCAACAAAATAAATTAGCAACAAAAAATAAATTAGAACATATAAAAACATTTTTTGGCATTAACTCCCCCAAATTAGATGCCATTGGCACATTACCACGTTGACAATCTTTCTTTTGTGTGTTTTTAATAACAGGATAATTAGTAAGTAAAATTATTGGAAAGGGCATGTATAGTTGGTTAGAACCAACTTAAGGCCTGGCTTAAAGGACAATTATACTTACCTCCCTCTGCCCACTTCTTACCATTAAAAGCACCCAGGGTGAATATCTAAATGGCAAGGACCCCATAACTGGTTTTACTGGCATTTAATTAGCAATTTAACTTACCTAAAGTTTCTCTCGCCAGTCCATTTCCACCTCCACCACCATTTCTTGATATAACCATTGGGAAGATGGATGTCACCGACCAATTAAGGTGGGAGGCTGGACCAGACTTGTGAGGGAAACTTAACGCAAGTAAAACAGTTGAACCCGGTAAACCTAGGGGGTAAGGACCTAGTAGTCTAAGTCCTTACCATGGGTACTTTTAATGGGAGGGGGTAAGATAGGGTGGGTATAAAATTTTCCTTTAAACAATTTACAATTTTATAAAAAGACATCAAACTTATAGTATGAACTAGAGTATGTTTGAGGGAAAAAAAACTTTTTAAAATGGTTGTATCTACATTTCTTATCTTGCGCAAATAACAAAAATATACACATCAAAATATATAAAATAGTCCCTCAAAATGCTAGCAGACATTTATGTATTGTTTTTACATTAATATGCCAGGGACAGTCAATATGTATATAGAGACATACATAGATCATTTATCCCTTTTACAAAAAGTACATGCAAAGTATAAAAACATGGGGCTCCCTATCCAGTTATGCACCACTTTACAGTTACATTTGCGCCTACATTTTATATACATAACTAAACAGAGCAAATATACAAATTTGATATATACATAAAATATAAAACAGTGCAACGCAAACATTTTTTTTGAGAAATAACATCACATTTTCTAACGAAAAAGTCAAAGTAATAATTATATCTTATATTACAACTTACTGGTGCAAGAAAAACACAATCATTTATCAGCTTAAAGAGTTACTTTAGAAGAGTGCAGTAAACTCGAAAATGCTGCGTTTGTTGAGATTAGTCTTTCATTATTAGCAGTATTTTGTTGTAAACAATGAATTAGCAGCTGCTGGTCACACGAAGGGAAAATAAAATTGGAACTTCCAGATTAAACACTACGATTAGTGCAGGGGTTTGCAGGTTTTATTTGATAGGCTACAGTTTTTGCTCCTATCAGTCTAATATGATAAATCAGTAGTCTCTCACTGGGGCTAGTTCTGGCACAAGATGCACAGTTATATTTTTATATAATCGATCTATAACAATGTTAGGGGCGTAGATTAAATTGCTTAAGCCATCCAGATACTGTCGTTCTTTAGAGTATCTCAATAATTTGTACCTGTAGAGAAAAACAAAGCAAATAAAATAAATATATTCCATTTGTTTATCCAGTTTAATGCATACATTCAACAAAACAACAGAAACTTTACACAAGAGAACATGTCCATCTCACTGACAAACTTTCTACCTAATAACCAGGATCCCTCAAAACCCTACTTTCAAAATCCCTAGTGGTCCTGAAAGAAAATATTTACCTTGATGTCCGCCACCTGCCATGACTCCACAACCCCACACAGCTATAAAGGAGGCAGTTTGTGTCAGCAAGACGGTGGACAAGGTTAAGTATTGAGAAAGAAGAGTTTTTGGGTTTTTGGGGGGTCCTAGGTGAAAAGTTAGTCAGTGGGGGTGGATATGCCCTTTAAATGAAAATCTTAGTCATAGCATAGAACCTGTTAATTAAAAAAAATCATTCCTAACTGTAAGAATAATATATCCTACACTGGTCCAACCATTATTTGATGCCTAGTCTTAGAACACTGAAAAAGCCTCACAGCTGCGGGAGATAGGATTGAGACACACACAGGGCATGTACTGAAAACTATCTCAGTTTATTTGGGTCATACATTGGCATATATGAAACAAAGGAAAAACCTTGCATGACGAAAAGGGGCTTTACCAGACTTTATGTCTGTAAACAATATAATAAAACATGTCTTGGAATGCGAGAATAGAGACAAGTTGACATAGGAGGCAGAAGACCTTGAGATAACGTATTATCTATGGCCATGAGAAACAGCTTGGGCTAGGTACAGCTTGGTACATTTTGAGAAAAACAGACTAAGTAATATGTGCACAAAATGGAGTCGAAAACAAAATGGCTGCTATTAGGCTACGTGATTATACAGAATATATAAAAACCTAACACTAACCAGAAATAAACCTGTCTAAATCCAAGCCCTCTAGCCAGACCTCCCCCTCCTTCTCCTCTGTTCCTTCCATCTCTGGTTCAGCAATGCTCTGTGTGCTAGGGGAGAAACTTCAGGGTTTTGTAATGAAAGTCTTTACTTTTTTCACAAACTGCATAGGAAATAGAATCCTATATATACACATTTCAACAAAATGGGGTTATATCAAAATTCTGTTTTTGCCACAATTTGGCAGGGAAATTAACTTGCAATGTTTCCCTGAGTTATTGCAAAGCGGTGTCCATTGATTTGAACAGCATTGCTATGCGATAACACAGACACAGGCTCAAACTGCCGCAAACGGTGTGTTGCACGCAAATCACTGTATCAGAGCTCATTGGTGTGAACAGTACCATTCACTCCTTAAGAGCACATCATTTTGGTGAGATTACAACACAAAAAAAGTCCCCTAGTGTGTCATTTAGTCCCATTTGTCACTAGGTTTACTATTTAAGCCACTATGGTTCTAAAAGTGGAGGTTGCATTTCCAAGCTGTCATTATTGAAAAAGCAGATCTTTTGTTCAGAAAAATACATTTTAAAACAATTAAAAAATGCAGTAAAAAAAAAATTACACATTGGGTGTTTTCACCATTTTGTGGCTACCCACTTGAAATTTAGGTAATGGAAAAGATCTACAGCTTCTTCAATGGTAAGTGCAATGTGGTTTTATTACTCTGTTTCATTTGCTGGGGGACTTAAATTTAAACACACAATAGACTACTAATGCCAATAGTAGGACTTGCATTAAAAATGAGCAGCCTTGACATGGCATGCAAGTTTACACTTTAGGCCAAACCATGTAACGAACACCTCATTTAAACCTTGTGGGGTTTGGTTTGAAGGGGGGACATGCTCTATAAGGAAACACTTTACATTCCAACAGCATTCCATATCCTTCATGAGCATTTATAATACCTGGTGGCAGGTGGCATGTAAAAGAGTTCATTACAAACGGTGTAAAAATCTCAATGTGTCACTTAATATTGCCACAAAATCACAGGCAGACATTAACAGTCTTATTTTCTAAAAGATACATACATAACAATATAGACAAATAACTGACCCACAGAAATTGCACAAAGTGCTAACAGGTAAACATAAGAAAGTAATGTATCATCATTTGATACTTACCGGCCTAAAAACTGAACTTCCCCTCTATGATGATGTGGAATCGACTTATATTTGCCAATGTCTCCCTCTGGTCTAGAAACATTAAATCCAGAATAATGGACTCTGAAATGTAAAATCAGTAACTAAATTAAACATTTCAATTTGACACTCTCAGTTTAACAAATAAAAAGAAGATTCACACAAACTGCTCTTATGTTAAGGAAAACGAAGCCAAAATACTTACTTTTAGATAAGATAAGGTAGCAATCCAGAATATTAGATTGCTGCATTAAACTTTCCAAAATGTAATATTGGCTGTGCACTGAAATAAAGTGACATCAAGGTCACTTGCTTCCCCAATCGTTGGGTAGTTAGTTGTTCTTTCTCCTTTGCCTGGCTTCAACAGTTAAGTTACTTAAATACAAACTTTTATGATCAATCAACTATGCTAGACTGATGGCACATCCTATCCAAAAGTTGCTATTTTTTGCTTTGATTCTCCTTGAAATTTATTTTATTGAAATGTTCTATAGATTTAAGAAGACATCAAAGACTGCACAAAACATTTTATCTTTCAACCATACACTGCAGTGCATTAACTATAGAAAATGCATAGTATATAACATATTAAATGTATTAATATGTTTGATAGATTAGACTTCCCATCCTCAAATCTATCAAATGTTTATATAGTGTATGGCCAACATTACGCCAGCTAGCTGCTTCTGATAAAAGTTGTGCAGGGAATAAGCCCCTGTGAAAATTTATCTGGGCCACAAACATGATAAGATGTTGATTGCACGAGACTGGTTTCTGCTCCTGGTAAATCTCCCTGTATATGTAAAGCTGGGTACACACAGTAAAGATAAAGCCCTGATACCGTCGGATCTGACGGTATCAGGGCTTTATCGTTATGTGTGTACCTTCGTTTCTCGAACGAGCGCGTGGCTGCCGAACGATCGGGTCAGCCGAACGCTCGTTCTGAAAAGACCGGAAATTTCCATCGGCCGCGCTAGACTCCCTATCTGTCATCTTTCAGAAATCTGTACTGTGTGTACCTAGCTTTAACAAAGTCTTATTTCACAGATAGTCGTAGTAAATTCCCCCATGTGTGGGTTACAAGTCTTACAGGGTTATTCAATAAAAGTTCTTATTTAAAATGGTGCTAATTTTGCCCCAACCAATCAGATGTTAGCTTTCAAATGTTAAATAAGATCTGATTGATTGGGGTAAAATTAGCACCATTTTAAACGATAAGAAATTTTATTGAATAACCCTGTAAATCTTCTAGCCATACCCTTTTCCATAAAAAAATTGCCTCCACTGGCTTGTGTAGAGTTCAGCGCTACATACATACAGGACCAAAGTGATAGTTGGATTTGAACTCACCTATTCCATAGATCGTCATCTTCTCCACCCCATCCCCAAAAAGCATTTGGAAATCCATTGATCTTTTTAAACTGTTTAACGGTAAGACCACTTACACCTCCAAAAAACTCCTCATAAGGAAGGCTAAAGACAAAACGGAGTTGAAATAGTGAAGCTTTTTTTTTTTTTTTTTTTTTAACTAAAAGATATGTAGAAAATTCAGAATGTCTGAGACAATCAATAAAAACAATATTTACAGCACAAACCCCCCACCTTGGCTTCAATATACAGCTGCTGAAAATACTCACAGAAAAAACAAAATGAATGCCTTCTCCCACAGTGATTTTAAATCAATAGGCCATTTGTTAGCAGTCTGACTTACAGCAAAAGTGCATAGAAGACAGTAAAATCATTCATTACAGCAAGCCCTGCAGTTGTTGTCTTGCTGCCCACCACCGTACAAGAGACTACTCTAGTGGGATAGCTCTTATGTCTCTATGTGAACCTTATTGAGCATGCACGGAAAGTGACAGAGAAGGCAGAATACAGGAGATGGTAAATGCAGTAATGAAAGGTTTTATGGACTTGTCCTAGGTATGTATGGTTAGATAAGGCAAATGATACATTATTTTAGTTGGTTATTTCTGCGCTATAATTCAAGAAAATTAGTTTATCTGGGTTTCTTATTTAAAAGGCCAGTTATTGCATTAATATGTTAGTTTTCCGTAATTTACGAAGAAACTATTTACTTGTAAACAGAAAGTAAGATGTGGGGGGGAAAAAACAAGTAGGCAGATTCACTCAGAGCTGCACACACTCTGGGCAAATCCCCTGGAACAGATTTAACAGACGTTGTCCGATTCTGGGTGAATCTCACCCTTTTGTATGTTTTTAACAGCAGCTATCAACTTAGCCGACACCTATAGTAAATAGGTTAGCGCACTTTAACGCCTTAAAAGAACGCTGCGGCTCCTTTCTTTAAATTACCCTGAAGACGTTTTGCCCAAGGCCACTGTAGAAGTGCAGAGTGGCAGGAACCAGCCCACAAAATCTGAAGAGGACCCTTAGATGGTGGACGCTTTACTGTTTCCCACAGAGAACACGACCAGTTGATTTGTGATTAGGCAAAAACTATTTTAAATAAAATCCATTGTGAACTGAAACAGAAGATAGTAATTGCTAATAGTCTGTCTTAAAATGCTTTCTGTAGAGTTATGGCATGTTTACAGCGCTATCAAGAAAGCCTGTTATTGTATTAGACCCATGAAAATGAATACCGGTACCTTCAGGAACTCTACTAATTGTTTGGACCAACTTTTATCATTATTATAAACAATTTACCAATCAATGTCACACGTTTTGTGGGTAATTCATTGTGAAATTGAACTTCGCTTTAGCTTGATGATATCTTTAAAAGCTTACAGAAAAAGATAGCAGGGCACAGGCAAGGTATAACTTATGTAGGCTAGGTGCAAAAGCAGGGAAATAAAGCACATACAGAGAGAACACAGCACCTGATGAACACTAATAGTAAAAAAACACTTAGGGCTAGGCCACACTATTGCGTTTTTCTTGCGTTTGCACATGCGTTTTCCCCCGATCATTGAAATTGCGTCAACGCACGTTTTCGGATGAGATTTGCATTCCGCATTTTTAATCGCAAACGCATGCGTTTTTCTATGTCTAACGGAAAAAAACGCATGCGATTCCGTGTGCGTTTGCGTTGGTGTGGCCGTGCCCTTACAGGGTAATGTTATAAAAGTTCTTATTGTTAAAAACGGTGCTAATTTTGCCTCAACCAATTAAATGTTAGCTTTCAAATAGAAGCCAACATCTGACTGATTGGCGCAAAATTAGCACCGTTTTTAACAAGAAATTTTATTACATCGCCCTGTTAATTGTGCTGGTAATTTATAGTACTTTCTGAAAGGTTAAAGGATATCTCCAATGGGTAAAATGAGTTTGGGCTATTCAGGTTTATTGAAGAACTGGAGGTTCATTTATTAGAAAGACAAAAAGTTATCACATTTGAACACATTATACAAGAACAACAACTAATCACTTACACCAACTTCAAACAAATCTTCAACACACCGGACAATTTCCTTTTTAGATACCTTCAACTCAGATACTGCCTTATAGCAGAAATCCAATCTTCAACAATTCCAGTACAACAACATCCAATTATCAGACTGATAAAATCCCATGGAGAAAGACGTTTAGTCTCTAACTCTTATATATCCCTACTACACGCGCAACTTACAGAAGGCACTACCACCATTATTGGTAAATGGACCAGATTTATCCCCACACTAACAGAGGCTGACTGGGAAGACCTGGCTGAATCCCATATTAAAGCATCACCATTGGCCCCCAATAAATTGATGCAATTTTACTGTATAAATTACACCAAGTATACATCACCCCCTTACGAAAGTCACGCATGTCTCCCTCTTTCAGCTCAGACTGCCCCAAATGCCACAATGCCAATGCAGACTTCTGACACCTAATCTGGTCATGCAACAAGATACACAGATTCTGGAACAAAGTAACTGCACACCTATCCCAAATACTTGGAATTACAGTCCCAACTGATCCAAAGCTATGTCTGCTTCCACAGAGGAAGATGTCTGGAATAGATACCAACTACCCCTCCTCAGGGGAACTCTTTTCTATGCCAGACAGACCATAATACTCACATGGATGGCCCCCAATCCTCCAAAACTTAAGGCATGGAAAACAATGATAGACAAAATACTGCCCATGCTCAGATTAATTTATAAAAGAGGCACTGTGAACAAGTTCGAATCTACCTGGTCAATATGGAATGATCAGTAAGAATTTGAAGAGGAGATACAATGGCCAATACTGAAGATCAATGCAATGTTAAGCACACCAAGATACTCCCCCCCCCTTCCCCCCCAACATATTATGCTCACATTATAGGCCTCACGCATACCCATAACCAACATTGGGTGGACTGCTAAATCTTGACATGAAGTGATGGCACTGAGCGCCACCAACCGCCCACCTGATTGACTCACATCTACACCTAACAGTATCAAGAATACATTCCTTTCTAACCACAATGTTTAACTGCAATCAGTATAACATTATTTCCCAAGTTATCTCCTGTTATACCATCTGTATAAATATTTTGTATCTATATAAGAATGAACAGTAATAAGCGTATTATTTTACTTTACTGTATGACTATACCACTGATATGCAGATGTAGTTGTTAATGTATTATGATTTCAATAAACAAGTAAAAAAAAAAACGGGAGGTTAAGGAGCTATTTCTTACCTCCCGCGCTTCAATAAAGCCTGCAGGAGCCGAGAAATAACTTACCAGGTCTCCCGCTCCTCCACTGTTCTTTTAACAGGTCCTGACGGAGTTTCTACTGTACGTGCATGGGCATACAGTAGGAAGTTCGTCTGGACCCGTCAGAAGACAGCAGAGGAGCAAAAGACAAGTTTCTTCCCTTCATCCCCAGGTCCTTCAGGTTTTATTGAAGAATGGGGAGGTAAGACATAGCTCCTTAACCTCCCATTCTTCAATAAAACTGAATAGCCCAATCTCATTTCCCCCAAGGGAGATACCCTTTAACTTTTATACACAGGGTAAAATATACACACATCCAACTAGGAAGCATATTTATACATTTGTTGTCTAACCCCCCCACCTTTACTCGAGAGGTGTCAAGGAGGCCATTTATGTGAAAATAAAGAAACCAAGCCTGAATAGAGGTGAGGAGGTTTGACACCAACTGTCTGCTATGTACAATGCTGTTTTGACACCTTACCCCGGGCACTTTCTAGAATACCCCTTAGCCTCAATGCAATCACGCCTCGCATCAGAAGGTCCCTAACACCAGTCTGTTATATTCTAACTGGGACTTTCCAGGGTACTTAATTGCCAACAGATTGTTGTACAAGTCATTCTGAATTGAGAAAGCCAGTTGGATGACTAGCAAATGTCTTTAAAGACTATATTTTCAAGTCCAGTTGTCCTAACTGAATTCAACAGATATACCATGACCTGGATGAATGAAAACTTTAAATAAATACAAATATGGCAGGATATAAGCCGACATAGGTAAATACCAATACAAAAGTTAATTTTGGCAAATATAACACTGGTGTCAAAAATCAGAAGTGAACAAACAATAACATCATAATGGAAGCTTGGAGAGACTCCAGCTCCCATTAAAATTGAACTGCCACATGTATTTCATACATAAAACTTTCTCAATGGCTGCTCAATCGTCAGAAGGTTAAGTATATGGGCCCATTTTATTTTTGCTTATCAACAGGTTATCTTGTTGATAAATAAGTCCATAAATCAGTGAGACAGATTTATGGACTAAGGAGTGCCAGGGTACGTGCTCTGAATACGAAAGTTCATGTAAGGTGAACAAGGTGGGTGAACATGTCCTTTAAAGTAGCAGCTAAAGATCAAGGAGGGGTACACTTACATGTACATGTACTTATCAAGTTTTGCTGCAAAGTGTCGTGGCATTTCTCCACAACCGTAATAATTCCGATCGTTTTCTGGAATGTGATCCACATCATGGAAAATGACACAGTCCCATTTTCTGTCTTTCAGGGCTTCTTTAAACCCAATATTAAACAGCATTGCACGGTTGAAAGTCTGTGTTCCTGTCTTAAGACAAAAAGGTAAAATGAGCAACTTCAATTGGTAAAATTTTTTTACAAGGCCCGTGAGTGAGAGGGGCCACAGAACCCGCGAATAGGAGGGGTCCGCCAGGGAAGGGGCCAAGTTGGGTCTACAAGGGGAAGGGCCACAGTGGAAAGGGTTAACAGATGGTGGAGGTGCACTCTACCCAACTGTGGGGTGCAGACGCCTCTAGTTCTTCCCTTAGGAACCAGTGGCTTCGCAGGAAAAAAAAAAAAAGAGTAGCTGAGGGTCGCACTCCAAATCATAAAGAAAATATTTATTATAAACCACACATATTCACGTCACAACGTTTCGGGGGATACCCCCGAAACGTTGTGACGTGAATATGTGTGTTTTATAATATTTTCTTTATGATTTGGAGTGCGACCCTCAGCTACTCTTTTTTCCTGCGAACCCACGAGTGGAAAGGGCCAGCAAGTGGGAGGCATTAAAAAAAGAAGTGCTCCTACCCTTCAGTCATGCACTGAGCATGTGCCAACCATATATTAGAGGAGGAAATAGTATTTCTGACTTCTGATTCAGAACCTCCCACCCCCTAACTTTCTGATCAGTGATTTCTTCATATCTTTGGCTGTGTAGCACGTAGAGACCACAGTTCCCCTTTAAAACGACAGCTATCCAGTAAGAAAAAACTTGTTTTTACAGTGTACATGCCCTTTAAAGACTAACTCCATCTTAGCATTGCAAACGCTCGCAATTTAATATCGCATTTGCGCTATTTTTATCGCTGCATTTATAATGTCCAGCCTATTTACTCACTTTCACAGTACTGAACATTGTAAGGGAGATTTACCCAGCGCAATAATTGGATCTGAGTAAATCTGATGCATAATACAAATACTTTTTTCACACTATAGAATTCTCAGATACCTATTAAGTGCTAACTGCTATTTCACTAGCAGGATATGGGTCACTGTTTATATACAGGTTATAAGAACATGCACATCAGTCTATAAGAGCCAAATGACTGCTTTACTTCAATAATCTCTTTTTCAGAAGTTATAAAATGTGTGTGTAAGAATAATGTTAGACAACAGCAGTAGCCTATATCAGTGGTGGTTAACTCTTTCTGCTTGCTTCCATGCACAGAAAAGGTACGGAAGACAAGCATAAGTCAGTGAGGGAACAAAGGCTGGTAAGTACATTTGGGTACAGCTATGAGTTCTATAAACCTTGCGACACAAACCTTGGCGTTATATAAATGCCAAATATTTCCTTGAAGGCACTAACCTTATCCAGTCCCCCAGGTGCTGCCCCCTGCTCCAGTTTTGAGCAACAACAGGAGCAGAAGGCTTCTGCTCTCTTCTTCCTGGTTCCTGTCAGGCGATTGGGCGTGACGTTGTGTCTTTACGGACAGCTGCAATCAGGAAGTGGAGCGGCTGTTGGCCGCTCAGCAGAAGAGGAGTAGCGAGGGACCTGGTTAGGTAAGGAACTTCAGGGGCATCTTTGACAAATAATAATTTGTCTACATAACATTTCTAGCTAAAATTAATATTTTAAAATTTAGTTTTCCTGTGTGCTAAAATGAGATGTTATTTGTTCTGATTTGGGTGTTTTTTATTTGATGCTATGCGAGTCCAATATAACCGAGCCTGAGGGTGTCAGACACTTAATGCCTGAAGTCCTGCCTGTTATGAGAGGAATGTGGTGACAATGACATGAGCAAATGCAAGGAAGGACCATTAAAACACAAGTATGATTCATACATTCAGTTAAGTATATTTATATATATTTTTTATAAGAGGAATGATATTATAACTAATCCACATCCAGGTGAAAAAACTACCAACACATTGTTATTTCCATTGTGATATGATGATATGGATTGAAGGAATATTTTAACCCGAAAATTTCAATCATACAAGAAATAAATATTAAAAATTACCTGTTCAATGACATAGAAAGCAAACTCTAAACGCTGTTTCTGCAACATGGGTATAAGATGCCTGAAGAGAATAGGAAGATGTTCATGTCTGTTGCGAAAGGGAATTAGAACAGCCACCTGTACCAAAAACAAACCAAAACACATTATCTAGGAAGTACAAAAAAAGACACATTAAGACATTTTTAACACAAATTTAATTAGTTGTTTGAAGTTTTAAAGTTTCAAACACTGACTTTAAATGCAATTTTTAACTGTATAATGATCTTGAACTAAGAATTTTTTTCAATTTAAAAAAAAGGTTATCATCCATTTGCACTGCGATTTGCATTACTGGTGTGCATGCAATTTCGGGGAAATGGTGATCGCATGTGCTCCGAAAATAGAATACAATGCAGCATATGCAATGTGGTCACCCATATTGACATGTGTTTCTCACGCACTAACGGATCCCAAATTGTAAGGATGTGAGAAACGCAATAGTGTGGCCCTGACTGTGCATGTGGTGTATTTACTCAGAATGGAGAGAAGCAGGAAATGGAGAGCTTAAAAAGACAGCAATGAGCAACTTGGTCTATATACCTCCACTTAGAAAGAAGAACAGGAGATAAGAAGTAGGTTTTAGTTTTACTTTATTTATTCTTTCCTTTGTAAGGGCGTTTTTTTCCCCTTTAATTGAATGAATAATAAAAAAAAAAAACGGCAAAAAAACAATTGTTAATTAGACATACGTATGTATAAGGAATGGTTCAAGAGTGAAAATATATAGCACAAATACATAGTAATGTTTAAAAAAAAATTAGCAAAAAATCAACCACAAAAAGAAGGGACCCGACAGTTCTTTATGCTTAAGTGAAGGGCGGTTTAATGGTTAACTATAAATGCACCATTGTAAGTTTGGTACAATCCAGGTGACTGTTGGATACCGTTTACAGCAACACATAAGAAAACAATGGCTGGTGCAAAGGATAGGTATGCATGTGTCTCCATATGCATGGTTACCAGGGAATAACACTAACTACACTGTAAACAAAATGTAAAGCTAAATGGCACAAAAACCTGTGTAGTATGAAACAGAATCTCGATTGCCAACAATCTATTCTATTCTATGAGATCAACAAGCTCAAAAAATGAATTGCTGCAACAGGGCAACTAAAGATGTCAGCGTAAACAGTACAGTAAAAATGCTAACCAAAGTGTGGAGTCTGAAGTGATACTGCTTTATGGGAATTTTACAGTAAATGCATAAATCAAATCTGGCCCAAGTGACATTTGGGTGGATGTGGTGGACACATTTTTTTGACAAAAAGATTAAATAGACTTATTACTACACACTTCAGACCCAATAAGTTTGGACATGGTAATGGTTGTATAAGCGTACAGTGGTGGTTTTTACATTCAAACATTCCTGTTTCGTTTCCCATTTAGATTATGGTTTGCATTATACTAGTAATTTCAGGTGCAAAATGAACAGGCTTGGGTGATTGTCGCGGGAATGTCATAAGAAACTTGTGTATGGCCAACATAAGTTTCAAAGCTATGTATTATATTGTACTTTTGGTAGAAATCAGTTTATACTTATTGTATAGGCAGGAATTTTCCCCCACATCTCTTACCTTCCATCGGGGGATGCAGTCTGTAGGTTTCCAGTGACCCCCTCGTCCAATATCCATATCTTGTGGAAACATTTGATAGACATCTTCTAAACTGATTTCACTCATGTTGATACTTATTTGACCACCTGTGTGTGAAACGTTTTGGTTTTTTAGTTACAGATCATGCAAATAAGAGCCTATTCTAATTTCAATTAAAGGGGAACTGTGGTCTCCAAACAAGTTGAGTTTAAATGAAAGGCCAGTTTCCTACCTTTAAAACGAGCCATCAACCACCTCTCTACGTGCTCCACAGACCAAGATACACAGAAATGACTGATCAGAAAGTTAATGGGTGGGAGGCTGACTGAAAAGGCTGTTTTCACACTGTGAGATGCAGGAAGTGCAGGGGACCTGGTGATGGTGCTGCCATATCACACACAAAAATGTAAATATCTTCAAAACTATGCAAAATAAACAATGGAAATAAATTGCAAAATCTCTCAGGAGAGTAATTCCTATCAATTTACCTCAAGTCATTTTTGGACCACAGTTCCTCTTTAACAATCTGTACATCTAGCAATTTCTCTGTGCAATAGTCTTCATTATGGTCTCAGCCCTGGGTTAATTCACTTGCTCAGTAGAGATCTGAGCATGTATGATCCATCCAATAGCCAATCAGTATAAATGATTGTGAGGAACAATAAAAGGAAGTGTGTAACCTGGGTCAGCTCACTACTGACCAGAGCAAAGCATAGCAAACGGTATGAAATCAAAGGACTTTTCAAAACTAAAGACAATATGTAGAATACCTAGGTATACGTAATAAAAAAAAAATTCCCTCCCGTTTCTCCTTAAAGGAATAGTTCACTCCCAAATTGAACTATTCCTTTAATGCATTGATTGAAGTCTAGGAGGATATGGAGCTATGCCTTACCTTCCTTTCTTCAATCACTGCAAGTGAAGCAAGGAACGAAGGTAGAGTAAAATTATCTGTTACGCAATCCTCCACAGCAGCACAGACAGGACCCTGTTTAACTATAGCACACATTATTGTCTATGCACGCTATAGCTGTACAGAACCCGTGAGGTAAGGCATAGCTCCTTATCCTCCTTGTCTTTAATCAATGCATTAAAAGAATAGTTCTCTTTGGTAATGAACTATTAAAAAGGAAAAAGAAACCAATCAGACCTTTTAAATAGGTCAGTAATGATCTCTCTACTGCAATATTTCTCTGTTCTGTAGATATTCGAAAGGAGGTGGGACCCTTGCACCAGACCAAGAATGGGGGAACCACAGTATAGCAAAAGAGAAACCCAGCAAGGATGCAGTGGGTGGAATCACCATTTTTCTTCTAAGTTTGCCTTTAACACAACTATTTTGTGCAATGTTTTGACTATAGAGGTAATGTAATATTACATATAGGTATCCCACTGTACAAAGCAAAAAGAAATGTAAGTTTTAGTGCCTGTTAATTATTTGACTTACGCATAAAAGGCAGCTTTTCTGGACAAGGAAGCTGAGATGAAAATGTAAAGTTTTCAGGGAGATAGACTGCTGACTGTGCAGTGAATTCTGTGTAATTGGTACCATCAAGATAATCTTAAAAAGATAAAAATGTAATTAATTAACAATACATTTTAGAATGAATACAGCATACCCAAGGCTTGGAATGGGTGTACATTCATGGACGGAATTGTTGGCACCCTAGAATTTTTTTCAGAAAATCAAGTATTTCTAACAGAAAAATATTGGAGTAACACATGTTTTGCTATACACACACGTTTATTCCCTTTGTATGTATTGGAACAAAACAAAAAAAAGGAGGAAAAAAAGCAAATTGGACATAATGTCACACAAAACTCCAAAAATGGGCTGCAGTGTTCTCCCTAGGGTCTTTTATCCGGGCGGCCCACCCGGCTACTTTTTCATGCCACCCGGCTGGAAAAAGTTTGACAGAACACTTGTGATTTAAAAGAATTTAGATATAGGTTTAATAGGTGCCAATAGATTAAAATTCCCGCCAACACTGCCCAGTCCAGACCCCTTCTTTACATTTGCAAGATTATTTTTGCAAGATCCCTAATGCCACAAAATGGTGGCACATGTGCTTGTGCTGCCATATTATATCTGGGTTACCTTCAGATGTTACCGAACTACAACTCCCTACAGATGTTGCTGAACTACAACTCCCTGCCGATATTATCGAACTACAACTCCCTGCAGATGTTGCCGAACTACAACTCTCTGGGAGTCATAGTTTTTAAACACCTAGTGGGACAAAGTTAGACATCTCTGACCTATATAATGAGCATAATGCAGTGCACATTTTTCCACACCCGGCTACTTTTTCATGCCACCCGGCTGGAAAAACATTCTGGGGAGAACACTGGGCTGGACAAAATTATTGGCAAAATAACTGAAATTGTTTCTTTTAAAACATCAATACGTTTCTTACACCTCTCACCAGGAATTTTGGACCACTCTTCCTTTGCAAACTGCTCCAGGTCTCTCTTATTGGAAGGGATCCTTTTTCCAACAGCAATTTTAAGATCTCTCAACCGGTGTTCAATGAGATTTAGATCTTGACTCATTGCTGGCAACTTCATAACTCTCCAGCGCTTTGTTGGACATCCATTTCTGGGAGCTTTTTGACTTATGTTTGGGGTCATTGTCCTGCTCGAAAACCCTAGATCTCTAAAGCAAACCCTGCTTTCTGACACTGGACAGTATATTGCGACCCAAAATCCTTTGGTAATCCTCAGATTTCATGATGCTTTGCACACATTCAATGCACCCAGAGGCAGCAAAACAACCCCAAAACATAATTGAACCTCCACCATATCACTGTAGGTACTCTGTACAGCTGATGCTCCCTGAGCCAGCAGGACAGCTTTAATTTCTTTGGAACTTGTTTGGGGTTGCCTATCCACCATCCGGACTATCCTGCATTGCAACCTTTCATCAATTTTTCTCTTACGTTTACACCCAGGGAGATTAGCTACAGTGCCATGGGTTGCAAACTTCTTGATAATGTTGCGCACTGTGGACAAAGGCAAATCTACATCTCTGGAGATGGACTTGTAACCTTGAGATTGTTGATATTTTTCCACAATTTTGGTTCTGTCCTCAGACAGTTCTTTTCTCCTCTTTTTGTTGTAAATGCTTAGTGTGGTACACACTGACACACAATGCAAAGACTAAGTGAACTTCTCTCCTTTTTATCTGCTTTTTAGGTGTGATTTATATATTGCCCACACTGGTTACTTGCTCCAGGTGAGTTTAAAGGAGCATCACATGCTTGAAACAATCTTATTTATCCACAATTTTGAAAGGGTGCCAATAATTTTCTTCCAGCCCATTTTTGGAGTTTTGTGTGACATTAGGTTCAATTTGCTTTTTTTTTTTTTCTTCCTTTTTTGTTTTGTTCCAATACACACAAAGGGAATAAACATGTGTATAGCAAAACATGTGTTACTGCAATACTTTTCTGTGAGAAATACTTGATTTTCTGGAAAAATTTCTGGGGTACCAACAGTCCATGACTTTATATACGTTTGTAAATGGGTCTAGCACACTAATAGTGCTTTCACCTTTTTTTCAGAGTTAGAGGTAAGGGTCAAGAAAAAAAAAAAAACTAGTCAAAATCTATGACACTTAATTTGGGTACACACATGAAATATCTTTGAAAGAGGACAGACAGAATCTGAAAAGATCCCCCTACACATAGTCCCGAGCGTTAGCCCTATGTTCTCCCTATATAAAGCAAGCACTTGAAACTGCACACTTCCTTCAGCTGCAGCAGATTATCTATACTTTAAGTAGGGAGATGACCACAGGCGAGGGAGATTTTCATGCAGTTATGAACAATCCTAAGGCTGACTGTGAATGATCATTGGCCCTCGGGAACTGCGGTACACACATTAGAGATTACGGGCCAATTCCACCGGTACCAATAGAATCGTCCCTTTATCTCTAGTGTGTATCCAGCTTTAGACCAACTTCAAATAACCAGGTCTATTTATTAAAGGAATAGTTCACACAAAGTAAATTATTCCTTTAAAGCAGTGTTTGAAGACCGGAGGTAAAGGATCTATTCCTTACTTTCCGTAAAAGTGGATCGTGCGGTGGATGGTGCACGAGGTAAATATCCTCGTGATTGAAGAACGGAAGGTAAGGAATAGGTCCTTTACCTCCCGGTCTTCAATCTGCTTTAAAGGAATAGTTCACTTTTTGTGTGAACTATTCCTTTAATTAAGAAAGATTAGCAAAGGAATGTAATAGCAATGAAAACAGGAAAGATCTAACCTTCTTTAATTTATTAAAGGGCAATTATAGTGAGAAAATTGTTTTTTTTTTAATTTCTTCTAATGTATCCTATAAGTCACCCCAACCACCAGGGTACCTTTAGTTTCTTTAAATTCTTCATAGTCCCTGAGATATAAGCCTTTGAATATGCTGTGATTTGTAGGAGCTGCTACACCTCATCTGTCACTCAAAGGCACACACCCACACAATCCAAAGCTCCCATGTAGTACTGTCACACACTCTCTCACCCACACTATATGTACCATGTGAAACATATAGTCAAATGCTGTAGTGCTAAACACAATCAATAAACCATTAACCCAGTAATATGAGCATAACACACTATAAAACAGCCCCCCCCCCCCCAAAAAAAAATATCTTATATACATACAAAACCAGTGACTCAAATGGAACACTAATACAGTATATATAATACAGTAATACAGACTATATACCAAACAAGACACACAGTGCAATGTATAAAATATATAGACTAAATCAACTGAAATGTAACAGGACAACAAGCAGTGTCACTGTGTTTGTGAAGGTCTCTCACTACAAGCTGCTGTTACACTGACTCTCTTCAGTGATTATGATCTCAGCTAAGCAGGGGAGAGATATGAACTTTAGGTAAAAAATAAATAACAATTAGCAAAGTTAGAGAACAGGGAGAGTTCAGTAACTTACTTGTAAAGAATCTCAGCACCACTTGTCCTCTCTCCCCCTCTGCCCCTCCCTTCAGCATATTGCTACTTTATTCCACACTTTGATTGCTTGCAGTCTAGCTCTGGAAGGGAGGGGTCAACAGGATGTCAGCACTTCATTTAAAGTCCTTTCAACTGACAATGCTCGGACTCTGTATACAGCCCGTCACTGCTTGAGGGGGAGTAGACAGAGAGGGGAGGGGGACAACACAGCTTGGTACAAACTTCTGCCATTGTGAAGAAATGAAGCCACACAGAAACATGAAAGTAAGGCAGCTTATACTAAGTGATCTATACATTGTATACAGACAAAGTTTTTTTTTCCACTATAGTTGCCCTTTAAAAGTGAATTGTATCATTTACTACAAAGTGGCCCAAAATGTCTTTTTCTGAGATTTCTACTGAAATCGTATTACAATAACCTATTTGCCTGAATGGTACATATGGTACATAAGATTAGGCTACCGACTTTTAATCGAACAAGGAGTCATTGATTTTTGTACTTTAGAAAGGTATACAGGAAGCTAGCTTAACTGAAAAAAATGGGTTTTCATGACGGCTAAATGGTTCTTTAATTTAAACCACACAAGACAAAGATATATATACCAGTAATGTTCAACCTACGACCATCCAGATGTTTGAAAACTGCCATGCCCACCATTCCATGGTGGTCATCTGTGGATGGGCAAAGCTGGGAATTGTAGATTTCAAACAAGGGGTGCTGCAGGTTGGACACTTTCAATGTGGTCCCTATTCTGGCATATTCATTAACTACGATAAATCCATTGTATACCCTCCTTAGTACTAAGGTTCCTTTAAGAACCCTCCTTTGCCATTTATCAGTAGTACAGCACTACAGATACCTGGGTATTTTGATTAGCAAACATCCCAAGGACTTCTCTTTATGCAGCAGATGGCACTCTGTCTTGACCTCGCTCTTATCTTTTTGTGGAAACTGGGTGGGGTGTGTGAATTCTACAAATATAAAAAAGTTTGTGTGTATGTGTGTGTGTGGGGGGGGGCAGTTAACACAACTTTTAAATCTATTAATTCATTACATTAGTGCACTTTGGTGAACCATAATACCCTTCTATGTCAGAGAATTGCTTAAAGGGCATGTCCACCCCCAAAACACCAACATACACACAAACTTTTTTATATTTGTAGAATTCACACAAACCATACAACCCCCCACAACTCCCCCGCATCCCTCTGCCCTCCTATGCGGTTGGGGCTGGGGGACATGGGGGAGCAGCATATTAAAAATAAGTTTTACTTGTGGACATACCCTTTAAATGATATATGATAGGATAGTGTTTGTGTTAATAACAATAGAACACAATCTGCATTTGAGTTTAATTTTGAAATATTTCCTGTCTGGTGCATTAGGTTGCTGAATCAGTCACTAAACACATATTTTACCTGTTCCATTCGAAGTGGAATTTTTGTTAGTGTAATGTCTGATCATATGCCCAATTGTTCTAACATTGTCTCTCAGCATTATTCCTTGAGCTTGCACCATGAAGAGGTATGTGTTTGCTGTAAGAATAAACGGAAAAAAACATCACATAAAACAAACAACTAAATGAAGAAACTATAAAAAGAAAATTTACAAATGGAAATTACACACACGTTTATGTTCCTGCACTGTTTAAGGTTGGGTACACACCATATGATATTTTCGGCCAACCGACCAATAGTAGCGTGTATTGGTCGGTCATATCGCATGCACGGTGTGGGAAGATCGCCCGTTCCTTTGGATTAGATGAACAGGCGATCAGTAAATCACAGACGATCGTGCGGTTCAATATGGTCGCGTGCTTGCTAGTAGCAAATGCTCGGTCAGGACAAAAACCCTATGTGTACCTACCTTAAGGATACACGTTTTTTAAATGCTAGAATTTACCAATGTGTCTCGTTATTTCCTATATGATGACACCATCACAGGCTAGATATGCACTAATAAAAGTATATTCTGTCCTAAATGTATATAGAAATACTGTACAGAT
Organism: Hymenochirus boettgeri; assembly: GCA_019447015.1. Lineage (NCBI taxonomy): Eukaryota > Metazoa > Chordata > Amphibia > Anura > Pipidae > Hymenochirus > Hymenochirus boettgeri. The sequence continues at coordinate 212,318,651 of CM033474.1, read as the reverse complement.
CGTATAATATGCAGCAATGCCTTCATTATTATATTCAATCACAACAACAAAGATAGATACACACAGTAAACAATGGAATAGACCCCTTAACGACAAAGCGTGAACTGGAAATACAATCGCTCCTGAGGCCGATGAACGTCAAGCAGTAACCAAAAATATCCCTCGGTCATGGCCAGCTCCCTGTATTGTAGTCTAGGGTGTTGGCCATAATTGCTAGGGTATATGGCAGTAATATATACTTAATATAAGGAGACCATTTAGGACTGTGTGTTGAGATGTTAAAGAAGATTCTGCATGTCATCGGTTAAAGATTGGTACTGCGTGTACCCAGCTTTAGAGGAACATAAGTTTACATTGCCGATTGGTCATGTAGAACAGCTTAGGGAGAAAAAAAAAAAGTACAAAACAAAGTCTAATCTATTTGTTTTTTTAAGCATAACTTCCCAGATATGTTGTGGTGAATCAGACGGAACACAGATAGATACTAACCTACTAATTATATTTTTGGATGGCCTAGTCTAGTCACTGAATAATGAGATTAGTTTATACGTAATCCAGGTAGCAAAGTCCACATACATTTTAGATCTGTCCAATAATTACAAATAGCATTTTAATATGCATCATACAATAATCATCATATGCATCATAAGAGATAACATTCAGATGTGTCCTCTAATCACCAAACATTTATTGTATCTGCTATTTTAGCAGCAGCATTAGTGCATCCTTACATTTTTCATTTTTTTACATACACCAACAGTTGCTCCTTCTTTCTAGATACGTCACCGACAGTTCCATTTTCCCCATTCCCTGCAATTGCCAATACTTTTTTTCATAGCAACAGGAAGGGACGGGGTGTACCTGCACGGCCAGGAGAGGGGTGGTGCAGACCTGTCAGTGATGTTATCAGAGCAAAGACCAGCCATTTCTTCAATCTTTAGAACTCAAAATCTTCTAAAACCTTGAAGACAGAATTGTTTCAATGATGGCTTGTTTCAGGTAAGACCAAAGGAAGAAAGAAATTCTTTGTTTGTTTTTTTTAAAGCAATATGTGGCCTAGCAAAGCCATTATGGTTTTCTGCCCAGACCATGCCAAACATTTCAAAGAAAATAAATATACCTAATTCAGGGCAGATTGTTTGCATACCATGCATTATTCAGCAATTCCCATCTTATATTCTAAAAGAGAGAGAGAGAGAGCAGGAGAGCGAGAGCGAGAGGAGAGAGAGAGAGAGAGAGAAGAGAAGAGAGAGAGAGAGAGAGAGGTGGGAGAAATGAGGGGAGAGAGAAAAAGAGGGAAGAGAGAGAGAGAAATGAGGGGAGAGAGAGAAATGAGGGGAGAAAGAGAGATGAGTCTTTAAATGCAGGGGGAAAGGGATTTGCGATTCTTTGAAGAATCAGGGGTTTACCAGTTGACTAATAAAACAAACCTGATGCACAACTGCACTAATATTAACAGAGGTGTGACAAAACATTTACAACACACATGGTAAATAGATTTCAGGTTGCGGTTTCCTTATTTTGTCCATCTTCTTGTAGTCTTCTGCTTTGTAAACATCCTTTTTAAAAATGTTAAGAATACCAGGGTGTTTCTTAGAGGAAACCATGACAGTTTCTTTTATGAACAAGTTTGCAGAGTCAGAAAAAATAAGAAATTAAAACAACTACCGTATATACTCAAATATAAGTCGACCCTATTTTGACCTAAAAAAACAGTAAAACCTGATTGACCCGAGTATAAGTCGAGGGTAGAAATTGACCACTACTGCCTTCTGAGTCTTTGTTTTAAAGCTTTAGTTGCTCTTTAAATGGACAGCAAAATTCCCATACAGTAGTACCCTACAGTAACACACAAAGCCCCAATTCCTTGCCACTCAAGATGTTTGAAAACTACAAATTCCCAGCATGCTTTAGTTGCTGGGAGTTGAAGTTTCAAAAACATCTTTAGTGGCAATCACTGCACCAAAAAGCTCACACAAAAAGATGTTTGCAATACAAAGTAAATTGTCAACACATGTAGCATGTAAGTTTAATTACCCAGTGATAAACCAGCCTGTTATAAAATCATTATTTCCAGTTCGCCCACCTTACATCCAGACTCTAAGTAATTTGAATCAAAGTGCATTATCCTTTTTGTGAAGACTATTGGAGTCACTAACCTGAACTCCGGCAGCCGCACGCTTCCTCCTTCTTCCGCATCCAATGTTCAGGCGTCTGACGCCAATACTTGGCGCGGGTAAGACCGGCGCCGAATAGTGACGTTTTTTAAATGCTGGCAGGGAAATTTCTAGATTTGCACGGAAATCCGATACTACTTTTGGTAAAAATTCAAAGTTTGGCCACAACTGAACTCTAAGGTCAGCATCCAGTCTGAAATTGCTTTCAAGGGTTCAAATGGATGTTCCGTTAAAACATTTAACACTAGTGGCAGACTCCACAGTGGAGAGCTGGACTTAAAGGGCATGTCCACCCCCAAAACTATAATCCCCCCCCACTACTGGCCCCATCATGTAGTGTAGTTTAATATGACGGTCCTTCCATTTTATGTGGTTATGGCAGTTCATTGGATCGTTTAATAATAAAAAAACGGATGGACTTCTAAGAACCAAAAATGTTGTAATTTACTGGTAATGATATATGAAGTTGGGTTGATTCCATCTACTGTTTTTTTTCTTGGGGGGGTTTCCTTCCTGTTAAACAGGAAAAATGAGTTTTGTTGAGTAGGTTGGATGGATGTCTTTATTAGCTTCAAATATTATACTACACACAAAAAAAAGTTGCTTTCTCAATTCACTGAGAAAAAAGCTAAATTCACCAAAAGCTTTTTTGCAAAGAGTCTCTGTTCTCCCTAGACTTGCATAAGTTGTGTATGATCTTGGGTAAGTTTTTGGGATAGGCACTGATGTAAAGCAGGGATTCTCAATGTTGTTCCTCCAGATGTTTGAAACTACAACTCAACCTCCAATACATAGGGAATCGTGGAGTTGTAGTCTCAAACGGTGTGCCAGAATCCAGAAGCGACCCACCTGCAATTTTTTATGGCCAGTGGAGATCTGCGGTGGGCGATGCAAATGGTTATTAGGGATTGGGGGCAGGGCTACACCCTCAGCCTGGTCACTGCATGGTGTAACCAGCGTGGCTTAAGTTGTACAACCCCCTATAAAAGAAATAAAAACTGAGCTCCACAAATCCAAAGAACCAGGTTGTCAATACCTATAGACCTTTATACCTGGCCACCTTAAGGGTATGTACACTGGGAAAATTTTTTTTTTTAAATTGCCCATTAGTGGAAACAATAATTCACCCCAACTGTACTTTTTTTTTTGTTGATCTGCGCCCTATATCATTAGATATCCAAGCTGAAACATCTTACATTCTAGCATTTCTGTAAGCAGTTTTTGCTGTAGCTGGAATGGTTTTATAGTTGGTATGCAGTTTTGACAGTTTGGTATGTGGGAAAATAGTGAGGTCAGAGGTCAGAGCCTGGGCAAAACAAGTATTGGATTGAAGGCATGTAGCAACACACACCCTCAGAGTATAGTGCTACTTACATGTATTTATAATTAAGATTGCATTTTCAGTATACATACAATTTAAATTCTTTAAATTGTTTTGAAATCTATGCAACTGTCCAAAACATGCATATCATTGTCCTTTCTGCTTTATTTAGGGGAATACTACTAATCCTGCTCTTCTGTATGGGGCATTCTGTGTTTAGGCCGAGTATTGTCTCCCTATGGTCTAGTTAACACAGGTCAAAATTTGGGCTGATTGACCAGCCACCGCAATTTCATTTCATCAGTTGACTGATCAACACGTCCACAACACGACAGTCAGACCTCTGTAATGAAAGGGCTTGTTCATTCCCATATTACCATTACTGTTAATTTAAAGGGTATCTCCACCCCTCTGAGATTTCCTCTGCTTTCTCCTGCTGGAGCCTCAAACAGTAATGCCTGTGAGTTCCGTGCACTCTCCTGCTTGAGCCTCAAACAGTAATGCCTGTGAGTTCCGTGCACTCTCCTGCTTGAGCCTCAAACAGTAATGCCTGTGAGTTCCGTGCACTCTCCTGCTTGAGCCTCAACAGTAATGCCTGTGAGTTCCGTCACTCTCCTGCTTGGCCTCAAACGTAATGCCTGTGAGTTCGTGCACTCTCCTGCTTGAGCCTCAAAACGTAATGCCTGTGAGTTCTGTGCACTCTCCTGCTTGAGCCTCAAACAGTAATGCCTGTGAGTTCTGTGCACTCTCCTGCTTGAGCCTCAAACAGTAATGCCTGTGAGTTCTGTGCACTCTCCTGCTTGAGCCTCAAACAGTAATGCCTGTGAGTTCTGTGCACTCTCCTGCTTGACCTCAAACATAATGCCTGTGAGTTCTCACTGTGCATAGTACTGAGTTCTGTGCGTGCACGGATTCACAAGCATTACTGTTTGAGTCTCAAGCAGGAGAAAGCAGAGGAAATCTCAGAGGGGCGGAGCTTAACATTCAGCAAACCAGTAACAAGATGTCAGCAACTTCCAAGGATAAAGCTAGCTCTGGAGGGGCATGGTAAAAAAAATATGGCAACAGTATTTTTAAAGCTACAGCTTCCAAATAACATAACTTGATTTTACAGTGTACTTATCCTTTAAAAGTTTTAAACAGCCCCTAAATGCCCCTAAATGTACTTGCCACCTTTGTTCCATCGCTCACAGGCTCTCCTGCTACTTCTGGGAAGGTAAGAGCAGAAAGGCAGGACCGGCAGTCACATCTGTGTTGTCTTAGTCTTAGAGCCAATCACAGACCGTCTGCCAGTCAGCAGAGGGAACAAGTACATTTATACGCTGTTGTCAAACTTATAAGCCTAGTGTTTGGGGGCATTGCCTTACATTCTAGAAATATATCTATCTATCTAATTTTTTTTTTTTTTTACAAAGTGTTTTCTCTGCTCACTTATTGCCCTCTTAGAGTAGCAGGAAAACAGAGAGGCTCCTACTATTAGTTTTTTTGGGACTTTCATCAGGCCCTGCAGGAAAAACCATAAGAAGCAGAAGAGAAAGGTATGGATCGTTTAACACTACACATTGGGGTCAACAATGGGGCACCTTTAGTTCAAGGGTGGACATGCCCTTTAAGGGACATAAGTTCTAATTTCTCCAGTGTGTCAACCGATCTTCTCAGCTTAACACCCCCCTCACGTTTTCCCAAAGTTCATGGTCAGTTTTTAGAACTCAAGTATGTGCATGCCGCTGTCTTAGGGAAATCCCGTTACTAATTAGGCCAGAAAGATGGGGGCATATAACACTAGGATAACAAGAAAAAAAGGATTTTGTCGGTGGAACAGTTGGGCATTATGTCCCTAAAAGAAGTGGCAGTTTTTTTAATTGAGGGTGGACACGCCCTTAACTTTATTGAGCTATGTTTTGTTCACAATTGTCTTTGGAACAAGCCAGGTCATGCCGATGCCAATAGTATACTTTTCCCAGTCATCATGCAGCTATCACCAAGGGTAGCTCGTCCCTCTGCCTGATAGACGGAAAACAAATCTACAAATGCCCCTCTCACCCCGGCACACATCTTTTTCGTTTCCTGTCTCAAGCCTGGTAGTACAGCACACTTAACTTATACCAGCACAGGCTCTCACATCTCTCCCCGTGTGCAGAAGCTCCCCAGAAACTTATAGTATGGTGGTGTGGAGCACTCCTAGTGACCGGGACTGTGCAGCATATTCCCCTTCTTCTGGGGTAAGACTGTATGCGGGAACAAACAGGATTTCATAGGCGGGCACGTCACTTCCGGTTTTCGGACGGCCACGTGTTGTGATCAGTCAGATCGAAGTCTCTGTTGACTTCCCTTTATTTGGGCCCGTAATTTAAAGTTTTCGATGGCGATTTTTTGAAGCTGAGGTCTGAATTCAGGATAGGACTTAGATTGCTTGGTTTTTATTCTAAGTTTTTTTGTTTATTTACTGCAGCCTAGGGGGTGGGGCTTAGTGGTGCAGCCTATATATAGAAACAGGGGATTTACTCGTGATGCCTGTTGTTTGATATAAGCTGCATCAACTGACCTCTGTACCTCTGGCTGCAGTTTTTTTTTTTTTACATTTCTTTTGTTTTCTTTCCTTCTATTGTAGTTCTAAATTCAGACACTTGGGTAGCATTTCTCTTTTGTTTTATTTTCTCAGTGTTCCAGCTATGGAGTCTGGTGTACTGGGAAGGGTCACACCAGAAGGGATCTAGGTAGCTTAGTGAGTATAAGCAAAGAGATGGAGACATAGAGGTTGGGCTATGACCGTTTTGTCTCTGTTATTCCCACAGCCTCTTTAAGTTCGGGCAAGACACATAAAGTAACTGAAAGTAAGAAGACCATGGATGTAATAACAAGTCCAGATGATCCTGTGCCATCTACCTCTTCACAATTTAATTTCATGTTGGATGCAATCAAGCAAACTGTCACAAGGTTTTAAAGAACAAGCTGAAGTTAAGAAAAAAAAAGACGAGAATATTATGTGCCGTCATGTTCAGATTCGGAAATACGAAAGATCAGTTCTATCAGACGAAGAATCTTACTTAGATTCAGAACAAGAGGAAGAGAAAGAATCAGATAGTACTTTTGATCCCTTATTACCGATTCTTTAATTAAAGTTGTGAGAGACACATTGTCCCTACACATTGAGCAAGCTAAAGCTAGTCCAGCGGACAAACTTTTTCGTTCTGCAAAAAAGAAAATGTTTATTTTCCGGTAATGCTTCCATCTCGGAATAGTGATGTTAGAATCGAAGAAAACAGAGAAGATGGTTACGGTTCCAGGCAAGATTGGGAAGAAGTACCCCACGGGTGAGTCAATAACCAAAAGTTTGGGATAGTACTCCCAAAGGTGGACGCAGCAGTGGTACGACTAGCCAGACGCACTACCCTTCCAGTGGATGACACATCTGTACTGAGAGATCCAATGGTAAAAACTTGAGTTTAATCTGAAAAGACTTACATTGCGGCAGGAGCAGCGTCTCGACCAGCATTGTCATTGACTTTTGTGTCCGGAGCTGTCAAAGTCTGTCTGCAAGAGTTAAGCAGCCCTAAACACTAATATTAAAGTAGCAATAGATTTTTTTGCAGACTCTTCAGTAGATTTGTTCACTTAGTGGCAAGAATCATGGCATTGTCGGTCCTTCTAGAGAGAGCTATGGAAAACCTTGGTCAGCAGATTTGGCCTCTAAAAATTCTTTATGTATTTTACCCTTTGAAGGAAAGAGACTGTTTGGGCAAGCGCTGGATTCAATGATTGAAAAAGCTTCAGGAGGGAAAAGTTCTTTCCTTCCACTGACTAATGTCTAATGTCAAGAGATTTAGACAACACCAAAATATGTTTAGAGGAAAGATAACACCTTTTGTTCCTTCGGAAATTTCGTCAATCAGGACCAGACATGAAGGAATAGGACAATCTTCTTGGAGATCACAAAACAAGCTCAACCCAGAAAACAGGCATCTTTTGGACGAAGGTTTGGTTCACAATAGGGATCCGCCGGTCCAAACTTTAGAAGACGGGGGACGATTGGCTTATTTTGGAAGAGTTTGGACCAATTCAATTCAGGATTCATGGGTAGGCAGTATATTCAAGAAGGCTATTGAATGAATTTGCCTGCTGTCCAAAAGAAGACCATTTTATCATGTCTCAAATACCATTAGACCCTCAAAAGAGAAGATTAATTCAAGACTTTATTGTTCAGCTCCAAAACCAGAGAGCAGTAAAAAGGTTCCAAAAAATTCGAAGAAAAGGGTTTAACTCTTGTCTCTTTCTGATAAAAAGCATCAGGAGGACTAAGACGTGCTAGATTTAAGAATTAAATCATTTATTCAGACCAAAAGATTCAAAATGGAATCCCTTCTATCGATAAGCAAAGTAATTTACAGAGGAAGCTGGCTAACGTCAATCGATTGAAGACGCATATTTTCATATCCCGGTACACAAAAAATCCAGAAATATCTCCGTCTAGCAGTTCGTGTTCATCTACAGTTCAAGGCCTACCATTTGGCCTCTCCACATCACCACAGTTTTTTCAATTATTAGTGGCTCTAATCGCAGAAATAAGGAAGGAAGGTATTGCTATTTTCCATTACTTAGACGACATTTTAATAGTGGCTCCATCCAGAGCTGTCAGTATAACACATACAAGTAGAGTAATGCAGAGTCTCCTAGAATTTGGCTGATATTCAATCTAGAAAAGAGTCAACTCCATCCATCTCAAGACTTGATATTTTTGGGAGCAAGGTTTCTGACAAAGAACGAAGACAGTAAAACTGTTATCAAAAATAAAGAAATTCAAGTATCTAAAGACAGTATCAGTAGCCTTTTGCTTGACAATATTAGGTTTAATGTCGGCTGCGATCACCTTTGTAAGATGGGCAGGATGGCATCTCGGATCCCTTCAGAAGTTTCTGCTTTCTTCAGTAAGGATTCCACACTTACAGATCAACAGAAGACTAATTATTCCAGGTCCATTAAAAAAAGACATAAGTTGGTGGATAAATCCAAACATCTAAAACTGGGACTTCCATTAGTACCAGAGGAACCCATTTTAATTGTAACAGATGCTGTCAGAAGCTGGTTGGGGGGGCGTGCGCCCTAGATAGATCTTGTCAAGGTCGTTGGAAAGGGAAGGTAATCATCAAACATTCTAGAAATCCGAGCATTTTACAGAGCCTTAAAGGGAACTGTGGTCTCCAAACAAATTAAGTTTAAATGAAAGGCCAGTTCCTACCTTAAAACGAGCCATCAACCACCTCCCTATGTGCTCCACAGCCCAGATAAGAAATGACTTAGTATGAAGAGCGAGCATCAGGGAGCCGACCGCTCCGAAATTAGGACTCAGACTTGGTAGGTGTCATCGCAAAACTTTTATTTCAACCATATGTTAACATCAATCAAAGCTGTAAAAGCATCACAAGGTGCAAACAAACCAGTGGTCTGACGCGTTTCCCGGCGTTCCCGCCGCTTCATCAGAGACCCACAAAGGGAGAGAATGTCCCATGATTCCTACTCCCTTAAATACCCCCCAAAACTAATTAACCAATGGGGACTGATTGTTAATATATCTGCAAGGTGATACATATAAACTTGTGTGTGTCCAAACTTATACAATCCATGGTGTATCTCCCTGTAGTTAATCAATAAAATCCACCAATAAAATATTCCTCATATTATGTGTGTGTGTACATATGTATAATGATATTAAAAAAAATTTTTCTATGTGTAACTCATTAGTGTTCTTGTAATATCTAAAAAAAGTATTTGGAGGTGTCCAATAAGTTTAAGAGCACCACTACAGGAGAAGTTTTTGATATAACGCAATATGTGAATTGTAAATCTAAGTTTGTGGTTTATACGGCTACATGTCAAATATGCTATAAGCAATATGTAGGAAAAACAATTAGAGCTGCAGCGGTAAGAATTTTGGAACATATCAAAGCGATTAGGAAAGGGATAAGAAATCAGCAATTTCGGCCCATATGATTCAAGAACATGGAACGTAACATATAAAATTTCAGGTTAAGATAAGGTATGACAAACTATACGTAAAGGGGATCTGCACAGGGGGCTATTGAAAACAGAAGCCTATTGGATCTTTATTACAAACACTAAGTCCACAAGGTCTCAATTTGGAATAGAACTTAGTTGCTATGGACTAACTGGATTAACTGGATTATATGGATTAATTAGCGAACTAGCCAATATATATATATATATATATTCAGTATCTCTTACGTACTAATATTTGTCGTATAAGCATGGGGTGTACATGTTTAACTGTTATGAAAGCATGGGATATGCAATTTGACTAATATCTATATGGATTTCTGAATATATTTAATACCATTATGCTTATATGGATATATGGATATATGATTTGTTTATATTCATGCTATGTGTAGAGACCATTGTCAACTTATTCTATTGCAATATTTCTATTTATTGTTGTTTATGAATAATTGTAGGGGTATTGGCTTGTTTATATTGATTATACGTATAGTCCCATAGGTATATATACTATGTCTAATAAGGTTGACACATATAATGATGAACTATATCTATAATTGAGGTATATTTTATATATATATATATAATTGTTCGTTTTTTATATAAATGTACTGTATTGCCTATTATTGTAACATTGATGTATATATATGGATAAGACTGCGTTCACATTTAAATTTTATATTCACACTTATATTGTGCAGATCTAACTATGGAATCGGTAGATACATGATAGGATGGTGATCATAATAATTGCTATACAAATTGTAGTTAATACTATATATGCATATTTTATAAATTTCATATTTTAGTGCTTTTATCACAGAGTTAGCTGTGTATTATAAATTCATTGGGATATTAATATATGTGTATATACACAGCATAATGTTTTTAGATATTACAAGAACACTAATGAGTTCACATAGAAATTTTTTTTTCATTATACATATGTACACACACATAATATGAGGAATATTTTATTGTGGATTTTATTGATTAACTACAGGGAGATGCACACCATGGATTGTATAGGTTTGGACACACACAAGTTTATATGTATCACCTTGCAGATATATTAACAATCAGTCACCAATTGGTTAATTAGTTTTTTTGGGGGGTATTTAAGGGAGTAGGAATCATGGGACATTCTCTCCCTTTGTGGGTCTCTGATGAAGCGGCGGGAACGCCGGGAAACGCGTCAGACCACTGGTTTGTTTGCACCTTTGTGATGCTTTTACAGCTTTGATTGATGTTTACATATGGTTGAAATAAAAGTTTTGCGATGACACCTACCAAGTCTGAGTCCTAATTTCGGAGCGGTCGGCTCCCTGAGCCGTACTAAGTATCGTGAGACCCCACTGAGGTCTCGTTTTTGGGGGAAGTGACCTGCACGACAGGACGCAGCATAGTGTGGAATCAACACGGATACCACTGGTGAACGCTCCTAATCTGGATTCTGGTATGTGTTTTTCTACTTATCTCCATAAAGAAATGACTGACCAGAAAGTAAATGGGTGGGAGGCTGACATGTGACATTCCTAAGGCTTCTCCTGCACAATGCCGACTAGCACAGCCTCAGACTCCCTCAGTGTGTGAGGAAGACAGGAAGTCCCTCCTCCTCTCTGCTGTGTGAAGTCCTGACAGAGTGGGTAAGGGAATCTAGAGCCCTTCTCTCCTACTATGTGAAAACAGCCTTTTCAAGCAGAGTTCTTACTCTACCTGAAAAGGCTGTTTCCACAGAGTTTTCTGTAGGGGCGGTCTGAGTGACCCACAGCACCCGCGAGTGGGTAGGGCTTAGGCACCCACGGATGGACGGGGCTTAGGCACCCATGGGTGGGCAGGGCTTAGGCACCCACGAATGGGCAGGGACACGGCACCAGCGGGTGGGCGGGGCCACATGGGGCTGTAAGAGAATGGGCCAGGGGGTGCCTGCAACTGGAGGGATCATGGGGTCCATGAGTGGGTGGGACCAGGGGGGCTGCAAAGGGGAGGAGGAGATACAGGGCAGATTGACTGACATGGTTTCAGAGCAGGAAGTGCAGGGGACCTGGTGATGCTGCTGCCATATAACACACAAAAATGTAAATATTTTCAAAACTATGCAAAATAAACAATGAAAATAAATTGCAAAAATTCTCAGGAGTGCAATTCTTATCAATTTACCTAAAGTCATTTTTGGACCACAGTTCCCCTTTAAAAAGTTTCAAATCAGAGATACTAGGAAAACATTAAGAAACAAGGAGGGATGCCAAGTTCCCAATTACTCAAAAGTCCATCCAATTTTCACCTGGGCAGAAAACAACATACTTCTTCTATCAGCCATTCATATTCCGAGTGTGTCAAATATAGAGCAGACTTCTTAAGCAGAGAAACTTTGAAAACAACAGAATGGTCTCTAAACTAAACCATTTTTCAAGACCTCACAAGAAGATCAGGAGAACCCACCATCGGCTTGATGGCCATATCAAGAGATACAAAATGCAAGAGATTCTTTTCAAGAACATTCTGCACAAAAGCAATGAGAATAGACGCTCCTACAACAGAGATGGGACAGAGGTGTCCAATATGTTTCTCCTCCTCTCCCACTTGTATGGAAACATTGTTAAAAATAAAGGAGACAAGTCAGATGTAATTGCCATTTTGCCGTATTGGCCGAGAAGCCATGGTTCCCGCTACTTCTGTACCTAGCCAAAGAGGAGCCAGTCAAAATAGATCTCATGAAGGGCTGGTTGTACCTAGTACCAATTTTACTTTACCAGAAAGAAGTCCCAACATTGATGGCTTGGAGTTGAAAGGAAAGATTAAAGAATATGGTTGTACAACGATTTAATTAAATTTTCTTCTAAATCCAGAAAACTCCACAACATGTCAAATCATAGTGTGGCGACATTTTGTAAACTTCGCTGAACAACAAAAGTAGATCCTGTATTCCGTCAGTAAATTTAATTTTAAATTTCTTATATGCAGGTTAAAGATAATCTGAGATGTAACACTGTATAAGAGTTAAACCTACAATTAAAGGGTTGTCCACCCTAAAAATTATTTTTTTAATATAAGATTCCCCCTGCCAGCCCAGCCCCAACCCTATATTTATATGTTTAGAAAGCTCCCCAACTCTACTTACCTCCCCTCTTTCCTCCGCCGCGCTCCCGGCCCTCTGCTTGCGAGAAAATGCAAGCAGAGGGGCGGGACCGCAGTCGCATCTATGATTGGCTGAGCGGCAGCCATTCACGACGCGCTGCCGGGAGCTCATTTCGGCGGGGAAAGAGGAGAGTAAGTAAAGTTTGGGAGCTTTCTAAACATATAAATATAGCTGTTGGGGCTGGCTGGCAGGGGGAATCCTATACATTAAGGGTTTCACACTAGGGGAGGGAATCCTGAGAGGGACGGGAGAAGGGCTGCAGTACGCATGCCAAAATTCTCCCGGAGGCCAGGTAGGAGGCAGATTCCTATATGGACTCTGCTATCCCCTGGTGGGCAGTTTTTGGACTTTGGGGGGGGGACTACAGGAGAACCTTATGGAGCTGGAATGTGAGGTAAGGGACCATTGTCAACTTATATCTATTGCAATATATTGCTATTTATTGTTTGTTTATGAATAATTGTAGGGGTATTGGCTTGTTTATATTGATTATACGTATAGTCCCATAGGTATATATACTATGTCTAATAAGGTTGACACATATAATGATGAACTATATCTATAATTGAGGTATATTTATATATATATATATATATTGTTCGTTTTTTATATAAAGTGTACTGTATTGCCTATTATTGTAACATTGATGTATATAATATGGATAAGACTGCGTTCACATTTAAATATTTATATTCACACTTATATTGTGCAGATCTAACTATGGAATCGGTAGATACATGATAGGATGGTGATCATAATAATTGCTATTACAAATTGTAGTTAATACTATATATGCATATTTTATAAATTTCATATTTTAGTGCTTTTATCACAGAGTTAGCTGTGTATTATAAATTCATTGGGATATTAATATATGTATGATATACACAGCATAATGTTTTTAGATATTACAAGAACACTAATGAGTTACACATAGAAATTTTTTTTTCATTATACATATGTACACACACATAATATGAGGAATATTTTATTGGTGGATTTTATTGATTAACTACAGGGAGATGCACACCATGGATTGTATAAGTTTGGACACACACAAGTTTATATGTATCACCTTGCAGATATATTAACAATCAGTCACCAATTGGTTAATTAGTTTTTGGGGGGTATTTAAGGGAGTAGGAATCATGGGACATTCTCTCCCTTTGTGGGTCTCTGATGAAGCGGCGGGAACGCCGGGAAACGCGTCAGACCACTGGTTTGTTTGCACCTTTGTGATGCTTTTACAGCTTTGATTGATGTTAACATATGGTTGAAATAAAAGTTTTGCGATGACACCTACCAAGTCTGAGTCCTAATTTCGGAGCGGTCGGCTCCCTGATGCTCGCTCTTCATACTAAGTCATTTCTTTATATCTTGGGCTGTGGAGCACATAGGGAGGTGGTTGATGGCTCGTTTTAAAGGTAGGAACCTGGCCTTTCATTTAAACTTAATTTGTTTGGAGACCACAGTTCCCCTTTAAGGCTCTGTAAACTGCTCGGATTTCTAGAATGTTTGATGATATACCTTTCCCTTTCCAACGACCTTGACAAGATCTATCTAGGGCGCACGCCCCCCAACCAGCTTCTGACGCATCTGTTACAATTAAAATGGGTTCCTCTGGTACTAATGGAAGTCCCAGTTTTAGATGTTTTGGATTTATCCACCAACTTATGTCTTTTTTTAATGGACCTGGAATAATTAGTCTTCTGTTGATCTGTAAGTGTGGAATCCTTACTGAAGAAAGCAGAAACTTCTGAAGGGATCCGAGATGCCATCCTGCCCATCTTACAAAGGTGATCGCAGCCGACATTAAACCTAATATTGTCAAGCAAAAGGCTACTGATACTGTCTTTAGATACTTGAATTTCTTTATTTCTGATAACAGTTTTACCTGTCTTCGTTCTTTGTCAGAAACCTTGCTCCCAAAAATATCAAGTCTTGAGATGGATGGAGTTGACTCTTTTCTAGATTGAATATCCAGCCAAATTCTAGGAGACTCTGCATTACTCTACTTGTATGTGTTATACTGACAGCTCTGGATGGAGCCACTATTAAAATGTCGTCTAAGTAATGGAAAATAGCAATACCTTCCTTCCTTATTTCTGCGATTAGAGCCACTAATACTATTGAAAAAACTCGTGGTGATGTGGAGAGGCCAAATGGTAGGCACTTGAACTGTAGATGAACACGAACTGCTAGACGGAGATATTTCTGGATTCTTTGTGTACCGGGATATGAAAATATGCGTCTTTCAAATCGATTGACGTTAGCCAGCTTCCTCTGTAAATTACTTTGCTTATCGATAGAAGGGATTCCATTTTGAATCTTTTGGTCTGAATAAATTGATTTAATCTTCTTAAATCTAGCACGTCTTAGTCCTCCTGATGCTTTTTTATCAGAAAGAGACAAGAGTAAAACCCTTTTCTTTCGAATTTTTTGGAACCTTTTCTACTGCTCTCTGGTTTTGGAGCTGAACAATAAAGTCTTGAATTAATCTTCTCTTTTGAGGGTCTAATGGTATTTGAGACATGATAAAATGGTCTTCTTTTGGACAGCAGGCAAATTCTATTCAATAGCCTTCTTGAATAATACTGCCTACCCATGAATCCTGAATTGAATTGGTCCAAACTCTTCCAAAATAAGCCAATCGTCCCCCGTCTTCTAAAGTTTGGACCGGCGGATCCCTATTGTGAACCAAACCTTCGTCCAAAAGATGCCTGTTTTCTGGGTTGAGCTTGTTTTGATGATCTCCAAGAAGATTGTCCTATTCCTTCATGTCTTGGTCCTGATTGACGAAATTTCCGAAAGGAACAAAAGGTGTTATCTTTTCCTCTAAACATATTTTGTTGTTGTCTAAATCTCTTAGACATTAGACATTAGTCATGTGGAAGGAAAGAACTTTTCCCTCCTGAAGCTTTTTCAATCATTGAATCCAGCGCTTGCCCAAACAGTCTCTTTCCTTCAAAGGGTAAAATACATAAAGAATTTTTAGAGGCCACATCTGCTGACCAAGGTTTTAGCCATAGCTCTCTCCTAGAAGCGACCGACAATGCCATGATTCTTGCCACTAAGTGAACTAAATCTACTGAAGAGTCTGCAAAAAAATCTATTGCTACTTTAATATTAGTGTTTAGGGCTGCTTCTAACTCTTGCAGACAGACTTTGACAGCTCCGGACACAAAAGTCAATGACAATGCTGGTCGAGACGCTGCTCCTGCCGCAATGTAAGTCTTTTTCAGATTAAACTCAAGTTTTTTATCCATTGGATCTCTCAGTACAGATGTGTCATCCACTGGAAGGGTAGTGCGTCTGGCTAGTCGTACCACTGCTGCGTCCACCTTTGGAGTACTATCCCAACTTTTGGTTATTGACTCACCCAGTGGGTACTTCTTCCCAATCTTGCCTGGAACCGTAACCATCTTCTCTGTTTTCTTCGATTCTAACATCACTATTTCCGAGATGGAAGCATGTACCGGAAAATAAACATTTTTCTTTTTTGCAGAACGAAAAAGTTTGTCCGCTGGACTAGCTTTAGCTTGCTCAATGTGTAGGGACAATGTGTCTCTCACAACTTTAATTAAAGAATCGAGTAATAAGGGATCAAAAGTACTATCTGATTCTTTCTCTTCCTCTTGTTCTGAATCTAAGTAAGATTCTTCGTCTGATAGAACTGATCTTTCGTATTTCCGAATCTGAACATGACGGCACATAATATTCTCGTCTTCTTTTTTTCTTAACTTCAGCTTGTTCTTTAAAACCTTGTGACAGTCTGCTTGATTGCATCCAACATGAAATTAAATTGTGTAAGAGGTAGATGGCACAGGATCATCTGGACTTGTTATTACATCCATGGTCTTCTTACTTTCAGTTACTTTATGTGTCTTGCCCGAACTTAAAGAGGCTGTGGGAATAACAGAGACAAAACGGTCATAGCCCAACCTCTATGTCTCCATCTCTTAGCTTATACTCACCTAAGCTTACCTAGATCCCTTCTGGTGTGACCCTTTCCCAGTACTACCAGACTCCATAGCTGGAACACTGAGAAAATAAAACAAAAGAGAAATGCTACCCAAGTGTCTGAATTTAGAACTACAATAGAAGGAAAGAAAACAAAAGAAATGTAAAAAAAAAAAAACTTGCAGCCAGAGGTACAGAGTTCAGTTGATGCAGCTAATATCAAACAACAGGCATCACTGAGTAAATCCACCTGTTCCTATATATAGGCTGCACCACTAAGCCCCACCCCCTAGGCTGCAAGTAAATAAAACAAAAAACTTAGAATAAAAACCAAGCAATCTAAGTCCTATCCTGAATTCAGACCTCAGCATTCAAAAAATCGCCATCGAAAACTTTAAATTACGGCCAAAATAAAGGGAAGTCAACAGAGACTCTCGCATCTGACATCACAACACGTGGCCGTCCGAAAACCGGAAGTGACGTGCCCGCCTATGAAATCCTGTTTGTTCCCGCATACAGTCTTACCCGCAGAAGAAGGGGAATATGCTGCACAGTCCCGGTCACTAGGATGTCTCCACACCACCATACTATAAGTTTCTGGGGAGCTTCTGCACACGGGGAGAGATGTAGAGAGCCTGTTGCTGGTATAAGTTAAGCTGCTGCTGTACTACCAGGCTTGAGACAGGAAACGAAAAAGATGTGTGCCGGGGTGAGAGGGGCATTTGTAGATTTGTTTCCCGTCTATCAGGCAGAGGGACGAGCTTACCCACTTGGTGATAGCTGCCATGATGACTGGGAAAAGTATACTTATTGGCATCGGCATGACCTGGCTTGTTCCAAAGACAATTGTGAACAAAACATAGCTCAATAAAGTTAAGGGCGTGTCCACCCTCAATTAAAAAAACTGCTCACTTCTTTTAGGGACATAATGCCCAACTGTTCCACTTCGACATAAATCCTTTTTTGCTTGATTATCCTAGTGTTATATGCCCCCATCTTTCTGGCCCTTAATCGTAACTGGGATTTCCCTAAGACAGCTGGCATGCACATACTTGAGCTTCTAAAAACTTGACCATGAACTTTGGGAAAACGTGAGGGGGGTGTTAAGCTGAAGAAGATCATGGTTGACACACTGGAGAAATTAGAACTTATGTCCCTTAAAGGGCATGTCCACCCTTGAACTAAAGTTGCCCCATTGTTGACCCCAATGTGTAGTGTTAAACGATCCATACCTTTCTCTTCTGCTTCTTATGGTTTTTCCTGCAGGGCCTGATGAAAGTCCAAAAAAACTAATAGTAGGAGCCTCTCTGTTTTCCTGCTACTCTAAGAGGGCAATAAGTGAGCAGAAACACCTTTGTAAAAAAAAAAAAAAAATTAGATAGATAGATATATTTCTAGAATGTAAGGCAATGCCCCCAAACACTAGGCTTATAAGTTTGACAACAGCGTATAAATGTACTTGTTCCCTCTGCTGACTGGCAGACGCGTCTGTGATTGGCTCTAAGACTAAGACAACCACAGATGTGACTGCCGGTCCTGCCCTTTCTGCTCTTACCTTCCCAGAAGTAGCAGAAGAGCCTGTGAGCGATGGAACAAAGGTGGGCAAGTACATTTAGGGGCATTTAGGGGCTGTTTTAAAACTTTTAAAGGATAAGTACACTGTAAAATCAAGTTATGTTTATTTGGAAGCTGTAGCTTTAAAAATACTGTTGCCATATTTTTTTTACCTATGCCCCTCCAGAGCCTAGCTTTATTCCTTGGAAGTTGCTGACATCTTGTTACTGGTTTGCTGAATGTTAAGCTCCGCCCCTCTGAGATTTCCTCTGCTTTCTCCTGCTTGAGACTCAAACAGTAATGCTTGTGAATTCCGTGCACATGCACAGAACTCACAGGCATTACTGTTTGAGGCTCAAGCAGGAGAGTGCACAGAACTCACAGGCATTACTGTTTGAGGCTCAAGCAGGAGAGTGCACAGAAAACTCCAACAGGCATTACTGTTTGAGGCTCAAGCAGGAGAGTGCAAAGAACTCACAGGCATTACTGTTTGAGGCTCAAGCAGGAGAGTGCACAGAACTCACAGGCATTACTGTTTGAGGCTCAGCAGGAGAGTGCACGGAAACTCACAGGCATTACTGTTTGAGGTCAAGCAGGAGAGTGCACGAAATCACAGGCATTACTGTTTGAGGCTCAAGCGAGAGGTGCACGGAACTACAGGCATTACTGTTTGAGGCTCAAGCAGGGAGTGCACGGAACTCACAGGCATTACTGTTGAGGCTCAAGAGGAGAGTGCACGGAACTCACAGGCATTACTGTTTGAGGCTCAAGCAGGAGAAAGCAGAGGAAATCTCAGAGGGGTGGAGATACCCTTTAAATTAACAGTAATGTTTAATATGGGAATGAACAAGCCCTTTCATTACAGAGGTCTGACTGTCGTGTTGTGACTGTGTTGATCAGTCAACTGATGAAATGAAATATTGCGGTGGCTGGTCAATCAGCCCAAATTTTGACCTGTGTTAACTAGACCATAGGGAGACAATACTCGGCCTAAACACAGAATGCCCCATACAGAAGAGCAGGATTCAGTAGTATTCCCCTAAATAAAGCAGAAAGGACAATGATATGCATGTTTTGGACAGTTGCATAGATTTCAAAACCATTTAAAGAATTTAAATTGTATGTATACTGAAAAATGACATCTTAATATATAAATACATGTAAGTAGCACTTACTCTGAGGGTGTGTTGCTACATGCCTTCAATCCAATACTTGTTTTGCCCAGGCTCTGACCTCTGACCTCACTATTTTCCCACATACCAACTGTCAAAACTGCATACCAACTATAAAACCATTCCAGCTACAGCAAAACTGCTTACAGAAATGCTAGAATGTAAGATGTTTCAGCTTGGATATCTAATGATATAGGGCGCAGATCAACAAAAAAAAAAGTACAGTTGGGGTGAATTATTGTTTCCACTAATGGGCAATTTAAAAAAAAAAAATTTTCCCAGTGTACATACCCTTTAAGGTGGCCAGGTATAAAGGTCTATAGGTATTGACAACCTGGTTCTTTGGATTTGTGGAGCTCAGTTTTTATTTCTTTTATAGGGGGTTGTACAACTTAAGCCACGCTGCGTTACACCCATGCAGTGACCAGGCTGAGGGTGTAGCCCTGCCCCCAATCCCTAATAACCATCTTGCATCGCCCACCCGCAGATCTCCACTGGCCATAAAAAATTGCAGGTGGGTCGCTTCTGGGATTCTGGCACACCGTTTGAGACTACAACTCCACGATTCCCTATGTATTGGAGGTTGAGTTGTAGTTTCAAACATCTGGAGGAACAACATTTGAGAATCCCTGCTTTACATCAGTGCCTATCCCAAATAACTTACCCAAGCATACAACTAAACTTATGCAAGTCTAGGGAGAACAGAGACTCTTTGCAAAAAAAGCTTTTGGTGAATTTAGCTTTTTTCTCAGTTGAATTGAGAAAGCAACTTTTTTTTGTGTGTAGTATAATATTTGAAGCTTAATAAAGACATCCATCCAACCTACTCAACAAAACTCATTTTTCCTGTTTAACAGGAAGGCAACCCCCCCCAAGAAAAAAAACAGTAAGATGGAATCAACTCCAACTTCATATATCATTACCAGTAAATTACAACATTTTTGGTTCTTAGAAGCTCATCCAGCTTTTTTTATTATTAAACGATCCAATGAACCTGCCATAACCACATAAAATGGAAGACCGTTCCATTGTTTTACCATTCTCACAGTAAAAAAACATTTTCCGAACTTGAAGACTAAACTTATTTTCTTCAAGTCTTAAAGGGCATGTCCACCCCCAAAACTATAATCCCCCCAACTACTGGCCCCACCATGTAGTGTAGTTTAATCCTTACCTCACATCCCAGCTCCATAGGGTTCTCCTGTAGTCCCCCCCCAAAGTCCCAAAAAATGACTACCAGGAGGCTAGCAGAGTCCATATAGGACACTGCCTGCTAGCTGGCCTCAGGTAGATTTTTGCCATGCGTACTGCAGCCCTTCTCCCCCCTCCCTCCCCCTCCCTCTCCCTCCCGTCCTACTATCCCTCCCCCTAGCATAAAACCCCTTCAGTAATGAATTCCCCCATGTCTCCCAGCCCCAACCGCATATTTTTTTTTTTAGAAAGCTCCCCAAACTCTTACTTACCTCTCCTCTTTCCTCCGGTGAAGTGAGCTGCCGGCAGCCGCGTCTGTGATTGGCTGCCGCTCAGCCAATCACAGACGCGGCTGCCGGTCCCGCCCCTCTGCTTGCATTTCCTTGCAAGCAGAGGGCCGGGAGCGCGGCGGAGGATCGAGGGGAGGTAAGTAGAGTTTGGGGGGGCTTTCTAAAAAAAAAAATGTAGCGGTTGGGGCTGGGAGCCCAGGGGGAATCTTATATAAAAAAATGTTTTTTTGGGTGGACATAGCCTTTAAGGGATGTCTGTGTGTCCTCTGACATCTTCTATTGGTGAACAATGCCCCAGAAAGCTTATTTTATAGCCCAGCAATGTGTTTATACACAGTAATCCCCACACAAGCACCTATTCTCTAGCATACATTGTAATTGCTGTAATTTATACAATCTGTCTTCATAGTCAATCTCCCCCAGTCCAATTATTAATTTACTTGCCCTTCTCTGAACCCTTTCCATTATGTCCTTTTTGTAAAACTGCATTGCATATTCCAAATGAGGGCTTACAAGTGTTTTACAAGTGTTTTGTTAAGAGGGAGAATATACAAGACAATATCTTGCTGGCTCTAGCTGTTGCGGTCTTGCACTGCTTGCTACCTTTAAGTCTGTTATTCATCAAAACTCCAAAACCCTTTCCAACAGAGATTCACAGAGCCATTTATAGTATAAGCAGTATTTTTAAGCCCAAAATGCATCACCTTATATTTATCAACATTTAATCTCGTCTGCCACTTCAGTGTGGTAAAATACAGCATTACTGTGGTACAATAGGAAGGAGGGCCCTGCCCAAAAGAGTCAAGAGGAGATGGAGTGAAGCAGCTGTAACAGAGTTGTCAGTGGAGTATAACTAGCGGGTCAACAATGGGTCAGTAAGAGGGGTATGAGTGTCCAGGTCCAGATTTGTTACCTTGGCTGAAGAGGTGAGTTTTGTGGTTGCGTTTGACAATATATCTAGATTCACCTGCAACGATTGCACATCAACCGCTTTAAATGGTCAAAAATGTTTTGTCGTCTTTCCTCCGTTGCACTGAATGACCAGCAGCCGCGTCCGTGATTGGCTGCCGCTCAGCCAATCACAGACGTGACTGACTGTCCCGCCCCTCTGCTTGCATTTTCTCGCAAGCAGAGGGCCGGCAGCGCGGCGGAGGAAAGAGGGGAGGTAAGTAAAAGTTTGGGGCACTTTCTAAAAATAAAAATAAAGCGGTTGGGGCTGGGGGACCAGGGGGAGTACTATATCAAAAATTAGTTTTAAGGGTGGACATACCCTTTAATAAACAGACAGAATCAGACTGGACTGTTAGGGCATGTAAGGTAAGGATTTTTTTTTAAACTGTACAGTGGGGCCATTAGTGGGTTAAATTATAGTTTGGGGGTGGACATAGAAGAAAAGAAGTTTAGTCAACCCACATTGCAAAATTTGTATGCACAAATGTTCCGCCCGAAAATCCTGCCGTGTATGGGAGCTATGTTGAGAGAAACGGTAGTTTCGTCCGACAAAGTGCCAAAACGGGGAATGATTGTGCATACACATCGTGCATTGCTGGTCTACCCCCACAGGTGCACATGTGCTATAAATCTGTGCTGTGAGTACCTAGCGTATGGCAGAGAAATTTTAATGGAGGATTACATTCTTCCTAAGGCTGGGTACACACCATCCAATTTTTCAGGGTGACCAACTGATTTTACAATGTATCAGTTGGTTGTCTTGAAAAATTGAATGGGGTAATTGTGGGTGACCACGGCTACTTTAGCAGAGACAGAGAGTAATTCGTCCTAGCCTACCACTCGCTAGCAGCGAATGGTTGGGAGGAAAAATTTTATGGTTTGTACCCAGCCTTAAAGGGCATCTATAGTGGGAAAATGTAATTTATTTTTTTCTTTCTATGTGTTCTGTAATTCTCCCCAACACCCAGAGTACCTTTATTTTCTTCAGTTTCCTCCTCTGTCCCAAGATATACAAGTTAAAAAAAAGTCAAAATGCTAGGCAAATACTGGGTTAAAAACAGAAGTAAAGGGAAGGAGAAAGAAGCAGCTTTCTCCAATTTATTGCCTGTCAAAGGGTTATCAGGCTGCAGTGATAAGGCAGGATTCAGGTCTCTCCTAACCCCCCCACTCCTTATGTTGCAAGTATCTCCAGAGAGAGAAACTTGCTCTCTACAGGCTTACATACGGAGGTTTTTTTTTTGTTTACAAAGGTTAGAGTAATGTGTAGGAGGATTAATGCACATTTGCGGCTTGTTTCACAGCCAGACTATGTGAAGGGGGGGTGACCAGAGAGGGGAGGGGGAGCTCTGCAGTAAATCAGACTGTGTGCAAACACAGAGCCACAGAGGAAGGTATAAGGCAGCATACACTAATCTGTTTTTACAGGGAAAAAAACTGCTGCTCCAGAAGCAGTTATTATAATCTGTGCCCCAACTATTAAAGAAAAACTATCGTGTGTATAATAAAGTTTATTTAAAAAACAGCTTAACTGAAAAGGAATTACCAATCCTATATCCCTGTCTCAAGTACTAACTACCAATATTGTTTCTGTGAGGAGCAAAAGCAGCCCAAAGAAAACAGATATCTTTTAAAGCTGGGTACACACCATCCAATATTTCAGCCCGAAATTTAGTGAATTGGTCCGACAACTTCGTTCAACCCAAAACTGCGGCCGATTGTGTGGTCCTTTAATGGACCCCATGCTCTGTCTCGGCAAACTGTTGACCGTGGCTACTTTTGCCGCAACGCCAGTCCTTTGTCCTGGCTGAACGGTCGGGACAAGGAATTTAAAAGGTGTGTGTGTGGGTTGATGTATAAGCAGAGCAGGGTCTATGGTGAGGCTGTACAGAACTAATAAGTGCCACAGACACTACAAGAAGGAAGTGAGTAAGGGATGTGGGGGGCAATTAGGAGTATTCATTAAATATTTAAAATCTCATGACAAAGCAAGCACAGATAAATATGCGAGTACATGCGAGATTTTACATCTCTCAAACTGTAGTTTCAGATAATGTAAAGTTGTTTGAGCGAGTATAGTGACCCTTTAAGTATAGGGAGATAGTTTGGGTGGCCAGCAGCCAATATCGGCTCCCTGTACTACAGCATTTTATTTGTACTGTGTGTACCTAGCTTTTCTCTGAGGTATGTGTATTTCTGCTACAAGCTTTCAATTCATTACAGACTCATTTTCCCCTCTCCCTCTTCACATTCTTCCTTTTATATAATCCGATTTGTTGTGAAACTGAGCATGCTTAGCAATACTAGTACTTATAGACAGCACTAGGAGAGGGGAATTCCCCACAATGCAATTAACACATAAAATATCCTTCCTCCCCCTGTCCTCCATGTCAACCCATCACATTGCTACAGAAAAGCAACCGCTTTACTCTTCTGTACAGTTATAGCGCGCATGCATGTAATGCGCGCTATAGCTGTAAAGGAGAATGAAGCGGTCGGAGATTCCAGCTGGGCTGCGGTGGATCGCGTAAAAGGTAAGGTCTTTGGTATCTTCGTTCCCGGACCCTGCAATATTGATTGAAGATCGGGAGGTAAGGCACAGCTCCTTAACCTCCCGGGCTTCAATCAATATATTAAAGGAATAGTTCACTTTGAGAGTGAACTATTCCTTTAAGAAATTTACTAGTATAGATGGCTTTAAACGGACGGCAGGATGATGGATAGGAAAGTTCCAAGATATCAGCTTAGAAGCTAATTTGGAAGACAGGAGCAAGTGGATTTTTTTTACTGTAGCTCAGTGGCTAGGGCAGTACAGTGGGTCAGTGGCTAGTACTCCGGTTTCCCTCACAATCATAAAGACATACTGATAGGTTGTATGTGTCAAATAAATGTGCTTAGATTGTAAGCTCTTTGGAGCAGAGCCTCATGTGAATGAATGCATGTAACTGTAAAGTGCTAAGGAAGATGTGCTATATAAATCAACAATAATAATAGGATCATATTTTTTGGATTGGTGACCAAATGAATGTGATCTAGAATATCATTTCATGTCATACATGTTTTGGGGTTTGTAAAAAAACAATAATGTCCCTTGAAAGAAAGCTCTATGAAATCTGCTAGCTAAGCATACAAAGAAAGCACAGCTTAGACTACAATAGCAACTGGAAACTCAGCAGCTGTAGAAAAAGCCACCTGGGCCCTTAATGAATGCATTTACCTCAAGAGACTGAACAATTACTCTAGTATCAGGAGAGACTGTAAACACTTGCTCAACTAGATTGCCATTGAGAAACAATACTTGTTGCTGTAACAACAGATTGTGAAGAACTTGTTTAGCAACTTCTCACTTGTAGAGGAAGCAAACAGAATTAAACAAGAAAAGAACACAAAAACATAAATTCATGGCAAATGTAGCAATCAAACAATATGGACCACATAAAGCATTTTCAAGTGTTATGTCCCACCTCCTGTCAATCTTGTGGGTGGGCAGCTAGATTTCAAACCTCTCAAGGCTAGGCATGCCAGGCTAACACAATGTGAGTGGCCACACTGTGTGCTGTGCTCTATTATCAGAATGTATGCAATCACCAATTTTTTAAGAATTGTGTGTGCTCCGACAAAATATCGCAGGAAAAACACTGTAACACATGTGAAATGTACAACATTGCGCTTGCGCATTGGACATAGATTGGGCATTTGACTATAGATTAACGTCTAATCTTAATGTCCAAGTAGTGGGCACCTTTAAGGGGATTTAAAAGTGATTTTCTCACTTTCCAAAACCCTTCAAATCCAGTGCTATTGCTCGCCCAGCTTAGAGAGGATAAGGTCATGTGGAGATGGAAAGCTCATCTTGATCTGAAAAATCTAAGAATCTGGTGCTAAATTGTCTATGATGGTGATCTTCGAAATACTAATGATTTACTGCCGTGGGGAGTACCTCATCCACTATATAGAAGGTGCACTACCACAAAGTATTATAGGCAATAATGCATGCCCTATTTTCTACATGCAAACAGTTTGTGCTGACTGTAATTTTAACAGTATCTAATGCAGGATTTCATCAAATCCTGTACAGCACACATTTTAACTATGGTAAAAAGGTTAAGGTGGAGGTCAATGTTCCCTTTACTCTTTTTAAGCATTCATGTGCGGATATTTATTATCTGTGCAGATGTGAAATTACATTTTGTATGCTACATAATGCAGACTTTTAGAGCGGCATCACTCTGAAATTCGAAATAACCTTTTTACCAGCAGTTAGTGGGACTAATCCAGGGAGCTGGGAAGGCTGCGCAGGTATACCAAAACACCCCTGGACAGTCACTTATCAGGTAGAACCCAATCAAAATTCACCCAGTCACAACTGCTTTATGAAATAGAGGTGACCCAAGCAACTGGGGCTCTGGGTAAATTCCCGGAAGGGCTAGGCCACACCAATATGATTTACTGCGTTATCCGATTGTGCATTAAGGCGCACACTAGTGCTGGGCTATTGGTCTGGCCACACTAGGTGCATCCCTCTGTGTTTCGAACTGCTAATCGGAGTGCACAAGATTAGCCTTTATTGCACAATTGCAGCGCACGTCAAAGCACAATGGAAACAATGAGCTCAAACAGGCAAATGCTCATGTTTTACACATTATAAAACTTAAAGGGTATGTTCACCCCCCACCATTTCTTTTCTGTGAACAGAGAACTCCCAAAACCGAGACCTCGCTAGGTTTTAAGTGTGCAAAACAGCTTCAAATACATATACATAAATACATATTTACCAGCCCTTGCTGCCTTTAAAGTCTAAATTTTTTTGTGCCTAAAAATCACTGCAGCTTATAGACCTGAATGGGTCAAAAATAAAGACCCAGCCAACCTAATTCAGAACTAATTACAAATAGTCCAGGTGTAATTCATTTGTTAAAGGGGCATGTCTGGTTGCAGTTTTATGTATTCTTTCCTTTTTAATTAAATATAAAAACATGTAAAGGTTTGATCCCATTTTGCAGTCTAATGGGGCCCATACATGCAACAATACTAACAGTGTATCATCCGATTTTCTCAGACGCTTTAGAAAATGTTTAAATCGGACCAATTACGATCATACAATACCAATATCATACAAATTGTTTAGTGTATAAAGGCCTACGGTGAGCTTTCAAAAAGCCAATATTGTCACAACTGACAGCTCCATTACTTGTCCCCCTTTAATGTAATTTGATTACATTAGAGAAGGGAGTGATAGCCAGAAGTGGATGCAGGGGATGGGAGTCTTGCAGCCATGGCAGAAGTGGCTTTAGAACAGCTCGCTGTGATCCTTGGACAACTGTCTCCAAACTACCTGTTAAATATAGTATTTGTAAGGAGAAGTTTGCTTGGGACCTATAGTTATCTTTAGGGTACAGATACACTTTAATTTTTTTTTTTTTTTTTAGTGTTTTTTCATCTACAGCCTGATTAACATATGGTGCATTTAAATACTACCAAGCAGCTTTCTTAGCACAACCATGCCTCACCTTACCTACTGAATATAAATGGACACAATATACGCAACCATCCCCATTGTATGATATTGGGATTGGGGACAACGATCTGCAGTTTTTTCCACTATTGGTCCTGCTAGAAAATTCATATGGAACCAATATTTATCTATGATACTATGACCAGTATTGTTGATTTTAAGGGGCCCTTAATTCCGAAGGCAATATCTACACAAATACAAGGGTTATTCAATAAAAGTTATTTTCGCTTAAAATGGTGCTAATTTTGCCCCAACCAATCAGATCTTATTTAACATTTGAAAGCTAACATCTGATTGGTTGGGGCAAAATTAGAACCATTTTAAACAAAAAGAACTTTTATTGAATAACCCTGTAAATAATTCTAAGTACACACAGGCCAACTACTGACGAATCTTTATTACCAATAGATCAAGTAAGCAATATATTGGTCGGTAGCCTTTAAGTACAAAGGAAGGTGTGCAAATGATATTCTGGCCTGGAGAACAATTTTGTGTATTAAAAAATGCAGGGTAGGGTTAAATGAGAATTACCAGCGTCTGATCTATGGCTGAAAGATATCAGTTACAGCAATAATTCCAGGTGCTATTTCGGCACAACCAACTATTGGTCAGTTGGGAATCATCCACTTGTGTGTACCTAGCCTAACAAAATGCGGCTTTAAGGCCAAAGCCACACTGAACGTGTGTAATTCATTTGCGTCTTTTGATGCCCACTTCTGCTGCGATCTGTCTTTTTCGGGTATGGAGTGCATGCGAATTGCACCAAAAATGGTGATATCATGTGCTACAATAAGAGGATTGCAATGCAACGGGCCCCAGCACAGCTAGCTTGGCCAGACCAATTGGCCAACACTAGTTTGAGCTTTTTAATGCTCAATCAGATTGCGTATTAAAACGTATTGGTGTGGCCTAGCACTAAAGGTTTGCGCATAATTTCTTTTTCCCATTTACGAGGCTATGGATCTTCCAAAAGATTGTAGGATGGCTGTATGGTATTCTCCAGAGGTTTGTATTTTTGGTATATGGGACCTCAAGAGCATTTTCTGCTTGGTGTACCAGAGTATGGCAAATGTTGGAGCAAGTTTACAGCTAGAATGAAGGTGCCTATACACGTGACTTCAGTTGCACAATCTGATTCTGATGAATCTAACATGAATTTGCATTTGCCTGATGCGCAAATATACAGGAACGATAGTTCCATATAAAGCATATATAGTTTGATGTGCCCGCAATGTTATTGCTGTCCTATACTGTAGTAAATTTAGTAACCATCCTCCAAAAATTTTCAGTTTAGACAGATTGGTTGTGAACTCGATGTATCCAATTGGATTTGCAAGATTTCGGCCATGTGTATGGCGACATTCAGTAAGCAGTTTTCTTGAAGCATTATGGCTTATGGTGGCCACACACTCAATGATCACAGTTGTATATCAGGATATCCCAATATTGTTCAAACGTCTGATCGTGTGTGGACAATCGTAATAAATTTTTTGTATCGGGCCAGTTGAAATTTTTTTTCCCCGCCCACCATTAGTCAAGTGGATTAAACAAACTGAAATAAGTGCATCACAATGTTAGGTTACATCCTGTCAGAGACCATTCACCAAAAGATGCGTAGTCCCTTCAACCGGGACACAGATGCCAACAACATAAAGTAAAAACAATCTTTATTCCACATTACAAAGGACTCCCACACCCAACACGTTTCGTGCCTAATCGGCACATCAGAGACGCCTCTTTTGAAGTGCCAATCATGCACGAAACGTGTCATGAGTAAAGGTGTGTGATCATCCTTTGTAATATGAAATAAAGATTGTTATTACTATATGCTGTTTGCATCTGTATCCTGGTTGAAGCGACTAACTTTTTTGGTGGATGGGGTCTAATTACAAAATTGAGCCTTAGCGAGGGGCTTGGGGCTGTTAAGCACCTGAGCAAACCAGTTTGCCAGTTTGTTAGGGAAGCTTGCTTTCAATCGTTATATTTGTCATTCACGTTAAAAAGATAGTTGGAGGGACTGGGGTCATGTGTGGAGGACGGAGCTGGTGCTGGACGCGGAGTCCGCTTTCTGGCCCAGCTGGGAGAAACTCCGGAGTGAAGTTATCGTCTATGCAAGCTCTTTACATGAATACCATTTGTATTGTATGTTTATTTTACCGACTGAAATTAACTTGTTCACAACGGCCCAGACGCTATAATGGTTATTTGTGAATCCTATGTAATACTGGTTGGGATTTGGCTATTGTTTATGTTGTCTATACTATTTAATGGTTGCATCCTGTCAGACCTTTGCAAACTACAAGCTAAAGTCCAGCCTAAAAAACAACACTGTAGTAACAACAAACAAAGTCAAACACAGCTATTAATTGTCAGAGACCTTAGAGGAGCAGTGATCACAGTAAACAAACTTTACACGTAAAACTTGACTTTTAGGCTTTATTAACACCGGCATGTTTCTCTTTCACATTTAGTTCTAGGCCACACTAGCATGTTTCTCATGCACATACAATTGTGTTTTGCATTAAAGAAACCCATGGCAGTGCATCTTAATGTGGGTGGCCAGATTACATGCGATGCATTCTCTTTTCATTGCACATGCGATCACCAATTGGTGATGGTTTAGACAAAGTCACAGAAGTCGAGGTAAGTCAATTAGTAGATATAATTTTAAAGAATCTGAAATTCTACAGCCACCCATAGCGAAATGCTGCGAATTGTTTATGAAATGCTAAAGAATTGTTAACTGGCACTCATAAAAGTTACCAAATTTAAGGACTTACTTGTGTGAATGGAAACATATGACTTTTGTGCTAATTTGCGGAGATGCAACACTATTTTCAGTCTTAAAGACTAGTAAGTGCTTAACACAAACAGCACTCAGTCATGATGTCAACTGTCAGGTCCCCCCTCTTGTATTTAATAAAGGTTATATTGTAGTGAGCCTATTTTCCTTTTGTCTCTTGTTATATTGTGGACGATCACATTCATAACAGATAGTGGTTAACTTGTCATTAGGCAGCATTTTAGGTTAGTCCTATATCTCTCAGCATTCTAACTATTGCAGCTTTGCAGGTGTGATTTACCTATATACAATTTTCCATTTGAGTAGTACTGAATACTTGCCCTTTAAATTAGGTTGGAGGTGATCTTAAGAGTTTGGGATCCTGGGCAAATGTCCCAACTTCACATAAAGCCCTGGTACCAAATGTGTTTGGCAATTCCAGTAAACTGCACAACTGCATATGGAGCTGCAACCCCTCCCCCAGGAATGCACTGACAGGTGAGACTACAGGTAATAGGCAGATAGTTGAGAGGGTGTGTGTATCTGTGTGTGTGTGTGTTGGTAGATTAGATTAGAAGCTTTCTAGGAGAGCCGAATGTAAATGGAGACAATTCTATGTGTTTAGAGCTATAAATACAATTAACAGCAATAAAAGTTCCCCAAGCCTGAGGAGCTGAATAAACCAACCATTATAATAACATTATTATCTCATTCTACTTATTGCTGTCATTGTCATGATGACTGTTCATTAGCCTGTCACACCTGACCCAGTGCAAGGCCCTGCGAATCCCCAGACCTTTCGCATCCCGTGATCCTCTCTCTAACAGCCAATCAGGAAATGAGAAGAGTTTCTAATGGGGGGGTCAACGCCCCAACTCACCTATTCCAGGGGCCACATAGACGAAGTAGAGGCAGGAGGAGGACAGGGAGAAGAGGAAGATGAAGGCGAATATGGATCGGTTGGGAATCCGCAGTATCCGCCTGACCAGCGGCTTCATGGTTCGTGGGAACCTGGGCACAGGCACTACCTAACAGGCAGATCCATTGGGCAAATAAAAACTTGTCCTTTCCCGCCCCGCCTATTAGTAACCCTCGGGTTAGCGCTGCCAGTGAGACCTGCCCTGTGGGAGGGGGCGGGGCTACTCCCGGTATTGGGCGGGACCAGGTACCTAGAGACCAGGCGGCATGTCGGCCCTGGCTCAGCGTCCTACACTGGTCGTCAAGTTAGTGATGACGGGGGATTCGGACGTCGGTAAAACTTGTATTGTCACCAGGTTTACGGAGAACACCCTCCCCTCTTACATCTCCACAGTGGGTGAGTCCAAACGCTGCTCTACAGGACTAAACTACTGGAAGCTCTCTGCATAGAAACTACAACTCCCAGAATCCCCCAGTCTGAGGTGGTTGCCAGAGTAGCAAAGGGAAATACCCACAATAGAGAGAGAA
Organism: Hymenochirus boettgeri; assembly: GCA_019447015.1. Classification (NCBI taxonomy): domain Eukaryota; kingdom Metazoa; phylum Chordata; class Amphibia; order Anura; family Pipidae; genus Hymenochirus; species Hymenochirus boettgeri. The sequence goes on along the minus strand of CM033474.1, from coordinate 212,287,144 downwards.
TGGCTAGTGTCCTGTCACACAGTGTATCATCGCACACAGCATGTCACAGTATATAACTGCACCTCACATACCAGGTCCGCTGCACACACCATGTCACACATTATATGACTGCACCTCACATACCAGGTCCAAGGCACACCATGTCACAAATTATATCACTGTACCTCACATACCAGGTCCGCTGCACACACCATGTCACACATTATATCACTGCACCTCACATACCAGGTCCACTGCACACCATGCCACACATATCACTGCACCTCACATACCAGGTCCACTGCACACCATGTCATACATTATATCACTGCACCTCACGTACCAGGTCCACTGCACACACAATGTTACACATTATATCACTGCACCTCACATAAGAGGTCCACTGCATACCATGTCACACATTATATCACTGCACCTCACATACCAGGTCTACTGCACACCATGTCACACATTATATCACTGCACCTCACATACCAGGTCCACTGCACACACAATGTTACACATTATATCACTGCACCTCACATAAGAGGTCCCACTGCATACCATGTCACACATTATATCACTGCACCTCACATACCAGGTCTACTGCACACCATGTCACACATTATATCACTGCACCTCACATACCAGGTCCACTGCACACCACGTCACACATTATCACTGCACCTCATACCAGGTCCACCGCACACCATGTCACACATTATATCACTGCACCTCACATACCAGGTCCACTGCACACCATGTCACACATTATATCACTGCACCTCACATACCAGGTCCACTGCACACCACGTTACACATTATATCACTGCACCTCACATACCAGGTCCACTGCACACCACATCACACATTATATCACTGCACCTCACATACCAGGTCCACTGCACACCATGTCACACATTATATCACTGCATGTCACTCATCATAACACGGCACCTCACATACCATGTCACACATTATATGACTGCAACTCACATACCAGGTCCACTGCACACCACATCATACATTGTATCACTGCACCTCACATGCCAGGTCCACTGCACACCATGTCACACATTATATCACTGCACCTCACCAGGTCCACTGCTAACTAAAAGGCAGTCCTAGTGTAATTACTGCAATGATTGGATTTCCCCACCATTTGTATGAGTGCACACACAACTCTACACACTGTTTACACACGTTACAACACCATGAATGTGCAGATCTGGCAGAATAGAATCTGTATTGTGGTACATAGGGAACAGAACAAATGTCCCATTTCTATGCGCACACAGCATGTAAATGTGTAAACAAAGATATATTGCACACACAGCGTGTAAATGTGTAAACATAGAGATAGTGCACACACAGTTTGTAAATGTGTAAACATTGATCTATTGCACACACAGCAATATATATGCTCCCTACTATGGCCTTTATATGCTCCCCACTGTGGCCTTTATATGCTCCCCACTGGGCCTTTATATGCTCCCCACTACTGTGGCCTTTATATGCTCCCCACTGTGGCCTTTATATGCTCCCACACTGTGGCCTTTATATGCTCCCCACTACTGTGGCCTTTATATGCTCCCCACTACTGTGGCCTTTATATGCGCCCCACTACTGTGGCCTTTATATGCGCCCCACTACTGTGGCCTTTATATGCGCCCCACTACTGTGGCCTTTATATGCGCCCCACTACTGTGCCTTTATATGCGCCCCACTACTGTGGCCTTATATGCGCCCCCTACTGTGGCCTTTATATGCGCCCCACTACTGTGGCCTTTATATGCGCCCCACTACTGTGGCCTTTATATGCTCCCCACTACTGTGGCCTTTATATGCTCCCCACTACTGTGGCCTTTATATGCTCCCCACTACTGTGGCCTTTATATGCTCCCCACTACTGTGGCCTTTATATGCTCCCCACTACTGTGGCCTTTATTGCTCCCCACTACTGTGGCCTTTATATGCTCCCCCACTACTGTGGCCTTTATAATGCTCCCCACTACTGTGGCCTTTATATGCTCCCACTACTGTGGCCTTTATATGCTCCCCACTACTGTGGCCTTTATATGCTCCCCACTACGTGGCCTTATATGCTCCCTACTACTGTGGCCTATATATGCTCCCTACTACTGTGGCCTATATATGCTCCCTACTACTGTGGCCTATATATGCTCCCTACTACTGTGGCCTATATATGCTCCCTACTACTGTGGCCTATATATGCTCCCTACTGTGGCCTTATAGTCTCCCTACTACTGTGCCTATATTTGCTCCCTACTACGGTGGCCTATATATGCTCCCTACTACGGTGGCCTATATATGCTCCCTACTACGGTGGCCTATATATGCTCCCTACTACTGTGGCGTATATATGCTCCCTACTTCTGTGGCCTTTGTATGCTCCCTACTTCTGTGGCCTTTGTATGCACCCTACTACTGTGGCCTTTGTATGCTCCCTACTACTGTGGCCTTTGTTGCTCCCTACTACTGTGGCCTATGTATGCTCCCTACTACTGTGGCCTATGTATGCTCCCTACTACTGTGGCCTATGTATGCTCCCTACTACTGTGGCCTTTGTATGCTCCCTACTACTGTGGCCTTTGTATGCTCCCTACTACTGTGGCCTTTGTATGCTCCCTACTACTGTGGCCTTTGTATGCTCCCTATTACTGTGGCCTTTTATCACTGTCATATCTAGATTTGGTTCTAGTTTACTCATTGGGCTTAAAAAGATACTCCACTGTATCTCCTCCCAGTTTTCAAGACATAAATACCAAATTATCTGTGAATTTACGGAATTGTTTTGTACATAGACTATAATGGACACGTGTCAAGGGCCTCATCTGCACCTTGATTATTTTTTTCTGTGTGACAGACTAAATCAGTGCTAATTATCTGTCTCTTGATTACATTTAGCTGTGGCACAGGTTAAAACTCACCGCACACCAGGCACCTTAAGCACTAGGTCACATCAGAGCGTTTTAACCAGCAATCTGCTTGTTTGTTAAGAAGACCACACTAGTGTGGCCAGACTAGGTGCGCTGTGCTGTTATCCGTTAATTGGAGAAAATGCAATCCGCATTTTTTTGCGCAATTGCATCACAGAGCAACACGCACAAGTTTATGTATACGCTATAGTATGGCCTCAGTCTTATAGAGCTTTGTGTAGCCTTTTAATCAAAATGTTATATTTAATCTTTCCCTTTCTAGTTAATCATAAATATATTGGTTATGTGATTGCAACTAGTATTTCCTATATATGTTTGTATCATGTATGTATGTATTTACCTGTGGTTATGTCTGTTCAAAATCAAAATGTCAGTCCCATACAGAAAGCAATCAGACGGGTTCTCTTTTAGACCAAAGGGCCCCTGATTACTATAAGTAGAGCTTTCAACTTAAAATGTTAGCAAGATGGATGTGTGAACTGTGCCCTGGTTGTTGCTAGTGTATGAGTAGGTGTGCAAAGCAGGTCTTGATTTAAGTGTCTGTGGGAGAGGGGACACTGTTAGGACTTGTTTAATAGAAGAAAACACCTAGAAGGCTGAGATTCCGCTGCCTTTTAACTCTTAGGGGAAGGGATTATCCATTAAGTGATAATGATTGAAATGGGATTTGGAGTTTAATACAGTTGTCCCATAATAATCAAACCACCATGCATGGACATAACCAGTTTATAAGATTTAACTCAAATGAACACATTGGAATAATGAATTATTCACTGACTATCTTAAAAATATAAGGTATTCATCATTGCCAAAGCAATTTCAGTTTCCCAAGAATCATGTTATGACACTTCATTTTGGTACTTTATTTCAGCAATTATCTGCACATATGAGGCAATCGGTGAGGTTGGTTTTAACTAGAACACACCTAAAATGATTGGGCTGGTAAAATTCAAGACAAGACAGAGCTGGATATTACAGTTCCCAGTAGTTAAGCATGATTAATCACCCACCCACCAGAAGTTAATAACTGACATTTCTTTTTCATGTTACAACTAATAGATCTTAAAGTGTATTCTATAGAAATGAGCGTAGAAATGTGGTTTATTCTGCTGTATAACATGTGAATGGAATTCTTTAAAGGAGAACTAAAGTCTCCAGACAACATTGTCCCAATAGACCGAGCACGTTCACAAACATACAACAAGCTGTGTCTCGCCTCTCCCTTTGCTGTGGTCATTGGGTGATTTATGAAAACAGCCTGTGAGTACTAGGGGTCAGCTCCCACAATCCACCTTAGCTGGGAAAACCCCCAGCTAAGTGTCTGCAGTACAGGCACATGCTCTGTAGTGCTCAACAGGTCAAAACAAGGAAGTTGCAGCCTTGCTTCCTAGAAGCTGACAGCCAATCACATTTTAGCACAGAGAATCCCCCCTCTCCCTTTTACAGAACAAGGCTTTCAGTTTTTTGTTTTCAAACACAATCAATGCTCCTGTGCTAACAATTATATAATCCTTTACATACAAAAAGAAAAGTAATCTTTGCAGTGTATTCCAAAGATAGCATGGATGTAAGAAATGGAATAATAACATTTCAGCAAAAATAAAAGTAAGTCTGGGGAATAGAACCTGCAACTTGTACATTACTCTGTCTTGCTAAAAGCAGAGCTATTTACCTCTAGGCTAACAGAGATAATATATAGAACACTGGTACATGTAGAATATTTTACTATGAACAGAATGGAAACAAACAATAAAGGAAACTCCCTAGGGATTTAAACTTGCAACCTGAGCCACCACGGAGTAAGCTGAACACTTAGGTACATTTAGGAGCTTCATCTTTTGCTTGGGACATAATAGAAACAAAAAAAGGAGAAGTTTGGGTTATTGAACTTGTGACCTTCTGAATTGTATATTTTAAAACCTGGAGCCTTACCCAGTGCACCACCACAGAACAAGCAAAGTACCCAGATACATTTGGGAGCTTTATTTTTTGCTAAACGAATCCTAAAAAAATGGAATATGGAGGTCCCTGATAAGACTTTGAAAGCTGCTTGTTACCCTGCAGTTTATTTTCCAGCAACTCACACTGAATGGTTAATAAATTATGGAAACAATCCGCTTTCTCTGTGCATAGAGACAGTGAATACTGGGGTCAGGGGGCGTGGTTCTTTGATGACTTTATGGGCTGTGGGTTGTACTAGCAACAACATGGAAGCCGTCTTGCTTACAGAATCTTTTTCTCACATGTACTAAATGCAACTTACTAGAAAAGAATAGTATGTATAGGCGTTCTGGCGAGAAAAAGTTTACATTAGGTTTTAAATTTTTTTTAGTTCTCCTTTAACCATGAATGAATGAATGAATGAATACATGAAATGTGCATAAAGAGGGTGTTGCTGTAAGATTTGCCACTTTAACCTTCAATATAATGTTCTTTTGTATGAAACTAATATAAAAACTGCACACACAGTGCTTGTCACATATAAAAATGCCAAAGACCTAAAACAACAAATCTAACATTTAATCATCCAATTAAATTATTTAAAAACCAAAAACAAAAATTTGCATATTTTAGGGGATAAAAAATACCTACTGTATAACATTAGATTTAAAGCGCTGAATGCATTTTTAGGTGCTGCTCAGCACATATCCATATTGCAGTCAGTAATGAAACACCAATTATTAAAGGGCATGTCCACCCCCAAAACTATAATCCCCCCAACTACTGGCCCCATCATGTAGTGTAGTTTAATCCTTACCTACATCCCAGCTCCATAAGGTTCTCCTGTAGTCCCCCCCCCCCCCCCCCAAAGTCCCAAAAACTGCCCACCAGGAGGATAGCAGAGTCCATATAGGGCTCTGCCTCCTACCTGGCCTCCGGGAGAAGTTTGGCATGCGTACTGCAGCCCTTCTCCCCCTCCCTCTCCCTCCCTCTAAGGATTCCTCCCCCTAGCATAAATCCCTTTGCTTGCCCCTGTCCCCCCAGCCCCAACCGCTATATTTATATGCTTAGAAAGCTCCCCAAACATTACTTACCTTCCCTCTTTCCCCCGCCGAAATGAACACCCGGCAGCCGCGTCCGTGATTGGCTGCCGCTCAGCCAATCACAGGCGCGACTGCCGGTCCCGCCCCTCTGCTTGCATTTTCTCGCAAGCAGAGGGCCGGCAGTGCGGCGGAGGAAAGAGGAAGTAAAGTTTGGGGAGCTTTCTAAAAATATTAATATAGCGGTTGGGGCTGGGGGGACAGGGGCAAGCATATAACAAAATTTTATTTTTAGGGTGGACATACCCTTTAAGTAAATCATTTGAACTGTACTCCATTATTTGCATTGCCAAAAACTCTGTTTTTCCCTGTTATCCTTCTGCTACAAGATTGCTCTGACCACAGACTGGATTTCGTTTTGCAGTACAAGTTGCATTCATTGATTTATCCACCTGTGTATGAAAATAATTTCTTATGGTCAAAATATTCTAATTACATTTCAGAGGAACCCGTTTGATCTTCAAGCACCACTAAAAATCAACCTTTTTTCATCTGTTCTGTAATTTAGTAGAAGATATTGGAGCACTTGCTCTTATCTTGTCTGTTACCTTAGAAGCTAGGAGAGGACTGGAATCTTGTGGACTAGTGGACCTTTGCATAGACGTCTGTGCACATGTGAGCGAGGAGGACGGCTGGAAGGGTAGACTCTGATCTAGGCTTCTAAAGTAACAGGAGCAAGTCCCCGTAAAAAGTGTAGGGGGGATTAAGGTCTAGTTTCATTACCCTTTTATTCAGGATTCATCTTGGCCCCCAACTAACGTGTTGCCACCTACTTTGTCATTATTATTGGGAAATCACCACCCATAAAACAATTTCTTCAGGTTTTGAAACAAAAAAACTATAGAACATATTTTACTAGTTATGGCTTTGGTTATTGTCAGCCAATGAATGGCCAACGAGTCTGCTTTGGTTGACAATCTATAGTTTAAAGTAGCTTCCATAGTTATAGTTTAGCGACCCATCTAACACTAAATAACATAGGGGAGCCACAGGGGGTCACAGGTGACTCTACATTGATTTGTACTGACAGATCATGAAAACCAATTGTCTTAATAATCAAATCTCACACACATCTAACAAAGATTTATCCACATCTTTCTTCATGTGGTCTATCATTTTAGCAGCCCCTTTATAGTTAACATTTTAGAATGTATCATACATCATTAGTAATTGTGATTCATTGATACTCTGAAGAGGTGCAGATTTCGATAGCTCCTTTAACTGGTAATAAATGACACAGCCCATTGAAGGGCAAGATTAAAGGGCATGTCCACCCCCAAAACTATAATTCCCCCCCACCACTACTGGCCCCATTGTGTAGTGTAGTTTAATCCTTACCTTACATCCCAGCTCCATCTGGTTCTTCTGCTATCCCCCCCTAAAGTCCAAAAAAACGCCCACCAGGAGAAGTTTGGCATGCACACTGCAGCCCTTCTCCCCCTCCCTCCCCCTAGCGTAAAAACCTTTAGATATAATATTCTCCCTGTCCCCCCAGCCCCAACCGCTAAAGTTTTAAGTTCAGAAAGTGCCCCAAATATTGGCTGCCGCTCAGCCAATCACAGACGTGACTGCTGGTCCCGCCCCTCTGCTTACATTTTCTCGCAAGCAGAGGGCCTGGCAGTGCGGCGGAGGAAAGAGGGAAGGTAAGTAATATTTGGGGCACTTTCTGAACTTAAAACTTTAGCGGTTAGGGCTGGGGGGACAGGGAGAATATTATATTAAAAAATTTTAAGAAGGGTGGACATGCCCTTTAAAGATTTCAGGAATGTCATTATTTTAGGGATATATCTGTAGCTATATTGTTATTGTATTAGTGGTTTGTTTTTATCCAGCTCTATATGTGAGATATGCCCCTTTGTCTGTCATTTTAGAACCCCAGTATAAAGTTATTTGAATAATAGTTTTCAATGTTGTTCTCCTGGTACGTTGTGATACTAACCTCTACAAATGCAATGTGTTGAGCTAATGGAAAAAAACGTTGTTCATTCAAAAATTCATAGTGGCTAATTTACCCGTTTCCCAGTTGAAGAAGATTTCCTCTTCTTTGTCGCCAGCCACAGTCCTGAAAGTTGGTGCCTCTTTACAAGCTTGTGCAGCTGCAGAGGAGACTGCTAAGAAAGCAGCTGCAAGCCTTTGGCTGTGATGTCGTAGCCACAGCAATTGGTAGCTTCTTCTTTGAAGAACAACTGGTGAGACCCCACTGCATTTCTTTGAAAATCAGGTTAGATTTTTAAAGCAGTTGGAATGCGCGTTTTTGTACGTCATTAGTTTAATAACAATGCAAGTGATGTACACCAAAAATTTTGTTGCGTTGTCAAAATGCAGCACAGATAGTGGGGCTTGGATACCGTGATTACAATGTAATCTAGGTGTCTTTGCTATGCGCAAATTTAATGCAATTCGAAACACGCATATTGTGTGCATGGTGGACCCTAGTCCTAAGAAAAATATCTACTTCCAGGGAACTGCTGGGAATCAAGTAAGTATATTTGGGTTTGGGGGGGGGGGGGTCCTTATGGCAACTATGAATTTTTTGGGTGGGGTTTGGAATATCCGTTTAAAGGGCCATCTATATTAAAAAGATTCTTTTGCGGGTTTTATTTATTTTTTTAAAAACAGCCTTCTGTAATTTAAAATAAACACTTTTCCCAAACCTGCCTGTTCATAATGCCTGGTTTTACTATTTAAAGGAATACTGTACTTCACTACAGTATTCCTTTAAATAATACTACTATTCCTTTAATGTATTGATTGAAGACCGGGAGGTTAAGGAGCCATGCCTTGCCTCCAGTTCTTCAATCAATATCTCCGGAGCCAGGGACGAAGATTGCAGAAACTTTCCTTTCGACGATCCGCTGTGGCAGAACTGAGACTTTTACTGGTTCTGTTCAACTACAGTGCACATGCACTATAGTTGATTAGAACCAGGAAGCGATCAGAATTTTCAGTGCTGCTGCAGTGCTCCTGAGATATTGATGGAAGATAAGGCATAGCTCCTTAACCTCCTGATCTTCAATCAATATATTAAAGGAATAGTTAATTTTTCAAGTGAAAAAGTGAACTATTCCTTTTAAAGAACCAGTGGGTAGTGTCCTGCACCCCTCTAGGCTGCTGGATCCTGCTGTGCACTGTCCCAAGCACTTTAACTAGGTAAATCAAAAATTGGTATACAGGTGCTTCCAGACTGAAAAAGACTCCATTGGATATCTTTGATGCTTTTATTGACACTACATGTTTCGGACAAGATGTCCTTTATCAAGTGTACAAAAACAGTGCTCCATACTACATATATACACACAATACAGGAAATGACATCATAGTCCCTCCCCCCCACCATGTGAGTAGATCCTCCAATGGAATCCTACGGTGTAGTTGAATGGTGTCCCCCCATCTACATGGGATAAATAAGAAAAAGCAACAGCCATACAAATATACAATTAAAGGAACACTAAACCCATAAAATTGACTAAGTGCCATTCGTTTCTATTATTCACAGGGAGGTGAGAAACCTTCATTTTCTCACCTCCCTGTGAATAATAGGACCCGGGGACCTGGAACTTACCTACCCGCCGCTCCACTCGCAGCCGCTCAGTCTCTGAACAGCTGTTCTGTCCCGATCGCGCGCCCTATCTTTTGAATTGGCCCGCATGCGCCAAAGATAGGGCGCGTGGTCCCCCGAGTGTCCTATTATTCACAGGGAGGTGAGAATAAGCGTTCTCACCTCCCTGTGAATAATAGAAACGAATGGCACTTAGTTATTTTTAAGCTCAGTTGGAGTTTACAGGTCCTTTAAACATAAGTCTAGAATATGGTACTGCTATATGCCTGCCATACACATTACACAAGTACTGCCCAAAAGGGGCCTACTGAGGGTACAATAAGGGATCATGTCAGATAACATATTGTGTATTCAATATAATAGCCAAGGATTAGATACTATTACCTTGTAGTGACTATATCGACTATGACATCAATAGACACGAATTTCTTGGGGGGGAAAACAAAAGTAATATTAGAAAGGCTATAGATACATCTGAACTAGCTTATAAGTAACATTTGAGTGACCATGAATCATTAAGGCCTTTGCACCATGTACACAAGTGTCTTATCCAATGACTTCTTTTTGGAGTAGTAGCCTAGTTACATTACCCCTCTAAGTGGTGTCATAATTGTTTCTAGTACTGTCCATTTCAGTTGATTATGTGTGTGATTGTATTCAGAAAAATGTCGTGAGATGCGTTCTTTTATCTCTCTGGAGGTTTGTCCAACGTAGCACAACCCACATGGGCATTTAATTAGATATACGACCTGTTTTGTGTTACACGTTGCAAAGTGCTTAAGTTTTATGGCTGTACCCTTTAAAGGGTGAGTTATGACATCTACTTTAATAATAGATGAGCAGCATATACAGCCCATACATGCATGGGTCCCTTTCTTTGGGGTGCCTTTAAACATTGTTTCTGGCTTTCTTAGATCAGCTGGGCACAACTTGGCAGTAGCCCCTTTGTTTGCCAACATTTTTATGTATCATTTTGAAACCAACTGTTTTTGAAATCCAGGTTTTTCTTCCAATATTGTTATGTACACACGTTTTGTTGACGATATCTTGGTAATATGGATGGAGATATAGTGGGATTTAGAGAGATGATTGAGGCAGCTAACTTATCCCATCCCACTATACACTTTACATATGAAACCTCCAAGCTGAAATAAATTTCCTTGATGTGAACTTACTTTAGAACAAGATGGTATCAAGACCTCTCTCTTTTCCAAACCTACTGATAGGAACAACCTTCTCAATACCAATAGTTTCCATACACCAAGAATTTTTAAAGCAATCCCTAAAGGGCAGTTCATACGTGCCAGACGTATAGCCTCGGATGAGCCAGATACAACAAGCTACCAATAAGGTGTATGAAAAACTGGTAGAGAAAGGTTACCCCCCCCCCCGGGGATTTAGCAAAAATAAAAAAGAGGTCAGAAAGTAAACGGGTTGATCTCTTGCAATACAAGCAACCTAAACCAGACAATCAGAAGAGGTTACCTTTCGCTCACGGTATGCACACAGAGCCGAGATATTGAAAAATTATTACAGTTCTGGCCCTTGATCCAGCAGGACAAGACTTATGGTAATCTATTTAAAGAGATCCCCCTATTTAGTTACCAGAGAGGAAGTACCTTAAGAGACAAGTTGTGCCCAGCTGATCTAAGAAAGCCAGAACAATGTTTAGGCACCCCAAAGAAAGGACCCATACATGTATGGGCTGTATATGCTGCTCATCTATTATTAAAGGAGATGTCATAACTCACCCTTTAAAGGGTACAGCCATAAAACTTAAGCACTTTGCAACGTGTAACACAAAACAGGTCGTATATCTAATTAAATGCCCATGTGGGTTGCTACGTTGGACAAAGCTCCAGTGAGATAAAAGAACGCATAAAAGAACATAAAAGAGACATCAGGATTTCAAACCTGAGACCCACTATGACACTACTGTCTCACACATTTTTTTGAATACAATCACACACATAATCAACTGAAATGGACAGTACTAGAAACAATTAGACACCACTTAGAGGGGGTAATGTAACTAGGCTACTACTCCAAAAGAGGTCATTGGATAAGACACTTGTGTACATTGGTGCCAAAGGCCTTAATGATTCAGGTCACTCAAATGTTACTTAAAGCTAGTTCAGATGTTATCTATAGCCTTTCTAATATTCTTTTGTTTTCCCCCCACAGATAATTCGTCTGTCTATTGATGTCAAGTCGATATAGTCACTACAAGGTTAATAGTTCTAATCCTTAGGCTATTATATTGAATACACAATATGTATCTGACTTGATCCCTATTGTACCCTCAGTAGCCCCTTTTGGGCAGTACTTGTGTATGTTGTATGGCAGGCATATACAGTAACCATATCTACACTTATGTTTAATTGTATATTTGTATGGCTGTTGCTTTTTCTTATTTATCCCATGTAGATGGGGGACACCATTCAACTACACCCGTAGGATTCCATTGAGGATCTACTCACATGGTGGGGGGGAGGGACTATGATGTAATTTCCTGTTTGTGTATATATGTAGTATGGAGCACTGTTTTTGTACACTTGATAAAGGACATCTTGTCCGAAACATGTCGTGTCAATAAAAGCATCAAGGATATCCATTGGAGTCTTTTTCAGTCTGGAAGCACCTGTATACCAATTTTTGATATTCCTTTTAAAGAGCTATGGCCACATAAGGAAGGGCTATTACTGTGTATAGTTTATTTTAAAGGGTATGTCCACCCTTAAAATCATTTTTTAATACATGATTCCTCCTGTCCCCCCAGCCCCAACCGCTATATTTTTACTATTAGAAAGTTCTCCAAACTTCACTTACCTCCCCTCTTTCCTCAGCCACGCTGCCGGTCCTCTGCTTGCGAGAAAATGCAAGCAGGGGGGCGGGACCAGCAGTCGCGTCTGTGATTGGCTGAGCGGCAGCCAATCACGGACACGGCTGCCGGGAGTTCATTTCGGCGGGGAAAGAGGGAAGGTAATTAAAGTTTGGGAGTTTTCTAAGAATAAAAATGGAACGGTTGGGGCTGGGGGGACAGGGGGAATCATATATATTAAGTTTTTACACCTAGGGGGAGGAATCCTGAGAGGGAAGAGAACTAGTCGCTGCCAAACTTCTCCCGGAGGGCAGGTAGGCAGTCCTATTGGACTCTGCTATCCTCCTGGTGGGCAGTTTTTAGGACTTTGGGGGGGGACTACAGGAGAACCTTATGGAGCTGGGATGTGAGGTAAGTAGAAACTACACTACAACATGGGGCCAGTAGTGGGGGGATTATATTTGTGGGGTGGACATGCCCTTTAAAATAAAAATGGTTTGGGATTTTTTTGGTTAACGTGAAGTGGACCTAATTAGATATAGCATGCATCTTTGGGCAGCCAAGCAGGAGCAACATAAGAGTATCTGGTTTCTCTTGTTATAACCCAAGTATTGCTTCAGAAATTGCTGTGTTTTTTATATATATGTATATATGTAGAGGAGAAAAAAGTAGAAATGGATCACTGACTTATCTTTTGACAAGTTAGTCCTTTCATTCTTTAGCATACTTGGAGGATGCTACTGTATTCAGCGCAGAAAAAAAATAGCTTTTTTGGGCCATTGCCATGTTTTTATGGAAGAAAATGGTTTTCATCAAATTACAAAGAGTATTTTGTTTGATCCTTGTAAGGTTACAGTTAATATAGCCACTTCATCATTAGGTTTCAGACATGGAAGCCGTGAATGATTTTATACATCTAATGATGATGTATGAGGACAAAGACTAAGGACAGCAAACAGTCTTGAACTGTCATGGTGTTAACATTTGATTACTTAATAAATGTGTTCATAGAGATACAAATTTATCAACTGTTATCATCTTATTTTATTTCAAGAGGATTTATATTCTATTAAGAGGGGAAGGTTATATTGTAATTAACAGTGCATATATGGTGGACACTTGCGTAGTAAGGTCCATATACTCAGAAAATAAGCATAGATTTTCTATCATAGATTCAAAAGTCATGGGCACCCTGGATTTTCCAAAAATATATACTTTTATTGTGCATTCAACGTTTGCAAACAGTCCAACGTGTGCAAACCGTGCCAAACTTTATAACCCATATCTCCCATTACTACACCAATCTGTGCAGATAAGCTCCTCCTAATATCACATAGTTATGTTGCATTGTACTGTTTTTTATATAATATATAACATATATAGCATACCAATATCATAAAAAAAGTTGTGTATTTATTTCAGAATCAATTTTTTTAAAATGAGCCGAAACAATTGATTTAAGCATAAATGTACTATAAGACCATTAATATGATTTGAAAAATTGTTAATACAATATCCTAAAACTGCCAACAAGGGTGAAGAATTGTGCTAGACTTCGTGTACCATTAGAATAAAATGTGTGAATTATTATAAGATAAGGAGACATATGTACTAATGAAAAAAGGTCTTACTGATGAACTTGTGTATAAAATAGAATGATTGGCCAAAATTGGGAGGAGAAAAATGGATGGGTAAGTGAAAGTTGAAGACAATTATTAATACTGAATTTCCCAAACAAGCATGGACTGCCTAAAATACTAAGCTGTTAGATTTATATTTTGAAGGGCATGTCCACCCCCAAAACTATAATCCCCCCACTAATGGCCCCACCATGTAGTGTAATAAAATCCTTACCTCGCATCCCAGCTCCATATGGTTCTCCTGTAGTCCCCCCAAAGTCCCAAAAACTGCCCACCAGGAGGATAGCAGAGTCCATATAGGACTCTGCCTCCTGTCTCGCCTCCGGAGAAGTTTGGCATGGCACCTGCAGCCCTTCTCCCCCTCCCTCTCCCTCCCGTTTTGCGATCTCCCCTAGCACAGAAACCTTGGCCATATTATAGATTGCCTTTCCCCAGCCCAACCGCTAAAAAATAATTTAAGAAAGTCCCCAGAACTCTACTTACCTTCCCTCTCTCCCCCGGCATTCTGAGAAGCCGGCAGCCGCGTCCGTGATTGGCTGCCTCTCAGACAATCACGGACGCGGCTGCCGGTCCCACCCCCTGATTGCAGTGTATTGCAAGCAGAAGGCCGGGCTGTTCGTCGGAGGAGAGAGGGAAGGTAAGTTCGGGGAAGGTAAGATTGGGGCACTTTCTTAAAATTATTTTATAGCGGTTGGGGCTGGGGGAAAGTTTATTATAAGGGTGGACATGCCCTTTAAAGGGTTGCCATCTTATTTGAAAGACACACAGGATTTTTAGTCAAAATTTTATGTAATTGATCATGTGTTGGACAGTGATATTGTATTCAAATATATATTGGGATCGATTCAATTGATAAAAAAAAGAGAAATAAACTTTTAACCACCCTGTAAAAAAAAAAAAAAAAGCAAAGGATCAAAACCGTCTACTGCCAAGCTTTACCGAATTTATTAAGAGGGGTTTCTGTATTTCAGTTTTTATGAGTGTTGAGAAGAGGCTACAATTCGGAGGCCCGAGAGGTCATGGAGAGAGCCAAACTCTTAGGGCACGGCCACACTGCAAAGCAAATGCAATCGCACACGGAATCGCATGTGATTTGATGTGCGATTATGTTGCATTTTCGCATGCGTTTTTTCCATTAAGTATTGAAAAACGCTTGCGATTGCGATTCAAAATGCCCTAATAGAACATCAAAATCTAGGACACCATTGATATTACAATATAGTGCTAAAAGTGCAAAGATTGTTGAACCAATCAATAAAACATGGAGGATCATTAAAAGTGACCACAAATTTAAGAGGGGTAAAACAAGATTCTCGAGTGGTCTTTCAAAGGAACAAGAACCTTTTCTGCAAATGAAAGGTTGCTACAAATGTTAGAATTGTAGTACCATTTAATTGAAGGGTCCACATTTCATTTTTTCATCCCCATAAAGGAAACACAATAAAAATCAGAGGGAAATATTCATGTAGCACGGGCCACTGTATATATAATATGGGCTGTCATATATTGCTAAAACTGTGTAACCCTTTAAAAAAGGACTGTCTGTGCATAAATATCATATTTAAACAAAAAAAAGAAAGAATGATAAATGGGAAATTTCAAGGGCGGTGATTGAAATAACTACCGTATATAAGCCGAGGTTTTCAGGTTTTAAAATTACCCTGAAAACCTAACCTCGGCTTATACTCGGGTCAAGTCCAACCACTCACAGCCTGAGCCGGGAATAGTGACTATATTATAGTGCGGCTCAAGCAGGAGTTGTATCCAGAGTGTGAGGGCAGAATCCTTGGGTCTGTTCACAAAGAGAGTCGGATTTCCTCTTCCATAGCAATCCTCTGCTTATTGTTTAATCAGCTGGATAAGGACTAGACAACGCACCTCCGGTTTGTTGGACCCGGCTGAGTTGCCCACACCCACCATCACTTACAGGTTTGGTGTCATCATTGCTGGCAGGAAGACTCCGAACATTCTGTGCATGGTGGGGGGGTTAATGAGGGGGGTGAGCAGGCGGCCAGGGATGCAATCATGGAGAAAGCACACATGAAGAAGGTGCAGGAAGTGTTGACTCATTTCAATGTGGAAGAGGACTGGAACAGGTCAAAAAGCAAAGGATAGATGGGACACGAATGGTACGTGGGGTTGAAATGAGGGACCTTTGTAGTAAACTACAGCTGCAAGCACTGGCTTCCAGATTTTACCAGATTAGTGGGACGATGGTCCATAGTTGCAGGTCTGGGTTGTTTCCATTTGTTGGGGTGGGGTCGGGTATGAAGTGGCAATGTACAGGGATGCACCAGTGATGGTAAACTTTCAGCTCTAGGTCACATCTCTGCACATTGTTCTCTTTTTCATCACATAGAACTGTCTCTCAGCACATGGAGCACTTCCTGTAAGGCCTGTCTCTGTCCTCTTTTATAGGGGATCTTCAGTAAATCAGAAGGCAGTTATGGTCATAATTTCTACCCTCGGCTTATACTTGAGGCAATCAGTTTTTACTTATTTTTTTAGGTAAAAATGGGTACCTCGACTTATACTCGGATTGACTTATACTCAAGTAAATACGGTATTGTGCAAGGAAGCACAGTGGATTTTTTTTAATGAATACGATACAACCAAAAAGATTAAATAGTCGGTTGTCCTTTAAATGCATTCTATAAAATTCATAATATAAAATACTTGATATTATATGCTCAAATGAATGGTCTGATTCTATATATATTCTATCCTTCCTTTATATAAAATTATTTTCCATTTTGTGGAGATTGCATTGAGTTTTTAGACTGTACTATGTAGGTGGGGGTAGGCTAAAATAATATTATACATGGTTACAGAGTATATTGTAATGTAAAAGGTATAACATTAATTAGTGTATTAATATGTACAAAATAAAGATATTTAAGTGTGTAACAGTGTGTAAATAGCATATGAAATAAAAAATAAAAAAGTACTAACATACAGAATCTCCCCACGATTGAATGGACTGGTCAAAATGGGAGCTATAGACACACCTCTCAAATGTATTAAATTCTGCATGGAAGTTTGCTGCCATTTCCTTATTGTCCTTATTATCCAATAGGTGTGCTTCTGGTAGCTGCTGTAGCACTACATCACATCCTGACGCAATGCATGGTTTACAGTAACATCCTTTAGCTTTGCATTGTGGTAGAGACTTACTGAGCATGTGCGAGTTAATGGCCAATCAAAAGAAAGTTTGCTTTCCCAGTAAGTGTAGATGATATCCAGCTGTATTGCATTGTGGGAGAGACTTACTGGGCATGTGCGAGTTAATGGCCGATCAAAAGAAAGTTAGCTTTCCCAGTAAGTGTAGATGATATCCAGCTGTATTGCACTGTGGGAGAGTGCTTCACATCCTGATGCAATGTGTAGTGGAAGCGGGTGGGCGTGGCCAAACAACACTGTCTGTCTCTCTCTGTCTGTCTCTCTGTTTGTCTCTCTCTCTCTGTGTCTCTCCCTCTGTCTGTCTGTCTGTCTCTCTGTCTGTCTGTCTCTCTCTTTCTGTCTGTCTCTCTCTGTCAATTTCTCTGTCTCTTTCTCCTATTCTGTTAGCAGCAGTGCTCACAATGATCAGCTTCTAGGTTAGTACAATTATTATAAATTGTCCCATTACTGTAATAGTGGCCGACTGTATTCTAGCAGCCAATAGGAATACCCCATATTAAACAAGCACCAGGTTCCTCCTTACTGCCGCATGTGTGTAAAGTACAGCATCTAACAAAGCCCTTCCATATTGGTCGGAATCCAGGTAAAAGCCAATAGTGTTCCGTTTAACTGGGAGAGAAGGCATTGCCTATAGAAATGGTGGGCGATCCCTGCTGTTGCAGGTATTGAGACGCTGCCTGTTCCTGCTTGAGAGCCCTGGGGATTAGCTGGAGGAGGAGTTAATGTGTGTAAAGTATTGTATGTATACAACTTGACAGCTCCTGGTCTGTCTCTCTCTCCTGGAAGACGGAACCACCGGGAAGGGCTCCAAGTGCCGCGGGAAGCCCCGCGGAGCCTCCCAACACTCGCGGCGGAGCCTGGTTTTCAGCCGTGACCAGCCGCAAACTACCCCTGGAAGACGGAACTACCGGGAAAGGCTCTAAGTGCCGCGGGAAGTTATCATTAGGAAAAAACGTATCCAATACATAATAATTACACTACAAAAATTACAGCATTATTACTTAAAATGTCATTCTTAGATAGGACTACCCTAATATGGAGGGCCTTGTAAGTGGCGGGTAGATTACACATATATTTTAATCAATATATGTAACTAACACTCCAGCAGATAAAACTAAATAAAATTAACACATAAAAAACCCACTGTGCACCAACGGGCACACTTTTGCTAGTATATATATATATATACTTTAAATGAAGAATGGTTTTATATATAATATAAAAAAAATATGGGGAGATTCAATATGGGTCCAATCCATGTAAAACCCACGTTAACCCAAAGTAATATAACACGGATTTTAGGGCACAGCACCCTTTCCAAATGTTTTTGAAAATAGCGCCATGCAACCGATACAAAACGGGGTTCTGTATAAGACTTTAATCCGGTGAGAATAGAGCATGAAAGTGGTAACACAGTGAGAGGGCCCATAAGGCTCGAAACATGTTGTGTATGCACATGAATTAAAGTTGTTTCCTGCATGTTACCTCTTTCATACTCGTGTGCACAGCTGAATGGGTGCATAGATAGAGGTAACAATATAACAATAGAGATCCACAACACTGCCTGAATCAGTGTTGTGGATCTGCACTTATATTTTATAATATATATACATTACTACATGATAATAGAAGATGGAGCATATATTGTATCTTTAGAAGTATGTTGTGATTCCTATTGCTGATCTGTAAATCTATTTGTAATCATTTGTGTATACATGTTTGTCTAATTATTAATTTGGAAGATATATTATTTTGCAATGGCTAGTGTAGATGCAGTATTATGAAACTTACTTCTAATCTTAAAGGGCATGTCCACCCCCAAAACTATAATCCCCCCCACTAATGGCCCCACCATGTAGTGTAATAAAATCCTTACCTCACATCCCAGCTCCATAAGGTTCTCCTGTAGTCCCCCCCCCAAGTCCCAAAAACTGCCCACCAGGAGGATAGCAGTCCATATAGGACTCTGCCTCCTATCTGGACTCCGGGAGAAGTTTGGCATGCGTACTGCAGCCCTTCTCCCCCTCCCTCTCCCTCCCGTTTTGCGATCCCTCCCCCTACCATAAAACCCCTTACCCATATAATAGAACAACTTCCCCCAGCCCCAACCGCTAAAAAATCATTTTAAGAAAGACCCCCGAACTTTACTTACCTTCCCTCTCTCCCCCGGCATTCTGAGAAGCCGACAGCCGCGTCCGTGATTGGCTGCCTTTCAGCCAATCAAGGACGTGGCTGCCGGTTCCGCCCCCTGCTTGCAGTGTCTTGCAAGCAGAAGGCCGGCCGTCGGAGGAGAGAGGGAAGGTATGTAAACATCGGGGCACTTTCTTAAATTTATTTTATAGCGGTTGGGGCTGGGGGAAGTTATTCCATTATATGTTAAAAGTTGATAATAAGGGTGGATGTCTGTGTCACGAGCGTGATTACCATGTAAACTCTCATAGGCAAGATGTATGATGGCAGCATTCATTTTCAAATTATTCCACTTTATTGGTAGTGTCATCCAATATGGCAGCTCCCACTTGTCCCATTGTCAGGCAGTCAAAGGGTTAACAAATCCTGTGTCTGACCATTTGGAAGACTCTCTTCCCCCTATCCAAGTCCAACCTATTCACCCTCACTTTTTTTTTTTTTTTAACCCTACCTAACAGTTGATCCAGAGGAAGGCAAAAAACCCAGCTAAAAAGGGGGGAAAATTCCTACCTGACTCCAAACGGCAATCGGAAAGTATCCCTGGATCAACCAGATCTATATGCATTAAAGGACAATTATACTTACCATTTCCCCGATCCATTCCTGCAAAGTACCCAGGGTGCTACAAAAGTCCTGCACTACTTACTTGTAATCTCCCTCGTCACTCTGGTCGGATCCTCCCCACTGGCACTGTCAGTGACAGCCTGGGAGGCAGCCAATGGGAAGACACGCCACCTTGCAGAGCGCGTCTTCCCATTGGCTGCCTCGCGACATGTCACTCAAAGTGCCAATGGGGAGAATCGGACCGGAGCGACGAGGGAGATTACAAGTAAGTAGTGCAGGACTTTTGTAAAGTACCCAGAGGTGAGGACTTAGCATTTTAGGTCCTCACCCTGGGTACTTTGCAGGAGTGGGGGGAAAGGAACGAGGGGGAGGTGAGTATAATTGTCCTTTAATACCAGTAATTCTCAATATTTTTTAGTTTTAGAAACTTATCCAGGCCTTTTTTAAAGCTATTCAATGAACTTGCCATTACCACTTCTGCTGGAAGACAGTTCCACATTTTCACCGTTCTCACTGAAAAGAAACCTTTCCTAACCTGAAGATGAAACTTCTTTTCTTCCAACCTTAAAGGATGTCCACAAGTCCTCTGATATGACCTATTAGTAAACAATGCACCAAAGAGTTCATTGTATGGCCCATTAATATATTTGTATAAGGTTATCATGTCCCCACACAAATGTTGCTTCTCCAATGTAAACAGCCCTAACTTGTCTAATCTGCCTGCATATTTAAGCCCCTCCATTCCCCTTATTAATTTAGTTGCCCTTCTCTGAACTGCCTCAATTTCCAAGATGTCCCTTTTGTATATGGGATTCCAAAACTGCACTGCATATTCCAAATGAGGCCTTACCAGTGCCTTGTAAAGAGGGAGAATAATATTTTTCTCTCTTGAATCTATTCCTCTCTTAATACAAGACAATATCTTGCTAGCTCTAGCCGTTGCTACCTGGCATTGTTTGCTATAGCTAAGTCTGTTATCTACCAGAACCCCCAAACCTTTTTTCATTACAGATGCACTTAACACAGAGTTATTTATGGTGTAGGTGGCACAGGGATTATTAAATCCCAAATGCATCACCTTACATTTATCAACATTGAATCTCATCTGCCATTCTGCTGCCCATTTTGATAATCTATCTAGGTCTGCTTGCAGCACTTGCACATCATTTGAAGTTTCCAAAGCTCTGCATAGTTTAGTGTCATCAGCAAAAACTGAGACCTTGCTCTCAATGCCCCCTTCTAAGTCATTTATAAACAGATTAAACAGAAGCGGCCCCAGTACAGAACCCTGAGGCACTCCGCTTAGAACATTAGCCCACATAGATGTAGCTCCATTAACCACCACTCTCTGTTTGCGATCCAATAACCAGTTCTCTATCCATGAACATATGTTTTCTTCAAGGCCAACAGTCCTCATTTTATACATTAGTCGCCTATGTGGCACAGTATCAAAAGCTTTTGCAAAATCCAAATATACCACATCCACTGCTGTGCCTGAATCTAACTTCTTACTCGCTTCTTCATAAAAACCAATTAAATTTGTCTGGCATGATCTATTTCTCATAAATTCATGCTGACTACTACTAATAAGATTAGTTCTGGAGACAAAGTCAAGGATATGATCCCGTAACAAAGTTTCCACCTTCCCTACCACTGATGTTAGGCTTACAGGTCTATAGTTACCAGGCTGTGAACGACTACCTTTTTTGAATATTGGTATTACATTGGCTTTTTTCCAATCCAGCGGCACATCCCCAGACCAAAGCGAATCTAAAAAGATGAGAAACAGTGGTCTAGATAGAACTGAACTAAGCTTTTTTAAAATCCGAGGTTGCAATCCATCTGGTCCTGGGGCTTTATTGATATTAACTTTGTCTAATTGTTTCCGTACCATATACTCTGTTAGCCAATGTGAATACTCTTCATTTCTTCCCTGCATATTATTACAATCCCTGCTGTAAGTAGAAGGATTCTCAACCGTAAAAACTGATGTAAAAAAACGGTTTAGCAGATTAGCCTTTTCGGCATCCTCTACAACCACCTCAGCCCCATTATTTAATGGTCCCACATTCTCAGTCCTCATCTTTTTACCATTTATATACTTAAAAAACATTTTGGGGTTGGACTTGCTTTGTTCGGCAATCCGTATTTCATTTTCTATTTCAGCTAGTTTAATTGCTTTCTTACACTCTTTATTACAGCTTTTGTACTCACTGTAAGCCTGTTCTGTTCCCTCTATTTTCAAAATTTTTAAAGTTTTTTTCTTTTTTTCCATTTCTCTTTTTACCTGAGCATTAAGCCATGCAGGAGTGGACCTATTTTTTTACACTTGTTCCCTAAAGGTACAGATTTAGAAATGCAATAGTTTAATATCCCTTTAAAAGTGGTCCACATCTGCTCTGTATATTTACCTAGAAACAATTCCCCCCAGTCTATGAGCAGGAGTGATTCCTTTAACAGCATAAAATTAGCTTTCCTAAAGTTAAGTTTTTGTTAACCCAGTGCACTTTAGTTTTCTGCAACCTATATTAAATGACACTATATCATGGTCACTATTCCCTTCCCATTACCTTCATCTCCAAAATGAGCTCAGGGTTATTAGATATCACCAGATCCAACAACGCATTCTGTCTAGTAGGAACTTATACCATCTCTGAAAAAAAATGCTCATATAGGAAATTTAAGAACTTTATACCTTTTGAGGTGCTGGCAGTTCCCTTACTCCAATCTATGTCAGAGTAGTTAAAATCCCCCATAACCAGAACATGCCCCATACCAGCAGCCTTCGCCAACTGCATATGGAGATTCATTTCCACCTCCTCCCCGGCATTTGGCAGCTTATAACATACTCCAACAATTAATTTACCTACCTTCTTGATTCCTGTACACAGTTCCACCCATATTGTTTCTGCCATATGGTTTACTCCCCCATCTATTCCATCTTTTAAATTTGGCTTCAATTCCTGTTTAACATACATACATACTCCTCCTCCTTTCTTATTAACTCTGTCATGTCTAAATAAGGAGTATCCTTCAGTATTTACTGTCCAGTCGCGTGAATCATTAAGCCATGATTCTGCTATACCAATCACATCATACCTTTCCTTTAAAGCTATTATTTCAAGTTCCCCGGTTTTTCCAGCCAGACTTCTTGCATTTGTAAACATACATTTTAGATTATCAATTGATTTACTTCCATACATGGTTGTACATGCCTCCTTATCCTCTATGCTCTCCACTCCCCCTTCTCATCCTCCGTTGTGTTAATAGCCTCCTGATTCCTAACTTCTCTATCTACCCCTGTGTAGTTCAACATACCCTCCCTTCCATACCTAGTTTAAAATCTCCTCCAACCTCCTAGCCATCTTCTCCCCCAAAACAGCTGCTCCATCACCATCTACTAAAGAGCCTGTAGCCAACAGAAAAGTCAGTCCAGTTCTCTAAAAACCCAAACCCCAACACCACTCTCTTAGCCACGCATTTATACTCCTGAGCTCCCGTTGCCTCCCTAGCGTAGCACATGGCTGCGGTAGTATTTCTGAAATCACTACCCTTGAGGTCCTTGCTTTTAACTTGGCCCCTAATTCTCGGAAATCATTTTTAAGGACCTCACCTCCACCTCTAACTTTGTTATTGGCACCAATGTGAACCAAGACTGCCGGGTCACTCCAGCCCCACCCAATAATCTGTTTACATGATCCACCACATGTCGAACCCTAGCACCAGGCAGACAACACATTGTCCGGCATGCAGGGTCTTGGCGACAGATTATCCTATCTACCATCCTTATAATGGAGTCCCCTACCACTACCACCTGCCTATCCTTCCTAGCCCCCAGTTCTTCCTCCCTTGGAGATGGCCGTCCCCTGGGTGCTCAAGGGAAAGGCCCGCTCCATACATGCTGTTTCCAAGCCATCGTCCTCCACATCTTCGCCTAAAATGCAAATGTTGGGATCGAACAACTGGGAAGAAGTGCCCCTATCCTTCCATCCCCTACTTCACCTGGTGACCCTTACAAATCTATCTTCCTTTACCACCTTATCTTCCCCATCTCCACCCTCCAGTTTACTGGCCCCTGCCAGTACCTGCATTTCCCCCAGGTTTGCCAAGCCCTGCAATGCTGCAAGTTTCCCCTTTAGATTTTGGACCTCAGATTCCAAATGGGCAACCCACTCACATCTGACACATACATAGGTCCCTTGGGGCGGCTCCAAGGTCCCATACATGCGGCAGGATGCACATTGCATGGCCCCAACAAAATTGTCCATACTAAACAGCAATTCACACCAGAGAAACAGCAATTCACACCAGAGAAACAGCAATTCACACCAGAGAAACAGCAATTCACACCAGAGAAACAGCAGTGTTGTTCTTAAACCCTTTCTTGTTCTAAACGCTTTTGTTTCTTAACGCACACCCCTTAAATACAGACAAACCCCTTTAAATCAGAAAATCCCTTTGAAAGAAAATTGCTCAAGAGCTGATTGCTCTGGAGAAATGACTTAAATGAGGTTCAAAACCCTATAAATACTTATTTATAAATTACACTGTATATTATGTAGAAGTTACACTGTATAACTATGGTTATTATGCATATGTATGATGCACATATTAATTGTTACACATGGTTGATGGTTTGTAAGAACCTGGTTCAGTTAATAATGTGATGTCACAGGAAGTGATGTGATTTTATATATATATATATATATATATATATATATATCTTGTGTATAGAGTAATATGTGTGGATACAGAATTGTTATAATTTAGTGGTGTTTATAAGCTCATATATAGATTTAACAGGTCATTCCGCTGTACCGGACTGGAGGGTTTGTGACAGTCTGTGTGTACCACCTATTGGTGAACAGTGCACCAGTGAGTTTGTTATTATTAATATATTTATATTGTAAGTATCCCTGGATCAACCAGAACTGCAGTATACCATATATGCTCGAGTATAAAAGTATAAAGCTGAGGTTTTCAGGATTTAAAAAAAGCCAAATACAGTATGGCTATTACTGTATGGGAATTCTGCTGTCCATTTAAAGGGCAACTAAAGCCTCAGAACAATACAGAATCAGAAGGCAGTGGTGGTCATAATTTCAACCCTCGGCTTAATTAATTAGGTTTCCCTAATTTTTGAGGCAAAAATAGGTTATATTTGGGTCGGCTTATACTCAAGTATATACGGTAGGTATTAATACCAGTTTGTATAAACTGCTCATATTCCCTCACAAACCCTGCTAATAATGGAAACATTTCTAATCCGTCTAATTTGTCTCCATTTCCCTTATTACTTTAGTTGAACTTTTTTTGAATTCTTTTCATTTCTAAAATGTCCTTTTTATAAATGGGATTACATAATGCACTGCATATTCCAAATGAGGACTTACCATTGCTTTATAAACAGAGAGAATAATACTTTTTATACAATACATTATCTTGCTAGCTCTAACCATTGCTCACAGCCACTGTTTGCTACAGATTAGCCTTTTTCCAACAGTCACTTAACACGGACATGTTTTTTAGTATAGACAATCAATCTGAACACACCTGCAGCAAATGGCACATGATCTGACATTGCTAATGCCCTACAGTTTTGTCATCCACAACCACAGATACCTTGCTCTTAATTCCTACTTCTAAGTAATTTATTAACATATTAAATAGAAGTGGCCCCAGTACAGAACACTTGTGGCACTTCACTTAGAACTTAAGTCCACATGGGAGACAGAGCCTGACCAGCGAACCCCGGGGGTCCTTACTACTCCACAACAAGCCAAATATCTTCAAAAAAAATCTATCACACCCTAAAATCATAATGGGTCCCAGAAATCCATCCAAAGATGCCAAACACGACAGACAAAGCTACCTGGGAGTCTTTGTGATTCGGGAAGACCAGACTCAAGCAATCCAACATGGCGGAGGCAAGAATCAGACCACCAATGGGAACAAGAGCTCTGTCACCAGAAAGGATCTCAACAACCTCTTAATAATTTAGAGCAGGTAATACCCTCCGCTCATCAAAAGACTGTGTCAGAAGTAAGAGCAGAGGTTACCTCTCTGGGGGATTGAGTCCCTACCCAAACTTCCACAGCCCAATATTGCCGGCAGGTTGAATCAGATCTCGTGGAAATTAAAGTGCATATGCACCAACATGAAGATATGCAGGAGGATGCAGATAATAGATTACAAAGCAACAATTTAAGAATAACAGTTATCCCGGAGAGGGATCTACTGTCCTACCCAACTACGTTATTCCACAAAATGGCCCCAGACATACTTGACACAGGCCTAGCGCTGGATAGAGCCCACAGAGCACTGTGTTTCCCAACTTTCACCGAGGGAGTCCTCCGGGATGTGATTACACTACTTTTACCACTAAGGAAAAGGAAGCCAGAATACAAGGTATACTGTCTGTAGATGATGCACAGCTACACATATATCAGAACATAGCCCCATGCACCCTTCAAAGGAGAAGATCAATAAAACCATTGGTGGAAGTCCTACTGTCACATAAGATTAAATACATATGGAATTCTCCCTTAAAACTGGTAGCATCACATGAAGGAAAGCTGGCCTCAGCATCCACTCCAGAGGAGGGCCCAAACCTTCTATACAAGCTGGGCGTTATGGTGGAGGCCCCGCTCCACCAAGACCCAAACAGAAAAGGATTTTGGTGGACTGGGATCAAGGTTAACCACCTCCCTTATGAGCCCAGAACTTGCTCTTACACCTATGCAGACTAGTGGAGGTCATGCTATAAACTTTGTAAGCTTGAACTCCCAAAAATAAGATTATAAAACACCACCTGAATCTGACAAACCTCACATATCCAACTTTATCACAAGACTCCCCTATTCCTCCAAATGCTCCCCAGACCTCCCTGTCACTCAAAACCCTGTCCAACTCCAATTTGACCAATCTGGACTATCCTAAATTAGAAAGATACTCACCCCGCATCAAAACAACATCACTTGAAAAAAACTTGAATCCACATGGATGTAGCTCCATTTATAACTACCCTCTCTAAATGATCTATTAACCAATTCTCTGTCAATGTTCTTCAACAGTTTGTCACCTATGTGGCATAGTATCAAATAAAAATGTATATGGGGGTCCTCTGTTCTTTTGGTCTGCATGGGAGGGTGTAGTAGGTGAGTTGTAGGTGGTTAGCTGCTGAGCCAAGGGTCCACCTGTGTTTTAGTTAAGTATTTAGCTATAGGGTTGGCTGTGCGTTCCTCCTCTCACCATATATAAATAAAAAAAATAAAAAGGGTTTACTGTGTGATATCAGTTTAAAACCCAATACTTAAAAAAACATATAAAAAATGATAAAAAGACACTTCCAATTCATCCAATTCAATGTGAATGGGTAAATATTTGTTCCTTTATGCAACACCTAGTTTGCGCCTGGGTTTTTTCAGAGTTGGCAAAGGTGTGCCAGTTTGTGCACAGTGGAAATTATTTGTGTGTATGTTTGGATAAAAAACCTCTACAATATAGCAGGGTTTTTTTTCCATAATAATAAAAGAAATGAACGCAAGAAGTCAAAATTAGAAAAAAATTCATTACTGGTTTGGGGGCTGCACACAATCAATCTATCTGTTTGGTATATCTGGGCTTGGCACATTTGACCTACTATTTGTAGAAACATCAGGAGAAATGTTGACTAATGTATGGGCACTATAAATATTCCTGTCTTGCTTATCCAGCCATATGAAGAACACAACTGATTGTCACAAGAAAGGAACAACCGGTACTTGCCAAGAATCCTGAAGATCCTTTAATGTTGCTGTAGACTTCATTCTAGCCTCCCTAACCAGTTTTCTCATCAATCTTGGGTGGACATCACTCCTATATTTTCTCAACTTATTGATGACTGTCTTCATTGTGATTAAGGGATGGTTTAATCCTTTTAGATACTTTTTTGTTTTCCTGTCTTGATTGATACCTTAAGCTGTGTACACACTGCACAGATCTTCTGCAAGATCCTGTCTGTCATTTTTGAAAGATCAGTGTACACACAGTCCCAAGCATTTTCCCTATAAACAGCATAGGGAGAACATTCAGGGCTGCATATTTCCCCACGATCATGGGGCAACTCCCCTATACTTTAGTACAGGGAGACACCCGTGGGCCAGGGAAATTTTCGTAAAATCCTGATACTAGATTGTAACATTAGGAACATGTGTAGGTACCTTTTGGCTGCATTTTTTAAAATCACTTATTACTTATAGAGTTTACCTGTACTGCTTATTGGAGCCCTGGAGCTAGTTACTTAGGGCATGTCCACCCAAACAAAAAACTGGTGACTTGTCATTTATCTGCCAGCAACCCTAAGGCTGGGTACACATGGAGGGACTATTTGTCCCAACTGAAAGATTGCTAGGAGCGAGCGCTCGGCCGGGACAAATATCCGTCGGTCACGGCATATTCAGCAGTGGCCGAATATGCAAATGATAGACTGTGCGGTCCCATAGGGAACCGCATGGTCGATCAGGATTTCCCGACACTTTCGATCTGGACAAACGGACGATTGAGGTCGGTTGCGGCCGGCCGCCCCACACCAGGAGATATTTTCGGCCGAAAGTGCCATGAATCAGTCGGTCGGCCGAAAATATCTTCTGGTGTGTACCCATCCTAACTGCTATTTTTACCAGTTTATTACATGAAATTGAAACCAGATATTTAATGGTAAGTTCTATTCTTTCTGGCAAACGTATCTGCCTCCTCTCTCTGCTTTAATGAGTTTTTTTATAAGCTTGAAGATGTGAAGAGGAGGTAGCAGATCAACAACAGTCAATGATTGGCTGTGATGTCATTAGTCATAGCCTTGATTGACTGCATTTAGGGAGGGGCCAGCTTACTATGCCAAAATGGAGACAACAATTAAACTCAATCTGGTTAATAATATATGTAATAATATGATGAATATATTAATTAGCAGGTAACTGACAATTGAACGAGAGAAACCCTATTTTGTGCCTGTACAGCTTTTCTCCCTGCAATAATCGCTGCATGCATGACAGTATGAAATCCCTCACTCCCATTTGTCACAAACTCCAATAAAGTAATAAACATGTATGTGTATATGTATATCTAGTTTATTTGTATAGCGCCACTTGGGGATGCAGAGCTGTACAATAACAAAACACAAGAAAATCATACATGGGGGGCAAATACATAAATAGTTCAGATACATAAGTATCATATACTGTGCTGGTTACCAGATAGGTAGGATGTAAGGGTAAATTAAAACCTGCTAATTGAGGTCACTTGATGAAGAGGGAGAGGAATAGAGGATGGGAGCCACAAAAAAAAGGTTTAATGTGAGAAAAAGTAGTATGGGGGGGGTCTGTACAGGAGATGGTTCTGTGATGATAGAAGGTTGCTGGCAGGAACATTTAGGGACACTAGAGAGGAAATATAAGGAGGTGCAACATATACATTATTTTATTTACTTATTTATGAATAAATAAGGAAAAGTGTGTCCAGTGTGTACTCAGTCAGAATTAGGAACAAAAAGAATAACTAAGTTCACCCACAATCTTTGAGCTAGCATTAAAAACTACCAGTTGCTAGCAACCAGGGCGGAACACTGCAGTTTTCTTTTTTCTGCTGTCACCTTTTTCCTGTTATGCACACAAAGCTAGAGAGACACACAGAGAGAGAGGGACACACACAGAGAGAAACACAGCGACAAGAGACAATCAAGGGTTATAAAATATTGGTAAAAAAATATAGTATAAATGACTCTAAATCGGCTATATCTAATCTTAGTTCTGTGGCTGTAAAAACAAAAATAAGAAAATCTTTTTAGACAGAGAAAAACAAAAAAAGAGACACATACACCGAAATAAAGAGACAATAAAAAGTAATAAATCTTGGTAATCATTACTTTTAGTTACAGTATATCTAAACTTAGCCCCTGGGCTGCTATTGAACTACTGTACAATGCCCAGCAACCTTTGACAGTTAAAGCATTGCACAGAGCCACATAAAGAGAAACATACAAAGAGAGACACAGAAACAGACACGAGGAGACCCTGAAATAGAGACAGTAAATATAAGAAAATCTTTCTTAATGATAAATTCTTAAATCCCCTTTGCCCCATTCTGCATTTTTCTTTTTCCCATTATGCTTTTTATTTGTCTTTCCCATATACCCCCATCTGTTTAGGTCCTCGGCCTGAGTACTTTTAATAAACATACAAAATAGAAACCTACAGGGTTATTCAATAAAATTCTTATTGTTAAAAACTGCTAATTTTGCCCCAACCAATCAGATGTTAGCTTTCAAATGGTAAATTACACCTGATTGGTTGGGGAAAAATTTGCACCATTTTAAACGATAAGAACTTTTATTGAATCTCCCTGTTAGTGCATCCAATTTTTATTTAAATCACTACAATTTCATTTAGATTTCTCCTGTTTTAATTCAAATTGTGGTGATGCTTTGAAATCCTACCCTTCACTATGGATAAATAAAAGCAATGTGTTCAAAATTATTTAAAGTCCAGCTACCACTTCAAGGTTTACTTTCTTTAGGTCAAAGCTCTGCATCTGTGTCTCTGTTTCTTTTATGTATATTAATATATAACACATTACTTATTTTTAGGTATTGATTTTAAATCAAAAACCATTCATCTTGCTGAAACGCCATTAAAACTGCAAATCTGGTAAGTATACCTAATTTTTAATAAAAGTTAATACATGTACATTTGAACTCGCTATCAAGCTTTGTGGAGCATTTAGGGGGTTATTCAATAAAAGTTCTTATCGTTTAAAATGGTGCTAATTTTGCCCCAACCAATCAGATGTTAGCTTTCAAATGTTACATAAGTTCTGATTGGTTGGGGCAAAATTAGCACCATTTTAAACGATAAGAACTTTTATTGAATCTCCCTGTTAGTATGTACTGGACAGTTAGACCACATTTCAGATTTTGGTCTACTTAATATGAGATCATGTGATCATCATTTGGAGGCAAATAAATGCACCAGAACATGCTATGAAATTTTATAGCAAAGGGAATAGCTTATGTAAGTGACTATAAATCATTCAGAAATTGCAGATTATATTGAAAATGAGAAAGCATTAACATTTGTGCAAATAATACAGCAGGTTAACACAAAGGAGTGGTGCCTTAAATTTCATCAAATCTTTCTAAACAAAGTTACCTTTTACTGTGGTGCATGATGGATGGAAAGTTATATCACTGGAAGCCCCTCTCCAGCATTTGTCCAGTTAAAGCTATACCAAAGGATAATTGATCTGTGCATGCCCAGATAGTGGATGACTGGCTGGGTGGAGACTAGAAACTCTTGACATTGTTAAATTGATAGAACAATTGAAATTACATTTAAAACGTCACTATACTGAAAAAAATATCTACCCCCCTTCCTTTTAAGTAGAATAGTATGGAAATTAGGAGACCAGATTTCTACCTATCAATGTTCCCAACAGCGACAGTTTAATAAAGATTGCATCAGGCTGCTCACTGCAATCTTCATTTAGCTGCCACTCTGCAGAGTTTTGGTAGGTAGAAATACTGGGTTTTTAAATATTTGAGAATGCAGAAAATGTAGGAAAGTCGAAGAGTGAGATTATCTATAAAAGGCTATAAAACCTCTAAATGGAATCTCCCCAAATCAGTGGTTCAGGCAGATATATAGATATGTTGTGCTGTATATTGTCATGAATAATCTTTGAATAATTCTTGAAACATTGTAGGAAATCTGCAAGACGACAGGTGAAAGCAGATGTGGGGAATTGTATTCTGCTTGTTTAGTTCTTTATTGTGACTAACAAAAGTATTTGTTAATGTAAAATCCTGTCTTTTAGGACATTTAACAATAATCAAAACTGAGTAGAACATTTGTCAGTTATGCATTTGCATTTTTATCTTTATGGTATTTACTTATTTCTTTCCCTCAAGTGCTCCCAGCTTTTTATTTTACAGACACAGTTTTAAATATCAAGAAAAGCAATTTGGGAAATCAGTGGTGCATTAGTATTAAGTCAAAGAGTAAGCCAGAAATTCCATATAACTTTAATTCAGTAATGAGTCAGGTGGCAGAATGCCTTATAACAATTTTACTGCGGCATTTGCAACCCCATTAGCTTGCTAAGGACAAGGAATTGGGCTTTAAAATTTCTAGAAATGACCTAGGTGACAATAAATTATACCTTCAAAACTTTAAACATTACTTTGTTATTAGTAACCGCCTTCTCTTAAAAAGTCTAAACCTTCCACACAATGTTATACTTACCATCACCACCAACAAACCCCCCCAACTTTACAAACCTTACTTATCTCCCCAGTGTTCCTGGACTGAGGTATTCACCCTGCAATCAGCCATCCTCTTCCCAAGTTATCTTTATGAGTTAGCACATGCAAAAAAGGAGGTGGCCTGGTCCACAGCAGTCATTCATTTGCCATGACATAATATGCCACGGATGTGATTGAATGCTGTGCTGGGGAGAAGCAGGTGAAGACATTGGTAAAATGCAGGATGAGTATCTCAGTAGAAGAATGCTGGGGGAAGTAAGTCAAATTTGCACAATTGGGGTTTTCAGGGGTGGGGAAGTTAAGAATAATGTTATGAAGTTTTGGGTTCAAATACAAATTTTATTTTTGTGAGTTTAAGAAGAAAATGTTTTATTTGTAATGCACATGCAAGAATAATAAGTGCTTAAAGGAATTTTATGTCAAATAATTTTTTTTTTTTTTTTGCAAAAACTGCTAACCAATACAAAAAAGGCTTTACATTTCATCAGAAAAACACACCAAAAAAGGTTCACCGCATATTGAAATGCTGCAGACCTCAATGTATTACGTACAAAGCGCACTTTAATTACAAGATGATAAAAATGCAAACCCTTTCAGCCATGTCAAGGACACCCTCTGTATCCCTTCTCTGCCTTTCTTTTTAATTGTGTGCTTTTGTCTTGTATAAAGCTTATATTGGGAGAGGAAAAATGTCCATGATTACTTACCAAGATTGTATATGTGTATATATATATATATGTATGTATGTATGTATGTATATATATATATATATATATATATATATATATATATATATATATATATATATATATATATATATATATATATATATATATATATATATATATATATATATATATACATACATACATACATACATATATATATATATACACATATACAATCTTGGTAAGTAATCATGGACATTTTTCCTCTCCCAATATAAGCTTTATACAAGACAAAAGCACACAATTAAAAAGAAAGGCAGAGAAGGGATACAGAGGGTGTCCTTGACATGGCTGAAAGGGTTTGCATTTTTATCATCTTGTAATTAAAGTGCGCTTTGTACGTAATACATTGAGGTCTGCAGCATTTCAATATGCGGTGAACCTTTTTTGGTGTGTTTTTCTGATGAAATGTAAAGCCTTTTTTGTATTGGTTAGCAGTTTTTGCAAAAAAAAAAAAAAAATTATTTGACATAAAATTCCTTTAAGCACTTATTATTCTTGCATGTGCATTACAAATAAAACATTTTCTTCTTAAACTCACAAAAATAAAATTTGTATTTGAACCCAAAACTTCATAACATTATTCTTAACTTCCCCACCCCTGAAAACCCCAATTGTGCAAATTTGACTTACTTCCCCCAGCATTCTTCTACTGAGATACTCATCCTGCATTTTACCAATGTCTTCACCTGCTTCTCCCCAGCACAGCATTCAATCACATCCGTGGCATATTATGTCATGGCAAATGAATGACTGCTGTGGACCAGGCCACCTCCTTTTTTGCATGTGCTAACTCATAAAGATAACTTGGGAAGAGGATGGCTGATTGCAGGGTGAATACCTCAGTCCAGGAACACTGGGGAGATAAGTAAGGTTTGTAAAGTTGGGGGGGTTTGTTGGTGGTGATGGTAAGTATAACATTGTGTGGAAGGTTTAGACTTTTTAAGAGAAGGCGGTTACTAATAACAAAGTAATGTTTAAAGTTTTGAAGGTATAATTTATTGTCACCTAGGTCATTTCTAGAAATTTTAAAGCCCAATTCCTTGTCCTTAGCAAGCTAATGGGGTTGCAAATGCCGCAGTAAAATTGTTATAAGGCATTCTGCCACCTGACTCATTACTGAATTAAAGTTATATGGAATTTCTGGCTTACTCTTTGACTTAATACTAATGCACCACTGATTTCCCAAATTGCTTTTCTTGATATTTAAAACTGTGTCTGTAAAATAAAAAGCTGGGAGCACTTGAGGGAAAGAAATAAGTAAATACCATAAAGATAAAAATGCAAATGCATAACTGACAAATGTTCTACTCAGTTTTGATTATTGTTAAATGTCCTAAAAGACAGGATTTTACATTAACAAATACTTTTGTTAGTCACAATAAAGAACTAAACAAGCAGAATACAATTCCCCACATCTGCTTTCACCTGTCGTCTTGCAGATTTCCTACAATGTTTCAAGAATTATTCAAAGATTATTCATGACAATATACAGCACAACATATCTATATATCTGCCTGAACCACTGATTTGGGGAGATTCCATTTAGAGGTTTTATAGCCTTTTATAGATAATCTCACTCTTCGACTTTCCTACATTTTCTGCATTCTCAAATATTTAAAAACCCAGTATTTCTACCTACCAAAACTCTGCAGAGTGGCAGCTAAATGAAGATTGCAGTGAGCAGCCTGATGCAATCTTTATTAAACTGTCGCTGTTGGGAACATTGATAGGTAGAAATCTGGTCTCCTAATTTCCATACTATTCTACTTAAAAGGAAGGGGGGTAGATATTTTTTTCAGTATAGTGACGTTTTAAATGTAATTTCAATTGTTCTATCAATTTAACAATGTCAAGAGTTTCTAGTCTCCACCCAGCCAGTCATCCACTATCTGGGCATGCACAGATCAATTATCCTTTGGTATAGCTTTAACTGGACAAATGCTGGAGAGGGGCTTCCAGTGATATAACTTTCCATCCATCATGCACCACAGTAAAAGGTAACTTTGTTTAGAAAGATTTGATGAAATTTAAGGCACCACTCCTTTGTGTTAACCTGCTGTATTATTTGCACAAATGTTAATGCTTTCTCATTTTCAATATAATCTGCAATTTCTGAATGATTTATAGTCACTTACATAAGCTATTCCCTTTGCTATAAAATTTCATAGCATGTTCTGGTGCATTTATTTGCCTCCAAATGATGATCACATGATCTCATATTAAGTAGACCAAAATCTGAAATGTGGTCTAACTGTCCAGTACATACTAACAGGGAGATTCAATAAAAGTTCTTATCGTTTAAAATGGTGCTAATTTTGCCCCAAATCCAGGAGAACCATTTAGAGCTGGGATGTAAGGTAAGGATTTTATAGCACTACAGAGTGGGGCCAGTAATAGGGGGGATTATAGTTTTGGGGGTGGACATGCCCTTTAAAAAGGCTCGATACTGCAGGGATTTGGGCTTGTGGCGGGCCCTGCTACCATCCGGGCGGTCGCGGGGGTGGCAGAGGCGGTAGTTACGCCACTGGACACGGGGCAGATTGACTGTTATCCACTGACAGGTTTTAGAGCAGGGAGCAGGAAGTGCAGGGGACCTGGTGATGCTGCTGCCATATCACACACAAAAATGTAAATATCTTCAAAATTATGCAAAATAAACAATGAAAATAAATTGCAAAAATTCAGGAGAGCAATTCCTATCAATTTACCTAAAGACATTTTTGGACCACAGTTCCCCTTTAAAGTAAAAAAGTTTAGAAGTTAGGACCTTCCAGACTGGGGCTACCTTGACGTGGTTGGAAGTCTTTTCTGATCACAGTAATGTATAATAAAACCCCTTTGTTTATAATGTTTGTCAGTGTGCAGATAATATGATATTGTTGTGTGTGTGTTTTGCTATTTGTAGATGCAGTGCTCACAGGAACCACCAGGAAACATCCAGGGGGCCCTAATAAAATGAGGTCCTAAAAAAAAGAAAAGCAATCGCATCATATTAAATGAACAAACACACACATATATCCCCCTTACCTATACTACCTGCCAGCTAGAATATAGAGGGTCTATGTTGAATAAACCTGCAGGTCTGAGAACAGACCCATGCAATCTAAACAGCACCTTTGGGCAATCAAAAGCAGCCAATACATATATCCGTTTTTACTTTCACGACCGAGTGCTCCCGTGACATTAGACAGATCCTGCCAGAACCCCCTGTCTGTCGCATAGAAGAATGGGAAAGGCGGTTCCGGCAGAATCGAAAACCACAATTCCCAGCATTCTCTGTTTGCAGTAAGTTTTTTCTTAATGTCCTGTAGCTAAGGCATCTGTCTAGATCTAATACAGCCTAAGCTTGTGACCTTTCATATGTTTGAAAACTACAAATCCCAGCATTCTCTGTTTTGCAGTTTTTTCAGAATTCTGAAGATGGATGGCAAGTGAGCTGAGAAGGAAAGAGGGAGAGCGTGTGGAAGAGAAGGGGGGGGAGAGAGTGAGGGAAGGGGATGGGGAGAAAGTGAGGGGGAGAGAAGGGGGGAAAGAGTGGGGGAGAAAGGGGGAGAGATCTTTAAATGCAGGGGGACGGGATTTGCGATTCTTTAAAGAATCGGGAATTTACTAGTCATATAGATTAAGTTTGTTGTTGAGCACGTTATGTGGGTGTTTGAATGTAGAACCTGGATACATAGTCCTACATGACATAACATTTGATACATTAATTTTTCAGGGGGTTGGGAACCAGGATGTTTGTAATTTATAACTTTTTATAAATATTAAAAAATGACAGGCACTCACTCCAAGTTGCTTCATCTGCCCAACCAGGGTATTTCAAACTTGTGCTTTTATTAAACCACGCAAAGGAAATGTTTCGGCTGTTCTCAATACAAAATCTGTGCATGCAATCCTGTGATTCTTATATAGTATAAAGAATCACATGTCTTGCAATTGGTGAAGCACAGGCACCCAGTGGGCCCTGTGACATGAATACATCAACTATGTATTCATGACACTGTTTGCCAGTCTAGAATATAAATTATAGAGGAAATTTCTTACTATCATTTGGTAGAACTTGTTATTTGTTATTGAAAGCTGTGTGTAGAATCTAATAGACTAGACTTTCTCCATTCACTATGTAGTATTTCTTAGTTCTAGTCGTGGAGAATAGGACATACTGAACAACGTCACTGTATCCAGGGCTCTGTTTTAGATTATTACAACAACATTTAATGAGAAGCAAATAAAACATAACTAATCCTCAGACTATTCTCACCTAAGATGCGCCTGAAACACTAGTTAACCTACTGTTCATCTTAATTACGTTCTTCGACTGATATTCTGCAGTCTATAAATATCAATGTGTCAGTGGCTATAGACTGTTATTTTTATTGTATTGTGTCCTAAATAATGACTTCTTCTTAAAAAAGTTGTCTCCAGGCTACTGATGTAGGTAAAGCTGGAAGGGGGTCCCCATTATAATGGAGTCACTTGTTTAGAACTGTATGAAATGTAACTTAAAAATGTACCCCTTCTCTTGTTTACAAAGTGACAGATTGGAACTTCTGAAATTTTATAAAAATGAATTGGCAAGTTATATTCTCAGTCGCACGCACACCCATTAATGACCAAAACCCCCTCAGAAAATACTTTTTATGGTTCTTTCCTGACTAATAAAGAAAAATTACTGTATTGTGTTTGTGTTGCTTTATAACATGTAACAGACCTTTTAACAGCCTTTTAATTATATGTATCCTGTATCCTGTAGCTTGCTTGGGAATATGGAATACCCTTTTTTGAAACAAGTGCAAAAGAAAATGTAAATATCGAAAAGGCCTTTTTAATGTTGGCTGAAGCTATTTATGCAAAGGTATGTTGTACGGAATAAGTGTAATATGGGGGTAAATCAGAAAAGAAATCCAAAACCATTGTTTTATTATTTATTAAAGGAGACCTGTCACCTCTCACAAAAAGACAAACTGAAACCTACCGTAATCTTTACCAGGCCACTTACTCAATTAAACATGAGAAAAAATGTTGTCCACTTTCCCAGTTCCTAGCCAAAAATATACAGTGTAAAACCAAAGAAATCTTTTAATCCAGCAAGCCCTTCGGTTACTTTTACATTTATATCTGTGGGTTTCAGTTAGATCACCTGGACTTGAAGCTTAGTTTTTGAAGATGTTCGATTATCTGATTGGCTCAGATTGACTAATCTGATTAGCTGTTTAAGGACTACATTTCAAGTCCAGTTGATGTAACTGAATAACACAGATATATCATGACCTGGGTGAATGAGAACCTTCACAAACACCTTAAAGGACCATTATACTTACCTTTTCCCCGATCCATGGCAGCATAAAATGGCAAAGTTTCCCTTACTCCTGCACTACTTACTGAAAATCTGCTTTGGCCATCCGCTCAGTCACTCCTCTCTTCCACTGTCAGTGACAGTCTGGTGCAGCCAATTGGAAGACACGCCTCCTTGCAGAGGAATGGAGCAATCGCCGAAGCAGATTTTCAGTCAGTAGTGTAGGAGTTAGGGGAAAGTACCCAGGTTGTGGACTTAGCGATTTTAGGTCTTAACCCAAGGTACTATGCTGCCATGGAGGAAGAGGAGTGAGAGGGAGGTGAGTTTAAAGGAATAGTTCACTGCAATAGTGAACTATCCCTTTTCTACATTGATTGAAGCCAGGGAGGTTAAGGAGCTATCCCTTACCTCCCGTTCTTCAATCAATGTTTAGATAGCCAGGAACGAACTTCAGAAATTCTTACCTTTCACACAATCCAGCGGGGCCGCTCTGAAATTCCTGACTGCTTCCTGCTTGTTACACTATAACGCGTATTCTCGGGCATGCGTAACAGAAGCAGTGGGGAACTGTCAGAGCTGCCCAGCTGGATCGCGCGAAAGGTAAGATTTTCAGATCTTCGTTCCTGGCTATCCAAACATTGATTGAAGAACGGGAGGTAAGGGATAGCTCCTTAACCTCCCGGGCTTCACTGCAATAGTGAACTATTCCTTTTCTACATTGATTGAACTATTCCTTTAATTATCCTTTTAACTCTCCCACTCTTATTGGGGATACAATGTTCTCTAGACCACTACATTATTTTTTTGGTGACATTCAGAAAAATTTTTGACTAATGATAAAATGTACCCATTTTGGTTCCTTTTGTACTGAAAGAATGAAGAACCTTTTTAATAACATGCACATTATTGATATTGATATAAATTGTTTTGCAGAGACGGACTTTGTTAGTTGACTACAACATCATTAACTTGCAAGAAACGAAGAAAAAGAATTCCTGCACATCATGTAGATGAAAGAGAATCATTGCCCCTTACTCAAATTCACAGAGCTTTCTCTAGTTTGGACTCTTGTAACAAACTGATGATGACCATCAGAAACCATTAAATGCTGAGAAAAGCAAACAAGCTATTAGATATATGTTGGACTTTTTTTTGTAGTTTGTTTTAGTGGCAGGGTTGTATTTTTTAGCAGAGTTATTTTATGAATCAATGCCTAAATATAGTATTTTATACAGCTTTTTAGAGTAACATGGAAAGAAACTGGGCACACCAGTCTTATCAAAGGCTAATTTATTAAGTCATAATAATTATTTAATTACTGCCTATAGCACTGGAGCACCCAGCGATTCATATTCTTGATATGAACTTATACTGAGGTGTGCATAATATAGTATAGTATTTGAGATTGAATAAAGACATACGTCCATCCATACCCTCATTTCCTGCCTACCTTTTGATCTAGAGGAAGGCAAAAAAAAAACATGACCACCCCACATTGTTGTTACCCATTTATACAGCTTTGGTGCATGTTGAGACTTATTTGTGATAAAAGAAATACAGTAAATTGCCGATCACTCCATCCAATTGAATAAGAAGTTCACAATTAGAGCACCTGTGTTTTTTGCTATGGTGTACTTTTATACTTTGCTTCAATATGAAACAATATGAAAAAGTACTTCATTATTATTATATTTTTTTAAACTGATATTTGTAATGAAATGGGATAGTACTGGAGCTATATTGTCATTTATTCTCCATCACTGCCTTAAAGGGCAACTATACTGTAAAAACGTTTTAAAAAATGAAATGTACCTGTAAAACCTGGGACAGGGAGCAGGATTGATTATTCCTACCTCCTAATATTATTTAGTTGAGAAGTGCTTACTTACAGTGCAGTACTTACAGTTTTCATCTGCCAGGTTAGTGTTGTGGACATTCACATATTAAAGCACTGAGGAAACCTTGTAGAAACAATATTGGGAGGTAGGAATTACCAATTTTTACATTTTATATGCACTATATTTAACTGTAATCATGCAGACTGGCATTGGGACACCAACTTTTTGTAGGTTATGACACTGATGCTAGCAGCTACCCCAGCCAGTGACACTGTCACATGACTACCTTTTTCAGGTATGAGACTCAGATGTTAGCTACCACAGCAAGTGACACTGTGACTTGACCACTTTTGTAGGTGTGACACTTGCTAGCAGCTACCACATACAGTAACACTGTCACATGACCACCTTTTGCAAGTTGAAACACTGATACCAGCATCTACCACAGCCAGTGACACTGTAACATGACCATCTTTTGCAGGTATGAGACACTGATGCCAGCAGCTAAAACATCCAGTGACACTGTCATATGACCACATGTTTTGGGTCACAACATAATAAAACTCTGAAGTAGAGAGTGATATATATATATAGTAAGCTGGAAGGTAAATACACTTGAAGCAGAGAGTGGACTGCACAGGTAAATATGCTTCTCCACCTCTTTATGTTTTACTGCTGCCAGGGATCTCGGCGGCTAAATAATTTGCCACCAATGAAAATAGTCTGTAGATTCTTTTATGTAATGTGAGTCTACACAGCTGCAAAACACTTGTTGTAGTGTACAGTATGAGAACTGCAAAATAATAAATATGCCCAGCTGTTTGTCACAAGTGTTTTTGTTTATTTATAAAAAAATTTGTGCCTTTCTACAGACATTTACTAGTAATTTCAATTGGCTACCATACAACTGGTAATAGTGGGGTTCCAATTGACACCAGTCTTATGGCATTCAGTGCTACCTTACTGATGGTAACACTAAAGGGGAAAAATGGCTACCTGCGCAATATGGACCTTTCCCTGCATTAGTTCCTCTCCTGGCAGCATCCCCAACCACTCAGACTCCCCCCTGTAAGCCCAAAAATAAAAGAACCACAGTTCCCCTTGTTTAATTTACCGTGGTTGCTGTGGGGGGTTTGTATTTGTAGGAGGGTGGGTACAAAGGTGGGGCTGCCATGATCCCCAGTCTGGTGTCTTCCCCTGGTAACCTGGTAGTTACACCTTTGTGCCCCAAATTGTTAAATTGTGTTGTTTTTTAATAGTGCTTCCAAAATGTTAACATCTAGAGCCATGACATTGCAGTATATAAACTTTCATTTTTTAGGATGGACATGCCTTTAAATACTTTCGATGTGGAACAAAGACACCATAAAATGGCCCAGGACCATGTTAATGCTTGAAAATATGGTCAAAATCCTGCCGGTCAGGCCCACAATGTTATGGGTTTAGTTTAATATGTTTCTCTGATTGGAGTAGTAGGGTCACTGGATGTGGGAGGTAACTCATTGCTCTACTTGTTTTTTTGTCCTGTTTTCTCTTACAAATAATGATGCAAGGTGTTATTTTAAACTCCAGCACTATTCCTGCTCCTGGAGAAACTAGAGTGTGATATATGCGGGTTAAGGTGGAATTCAGACTTTAGGAATAAGCATATTTTGCAGCTGTAGAAACACTAAAGTACATTTTGTTGATTTGGTAATGTTCTGGTGTCTTTATTATTATTATTATTATTGATTTATATAGCGCCAACATCTTCCGTGGCACTTTACAATTACATAGTCATACATTACATACAGTTTAATGCATGTTATGTAAAGTCATACATATTACATACACAGGTAATACATAATATGAGTTTCTTACAGCAATACTGTGATACAATAGGAGAGAGGACCCTGCCCAAAGAGCTTACAGACTAGAGGATATGGGGGTGATACATAAGGTGACAGGAATCGGTAGGCTGTAAATAGATTGGCAGTGGAGCGTGAAAGGCGGGTTGGATCAAATTGGGTAGTAAGGGGGTAATGTTTAGGCCAGATTATATGCTTGCCTAAAGAGGTGGGTTTTAAGGTTACGTGTGAAGGTGTTAAGGGATGGTGAGTGACGGACAGACTGAGGAAGGGAGTTCCAGAGAAGAGGGGCAGCACGAGTAAAGTCCTGAATGCGGGCATGGGAAGAGGTGACCAGAGTGGATGAGAGTAGGGTATCATTTGCAGAGTGGAGGTTGCGCCTGTGACGGTATTGCTGAATCGGCTCTGAGATATATGGAGGGGCTATGTTGGATAGTGCTTTATAGGATAAGGTAGGCAGTTTGAACTGGATCCTTTGCATGATGGGCAACCAGTGGAGGGACTGGCAGAGAGGAGAGGCATTAGAGAAGCGAGAAGAGAAATGAATGAGCCGTGCAGCAGAGTTGAGAATGGATTGAAGCGGTGCCAGGCAGTTGTTTGGTAAACCACACAGGAGTGTGTTGCAGTAGTCTAGCCAGGATATGATTAGGGCTTGGACTTGGATTTTTGTAGCTTCCTTCGAGAGGAGCCAACAGGAGTTGGCAAGCGAATTGACATGAGGTGGGAATCTAGCGTTATTCCCAGGCAGCGGACCTGAGCAGATGGGGATATAGGTGTATTGTTAATATTAATAGTAAGACTAGGACGGGGAACAGATCGTGAGGGTAGGAAAAGGACAAGTTCAGTCTTGTCCATGTTTAGTTTGAGGAAGCGGGAGGACATGAAGGCAGAGATGGCACTAAGGCAGTCGGGGACCTGGGATGTCAGTGTAGGAAGATCAGGGGTAGAGATGTAAATTTGGGTATCGTCCGCATACAGGTGATACTGTAACCCAAATGAACTAATGAATTGTCCAAGGCCATGGGTGTAGATGGAGAAAAGAAGAGGACCGAGTACCGAGCCTTGCTGGACCCCCACAGGGAGGCAGCGAGGAGTGGAGCTAGTTTCAGAGTGAAAAACACTAAAGGTCCTTCCAGAGAGATAGGATAGCCAAGAAAGTGCAGTGTCCTTGATACCTAAGGAGGCCAGGATCTGAAGACGTAGAGGGTGATCAACAGTTTCAAAAGCAGAGGACAGATCAAGAAGAAGAGTATTGACCTTTAGATTTAGCACTAAGTAAATCATTGGTCACTTTAGTGAGAGCAGTTTCCGTGGAGTGGTTAGGGCGGAAGCCTGACTGGAGGTCGTCAAAGAGAGAGTTAGCAGACAGGTGATTTATGTTTATGTTAAGAAGTTGCAAAAGAAAAGAAGAAAATATTGGAAAGGTCAGGAA
This sequence comes from Hymenochirus boettgeri, assembly GCA_019447015.1. NCBI lineage: Eukaryota > Metazoa > Chordata > Amphibia > Anura > Pipidae > Hymenochirus > Hymenochirus boettgeri. The sequence goes on along the minus strand of CM033474.1, from coordinate 212,243,771 downwards.
TATTTAAGGTTGTACTGTTACTAGGACCGTGGATATTGCCTTGGTTGCTGTTAAGTCAGCCTGCCCTTTTATACTATTGATACTATTGATGATTCAATAACATTTGCTGGTGAACTTCAAAAATTGCCAGCAAATGGAACAAGCAATATTTTGTCTATCTCCAAATATATCCTATAAAAGATATCCTTCCCTGCTACCAGTATTGTCTCCACATGGGACTCCTTGCCATGAAATCAAGCTACAAGTTTAACTGCCCCAACTATTCACTTCCCAACCTACTTGCCTCCTAATTTACATAACTCCTGCACATCCCAACATGGACCATGTGCATCCCTCCTGTAGACTGCAACACAGTCACTTTTTTCTAATACATTTAATGCCAGTTCTGGCTAAGGATGATAAACCCTAAGACAGAAGGTTCCTCTGAATCAGTATTCTGGAAAGTAACACTAGAGTAATTTGCAATGCTCAAGAACTAGAGCTGCCCCGGCCACCAAGGAAGGATTATAATTGATTACAGTCTGTCCTGCTGCATGTTTTATAGGGCTTTGGGAAACAAAGAGATTTTTATGCCTTTAGATTCATATGTATATATATGGTTACAGTTAATAAGCTATCTAACTTCTTGTTCCTCCCTGGACAATAGATTAACCCTTCAGTACCAATACCATGTGGAGGGAATATGAAATATAGCATGGGGTTGATAGTAAAGTACCTTGGAATAAAAGTTAATAAAAGGAATTTATCCTACCCGAAACTAAAGGTTTTGCTTGGCATACAATTGCCCAACGTTCCACCGATTCTACGTTCGATTCGGAACAGCAAATCAGTGGTAACTTCTGACCACAAAGAGGTGTCTTGCCTTGCGACCTTCCCACAATGTTCGCGGCAGGATTATGCTTTGCTGATGTTAAAGGGCATGTCCAGCCATAAAATAACTACATGGTTTTAGCCCCCTTACCCCCCAAAACCTAAGATTAATTTTAATCTTACCTTAATCCGACGCTTCCTCTTTGAGATATATTTACTTTTACCTCAGCAGATCCCTTGCCACGGTTACAGGCATGCAGGAGCAGAGTGTGCTTGTAACCAGCTCTTCTGGGTATGGACTGTTATGCATTGGCTGTGGTAACACCGTTGTGGCCAGGACTGACAGTGAACTATGTTGTCCTTCTTGTGTGTTGGTATTGTGTCTTTTGGTCTTTTTGCTGCATCAATGTGTTGTTTAAAGCAGACAGGGATACGGTGTCTCTTGAAAATTCTTCTTAAAGGGCATGTCCACCCTAAAAATAAACTTTGGGAAAAGGTAGGTGCCCCCTCCCCACCCCCAACCAGTTATATTTCTTTTTTTAAAAATGTTTAGATCGCTACTTATAGCCCCTTTTCTCCCACGGCGGCTCTGATCTGGATCCTGGCTTGCGGAAGTTGCAAGCAGGGGCCGGAACGTTAGCCGCGCCTGTGATTGGATGAGAGGCAGCGAATCACAGACACAGCTGCTGTCAATGGAGATGCCACGGGAGAGATGGGTCTGTAAGTATCAATCTAAACATTTTTTTAAAGAAATATTTTGGCGGTTGTCCAAAGGGTTTCACACTAGGTGCCACAGCTGCAGAGAAGGGATCTGGATGTAGGGGGGGGGAGGAAGGGCACCCTAACAGGGTGGTGGAAGTCAAACATCAAATACCGGTCTGTGTGGGTTGGTTTTCTGTAAACAAAATTGCAACAAAATCTAAATTATCAATAAATTTAGTTTGCTTGTCATAAGCACAAAAACATACCCCCCCACAACACTCAGACCTTTTGATGCACCCCTACACCCACTTCCATATCAACAATGAACAACAGAATTAAATTACATTTTTTTTTACCCGTGCACATTCCCATAGCAATATTCATTTTAAAAACTCAACACACACAGACACATTCCCTCCTAAAATTAGGCCTTTTAAAGCCTTATTCATAAAATTTCAGGCTTAAAGGGCATGTCCACCTCCTAAACTAAAATTGAATCCACTACTGGCCCCACTGTGTAATGTTCAAAATTCTTTACCTTACACCTCAGCTTCTTATGGTTCTCCTTCAGTGCCTGTTCAAAGTTCCAAAAAGTGAAGCGTATGAGCTGTCTGTGTGCTATCCAGTCCCTGCTATTTCACTGTCCTCCTGGAGGACTCTGGCATGCACAGGGTACCCCTTCACACACATACATACCCTCCATCCCTCCGGATTCCTCTCCTTGGATCATTTCTGTATAGTAGTGGGGATTTGTATTCATGTATTTATTTTAGCCTTTAAAGCAGGGGTGCCCAACCAGAGCAACCCTGGGGACAATACTAGCACCCGCCCATGCCGTGAATGTGCTGCAGGTGTAGCCCCACCACCCATATGCCCCCAGAACAACCATACCATGCCCCATGGGTGACCACAGCTCCGTGCAGGCAACAAAAATGTCTGGTAGGCCATAGGTTGGGCGTTACTGCTTTAAAGGCTGTATGAAAGATTTAAAAGGTTAAAACAGTCTACTTAGAAGGGACATTTATAAAAAAAAAAATGTAAATGTTAAGGGGCAAAAAGGATTTATGTACACAATTAAAGTGCTTATTTTTATATGTCCTTATATAAAGGTATTGTAATGTTTAAGTGGCAGGTATAAACTATTGTGAAACTATTTGTAGTTAATTTACTGATAAGCAGACACATAATTGAATATCTCGTTAAACTCTGACTAACAAGTACAAACAGGAAACTAGATCTGCCCTCACTGTTTTTTTTATTGTTTTCTTTACAATTTGTACAATAGTTTTGCTGTTTTGACATGTGCTGTGTGAATTAAAGATGTAAGAAACTGGTGTTTTCCATTCCGACAACCAAGGGAAACGGCACCTAAATCAAAATGCCTCTGGTGCTGCCCCCCTTGCTATCGCTCCTTATAGGTGGGGGGTGGCACATTCATAGACTTCCATTGCAGGGGTAGCCAGTGCTCATAGCAATAGATCAAAAAGCAAGAAAGAAACCCTTCTAAACAGCCTACTCTAAAACAACAGAAATTCAGAATAAGGTAAAGTCTAAAAATCCCTTTAATTCATATTCAGCAAAGATAGGGGTATAATGAACATAAAGACGGACACCATATATATATGTACACCCCATAATAATAAAACATCCTAAAAAACATATAGATAGTTCTTGGCTCCTTATTAAAGATAATCATATTGATAATAGGCAAAGTAGGTAAAGTATTAAGGTGCAAATGCAATAAATGCATTAAATATATTTCATTCACATTTCAAGGAATGGTGAAGGGAAAAGTGCATAGTGCTTAAATAAATACTTAGCTGCCTTTCTGTGCTTATCGCTAAACAGCAGAGATAGACTAGAACCCGAGTTCGAGCCGAACTATTTGAATTCGAACGAATTCAGACTTCTCGAACTATCCCGGACCCGGATTTTCGATATTTTCGGACTTTTGATAAATATCGAATGTTCGACTGTTCGAATTTGCGAGTAAAATGCCTATTATACCTATACTCGGGCATCGAATCCGCGAGTAAAGGGTCCATTAAAACCTATATGCGAGCATCGATTCCGCGAGTAAAATGTACATGGTATCTAGGTGCGAACACGAGCATCGAATCCGCGACTAAAGTGTCCATTAAAACCTATACGTAAGCACTGAATCTGCGAGTAAAATGTCCATGGTATCTAGGGGCGAATGCGAGCATTCAATCCGCGAGTAAAGTGTCCATTAAAACCTATACGCGAGCATCAAATCCGCGAGCAAAATGTCCATGGTATCTAGGCGCGAACGCGAGCATCGAATCCGTGAGTAAAGTGTCCATTAAAACCTATACGCGAGCATCGAATCTGTGAGTAAAATGTCCATGGTATCTAGACGCGAACATCAAATCTAAGAGTAAAGTGTCCATTAAAGCCTATATGCGAGCATCGAATCCGCGAGTAAAATGTACATGGTAACTAGGCGCGAACGAGCTCGAAAACAGCGCGAGTGAGAGTAAAATAGATTTTTCGAATGTCCTGGATATTCGAACATGTTCCCTAGACCATTTCCCAGGTCCCACAGCCATTTACATTAAGTTACCATTAATATTTTATTTGTATTTCATTAGAACTTTTCGAACTATTTGACTCCCATTGACTTTAATGGGTCCATTTTCGAACTTTCGAACTCTCCATATAGTTTGAAAGTTCGAAAACGGACCAAACTTTCGAAAGTTGGCCATCTCTACTAAAGTCATTGCTTCATAAGTCTACAACGGTCATGGAGGGAGGCCAGGCTTCACTGGGATCCAGAAACGGGAAAAGACCGGGGCGCATTTCGGCCTAGCGGGACTTTTAATGCAGACTAAAGCTATATACGTGTGGCGTGCCTTAAGTAGGGTGTGTGTATGATATCATCAGGTCCTTGCGTCATTCCATCATTATGTCACTCTGTGCGCTTCTCCATTTGCCAAAGTATGTTAGTAGTTAGATGCTTATGTGCCAGAATGGCATCTTCATGTTATTAATAAATAAGGTAGGATGTCTTTGTCACTAGTTGAAGGCTGTGTTATTCAGCCATAGACGGACATGCTACCAATAGGCATCTTACTGGTTTGCATTAGAATTAAAGGACAACTCCAGCCACATAAGAACATCTTTTACAAAGAATGGCCTCTTTAAAATATGTTGATATATCATTCTTTGTCCTATGAATTCCTTACTGTATGCCTGCTATGCTTCTGGATGTGTCATGGAAACTGAGCAATTTAGAAACCTGCACTGAGCATTTACTGAGCCTGGGCATGCTCAGAAGAGGCAGACGGGATTAACATTCAGTCATTGGCTGTGTCAACTGTCAAATCCATAACAGACAGTTGCTAACTGGAAGGACCAGGAAGCAGAACTGGGGAAACAGGACATTGTGCAGGATTTCAGGTTAGACTTATATATTCGGGCTTTTACCATTTTGGGGGGTGATTTACCTGTATGTAAATTTCTATTTTAGGGCTGGACTTGCCCTTTAAAGCCAGTTAGACAGACAATGGGCTATGGTTCATGATAATGAAGTTCTATTTTACCAAAGTTCTCTGACATGCCTGGATAAAGATACAAGACAATGAGTAACTATGGCTTTCATTGACTAGACTACTAGAGGGATATCTACTGGCATTTTAGTAATAAATGCAATGGCAGACAAATGCTTGATTTCCTTATTCAATGATGGAAATCCCTTCATGGTGCAGCCCTGAAATATTGTATGAATGTCCATCACTATTCTAAACAGGTTAAATGTATGTATTGTATGAAAAGCAAAGCATCTCTTCTTCATTGAATATTTTTACATCATATGAATTTCAAGAGACTTCACTGCTATCCGCATCCACTTAAAACGTGTTGACATATGGGAGATAATTTGGCATTCCATTGTGATATGGCTCAGGTGACAATAATACGAGTCACTAGCCTACTAACAAGGCATTCATGTTTTGTTTCTGAGGTCATAGCTATTTATATCTATTGTAGTTATGCGTAGGATATGTGAAGAATAACCTGTAAAATGCATTGTTAATCTACTTTGTCCTAAAAGGTGAATACTGTAAATACCCATATACATTTTTATTTGGAAGCTAAACATTCTGTTCTGATTTGTAGCCTAATAGTAACATTATTTAAAAAAACAAATTGCTGTCGAAGTCATTATTAGTTTTGTTGTAAAAGACAAATTACATTTCTTTCTTCTTCTCTTTTACTCCACCTATATTTTGGACTGAATCTCCTCCCACAGTTTGAGCTAGAGACACCAATCTTGGTGGGGATGGGTTTCTATCCTTGTGGAACCTTTATATCCTTTCGGAACCCTTCAAATATTTTTCTTGTCATAGGGAATCCTACAAAAAAATGATTATACTTTTTTATGTATCTCTTTCTGCCATCAATTTATCGAAGTTATATAATTGATAAAAATATAACACATCAATAAATATATCTATATTTATTAAAAATGCACTTAACTATCATTTAAAGGCACACTAAACCAATTAAATCAAGTAATCGAACCCCTGGGTTACAGAGTAAAACTTACCTATTGGTAACATACCTGCTCCTTAGAACAATGCTACCCAAGAAGATGTCCAGTGCCCTTAGTGTTCCCTGAGAGTTTGCAAGGTGTTCTTCAAAGGGACACTAAACCCATCAAATCATGTACCTTCCATTTTCATTTATTATTCACAGAGAGATGAGGTTCTCCTTCCTGTGAATAATAAACTTACCTGCATGTGCCACGTACAGCTTCTCCCCAGCAGATAGTGTACAGTCCTGATCGCACTCCTATCTTTTGCGCATGCACGCCTATAAGAAATATAGGACAGCGATTGGGACATTGTGATAATCAGTGAAGCTGCGCAGGCAGGCATGTTTATTATTCACAGGGAGGTAGGAGTAAGCGATCTCATTTGCCTGTGAATAAGAAATTAAAATGAAATGTTAACAGTTTAATCTGCTTAACGTCCCTTTAAAGAGCCCCTAGCAAACTCTCAAGGAACCCTAGGTGTCCCAGACCCCTGCTTGGGAAGCACTGCTGTAAGGAATCCATGGAAATGTTCCCAAGTTCACTTCAAATGAGTAAAACCTTGAAATGTGAATGTTCCAAGGATTCAAGGACCTGTTAACAATTTATTCAGAATAAAAAGTGGAAAATTTATAAAATGATGTAAAAATGGTAAAGTGTTTTAATAGCCATAACAATTTTATTGACTTTTAAATCCCATGGCACACACACAGACACAGATTTAGGCTGAGGCCACACTACAAGGCACCAAATCGTGCATGCAATCACGAGCGTTTTTTGTTTGCGTGTGCGTTTTGCGCATGTGATTTTGCCATTTTCCGTTATGGAAACACATGCATTAACGCACGAAAAATGAACGCATTTGAAATTGTGGTGATTTTTGCATTCCATTGATTTCCATTATAACCAAATCACATGCGCAATCGCGAGTGCAAAATGCGCGCGCCAACATGTAAAAAGCACGCAAGTGTGTCCTAGCCCTAAGTCTTGGTGCTTCTATGGTTGTTGCCTTTCCACATGTGGCCTTTCAAGCCTAATTCAAAGTTTGTTTGTTTTTATTTAACGGACATAAAGAATTAGATAAAGTAAAACAATAGAATAATTTCAAATTTCCATCTTGTGTACAACTCATCACCACTGATAAACAGCAAGTCAGATCTATTGGCTGGTACACGCCATACAACTTTTCCAACTTTTTCAACCGGTCGGCCAGGAGAAAGGGCTGTTGGTCACGGCATTTTGGAGGCGCGTACGACAGTAACCACGACAAAGCGTGGGGTCCAGTTCGGACGAACAAACGGACGATGGTCGGTTGCGGCCGCCACATGGAAGCATACAATAATTCAGCCTGACCGAAAAAACTGAAATGTGGGTCGGAATTATTGCATGCATATTGTATTATTGTATGGATATTGTATTATTGCATGCATATTGTATTATTGTATGGATATTGTATTATTGCATGCATATTGTATTATTGTATGGATATTGTATTATTGTATGCATATTGTATTATTGTATGGAGATTGTATTATTCTATGCATATTGTATTATTGTATGCATATTGTATTATTGCATGCATTGTATTATTGTTTGCATACTATATTGTATGCATATTGTATTATTGCATGTATATTGTATTTTTGCGTGCATATTGCATTATTGCATGCACATTGTATTATTGCATGCATTGTATTATTGTATGCATATTGTATTATTGTATGCATATTATATTATTGTATGCATATTGTATTATTGTATGCATTGTATTATTGTTTGCATATTGTATTGTATGCATATTGTATTATTGCATGCATATTGTATTATTGCATGCATATTGTATTAATTAATTAAAGGACTTTGTTAACAAATGGGGACAAAAGTATGAAGTAAAACAATTAATAACATGCCAATCAATTAATATTATCTACATAATAACTTGTAAATGTGGTAAATCATACAAAAAGGACATTGTCGTTGAGAATTCAAGAACATGTCAGAGCAATTATTAATAAGGATGAAAAAAGGAGTAGTGTTGCGAAACATGTAATACAGAAACATAGAGCAAATCCTTATGTTATAGAATTTGGAGGAATGGAGAAAGTGCCCTTAGGAATAAGAGGAGGAAACTTAAAGAAACTACTCCTCCAAAAAGAGTTAAGATGGATTTACCAAATAGGGACATTGAGCCCAAGTGGTTTGAATGAAGATAATAGCTTTAAGTGTTTCTTGTAAATTATCATCTCTAATGGTGAAAAGGTTCATATAATTGTTTAATCCATAAAAAAAAAAACGGTAAAGAAGATTTTGTAACTACTGCTAATGGATTTGCTTTGCTCTAAATAATTAATAACCAAATGGAACAATGTATATAAAGGTGATGTTAAGCATCTTAGACACATATGATCGGTCATTATATTAATCCCATATATATAATATATAAATTAATTTAGGAAGGACAAAAAATAATTGTAAGTGATCAAGTGTTATAATGTTAAAGTGTGATGTTCTCCTCTACTATATTAGATAAGGTGATGCACAGTTAATACACTAATTACGGTACACCCAGAAAGTTATAGGCAGAGTTTTGCTAGGCACAAGTTAAAAGGAGGTGTACACAGAAGGTACGAGGCCCTGACGAAGTCACATGTTGGTGACGAAACGTACGTCGGTTGGTTTCAGTGGAGGAGGTCACGTGATGCATGATCGCGTTTGAGGACACGAGCGCCATTTCCAAGCCGAGTAACTGCATGGTCTCAGACACATGTGGACACAGAAGGATAAGTGTGGGGGTGCATTGTATATAATGGAGGATCTTAAGTAAAGCGGATGGAATAATGTGTACAGTTGATTTAAGTGCCGCAACATATATGTTCATTAGTTTACGGATATTAGAAGTCCTTTATTTAGCTTAACAACTGTCAAATGTCCACTATACCACAGCCGGTTGGCAATAAGAGAAATTGCATTAAAGTAGGCCGCAGTGAGGCCACGAGTTAACGGATACGATATAGATGAGACATTTGACGAATGAGATAAGGAGTACAGGCACTGGTCAAACTAAGGGCGTCTATTATGAGGCTCTATAGGTTCCGCTCACTAATACACTATATATAGTAGCGGACATATGTGTAAAGTCGTGATATACCCGAATTTGATAATATTAGATCCTCCATTATGCAGATTCTGTGACCATTGTTAAGATTACTAAATAAGGTTCAGACGGACACTATTAGTGTTTGGGTCCCACTTTTACCTACATTATAGACACATTTTGTGCCGGTAGGTTTGTAATTAGTCCATTGGATAAATGCAGTATCGAGCGTTTGTATATGACATGCTTAACAATATTGGATATGTGTGTGATATGAATGCATCATTAGATCATCCTCCATCACTAATGGTTGTTGGTGTGTTTTAGGTGTTTTTAAAGGTTTTTTTATATAGTATTTAAGAGTTGAGACATCTTAATAGAATGTCAATTTCACCAGTTTAAAGAGAACTTTTGTGGAAATATTCAGGGGGATGCACCGAGCACCGATATCGGCAACCCGGTGCAAACAGCCCGGCGATGTTATATGCCGATAGCGGCGCTCAGAACATCGCTACCTGGCGATTTTCTATTCCGGCATTTTTAACGCCAGCTATTACCTGGCGTTGAAAGTGCCGCAATAAAATGCCGATTTCGGCATATAACATCGCTTGCGGCAGCTGCGCTGTTAACTTTCGCGTTAGCCACGCAGCCGCCGCAAGGAAGGAGTTAAAGTCACGCTAACCGATATAACATCGGTTAGCGTGACTTAAACTCCAAATCAGGAGCGATGCGCCCGTTGGTGCATCGCCCTGCTAAAGTGTTTGATCATGCCATAATATCACTGCAGGCTTCATTTGTCTTAGATAAAATCGTCAGAATGATGATACTGTGCCTATAAGTCGTTGAGAGCGCTGATGGGGGCACTACCCTCTAAAGTATGACATACTGTTGAGTATGATATCTGAACTGACGTAAATTTTCAAAATTAGTTTCAGCAGGTCTATATTACTTTATTCTATACAGTAGCCTTTTAAAGGGCAACTATAGTGAAAAAAAACTTTGTCTGTATACAATGTATAGATCACTTAGTATAAGCTGCCTTACTTTCATGTTTCTGTGTGGCTTCATTTCTTCACACTGGCAGAAGTTTGTACCAAGCTGTGTAGTCCCCCTCCCCTCTCTGTCTACTCCCCCTCAAGCAGTGACGGGCTGTATACAGAGTCCGAGCATTGTCAGTTGAAAGGACTTTAAATGAAGTGCTGACATCCTGTTGACCCCTCCCTTCCAGAGCTAGACTGCAAGCAATCAAAGTAGCAATATGCTGAAGGGAGGGGCAGAGGGGGAGAGAGGACAAGTGGTGCTGAGATTCTTTACAAGTAAGTTACTGAACTGCCTGTTCTCTAACTTTGCTAATTATTTACTTTTTACCTAAAGTTCATATCTCTCCCCCTGCTTAGCTGAGATCATAATCACTGAAGAGAGAGTCAGTGTAACAGCAGCTTGTAGTGAGACCTTCACAAACACAGTGACACTGCTTGTTGTCCTGTTACATTTCAGTTGCTTTGGTCTATATATTTCATAGATTGCACTGTGTGTCTTGTTTGGTATATAGTCTGTATTACTGTATTATATATACTGTATTAGTGTTCCATTTGAGTCACTGGTTTTGTATGTATATAAGATTTTGTTTGGGGGGGAGGGGCTGTTTTATAGTGTGTTATGCTCATATTGCTGGGTTAATGGTTTATTGATTGTGTTTAGCACTACAGCATTTGACTATATGTTGCACATGGTACATATAGTGTGGGTGAGAGAGTGTGTGACAGTACTGCATGGGAGCTTTGGATTGTGTGGGTGTGTGCCTTTGAGTGACAGATGAGGTGTAGCAGCTCCTACAAATCACAGCATATTCAAAGGCTTATATCTCGGGGACTATGTAGAATTTAAAGAAACTAAAGGTACCCTGGTGGATGGGATGACTTATAGGATACATTAGAAGAAATTTTAAAAAAACAATTTTCTCACTATAATTGCCCTTTAAGCTACCAATATTTTGTGGTTTCTATATTGTATTATTGCATGCATATTGTATTATTGCATGCATATTGTATTATTGCATGAATATTGTATTATTGTATGCATATTGTATTATTGTATGCATATTGTATTATTGCATGCATTGTATTATTGTATTATTGTATGCATATTGTATTATTTTTTACATTGTATTATTGTATGCATTTTGTATTATTGTATGCATATTGTATTATTGCATGCATATTGTATTATTGTATGCATATTGTATTATTGCATGCATATTGTATTATTGTATGCATATTGTATTATTGCATGCATATTGTATTACTTATTGCATGCAATAGGTATTATTGTATGCATTGATTATTATTGCATGCATATTGTATTATTGTATGCCTATGTTTATTATCATGTATTATTAATTTTGTATATGCATGTTGTATTATTGCATGCATATTGTATGCATATTGTATTATTGCATGCATTGTATTATTGTATGTATATTGTATTATTGCATGCATGTTGTATTACTGCATCATATTGTATTATTGCATTCATATTTGTATTGTATGCATATTGTATGATTGCATGCATATTGTATTATTGTATGTATATTGTATTATTGTATGTATATTGTATTATTGTAATGCATATTGTATTATTGGCATTCATATTGTATGCATATTGTCTTATTGCATGCATATTGTATTATTGCATGCATATTGTATTATTGCATGCATTGTATTAATGTATGTATATTGTATTACTGTTGATATTGTATTATTGCATGCATATTGTATTATTGTATGCATATTGTATTATTGTATGCATTGTATTTTGTATGCAATGTTTATTGTTTGCATATTGTATGTATTCATATGTATTATTGTATGCATGTTGTAGTATTGTATGCATATTGTTTATTTATTGTTTGCATATTGTATTATTGTATGCACTTGTATTATTGTATGCACATTGTATTATTTGCATGCATATTGTATTATTGCATGCATGTATTATTGTATGATATTGTATTATTGTATGTATATTGTATTATTGTATGCAATGTTGTATTATGCATGCATGTTGTATTATTGCATGCATATTGTATTATTGTATGCATATTGTATTATTGTATGCATTGTATTATTGTATGCATATTGTATTACTGTTTGCATATTGTATTGTATGCATATTGTATTTTGTATGCATTGTATTATTGTTACATGTATGTATTATTGTATGCATATTGTTTATTGTATGCATTTTGCATTATTGTATGCATGTTGTATTATTGTTTGCATATTGTATTGTATGCATATTGTATCATTGTATGCATGTTGCATTATTGTATGCATGTTGTATTATTGTTTGCATATTGTATTATTGTATGCATATTGTAATTATTGTTTGCAGGTTGTATTATTGTATGCATATTGTATTATTGTATGTATATTGTATTATTGTATGCATGTTGTATTATTGTATGCATATTGTATTATTTGTTTGCATGTTGTATTATTGTATGCATATTGTATTATTGTATGCATATTGTATTATTGTATGCAATTGTATGATGTGTATCATATTGTATTACTGTTTGCATATTGTATTGTATGCATTTGTCTTATTGTTTAATTTTGTATGTATTGTATGCATATTGTATTATTGTTTGCATATTGTATTATTGTATGCATGTTGTATTATTGTATGCATTGTATTATTGCATGCATATTGTATTATTGGCTGCATTGTATATTGTAATGTTATTTGTATTATTGTAATGTATATTGTATTATTGTATGCATGTTGTATATTGCATGCATAGGTTTATGTTATGCATATTGTATTATTGTATGCATTGTTTAGGTATGCAATTGTATTATGTTTGCATATTGTAGTGTATGATATTGTATATTTGTATGCAAGTTGTATTATTGTATAATATTGTTTATTGTATGCATGTTTGTATTATTGTATGCATGTTGCATAATTGTATGCATGTGTTTTTGTTTGCATATTGTATGTATGCATATGTATCATTGTATCATTTGCATTATTGTATATTGTATATTGTTTGCATTTGTTTATTGTATGCATAGTGTCAATTATTGTTTGCATGTTGTATTATTGTATGCATATTGTATATTGAGGTATTTGTATTATTGTAATGCATTTTGTATATTGTATGCATATTGTATTATTGTTTTGCATGTTGTATTATTGTATGCATATTGTAATTATTGTATGCTATTGTATGCATTGTATTATTGTATGCATGTTGTATTATTGTATGCATGTTTGTATTATTGTAGCATATATTGTTATTATTTTGCATATTGTATTGTAATCATATTGTATATTGTTTGCATATTTAACCGCAATTAAATATTCTTAATTGCAAAATATTGTGGGGCCTCCAGCAGCACAGCCCAATGACTGTATTAATCTGACCAGCACAAATACATCCCAGACGGAACCAGCAATGACAGTATTTAATGTGCAAGCACAAAAACACCTCCAGACAGAGAACCACTATGACAGTATTTATTTTGGCCAGCCACAAATACACCCCCAGACGGAGAACCAGCAATGACAGTATTTATTGTGGCCAGCACAAATACACCCCTAGACGGAGAACCAGCAATGACAGTATTTAATGTGCCAGCCACAAATACACCCCCAGACAGAGAACCACAATGACAGTATTTATTGTGGCCAGCACAAATACACACTCCAGACAGAGTACCAGCAATGACAGTATTTAATGTGGCCAGCACAAAAACACCCCAACAGAGAACCAGCATGACAGTATTTATTGTGGCCAGCCACAAAACACCTCCAGACAGAAACCAGCATGACAGTATTTATTGTGGCCAGCACAAATACACCCAGACGGGAACCAGCATACAGTATTTATGTGGCCAGCACAAAAACACTCCAGACAGAGAACCAGCAATGACAGTATTTATTGTGGCCACACAAATACACCCCTAGACGGAGAACCAGCAATGACAGTATTTAATGTGGCCAGCACAAAAACACCCTCTCCAGACAGAGAACCAGCAATGACAGTATTTATTGGCCAGCACAAATACACTCCCAGACGGAGAACCAGCAATGACAGTATTTATTGTGGCCAGCACAAATATCCCCGACGAGAACCAGCAATGACAGTATTTATTGTGGCCAGCACAAATACACCCCTAGACGGAGAACCAGCAATGACAGTATTTAATGTGGCACGCACAAAAACACCTCCAGCAGAGAACCAGCAATGACAGTATTTATGTGGCCAGCACAAATACACCCCCAGAAGGAAACCGCAATGACAGTTTTATTGTGGCCAGCACAAAAACACCTCCAGACAGAGAACCAGCAATGACATAGTTTATGTGGCCAGCACAAATACACCCCTAGACGGAGAACCAGCATATGACAGTATTTAATGTGGCCAGCACAAAAACCCCTCCAGACAGAGAACGCCATGACAGTATTATTGTGGCCAGCACAAATACACCCCCAGACGAGACCAGCAATGACAGTATTTATTGTGGCCAGCACAAATACACCCCTAGACGGAGAACCACAATGACAGTATTTTAATGTGTCAGCACAAATACATCCCCAGACAGAGAACCAGCAATGACAGTATTTAATGTGGTCGCACAAAAACCCCCCAGACAGAGAACCAGCAATGACAGTATTTATTGTGGCCAGCACAAACACCCCCCAGACAGAGAACCAGCAATGACAGTATTTATGTGGCCAGCACAAAAACACCCCCAGACAGGGAACCAGCAATGACAGTATTTATTGTGGCCAGCACAAAAACCCCCCCAGACGGAGACCCCAATGCAGTATTTAATGTGTCAGCACCAAAACAAACCCCCAGACAGAGACCAGCAATGACAGTATTTATTGTGGCCAGCACAAAACACCCCCAGACGGAGAACCAGCAATGACAGCATTTAATGTGGTCAGCACAAAAACACCCCCAGACGGAGAACCAGCAATGACAGTATTTATTGTGGCCAGCACAAATACACCCCTAGACGGAGAACCAGCAATGACAGTATTTATGTGGTCAGCACAATACATCCCCAGACAGAGAACCAGCAATGACAGTATTTATGTGGTCAGCACAAAAACACCCCCAGACAGAGAACCAGCAATGACAGTATTTATTGTGGCCAGCACAAAAACACCCCCAGACAGAGAACCAGCAATGACAGCATTTAATGTGGTCACAACAAACACCCCCAGACAGAGAACCAGCAATGACATATTTAATGTGGTCAGCACAAAAAAACACCCCCAGACAGAGAACCAGCATGACAGTATTATTGTGGCCAGCACAAAAACACCCACGACAGAGAACCAGCAATGACAGCATTTATTGTGGTCACAACAAAAACAACCCAGACAGAGAACCAGCAATGACAGTATTTATTGTGGCCAGCACAAAAACACCCCCAGACGGAGAACCAGCAATGACGGTTTTAATGTGGTCAGCACAAATACACCCCAGACGGAGAACCAGCAATGACAGTATTATTGTGGCCAGCACAAAAACACCCCCAGACGGAGAACCAGCAATGACATTATTTATTGTGGCCAGCACAAATACACCCCCCAGATGGAGAACCAGCAATGACATGTATTTATTGTGGCCAGCCAAATACACCCCCAGACGGAGAACCAGCAATGACAGTATTTATTGTGGCCCACACAAAAACACCCCAGACGGAGAACCAGCAATGACAGTATTTTTGTGGCCAGCACAAAAACACCCCCAGACGGAGAACCAGCAATGACAGTATTTATTGTGGCCAGCACAAATACACCCCCAGACGGAGAACAGCAATGACAGATTTATTGTGGCCAGCACAAATACACCCCCAGACGAGAAACCAGCATGACATATTTATTGTGGCCAGTCACAATACACCCCCAGACGGAGACCAGCAAATGACAGTATTTATTGTGGCCAGCACAAAAACACCCCAGACGGAGAACCAGCAATGACGGTATTATTGTGGCACAAATACACCCCCAACAGAGAACAGCAATGACAGTATTTATTGTGGTCAGCACAAAACCACCCAGACAGAGAACCAGCAATGACAGTATTTAATGTGGTCAGCACAAAAACACCCCAGACAGAGAACCAGCAATGACAGTATTTTATTGTGGCCAGCACAAAAACCACCCCAGAGAGAGAACCAGCAATGACGGTTTATTGTGGCCAGCACAAAAACAACCCCAGACGGAGAACCACAATGACGGTATTTATTGTGGCCAGCACAAAAACACCCCCTGACGGAGAACCAGCAATGACAGTATTTAATGTGGTGTCACACAAATACACCACCCCAGACAGAGAACCAGCAATGACAGTATTTAATGTGGTCAGCACAAATACACCCCCAGACAGAGAACTAGCAATGACAGTATTTAATGTGGTCAGCACAAAAACACCCCAGACAGAGAACCAGCAATGAGAGTATATAATGTGGTCAGCACAAAACACCCCAGACAGAACCAATGACAGTATTTATTGTGGCCAGCACAAACACAACCCTAGCCGGAGAACCAGCAATGACGGTATTTATTGTGGTCAGCACAATACACCCCAGACAGAGAACCAGCAATGACAGTATTTAATGTGGTCACCACAAAAACACCCCAGACAGAGAACCAGCAATGACTTATTTAATGTGGTCAGCACAAAAACACCCCCAGACAGAGAACCAGCACTGACGGTATTTATTGTGGTCATCACAAAATCACCCCCAGACGAGAACCAGCAATGACGGTATTTAATGTGGTCAGCACATACACCCCCGACAGAGAACAGCAATGACAGTATTAATGTGGTCACACAAAAACCCCAGACAGAGAACTAGCAATGACAGTATTTAATGTGGTCAGCAAACACCCCGACAGAGAACCAGCAATGACAGTATTTATTGTGGCCAGCACAAAAACACCCCGACAGAGAAAACCAGCAATGACAGTATTTAATGTGGTCAGCACAAATACACCCCCAGATAGAGACCCCCAGTCAATGACAGTATTTTTTGTGGCCAGCACAAATACACCCCCAGACAGAGAACCAGCAATGACAGTATTTATTGTGGCCAGCACAATACACCCCATAGATGGAGAACCGCAAATGACAGATTTAATGTGGTCAGCACAAACTATCCCCAGACAGAGAACCAGCAATGACATAATTAATGTGGTCACACAAACAAACCCCAACAGAGACCAGCAATGACAGTATTTATGTGGTCAGCACAAATACACCCCCAGACGGACACCCCCAGACAGAGAACCAGCAATGACAGTATTTAATGTGGCCAGCACAAAAACAACCCCCAGACAGAGAACCAGCAATGACAGTATTTTATTGTGGCCAGCACAAAAACACCCCCAGACGGAGAACCAGCAATGACAGTATTTAATGTGGTCAGCACAAATACATCCCCAGACAGAGACCAGCAATGACAGTATTTAATGTGGTCAGCACAAAAACACCCCCAGACGAGAACCAGCAATGACAGTATTTATTGTGTCAGCACAAAAACAACCCCCAGATGGAGAACAGCAATGACAGTATTTATTGTGGCCAGCAACACAAAACCCCCCAGACGGAACCAGCAATGACGGTATTTAATGTGGTCAGCACAAATACAACCCCCAGAACGGAGAACCAGCAATGACAGTATTTATTGTGGCCACACAAAAACACCCCTAGACGAAACCAGCAATGACAGTATTTATTGTGGCCAGCACAAATACAAACCCCCAGATGGAGAACCAGCAATGACAGTATTTATGTGGGCCAGACAAAATACACCCCCAGACGGAGAACCAGCAATGACAATATTATTGTGGCCAGCACAAATACAACCCCCAGACGGAGAACCAGCAAGACAGTATTTATTGTGGCCAGCACAAATACACCCCCAGATGGAGAACCAGCCATGGACGGTATTTATTGTGGCCAGCACAAAACAAACCCCCAGATGGAGAACCAGCAATGACAGTATTTATTGTGGCCAGCACAAAACACCCCCCGATGGAGAACCAGCAATGACAGTATTTAATGTGGTCAGCACAAAAACAAAACCCCCCCCGACGGAGAACCAGCAATGACGGTATTTTATGTGGCCAGCACAAAAACAACCCGACGGAGAACCAGCAATGACAGTATTTATTGGGGCACACAATACACCCCCAGACGGAGAACACAATGGCGGTATTTATTGTGGTCAGCACAAATACACCCCCAGACGAGAACCAGCAATGACAGTATTTAATGTGGTCAGCACAAAAACACCCCCAGACGGAGAACCGCAATGACAGTATTAATGTGGTCAGCACAAAAACACCCAGACAGAGAACCACAATGACAGTATTTATTGTGGCCAGCACAAAACACACCCCCAGAATGGAGAACCAGCAATGACGTAATTAATGTGGGCCAGCACAAATCACACCCAGACAGAGACCAGCAATGACAGTATTTATGTGGGCAGACAAAAACACACCCCAGACGGAGAACCAGCAATGACATTATTTATTGTGGTCAGCACACAATACACCCCAGACGGAGAACCAGCAATGGTATTTATTGTGGTCAGCACAAATACACCCCCAGACAGAGAACCAGCAATGACAGTATTAATGTGGCCAGCACAAATACACCCCCAGACAGAGAACCAGCAATGACGAATTAATGTGGCCAGCACAAATACACCCCCAGACGGACACCCCCAGACAAGAACCAGCAATGACAGTATTTAATGTGGCATCACAATCCACCCCCAGACAGAGAACCGCAATGACAGTATTTAGTGTCAGCACAATACAACCCCTAGACAGAGAACCCAGCAATGACAGTATTTATTGTGGCCAGCACAAATAGACCCCCACAGAGAACCAGCAATGACAGTATTTATTGTGGTCAGCACAAATACACCCCCAGAGAGAACCAGCAATGACAGTATTTATTGTGGCCAGCACAAATACACCCCACAGAGAAACCAGCAATTACAGTATTTATTGTGGTCAGCACAAATTCACCCCCAGACAGAGAACCAGCAATGACAGTATTTATTGTGGTCAGCACAAATACAACCCCAGACAGAGAACCAGCAATGACAGTATTAATGTGGTCAGCACAAAAACACCCCAGACAGAGAACCAGCAATGACAGTATTTAATGTGGTCAGCACAAACACCCAGACAGCAACCTGTGTGTGCTGTGGAGGACTGAGTTGCCTGGCATGCTCCATTTTCCTCCCTTTAAATGTGTGCAATCAGGTTCCATACACAACATGTGTGATCCATCTTTGTTCTTTTAATCATTGAAGTCAGATTAGATTTCAGAGAAAAATGTGGAGAAGTTGTTTAGAAAAAACCGTCCCAGTTACAAAATAATCTGGATATGGCCTATGTGACTTAACAAGAGAAAAATGCAGAAAATCTACTGATATGACTGGAGGTTGGTTTGTCGTGAAAAAGCTGGTTTCTCGATTCCCGAGTACATATGAGATGAAAGGTTTGCCTGCTGAATATGAGCTGTCAATGACACTGCACTGTATTGTTTCGAAATCTTACATAGTTTCCACGTTGTTTTTTGTTTTCTCATTCATCCAGGTTATGGTATCACACACTTTCCAATATTGCTTCTTTTCATTACATACAAGAGCCATTAAAATTAATGTTTCAAGTGTAAATATTATTGATTGTCATATTTATGGCCTTATCTTACCTGCATCGAACATAATGTCCACACAGACAATTGACCGATACCACATGGGATTGGTAATTTAAGCATGGTCAGTATTTTACATCTCGGTCATAAAATATATGAGCCCGCAAATTGACTTGACTTCCAAGGATAAGACCATGTATGAAATCCTACTGCAACTTTATTATTGCATTTATGATTCACTGTACAGCTGCTTTATGACAACCATATATGTGTTAGTTTTAATCAAATGCAAAAACTACCCCAACCTCAACAGACAGGCGGACATTGATGAACCTCAACCTTTCCTTTCCATAGCAACCATACTGTACCTAAATTATCAAAAATCAAAGGTATTAATGGGCCTCTGGAGCACAGCTTCTGCGAGGGTAACTGGATTACACAACTACCCCAGATACTTTGGGGAAGGGGGTTTTCATAAAGCAATAAAATAAGGCAACATTCCAGTTGCTACATCACTGACTGATCTAAGGACTTTACCTTTACCTTTTTTTTCCCTCTTATATGAAGAGCCGCAGTCTGTTCTGCTCAAAATCTGCATTTGACGTTTGTTTGTACCCTGTCCGGTACCAGTCCCTGGGTTCTGAAGTCACAAGCTCTCATAGTGACACATTAGGATTGTCACCAGTAGAGTAGAGCCAGGATTATTCTCAAAGTAAGACAAACAACCTCAGCTAGGATTACGTTTTAATTACCCTTGAGAGAAGCTGCATAGTCAGTACTGGGCCTCATTCGTATTGGCACTAAAGATGGTATTGTTAGATACTGACGGCTATTTTACAATGATGGTAAAGGCGATAATGTGCCTTTTTATAATATGGCCCTCACCTTTTTGGTAGGTCATTGGGAATCTTACATATGCCCAAAGGTGAGAATGTAGCATTCATGTCCAGAACCATGGTAATTAGAAGAGGGGGTGGTTTAGGTATATAAATGTTATATAAACTGACTGCCAACTTGCCAAGTGTACAACGTGTCCTGGGAAAGGCTACCACTGTACTACAGGAACATGTAGCCCAGACTAACTAGCCCCTGCTATATACCTGTACCTAAAAATCTTTCTGACGTAAACATAATAAATGGATTATTGTTTTTTTTTAATAAGGTTTATTGAAAAAAAATCATTTGAGGAATGGATCTAAAATATTACACTCCTATTTAAATGACTCTATAGTGAATTGAGTTGAACCTATTTACGGCCCTTCATAACAGTTTTAAGTGCAGCCCACCCGATATAGCTCCCTGGTGCTGCATCAATATACATTATGACCACTAGATGTCTCACTTGACTAGAATTGATTTTAACGTATTTATTAGTTAGCTGCACATATGGAAATGTACTAAACATTGCCTGGAACTGAGAGTCGCTAAAACAATCTCTGTATCATGAAAATACATTATAACAGTACCAACAGAAAATAATAACCAAAAAACATAAGTGAGCTAATATGTTAAACATACTGTTTAATAGATATTAGAGCATTGACAATGATACTGGCAACTTTTCTGTCTTCTTGCTTTGCTTTACTTTACACCCCCCCATACTCCTCTATACTGAAAATTTTTTTTTTTTCTCTTGTTCTTTTAAATGGTTGGAAGGAATACAATGGATGTATACATGCTCTTAATTAGTATGTATCAACATATGTACGTCGGCACTTCAAAACATTTTAAAACAAAAATAATATATTTATGCAACCATTTCAATACAGTCACTCACAGATCTTATTTACCACTTAAGTTGTGTCTGGGCTGGAGGGCACCTTATATGTACCATCTTGTGCTTGGCATGAGACATTTATAGTACCAATCTGTTGTGCTGGGCAATGAGAGCATTTATATGTACCAATCTGTGTGCTTGGTGCATGAGATCATTTAATGTACCAATCTTTGTGCTGGGCATGAGAGCTTTATATTTGTCCAATCTGTTGATCACTGTCAATCAAAAAGCAATTCCTAATAATCAATAAATAATGACTTGGCAGACAACACATGGAGATTTACCTACACTGCAGCAGTTTCTGAATAATTCTCCCTTCCCACAATTTAATAGTCATTTGTGCATAGTGGGTAATCCCAATGGATTTAACCCCAGCTGCAACTAACAACAGCCCATTATCATTTGTAGTAACTACGCGAACGCATATTTTAATTTGTAGTGCCAGCTTGCATGGGTGGTCTTTTGGCGATACCCGCTCTCCAATACAGGGTTTAAAACATGATGTCTCAACCTTAAAGCAATCCTGATGTTTGTAGTTTTCCAACATCTGCAGTGCAAGGTTCAACCATTAACTGTGTCAAAGTCACACAACAAATAATAGATGGATGTGGAACGCTGAAGGGCCGTTTCAAAACATGGGAATGTGGCGGGCGGCCATTTTTAATGTGGCTCACCTGCCATTTTTTCGCACAGTAACAGGGGGCGTGCTGGCTCGGGATGCCTTTCCCATTGTTGGCCAGGTCCGGCAAGATTTCGGACGGGAGATCTGGAACGGCGGCTGAAGGAACTGCCTCAGGAGTGAGCTCTAAGCGGCAGGCTCCGTTCGGCAGGAAACACTGTGGTAACAGTTTCCGCAGCCATGTCGGCTTGGATACGGCACATTGGAGAAATACCGGACATAGTTTACGGCAATGGTGCCGAAGTGGAAAGAGCTTGAGAGCGTCCTTCCCATGGCGTCACAAGGGGCTTGACACTGAAATCAGAAGAGGCGCCGGGCACTCCAGCTTTTGTTCTGTTAGGAAGAAGAGAGCTAGTGAGCTGCTTGGGGAAAAAGAAGACTCGACCTCCTGCAAAAGAAAGAAAGCAAGGTTGAGGGCCTGTCAGCTGTTAGAAACTCATGGCAAAGAAGAAGGGTACAGAGGCTGGGCCTTTTTGGCCCCCTACGTCACCGGAGCTATCAGAGGGTAGCTTATGTGGAGCTGGGTGCGGAGTCAAGTGCTGAGCAGAGCTGGGCCCCACAGAGTGGAGATTCCTGCTGAAATTACAGGTGGCTGGTCCAGTTTAATGTTGGTCACAAGCTTGCTTGTTTTAACCACAGAGGCGCAGCGTATGTTTAACACGAGCGTCATGTAATTTTAATTTAATGTATACCCTGGTTTACAAAACGAGTGTACTTGACAGTATGTCAGGAAAGTGTTTTGCCTGAGTCCCTAAGAAGAGGCATCTGAGGTTCCACTAGCACTTCAAAGCAACCGGTGGTTTGCAAGTCACACCATTGGGGCTACATTTTTAGAGCTACTCAGTTAAGAAAAAATTCTAAGGGGGGCGATTAGTAACATTTTGTACTTTTTTACCTACAGCAAAAGATCGTTAAAAATGATGAAACCCGAGCGAAAAAGATAGGGATACGAGGGCGGTCCAGTTCCCGTACTTTTAGCAACGGCTTCAAGCCTTTTGTATTTTTGCTAATATTTGTCACATAATTCCAGATGTCTGCTCAGGTTGTTTAAGCACCTGACAACGGTGCGGACGTCTTCAAACTCCTTCAGTGGGTTGGGATGGTACATTTATGATATAAGTATCGTCAAAGATGGCAATCCACAAGGAATGAATGGGGTGCAAAGGATGTAGACCTATGGTTGTCCATGATTCAAGCAAACACAATCATTGGTCAATAGCTGGTAGATACCTGGCTACCGAGGGCAATCGATATGCTGGTCCATTTAATGAAGGCATTGTAAATGACCGAATACAATTTCGCTTTGACTGAATGTTCGTACTGTGGGGCCAGCATGCTCCTTTCGTTGCCCCAGAAAGGTAACTCTAACCTAAAAACAGGAGCGATGAGGTGGTCACCCAATTGGTCCACCGTGAATTGGCAGAATGCTCCCATTTTGAGGTTTATCCAAAACTCGGCGCCGAAAGCTTGATATTGCAGCCGGCTTAGCAGGTTTCTGGATACCCTTTGAATCCTAAGGTAAGAAATTTTTTAACTGTATCTAACCTAAAATCCGTTCTAGAAATGTACATAGGAGAGTCTAAGATCAATAAAGATCTAGTGCAGGTAGGTTCGGGGCCATTTCTTCTCCCCATTTGCTAATATGAGAATTTTCCCCCCAGGCCTGTACCTAAAAAGGTTGAATGATTCAAGGCTCCATTCACCATCTTCGAAGACCCTGGATTCCAATCTGCAGGATTCAACCTCTCCAGATACCATTAATGTGACTTTTGAAACGTTGACTTTCCTCGTGATGATTATTTTCTTATATGGACTGAGTAGAGTGGAGAGGAACTGAAGAGCTCGCGCAGACACTCTGCTTTGACTCAGGAAACAACCGTTGAGTTCTCGCAAATGACCATTTTTAAATATTTAATGTTTAAAGGTAATGTGAGTTTGCCGTCAAAGAAATACCATCAGCTCATTTACCAGAGCTGCTATCTCTCTGGGTTAAAGTCGCTGTTCGCGTGTTCAATTCGCGTTCGGATTGTGGGATTTGCCCCACTATGGATTTTAACAAACCCAGCTATTGCTGGCGTTTTAAATCCTGCGCTAAAAGTACATTGAACGGAGAGCGTCGGATTCGTGGGTGATTTTTTGTGTAACCCTCGCATCCGCTCTGGTATGTGGAAAAGTTGCGCTAAACCGTTAGCGAACTGGTAGCGCAACCTTAGCACCTATAATTTGCCTAGGCAAGTCTGGGTAAATCGGCTTCCATGTTACATTAGAGGTTTCGAATGTCCATTGTTTATTGGTGGATTCTGGAGCACAGGTGTCGTATGATCCACCATTTACACCACACTCTGGGTGCAACTTGTATGTGCTAGGAACACTCACTGGGGATAACTTGTATGTTACCAGTCCCAGCTTCCCTATGGGAAACTTGTATGGGGAGCATTTGTTTAAAAAACATGGGTGTGTTGTGTGTCATGTTATCTATGTGGGATATTTTATTTTATTCTGGGGAATGTGTGTCCATTTATACTCGGGAGGAGATTTTGTTCAATGGGTGGGTGTGTTTGTCATTTAAAGAGATGGCCGAACTAATAAGTTTTAGTCATTAGTCCCCTCTAAAATGGCCTGTGGGGCAGTAAGTCCCCACCTAAAACACTGGACCTGGGCAGTAGTGTGGGCACATGCCTCCCTCTTACATAGGGCCGTGGGCATAAGACCCCCCCATAACACATGACCGTGGTCAAAGTGTGGGCAGCATGCCTTCCCCTCTACATAGGGCCCCGTGGGCGTAATTTGGTTTTGTGGACCTAACAAAGGAAGTTTCCTGTGAGTGTAACGAACTTGTGAGTGGCCCTTTCTCTCTAAGGACCTTGATCTCAAGGACATAAAAAGAAGGACACTCATCATTTGATGGTTGGTATGTTGTGTGTGAAAGTTTGAAATAAGATTGTTTGACAGTTTGAAAATAAGGATTGTTTTGTACTGTTAAAACTGTGTGCAGTGTTGAGTGTGCGTAAGCTGACTAATCTTTTCTGCCATTAAAGGGGTGTGCGGGCTTTCTATATTCTATATTGTAACCTTGTTGTAATCACAAACAGCTGCGAAAGGGTGAATAGTGTTTGGGTTTTTTTTTTTCCCTCTCTTTCTGGCTCTTGCAACTAATTTGGTGTGGGGTGGGGCCTATGTTTAATAGGATTCCATCATGTTTGGCCTGTTGTTGGACCGTACAAAAGGAAGTTTCCTGTGAGTGTAACGAACTTGTGAGTGCCCTTTCCTCTTAAGGACCGTGGATCTCAAGGACATAAAAAACAAGGACACTATCATTTGAAATGTTTATGGTGTGTGTGAAAGTTTGAAATAAGGATTGTTTGGACAGTTTTTGACTTAATAAGATTGTTTGAGCTGTTTTAAAACTGTGTGCAGGATTGAGTGTGCATAAACGCAGACTATCATCTTTCTTCTTCACAGTTTAAGGGTTTGGCTGTGCTTCTATATTCTAGTAATGTACCTGTTGTAATCACAAACAGCTGCGAAAGGGTTAATAAGTGTTTGGGTTTTTTTGTTCCTCTCTTGCTCTGGCTCTGCCTAATTGGTGTGGGTTGGGGGCCTATAGTTAATAGGCATTCACAGTGTTGGGCCTGTGGTTTGGGACCTAACAAAAGGAAAGTTTCCTGTGAGTGTAACGAACTTGTGAGGGCCCTTCTCTAATGACCTTGATCTCAATGACATACAAAAAAGAAGACACTAATCATTTATGTTGTATGGTGTGTGAAAGTTTGAAAAAAGATTGTTTTGACAGTTTGAAAATAAGGATTGTTTGTACTGTTTAAAACTTGTGTGCAGGATTGGAGGGTGCAGTAAGCAGACTAATCTTTCATTCTTCCGAGTTAAAGGGGTGTGCTTGGACTTCTATATTCTAGTATTGTAACCTGTTGTAATCACAAACAGGGGCTGCGAAGAGGGTTAATAATGTGTTTGGGTTTTTTTTTCCCTCTCTTTCTGGCTCTGGCACTAATGGTTTGGGGGTTTGGGGCCTATTAGTTACATAGGATTCACAGTGTTGTGCCTGTGGTTTGGGAACCTAACAAAAGAAGTTTTCCTGTGAGTGTACAACTTGCTGAGTGGCGCCTTTCTCTTAAGGGACCTTGATCTCAGAGCTAAAAAAGAAGGACACTCTATCATTTGATGGTTGTATGGTGTGTGTGAAGTTTGAAAATAAGGATTGTTTTGACAGTTTTTGAAAATAAGATGTGTTTGTACTGTTACAAACTGTGTGCATGATGTGAGTGTGCATAAGTCAGACTAATCTTTCTTCTTCCAGTTTAAAGGGTGTGCTGGCTTCTATATTCTATCTAGATGTAACCTGTTTGTAATCACCAAACATGGCTTGCGAAAGGTTAATAAGTGTTCTAGGTTTTTTTTTCCTCTCTTTCTGGCTCTGCACTAATTGTGTGGTGTTTGGGGCCTATAGTTAAATAGGATTCACTTGTTGTGGCCTGTGGTTTTGGACCTAACAAAGAAGTTTCGTGAGTTAACGACTTGTGAGTGGCCCGTGTTTGCTCTACAGGACCTTGATCTCAAGGACATCAAAAAAAGAGACATTGAACAAGAAGGACACATAAACAAGGTTTGTGCGTCATGTGTTGGTTTGTTGTATTAGAAGGACAGTTTTGTCGTTACCACTGCCAATGTGCATCGTGCACATTATAGGAGCTGAGGCCAGACGTTCCGGGGAACCTATTCCTGTGTCAGGTGTGGTGGGTTGGCCCGTTTGAAGCCGAGGTGGGAGATCTCAAGGGAGGCAGCTTGCAGCATTGCGGGGATTGGCAGAACTGGGGGGTCAGCAGGCACTGGCTGGGGCCAGTATAGAGGTGGTTGAGAGAGGGACAAGAAAGGATGATAGAAGGAGTAGTTTTGTTAGGGTTACTAGGGAGAAGTGGGGGACGAAGAGTAAGGGGTGGCTTTCTTCCCAGCATTTGTCCATCCAACAGTATTGCGCCTTAGGTAATGCAGTGGATGGGACAACCCTCGAATTAGCGTGTAATGGAGGGGGATGTCCCTTGAGCACCAGGGGGACTGCCATCTCTGATACAAGGGAGGAGAACGGTGCGAATGCAAGGCGGTGGTTAGTGGTAGGTACTTCCATTTAAGGAAGGTAGATAGGGTAATCTGCCGCCAGGACCTACATGCCGAACTGTGTGGTTGCCTGCCTGGTCTAGGGTTCGGCATGGTGGTGATCGTGTAGAACAGATTATTGTGGTGGGGCCGGGTGTGGACCCGGCGGTCCTGTGGTCACATGGGTGCCAATGACAAGTTAGAGTGGAGGTGAGGTCCTTAAACATGATTTCCGAGAACTAGAGGGCCCAAGATAAAAGCAAGACCTCCAGGGTAGTTGGTTTTCAGAAATACTACCGCCAGCCACGTGCCTAAGCCAGGGAGACAGCGGGAGCTTAGGGTCATTAATTGCGGTGCTAAGAAAGTGTGTAAGGAAGAATGGGTTTGGTTTATGAAACTGGCCAGCTTGCTCTGCGTACAGCTCTTTAGTTAGGATGGGTTTGGCAACCTCACTATGGTGGTGCAAGCTGTTTTTAGGGAGCGAAGATGGGCTAGAGTGTTTGGAGGGATTTTAAACTAGGTTTGGGGGGGAGGTATTAGGCAGCTCACTGGATAGATTGTCCAGTAGGAAACAGGGTGTAGATAGGCCAGTGGTGTGGTGTGGAAAGGGGGTGGGGCTAGCGCAAGGGGTAGGGAGAATGTGTCATCAAAGATGTACTAATAAATTACAGATCATAATCCTAAAAGTGTATGTTTGGCAAATCGAGAAGCCTGGCTGACAAAATGGGGAATTGGAAATGATGGCATTGACATGAAAAGATGAGTTTAATAGGTATAGCCAGAAACGTGGTTGAACAGTTCTCTACGACCTGGGCTGTAAAGTATAGAAGGATCATGCCTTGTTTCAGGCAGGACGAAAAAAGAGGGAAGGGGGAGGATGATGTTTATATTTAAAAAAGAATTGAAGCCAAATTGAAAAGAAGAGATAGCTGGTGTATGGATGATAAAGTGGAGTGCAATATGGGGGAATTAGGCAACAGAAAGGGGTGGTAATGTCTTGTTGGTGTCTGCTATAAGCGCGCCAATGCTAGCAGAGAGGAGGAAGTCAACTTCATATGCATTGGCAGGGCTGCAAAGTTTGGGAGTGTGCTCATTATGGGGGGGATTCAACTTACCCTGACATTGATTGGTGTGGTGAACTGCATCCAGAAAAGGCGAATGAGTTCCCTGAATTTGTCTGCAGATATTTTCTCTCACAGGTGTTTGAGGTTCCTACTAGAAAAGTGCTCTTTGGAATCTGTATATCTAACATTGTGGAGCGCATTATAATATAAGGTAACTGGGAGGCTTAGGGAATAGTACCGAATAGAAAATATGGGGCATTTGGGACTTTGTTATCGCAAGTGAAAAAGTGCCTGGGTTAACAAGACATTTAATTCAGGAAAGCAAATTTTCCCAGGTTAAAAGTCATGCTCTTCCAGAATGTCACTGGATCAATGTAATTATCAGTAAAGGTCACTGAACAAGAGTGGACTGTGTCAAGGGGATTTTAAGCCAGTTCACATCTCAAATTTATACCCTTGGGAACATAAATGTAAAAAAAATAAATCCGCGTCCCTATGTGGCTGAATGTCTGATGTAAGAGGCAAATGGTAAGGAAGAAAAAGGCTTTAAAACCTTTAAGAGGCCGAGGAACGGAAGGTCCTTTAGGAGTATAAAAAACTGTAACAAGAGGTAAGAAAGCACTCAACTAGCTAAAATTATAATGAAGTTAGGATAGCTGAAGAAAGCATCACTAAGACTAACTTTTTTAATATAGTATCTAGTAAGAAGATGAGGACTGATCGATGTGCACCATTAATTAATGGGATAAGTTCGTTAGCGGAGGATGGCGATACAGCAAATTCTTGATATAATTTTTTTTCCTCTGTATACACCTATAGAAGATCCAAGTACAGATATCATAGAGTATAGTAAGCAATAAAGGTATACCAGTTCCAAGGTTCACTTTGGTTAAACCGAGGATTGGTAACAGAAAACACTGAATAAGGTTAAATATGTAAATCTGCCTGGACCGATAACAATACAATCCCTAGGTTACTTAGGGAGCTATTTCAGTTTTATCTAGGCCATTGTTTCTTTTTTTGCTGATTCCCTCATTTCCGGTGGTGTGCCTCTGGATTGGGAAAAGGCTGATGTTAGTCCAATATTCAAAAGGGTAGTCGTTCAAACCGGGTAATTACAAGGCCCTGTCAAGTTTAACTTCAGTGGTGGGAAGATCCTGGAAACGTTTAATAAGGGATCATGTTGCTAGAAGTATTTTTCAAGGACTGCCATTATAAGTAGTAACCACAGCATGGATTAGGAGGAATAGGATCTTGTCACACAACTTTCTTGCTTTTTGGGAAGTAATTAGAAATTTAGACTCTGGTAATGCAGTCAAGATGTATGTTTACTTTGATATTTGCAAGGCTTTTATACAGTCCCCCATGAGGCGACTAATGAAAAGCTAAGGGTCTGTTGGGTCTGGGGAGTCACAGTTGTACTGGATGAGAAAATTGGTTAAGAATAGGATGCAGAGAGTAGTTGTTAATGGGGCCCTTCATCATATGGACTAAAGTGCTAAGTGGGGTGCCCAGGGTTCTGTGTTGGGGCCGCTTCAGAACCAGCAATGACAGTATTTAATGTGGTCAGCACAAAAACACCCCAGACAGAGAACCAGCAATGACAGTATTTAATGTGGTCAGCACAAAAACACCCCAGACAGCAACCTGTGTGTGCTGTGGAGGACTGAGTTGCCTGGCATTGCTCCATTTTCCTCCCTTTAAATGTGTGCAATCAGGTTCCATACACAACAGGGTGTGATCCATCTTTGTTTCTTTTAATCATTGAAGTCAGATTAGATTTTCAGAGAAAAATGTGGAGAAGTTTGTTTAGAAAAACCTGTCCAGTTACAAAATAAATCTGGATATGGCCTAGTGACTTAACAAGAGAAAAATGCAGAAAATCTACTGATATGACTGGAGGTTGGTTTGTCGTGAAAAAGCTGGTTTCCGATTCCGAGTACATATGGAGATGAAAGGTTTGCCTGCTGAATATGAGCTGTCAATGACACTGGCACTGTTATTGTTCGAAATCTTACATAGTTCCATCAGTGTTGTTTGTTTTCTCATTCATCCAGGTTATGGTATCACAACACTTTCCAATATTGCTTCTTTCATTTACACAGCCATTAAATTAATGTTTCAGTTGTAAAATATTAATTGATTGTCAATTTATGGCCTTATCTTACCTGCATCGTAACATAATGTCCACAGCAGACAATTGACCGATACCACATGGGATTGGTAATTTACAGCATGGTCAGTATTTTACATCTCGGTCATAAAATAGTATGAGCCGCAAATTGACTGACATTCCAAGGATTAAAGGACATGTAATGAAATCCTAACTGCAACTTTATTATTGCATTTATTGATTCACCTGTACAGCTGCTTTCATGACAACCATATATGTGTTAGTTTTAATCATAAATGCAAAAACATACCCCAACCTCACACAGACAGGCGGACATTGATGAACCTCAACCTTTCATTTCCATAGCAACCATACTGTACCTAAATTATCAAAAATCAAAGGGTATTAATGGGGCCTCTGGAGCACAGCTCTGCGAGGGTAACTGGATTACAACAACTACCCCAGATACTTTTGGGGAAGGGGGTTTTCATAAAGCAATAAAATAAGGCAACATTCCAGGTTGCTACATCACTGACTGATCTAAGGACTTTACCTTTACCTTTTTTTTCCCTCTTATATGAAGAGCCGCAGTCTGTTCTCTCAAAATCTGCATTTGACGTTTGTTTGTACCCTGTCCGGTACCAGTCCCTGGGTTCTGAAGTCACAAGCTCCATAGTGACACATTAGGATTGTCACCAGTAGAGGGAGCCAGGGATTATTCTCAAAGTAAGACAAACAACCTCAGCTAGGATTACGTTTTAATTAACCTTGGCAGAGGATAGCTGCATAGTCAGTACTGGGCACTCATTCAGTATTGGCACTAAAGATGGTATTGTTAGATACTGACGGCTATTTTACAATGATGGTAAAGGCGATAATGTGCCTTTTTATAAGTATGCCCTCACCTTTTTGTAAGTCATTTGGGAAATCTTACATATGCCCAAAGGTGAGAATGTAGCATTCATGTCCAGAACCATGGTAAATTAGAAGAGGGGGTGGTTTAGGTATATAAATGTTATAAACTGACTGCCAACTTGCCAAGTGTACAACGTGTCTGGGAAAGGCTACCACTGTACTACAGGAAACATGTAGCCCAGACCTAACTAGCCCACTGCTACTAGACCTGTACCTAAAAAATCTTTCTGACGTAAAACATAATAAATGGATTATTGTTTTTTTTTAATAAGGTTTATTGAAAAAAAAAATCATTTGATGGAATGGATCTAAAATATTACACTCCTATTTAAAATGACTCTATAGTGAGAATTGAGTTGAACCTATTTACGGCCCTTCATAACAGTTTTAAGTGCAGCCCACCCGATATAGCTCCCTGGTGCTGCATCAATATACATTATGACCACTAGATGTCTCACTTGACTAAGAATTGATTTTAAAGTATTTATTAGTTAGCTGCACATATGGAAATGTACTAATACATTGCCTGGAACTGAGAGTCTCTTAAAACAATCTCTGTATCATGAAATACATTATAACAGTACCAACAAGAAAATATAACCAAAAAACATAAGTGAGCTAATATGTATAAACATACTGTTTATATATATATTAGAGCATTGACAATGATACTGGCAACTTTTCTGTCTCTCTTGCTTTGCCTTTACTTTACACCCCCCCATACTCCTCTGACTGAAATTCTCATTGGTTCTTTATAAAATGGTTGGGAAGGAATACAATGGTATGGTATACAATGCTTTATTAGTATGTATCAACATATGTACTCGGCATTCAAAAACATTTTAAAACAAAAATAAATATTTTGCAAACCATTCAATACAGCCAATCAGATCTTATTTAACATCTATAAGTGTGTGCTGGGCTGGAGGGCACCTTATATGTACCAATCTGTGTGCTGGGCATGAGAGCATTTATAGTACCAATCTGTGTGCTGGGCATGAGAGCATTTATATGTACCAATCTTTGTGCTGGGCATGAGAGCATTTATATGTACCAATCTGTGTGATCTACTGTCAATCAGAAAAGCAGAATTCATAATAATCAAGAAATAATGACTTGCAGACCAACACAATGGAGATTTACCTACAGCTGCAAGTTCTGAATAATTCTCCCTTCCCAAATTTAATATGCAATTTGTGCATGTGGGTAAATCCCAAATGGGATTTAACCACAGCGCAACTAACACCAGCTATCATTTGGTATAACTAGCGCGAATCGCATATTTAATTTGTAGTGCCAGCTGCATGGGTGTCTTTTGCGATACCCGCTCAGCCAATAAAGGGTTTAAAACAATGATGTCAAACCTTAGCAATCCTGATGTTGTAGTTTCCAAACATCTGCAGTGCCAAGGTTCAACATTACTAGGTCAAAGTCACACAACAATAAAGAATGGATGTGGAACGGCTGAATGGCCGTTTCAAACACATGGGATGTGGGCGGCCATTTTTAATGTGGGCTCACCTGCCGATTTTCTGCACAGTAACAGGGGGCGTGCCTGATCGGGATGCCTTTCTCCCATTGGCCAGGTCCGGCAAGATTCGGACGGGAGATCTGAACGGCGGCTGAAGGACTGGCCTCAGGGAGTGAGCTCTAAGCGGCAGGCTCCGTTCGGCAGGAAACAGCTGTGGTAACAGTTCCAGCAGCCATGTCGGCTTGGATACAGGCAGCATGGAGGAAATACCGGACATAGTTATGCAATGGTGCAAAGTGGAAAGAGCTTTGAGAGCTCCTTCCCATGGCGTCACAAGGGGCTGACACTGAATCAGAAGAGGCGGCCGGGTCAGCTCAAGCTTTTGTTCCTGTTAGGAAGAAGAGAGCTAGTGAGCTGCTTGGGGAAAAAAGACGACGAGCTCCTGCAAAAGGAAAGAAGCAAAGGTTGGAGGCTTCAGCTGTTAAGAAACTCATGGCAAAGAAGAAGGGTACAGAGGCTGGGCACTTTTGGCCCCCTACGTCACCGGAGCTATCAGAGGGTAGCTTATGTGGAGCTGGGTGCGGAGGTCAAGTGGCTGAGAGAGCTGGGCCCAGCAGAGTGGAGATTCCTGCTGAAAGTGTACAGGTGGCTGGTCCAGTTAATGTTGGTCAAGCAAGCTCTTGTGTTAACACAGAGGCAGCAGGTATGTTTAACACGGCGTCATGTAATTTATTTAATGTGATACCTGGTTTAAAAGAGTGTATTGACAAGTATGTACAGGAAAGTGTTTTGCCTGAGTCCTTAAGAAGAGGCAATGCTGAGGTGCACGAGGCAAACTTCAAAGACCCGGTGGTTTGCGAAGTCACACCATTGGGGCTACATTTAGCTAACTCAGTTAAAGAAAAAATTCTAAGGGGCGATTATGTAGACATTTTGTCACTTTTACCTACAGCAAAAGATCATTTAAAAAATGATGACCCGAGCGAAAAAGATAGGGATAAGAGGCGGCCAGTTCCCGTACTTTTAGCAACTGGCTTCAAGCCTTTTGTATTTTTGCTAATATTTTGTCACATAAGTATCCAGAGTCTGCTCCAGGGTTGTTTAAGCACCTGGACACGGTGGCGGACGCTTACAAATCCTTCAGTGGGTTGGGATGGTACATTTATGATGATAAGTATCGTCAAAAGATGGCAATCCACAAGGAAATGAAATGGGGTGCAAAGGATGTAGACCTATGGTTGTCCATGATGTCAAGCAGAACACAATCATTGGCAATAGCTGGTAGATACCTGGCTCCGAGGGGCAATCTATGCTGGTCATTTAATGAAGGCAATTGTAAATGACCGAATACATGTCGCTTTTGACATGAATGTTCGTACTGTGGGGCACAGCATGCAGCCTTTCGTTGCCCCAGAAAGGGTAACTCTAACCTAAAACAAGGAGCGAGAGGTGGTCACCCAATTGGTCACACCAGTGAAGTTGGCAGAAATGCTCCCATTGTTAGAGGTTTATCCAAATCGGCCGAAAGCTTTGATAATTGAAGCCGGCTTCAGGCAAGGTTTCTGGATACCCTTTGATCCTAAGGTAAGAAATTTTTTAACTGTATCTAACCTAAAATCCGTTCTAGAAAATGTACCAATAGGAGAGTCTAAGATCAATAAAGAAGTTAGTGCAGGTAGAGTTTCGGGGCCATTTCATTTCCCCCCATTTGCTAATATGAGAATTTCCCCCCTAGGCCTTGTACCTAAAAAAGAGTTGAATGAATTCAGGCTCATTCACCATCTTTCGAAGACCCTGGATTCCAATCTGCAGGATTTCAACCTTCCAGATTACCATTATGTGACTTTGAAAACGTTGACTTTCCTCGTGATGATTATTTTCTATATGGACTGATTAGAGATGGAGAGGAAACTGAAGCTCGCCAGACACTCTGCTTTGACTCAGGAAAACCGTGAGTTCTCAAATGACCATTTTTAATATTTAATGTTAAAGGTAATGTGAGTTTGCCTTCAAAGAAATACCATCAGGCTCATTTACCCAGAGCTGCTATCTCTCTGGGTAAAAGTCCTGTTCGCAGTTCAATATCGCGTTCGCGATTGTGGGATTTGCCCACTATGGGATTTTAACGCCAGCTATTTGCTGGCGTTTAAATCCTGCGCTAAAACGTGACATTGAACGGAGAGCGTCGGATGCGTGGGTGATTTTTGTGTAACCCGCGCATCCGACGCTGGTATGGTGATAAAGTTGCGCTAACCGTTAGCGAACTGGTTAGCGCAACCTTAGCACCATATATTTGCCTAGCAAGTCTGGGTAAATCGGCTTCCATGTGTTACATTAGAGGTTGCGAATGTCCCATTGTTTAGTTGGTGGATTCTGGAGCACAGGTGTCTATGATCCACCATTTACACTCACTGGGTGCAAACTTGTATGTGCTAGGAACACTCACTGGGGATAACTTGTATGTACCAGTCACACTTCCTATGGGCAAACTTGTATGGGGAGCATTTTTTACATGGGTGTGTGTGTGTGTCATTTATACTATGTGGGATATTTTATTTTCTGGGGGAATGTGTGTCATTTATACTCTGGAGGGAGATTTTGTTACATGGGTGGGTGTGTTTGTCATTTATAGAGATGGCCGAACTATATAAAGTTTAGTCCATTAGTCCCCTCTACAATGGCCTGTGGGCAGTAAGTCCCCACCATACACATGGACCATGGGCAGTAAGTGTGGGCAGCATGCCTCCCCTCTACATAGGGCCTGTGGGCAGTAAGACCCCCCCATACACATGGACCGTGGGCAGTAAGTGTGGGCAGCATGCCTCCCCTCTACATAGGGCCCGTGGGCAGTAAGTTTGTTTTGGACCTAACAAAAGGAAGTTTCCTGTGAGTGTAACGAACTTGTGAGTGGCCCTTTCTCTTAAGGACCTTGATCTCAAGGACATAAAAAAAGAAGGACACTTAATCATTTGATGGTTGTATGGTGTGTGTGAAAGTTTGAAAATAAGGATTGTTTGACAGTTTGAAAATAAGGATTGTTTGTACTGTTAAAAACTGTGTGCAGGATTGAGTGTGCAGTAAGCAGACTAATCTTTCTTCTTCCAGTTAAAGGGGTGTGCTGGACTTCTATATTCTAGTATTGTACCTGTTGTAATCACAAACAGGCTGCGAAAGGGTTAATAAGTGTTTAGGTTTTTTTTTCCCTCTCTTTCTGGCTCTTGCACTAATTGGTGTGGGGGTTGGGGCCTATTAGTTAAATAGGATTCACAGTGTTGGGCCTGTGGTTTGGACCTAACAAAAGGAAGTTTCCTGTGAGTGTAACGAACTTGTGAGTGGCCCTTTCTCTAAAGGACCTTGATCTCAAGGACATAAAAAAAGAAGGACATTGAAACAAGAAGGACAATTAAACAAGGTTTGTGCGTCACTGTGTTGGTGTGGTGTATTAGAAGGGACAGTTTTGTCAGTACCATGCAATGTGCATCGTGCCACATGTATAGGAACCTGGAGCAGACGTTCCGGGGAACCTATGTCTGTGTCAGGTGTGAGTGGGTTGCCCGTTTGGAAGCCGAGGTGGAGAGTCTAAGGGGGCAGCTTGCAGCATTGCGGGGATTGGCAGAACTGGGGGGTCAGCAGGCACTGGCTGGGGCCAGTATAGAGGTGGGTGGAAGAGGGACAAGAAAGGATGAGGAAGGAGGTAGTTTTGTTAGGGTTACTAGGGGAAGTGGGGGACGGAAGAGTAGGGGGGCTTCTTCCCAGATTGTCCATCCCAACAGATTTGCCGCCTTAGGTAATGAAGTGGAGGAGGACACCTCGGAATTAGCGTGTATGGAGGGGGATAGTCCCTTGAGCACCCAGGGGACTGCCATCTCTGATACAAGGGAGGAGGAACGAAGGGCCAGGAATGCAAGGCAGGTGGTAGTGGTAGGGGACTCCATTATAAGGAAGGTAGATAGGGTAATCTGCCGCCAGGACCCTACATGCCGAACTGTGTGTTGCCTGCCTGGTGCTAGGGTTCGGCATGTGGTGGATCGTGTAGACAGATTATTGGGTGGGGCCGGGTGTGACCCGGCGGTCTTGGTTCACATTGGTGCCAATGACAAAGTTAGAGGTGGAGGTGAGGTCCTTAAACATGATTTCCGAGAACTAGGGGCCAAGATAAAAGCAAGGACCTCCAGGGTAGTGTTTTCAGAAATACTACCCCAGCCACGTGCTAAGCCAGGGAGACAGCGGGAGCTTAGGAGCATTAATGCGTGGCTAAGAAAGTGGTGTAAGGAAGAAGGGTTTGGGTTTATTGAGAACTGGGCAGACTTTGCTGTCGGCTACAGGCTCTTTAGTAGGGATGGGTTGCACCTCACTGATGGTGGTGCAGCTGTTTTAGGGGAGAAGATGGCTAGAGGGTTGGAGGAGATTTTAAACTAGGTTTGGGGGGGGAGGGTATTAGCAGTCTCACTGGGATAGATTGTCCAGGAGGAAAGCAGGGTGTAGATAGGCCAGTGGTGGGTGGAAAGGGGGGTGGGGCTAGCATAGGGGATAGGGAGGAATGTGTATCAAAGTGTACGAATAAATTACAGGATCATAATCTAAAATGTATGTTTGCAAATGCGAGAAGCCTGGCTGACAAAATGGGTGAATTGGAAATGATGGCATTGAATGAAAAGTATGATGTAATAGGTATAGCAGAAACGTGGTTGAACAGTTCTCACGACTGGGCTGTAAATATAGAAGGATATGCCTTGTTTAGGCAGGACAGAAAAAAAAGGAAAGGGGGAGGAGTATGTGTATATGTTAAAAAAGAATTGAAGCCAAATTTAAAAGAAGAGATAGCTGGTGATATGGATGATAAAGTGGAGGCAATATGGGTGGAATTAGGCAACAGGAAAGGGGGTAATGTCATTGTTGGTGTCTGCTATAAGCCGCCAAATGCTAGCAGAGAGGAGGTGAGTCAACTTCATATGCAGTTGGCAAGGGCTGCAAGTTTGGGGAGTGTGCTCATTATGGGGGACTTCAATTACCCTGACATTGATTGGTGTGGTGGAACTGCCATCACAGAAAAAGGCGATGAGTTCCTGAATTTGCTGCAGGATAATTTTCTCTCACAGGTGGTTGAGGTTCCTACTAGAAAAGGAGCTCTGTTGGATCTGGTAATATCTAACATTGTGGAGCGCATTATAGATATAAAGGTAACTGGAGGCTTAGGGAATAGTGACCATGAAATAGTGGCATTTGGACTTTGTTATCGAAAGGAAAAGTGCGCTGGGTTAACAAAGACATTTAATTTCAGGAAAGCAAATTTTCCCAGGTTAAAAGCAGCTCTTCAGAATGTCAACTGGGATAATGTATTATCAGGTAAAGGTACTGAACAGAAGTGGACTGTGTTCAAGGGGATTTTAAGCCAGTTCACATCTAAATTTATACCCTTGGGAAATAAATGTAAAAAAAATAAATCCGCGCCTATGTGGCTGAATTCTGATGTAAAGAGGCAAATGGTAAGGAAGAAAAAGGCATTTAAAACCTTTAAGGCCGAGGGAACGGAAAGGGCCTTTAGGGAGTATAAAAACTGTAACAAGGAGTGTAAGAAAGCAATCAAACTAGCTAAAATTAATAATGAAGTTAGGATAGCTGAAGAAAGCATCACTAAGCCTAAACATTTTTTTAAGTATATTAATAGTAAGAAGATGAGGACTGAGAATGTGGCACCATTAATTAATGGGGATAAGTTAGTTACGGAGGATGGCGATAAAGCAAATGTCTTGAATAATTTTTTTTCCTCTGTATACACTATAGAAGATCCAAGTACAGATATCATAGAGTATAGTAGCAATAAAGGTATACAAGATTCAAGTTCACTTTGGTTAACCGAGGATATGGTACAGAAAGAACTAAATAAGGTTAATATTAGTAAATCTCCTGGACCAGATAAAATACATCCTAGGGTACTTAGGGAGCTAAGTTCAGTTTTATCTAGGCCATTGTTTCTTATTTTTGCTGATTCCCTCATGTCCGGTGGTGTGCCTCTGGATTGGAAAAAGGCTGATGTTATTCCAATATTCAAAAAGGGTAGTCGTTCACAGCCGGGTAATTACAGGCCTGTAAGTTTAACTTCAGTGGTGGGGAAGATCCTGGAAAGTTTAATAAGGGATCATGTTCTAGAGTATGTTTCAAGGACTGACATTATAAGTAGTAACCAGCATGGATTTAGGAGGAATAGATCTTGTCAAACTAACTTGCTTGGCTTTTATGAGGAAGTAAGTAGAAATTTAGACTCTGGTATAGCAGTAGATGTAGTTTACTTGGATTTTGCAAAGGCTTTTGATACAGTCCCCCATAGGCGACTAATGAATAAGCTAAGGTCTGTTGGTCTGGGGAGTCACATTTGTACATGGATAGAAAATTGGTTAAAGAATAGGATGCAGAGAGTAGTTGTTAATGGGGCTTCATCATTATGGACTAAAGTGCTAAGTGGGGTGCCACAGGGTTCTGTGTTGGGGCCGCTTCTATTTAATCTATTTATTAATGATTTGGAAGTGGGTATTGTCAGCAAGGTTTCTGTGTTTGCTGACGACACAAAACTTTGTCGACCATTAAAAACTTCAGAGGATGTGCAATCGTTGCAAGGGGATCTAGATAGATTATCACATTGGGCTGCTAAGTGGCAGATGAAATTCAATGTTGATAAATGTAAGGTGATGCATTTTGGACTTAAAAATACTTGTGCTACTTATACTATAAATGGCTCTGTGTTAAGTGAATCCCTGTTGGAAAGGGATCTTGGAGTTTTGGTGGATAACAAACTTAAAGGTAGCAAGCAGTGCCAGGCGGCAACAGCCAGAGCCAGCATGGTATTGTCTTGTATAAAGCGAGGTATGGATTCAAGGGAGGAAAATGTAATTCTCCCTCTTTACAAAGCATTGGTAAGGCCTCATTTGGAATATGCAGTGCAATTTTGGAATCCTGTGTACAAAAAGGACATCTTTGAAATGGAAAGGGTTCAGAGAAGGGCAACTAAATTAATAAGGGGATTGGGGGAGCTTGAATATGAAGAGAGACTGGAAAAGTTACAATTATGTACGCTGGAGAAAAGGCGCTTGCTTGGGGATATGATTACTGTGTATAAATACATTAACGGGCCATACAATAAACTATCTGGGGCATTGTTCACCAAGAGAACATGTCAAAGGACACGAGGACATCCCTTAAGACTTGAAGAAAAAAGGTTTAGGCTTCAAGCTCGGAAAGGGTTTTTCACTGTGAGAACGGTAAGGCTATGGAACTGTCTTCCAGTGGACGTTGTAATGGCAGGTTCATTGGTGAGTTTCAAAAAAAAGCTGGATGAGTTTCTGCAAACAAGGAATGTTGCAAGTTACTGGTATTGATACATAAAGTAGAGTTGATCCAGGGAAATTTCCGATTGCCACTTGGAGTCAGGAAGGAATTTTTTCCCCCTTCATAAATTTGGTGGGGGTTTTTTGCCTTCCTCTGGATCAACCCCTGCACTATGTTGTTTCTATAAGTGTAACTATTACGCTTGGATATTGGAGTAAAGGTTCGCCGATCCGCCAGGCGGATCAACGAACGACCCCGACTGAACGCATACACAGGGAAATTCTGGCTGTTCATCGCGTGTATCGCTCGGCCGTCGGGAATCGTTGCTCACTCCAACCTTCCCCTTTAAATAGGGACACTATAGAGAAATACATTAAACAGAGCTGTGCTAAGATCAGGTTCACATCATTATCCTCCACTTCCTACCCTCCAACCTTCCCCTTTAAATAGGGACACTATAGAGAAATACATTACACAGAGGTGTGCTAAGATCAGGTTCACATCATTATCCTCCACTTCCTACCCTCCAACATTCCCCTTTAAATAGGGACACTATAGAGAAATACATTACACAGAGCTGTGCTAACATCAGGTTCACTTCATTATCCTCCACTCCCTACCCTCCAACATTTCCCTTTAAATAGGGACACTATAGAGAAATACATTACACAGAGCTGTACTAAGATCAGGTTTACATCACTATCCTCCACTTCCTACCCTCCAACCTTCCCCTTTAAATATGATCCACCAAGTTGTTTGTTTCTCCCGCACACCTGCAAGGTAATGTAGCTGCTGGGTGCCACTCAGAAGACCATAGCCCAACGGTCTGTAAGATCCAGAAAATATATAATTCAGAGGGCACACCAGTCTTAAACCACCAAACTGTGTTAATCAAAGTGTACGAATAAATTACAGGATCATAATCTAAAATGTATGTTTGCAAATGCGAGAAGCCTGGCTGACAAAATGGGTGAATTGGAAATGATGGCATTGAATGAAAAGTATGATGTAATAGGTATAGCAGAAACGTGGTTGAACAGTTCTCACGACTGGGCTGTAAATATAGAAGGATATGCCTTGTTTAGGCAGGACAGAAAAAAAAGGAAAGGGGGAGGAGTATGTGTATATGTTAAAAAAGAATTGAAGCCAAATTTAAAAGAAGAGATAGCTGGTGATATGGATGATAAAGTGGAGGCAATATGGGTGGAATTAGGCAACAGGAAAGGGGGTAATGTCATTGTTGGTGTCTGCTATAAGCCGCCAAATGCTAGCAGAGAGGAGGTGAGTCAACTTCATATGCAGTTGGCAAGGGCTGCAAGTTTGGGGAGTGTGCTCATTATGGGGGACTTCAATTACCCTGACATTGATTGGTGTGGTGGAACTGCCATCACAGAAAAAGGCGATGAGTTCCTGAATTTGCTGCAGGATAATTTTCTCTCACAGGTGGTTGAGGTTCCTACTAGAAAAGGAGCTCTGTTGGATCTGGTAATATCTAACATTGTGGAGCGCATTATAGATATAAAGGTAACTGGA
Source organism: Hymenochirus boettgeri (assembly GCA_019447015.1). Taxonomy (NCBI): domain Eukaryota; kingdom Metazoa; phylum Chordata; class Amphibia; order Anura; family Pipidae; genus Hymenochirus; species Hymenochirus boettgeri. The sequence goes on along the minus strand of CM033474.1, from coordinate 212,201,924 downwards.
GGCTTAGGGAATAGTGACCATGAAATAGTGGCATTTGGACTTTGTTATCGAAAGGAAAAGTGCGCTGGGTTAACAAAGACATTTAATTTCAGGAAAGCAAATTTTCCCAGGTTAAAAGCAGCTCTTCAGAATGTCAACTGGGATAATGTATTATCAGGTAAAGGTACTGAACAGAAGTGGACTGTGTTCAAGGGGATTTTAAGCCAGTTCACATCTAAATTTATACCCTTGGGAAATAAATGTAAAAAAAATAAATCCGCGCCCATGTGGCTGAATTCTGATGTAAAGAGGCAAATGGTAAGGAAGAAAAAGGCATTTAAAACCTTTAAGGCCGAGGGAACGGAAAGGGCCTTTAGGGAGTATAAAAACTGTAACAAGGAGTGTAAGAAAGCAATCAAACTAGCTAAAATTAATAATGAAGTTAGGATAGCTGAAGAAAGCATCACTAAGCCTAAACATTTTTTTAAGTATATTAATAGTAAGAAGATGAGGACTGAGAATGTGGCACCATTAATTAATGGGGATAAGTTAGTTACGGAGGATGGCGATAAAGCAAATGTCTTGAATAATTTTTTTTCCTCTGTATACACTATAGAAGATCCAAGTACAGATATCATAGAGTATAGTAGCAATAAAGGTATACAAGATTCAAGTTCACTTTGGTTAACCGAGGATATGGTACAGAAAGAACTAAATAAGGTTAATATTAGTAAATCTCCTGGACCAGATAAAATACATCCTAGGGTACTTAGGGAGCTAAGTTCAGTTTTATCTAGGCCATTGTTTCTTATTTTTGCTGATTCCCTCATGTCCGGTGGTGTGCCTCTGGATTGGAAAAAGGCTGATGTTATTCCAATATTCAAAAAGGGTAGTCGTTCACAGCCGGGTAATTACAGGCCTGTAAGTTTAACTTCAGTGGTGGGGAAGATCCTGGAAAGTTTAATAAGGGATCATGTTCTAGAGTATGTTTCAAGGACTGACATTATAAGTAGTAACCAGCATGGATTTAGGAGGAATAGATCTTGTCAAACTAACTTGCTTGGCTTTTATGAGGAAGTAAGTAGAAATTTAGACTCTGGTATAGCAGTAGATGTAGTTTACTTGGATTTTGCAAAGGCTTTTGATACAGTCCCCCATAGGCGACTAATGAATAAGCTAAGGTCTGTTGGTCTGGGGAGTCACATTTGTACATGGATAGAAAATTGGTTAAAGAATAGGATGCAGAGAGTAGTTGTTAATGGGGCTTCATCATTATGGACTAAAGTGCTAAGTGGGGTGCCACAGGGTTCTGTGTTGGGGCCGCTTCTATTTAATCTATTTATTAATGATTTGGAAGTGGGTATTGTCAGCAAGGTTTCTGTGTTTGCTGACGACACAAAACTTTGTCGACCATTAAAAACTTCAGAGGATGTGCAATCGTTGCAAGGGGATCTAGATAGATTATCACATTGGGCTGCTAAGTGGCAGATGAAATTCAATGTTGATAAATGTAAGGTGATGCATTTTGGACTTAAAAATACTTGTGCTACTTATACTATAAATGGCTCTGTGTTAAGTGAATCCCTGTTGGAAAGGGATCTTGGAGTTTTGGTGGATAACAAACTTAAAGGTAGCAAGCAGTGCCAGGCGGCAACAGCCAGAGCCAGCATGGTATTGTCTTGTATAAAGCGAGGTATGGATTCAAGGGAGGAAAATGTAATTCTCCCTCTTTACAAAGCATTGGTAAGGCCTCATTTGGAATATGCAGTGCAATTTTGGAATCCTGTGTACAAAAAGGACATCTTTGAAATGGAAAGGGTTCAGAGAAGGGCAACTAAATTAATAAGGGGATTGGGGGAGCTTGAATATGAAGAGAGACTGGAAAAGTTACAATTATGTACGCTGGAGAAAAGGCGCTTGCTTGGGGATATGATTACTGTGTATAAATACATTAACGGGCCATACAATAAACTATCTGGGGCATTGTTCACCAAGAGAACATGTCAAAGGACACGAGGACATCCCTTAAGACTTGAAGAAAAAAGGTTTAGGCTTCAAGCTCGGAAAGGGTTTTTCACTGTGAGAACGGTAAGGCTATGGAACTGTCTTCCAGTGGACGTTGTAATGGCAGGTTCATTGGTCAGTTTCAAAAAAAAGCTGGATGAGTTTCTGCAAACAAGGAATGTTGCAAGTTACTGGTATTGATACATAAAGTAGAGTTGATCCAGGGAAATTTCCGATTGCCACTTGGAGTCAGGAAGGAATTTTTTCCCCCTTCATAAATTTGGTGGGGGGTTTTTGCCTTCCTCTGGATCAACAGTTAGGCAGGAAATGAGGATATTGCTAGATGGGTTGGACTGGATGGACGTATGTCTTTATTCAACCTCAAATACTATACTATACTATACTAATAACAGCATTAGAAGTGCAATAAGAACATTAGCAGTGCAATAAGAACATTAGCAGGGCAATAACAGCATTAGCAGGGCAATAACAGCATTAGCAGGGCAATAACAAACAGCAATTAGCGGAGCAATAACGCATTAGCAGGATGCATTACAGGGCATTAAAGAATGATAAACAGCTAAGAGATAAATTAGCAGTGCAATACAGAACATTAGCAGGGCAATAAGACATAGCAGTGCAATAAGAGCATTAGCAGTGCAATAAGAGCAGTAGCAGTCAATAATATAGAACAGTATGCATGTAGCATTAGCAACTTAGCCAATCACATCATTAGCAGTGACAGAACATTAGCAGTGCATAACAGCATTAGCAGTGCAATAAATAGCTTAGCAGTGCAATAACCAGCATTAGCATGTTGCAGATAACCAGCATTGAGGGCAATAACAGCATTAAGCAGTGCAATAAAACAATAGCAGGCAATAACAACATTAGCTGGGCAATACCACCATTATCAGGCAATACATCATAGCAGGGCATAACAGCATTAGCAGGCAATAACAGCATTAGCATGGCAATAACAGCATTATTCATGGCATAACAAGCATTAACAGGGCAATAACAAGAGCATTTAGCAGGTCAATAACAATCATTAGCAGGGCAATAACGCATTAGCAGGGCAATACAGCAATTAGCAAGGGCAATTAACAGCCTCGTTGTGACTCGTGGCAGTGTTGTTCGTAATAGGGCAACAGGGTTGGAGCAGTGCAATAAGAACTTAGCAGGGCAATAAAAACATTAAGCGCAATGAAGAACATTAGCAGTGCAATAAGAACATTAGCATGCGAATAACATCATTAGCAGGGCAATACCAGCATGAGCAGGGCAATAACACATTAGCAGGGCAAAGAACAGACATTAGCAGGCAATAAACAGCATTACAGGCAATAACCGCAAAACAGCATTGCAAGTGCAATAACAGCCCTTAGCAGGGCAAAATAAGAACATTAGCAGTGCAATAAGAAAGAACATTAGCATTGCAATAAGACATTAGCAGTGGCAAAAACATTAGCAGTGCAATAAGACATTATCAGTGTCAATCAGAACCTAGCCTGCAAACGACATTAAGCAGTGCAATCAGAACATTAGCAGTGCAATAAGAGCATTAGCATGCAATAACATCATTGGGGCACGTGCAATCAGAGCATTGGGCAGTGCAATAAGAGCATTAGCAGTGCAATAACAGCATGCAGTGCAATAAAGCATTGGCATGCACTACAGCATTAGCAGTGCTAAGAAGCATTTGGCATGCCCAAAAGAGCATTGCATGCACTAACATCATTAGCAGTGCATAAAGCATGGCATCGGCAAATAAGAGCATTGGCATGCACTAAGAGCATTCAGCGTGGCAATAACAGCATTGGCAGTGCATAAGAGCATTGGCAGTGCAATAATAGCATTAGCATGTGCAATAAGAAGCATTGGGCATTGCCATAAGCATTGGCAGTGCAAATAAGAGCATTGGAAGTGCAATTAAGAGCACGCTCTGTTCCTTTAAGATCGTACGCTGTGGGTCTATATACTTACCCTGTAAATTATCTCCGGTAATATGCAATCTAAATATAATAAACCCTACCCCCATAAAAATTACATCAGGGGAGTTGCAAGAGGCACAATATCCCCCACAGCCCCCCCCCCGTGTACTCGGACAGATATTCTAGCTTTGTCCTCGCAGCTTCTGATTCAACTACAAATGTCAAACAAACGACAGCTCTAATTTGTACTCAGGGCCTGCTTGGGAATTGTAGTTTAACACAGCAGCCTAATTGAATGAAACATGACAAAATCCCTGTGCTCGCCAGGATAGTAACATTAAGTAACATGGGATCTCCCTCCCCTACAACACCAGTATAGATCACTACTCACTTGCAGCCCTCCAGTCTGTCCCAGCAAATGCACCACAGCATAAAACTTCATCCCACAACCCCTCACGGCGTCATGTGACCCTCTCTGTTTGGGCGGGGTTGTAATGATCTGGAGATCATTTCTAGGCCTTTGGCAGTGAATTCCAAGCAGCACACACAGAAACACTCAGCTCCCACCCATAGTATAAAAGTATACAGAGAAGGATGTTCTGTACACCACAATAGTTATACCCTCATCCTGTAACTGTCTAAGGGAAACACTATGGCAGCTCCCACCCATATGTATAACTAGAAATATAACAGAGGAAGGAATGTTCTGTAGCATCAATAAGCTTACCCTCATACTGTACTGTCTACGGTAAACAATATGGCAGCTCCCATTCATATGTATAAATATACAGATAAGGACTGTTTCTGTACACCCAATAATCTATACCTCATACTGTACTGTCTAAGGGAAACAATATGGGCAGCTCCCACCCATATGTATAAATATACAGAAGAAGAATGTTCTGTACATACAATAATCTATACCCTCATAACGTACTGTCTAAGGGAAACAATATGCAGCTCCCACCATATGTATAAATATAAATATACAGAGAAGGAATGTTCTGTACATACAATAAGCTATACCCTCCTACTGTACTGTCTAAGGGAAACACTATGGTGGGCAAGCTCCCACCATTGTAGAATAGTCAGAGAAATAATGTTTCTGTACATACAATAAGCTATAAAACCCCTCATACGTACGTACTGTCTAGGGAAAAATATGGCAGCTCCCACCCATATGTATAAATATAACTTACAGAGAAGGAGTTCTGTACACAAGACAATAAGCTATAACCCTCAGTACTGTACTGTCAAGGGAACAATCTGGCAGGCTTCCCACCCATATGTATAGAATATTCAGAGAAGGAATGTTCTGTACACACAATAACTATACCCTCTACTGTACTTCTAAGGAAACAATATGGCAGCTCCCACCCATATTGTAAAATAGACAGAGAAGGATGTTTCTGTACCATACACTAAGCTAATACCCTCATACTGTACTGTCTAAGGGAAACAATATGGCAAGCTCCCACCCTATGTATAAATATCCAGAGAAGGAATGTTCTGTCCATACATAACTATACCCTCATACGTAACTGTCTAAGGGAAACAATTGGCAGCTCCCCCCACCCATATGTATAATATCAAATTACCTAGAAGGAATGTTTCTGTACACAAAATAATTTATACCCTCATCTGGACTGTCTACGAACACTGTGGCAGCTCCCACCCATATGTATAAATATACAAACGGAATATGTTTGTAACACACCATAGTTTATACCCTCATACTGTAACGTCTAAGGAAACATATGGCAGCTCCCACCATATGTATAAATATAAATATACAGAGAGAAGGAAATGTTCTGTACATACAATAAGTTTATACCTCTATACTGGTACTGTGCTAAGGAAACACGATGGCAGTCCCATCCATATTATAATAACAGAGAGGAATGTGTCGGACCACAATAAGCCATAACCCTCGAATACGTACTGTTAAGGGAACATAGGAGGCCTCCCCTACCCACCCTATGTCAAATATAACAGAGAAGGAAATGTTTCTGTACATTCCAACTAGCTCATCCCTCATACTCTACTGTCTAGAGGGAACAATAGGCAGCTCCCACCCATATGTAATAAATTACAGAGAAGAATGTTTCTGTACACAATAAGCTATACCCATACTGTCCTGTCTAACGGGAAACACTTATGGCGCTTCCCTACCCATTGTAATAAAGAAATAGTACAGAGATGAATGTTCTGTACAACAATTAAAGCTATACCCTCGAATACCTAAGACGTCTGAGGGAACACAACCTATGGCAGCTCCACACATATGTATAAAATGATACTAGCACGAAGGAACTGTCTGTAACATACAATAAGCATAACCATCATCTGTTACGCGAAGAAACCTATGCAGCTCCACCCCATATGTTCTTCTATAAATGATACGCAGAGGAATGTTCGTACCACAATCAGCTACTAACACTCTACTGTAGTCTAAGGCGAAACATCACTATGCAGTGCTACCCATCCCCCCATATGTTCAAATATACAGAGAAGAATGTTTCGTACACTACAATAAGCGATACCCTCTACCGTACTGGTCTAAGGGCAAACAATATGGAAGCTCCCACCCATATGTAATATAAAATAGAACCCGACGGAATCTGACCTGCTTGTGCTGCTGCTGACATCAATAAGCTATTACCCTCATACGTACTGTCTAAGGGAAAACAATATGGCCAGACCCCACCTCATACATATACAATATACAGAAAGGAATGTTCGTTACACACAATAATTTCTACCCATCATACTGTATGTCTACGTGGAAACCTATATGCAGCTCCAACACTATGCATATAGTATAAATACAGAGAAGAATGTTCTGTTACAATAAATAATCTATACCACTCAGACTGTACGTCTAAGGGAACACAATATGGGCAGCTCCCACCATATGTATAAACTATCAATATACACAGAGAAGGAATGTTCTGACCAACAATAAGCTATACCCTCATTCTGTACGTCTAGGAAACACATCGGCAGCTCCCACCCAATGTATAAAATATACAGAGAAGGGATGTTCTCGTACACACAATAAGCTAAATACCTCATCACTGCTAATGTACTAAGGAGAAAACCACTATGGGCAGCTCCCCCATATGTCGATAACTCCTACAGAGAGGGAATGTTCTGTACACGCCAATACGCTATACCCTCCATACTGAAACTGTCTAAGGGAAGACCAATTATGCAGCTCCCACCCATATTCATAAATATACAGTAGAAGGAATCGTTCTTGTAAACAATAAGCTATACTCACCCTACTTTGTACTGTCCTAAGGAAACAAGTATGGCAGCCTCTCCACCATATGTTATAACATATAAAATATCACAGAATGAATGGTTCATGTAGCACACAATAGCTCAACCCCATACTGTACTTGCGATGCGAAGGAAAACCATGGGCAGTCCCACCCCAATATGTATAAATATACACAGAGACGGAATCGTTTTGTACATACAATAAGCTATACCCTCATTTACTGTAATGTCTAAGGGAAACCAATATTGGGCAGCTCCACCCCATAGTATAAATATACAAGGAGTGTTGGACCACACATGCCGCTATAACACTCATCATGTACTGTCTACAGGGACACAATAGGCAAGCTCCCACCCTATATGTATAAAATTACGAGAAGAATGTTCTGATCCAACATAAGCTATCCCCATACTTAGCTGTCTAAGCGGAAACAATATGGCCCAGCACCCACCCATTGTATCAACTATAATCTATACAGCAGAAGGAATGTCTCGTACAACAATAAGCTATACCCTCATACGTACTGTCAAGGGAAACAACTATGGGCCTCTTCCCACCACATAGTGAAAATACGATATATCAGAAAGGAAATGTTCTGTACACACATAAGCTTACTACCTCATATCTGTATGTCTAGGGACCCAATATGGGCAGCTCCCACACATATGCTAAAATATAAGAAGGATGTTCTTAACTACAATAAGCTATACCCTCATACTGTCGTCTAAGCGGAAACAAATCTGGCCACCCCACCATATGTATACAATCTAAAATATAAGCAATAAGAATGTTCTGTAACAACAATCAGCTTTTCACCCTCTACTGTATTCTAAGGGACAACCATTAGGGCAGCTCCCACCCATAGTATAAATATATCCGAGAAGGGAACCTTTCTGTACAACACAATAAGCCTATCACCCTCATAATACTGTCTACCTGGGAAACCATATGGCAGCTCCCACCCAATAGTAGTAAACCTATACAGAGAAGATGTTCTGTAAACATCAATAAGCTATACCCCCTCATCTATACTGCTAAGGAAACAATTGGCAGCTCCCACCCAGATTGTATAAATAAATTACAGCAGAAGGAATGTTTGTAGACTGACAATAAGCTATACCACATACGGTACTGTCTAAGGAACAACTATGGCAGCTCCCACCCTGTGTATACATAAATACAGAGAATGAAGTTTTGTACACACCAAAAAGCATAACCCTAATGACTTTAAGTGTAACAACTTGGCAGCTCCCACCCCTTAGTATATACAATATACAAGAAGGAATGTTCGTAAACACATAATCTATACCCTCATACTGTACTGTCCTAAGGAAACACTATGGCAGCTCCCACCATATGATAAATATACAGCGAGAAGGACATGGTATTGGATACACACAATAAGCTATACCTCTCTACTGTATTGTCTAAGGGAAACAATATGGCAGGCTTCCACCCAGAGTATGAAATATAAATTAGCAGAGCACGGAATGTTGTCACATACAATAAGTCTATACCTCATACTGTACTGTCTAGGAAACATTATGGAGCTCCACCATATTGTATAAATATAAATATACAGAAAGGAACTGTTTCTTAATACAATAAGCTATACCCGATACTGTACTGTCATAGGGAACACATATGGCAGCCTCCAGCGCCCACACCATATGTATTAACATATAAATCAGGAGATGGATGTCTGCTACTATACAATAAGCTATTACCCTCATACTGTACTGTCTAAGGGAACCATCATGGCAGATCTCCCACCCATATGTATAAATCTATACAGAGAAGGAATGTTCTGTACATACAATACAACCCGCTATCTGTCTAAACAGCCGCTCCCACCCATAAAAAAACGATAGTCACCAATCTACCAACGTACTGCTAAGGGAAAACAATATGGCAGCCTCCCCCCATCGTATACATAAATATACATGAGAAGGGAATGTTCCTGTACAACAATATCTATACCTATATGTACTGTCTAAGGGAAACAGTGATGGCAGCTTCCACCCCATATGTCATAAAACTAAATATACAGGAAGGAAGAATGTTCTGTACACACAATAACTAGCGATACCCTCATACTGCACAGTTGTCTAAGGATCCAATATGGCAGCTCCCACCCATATGTATAAATCAATACAGAGAAGGAATGTTCTGTACATACAATAAGTCATACCCTCCATATGTACTGTCAAAGGGAAATCAATATGGCACTCCCCTCATATGTTAAATATAAATATACAGAGAAGGAATGTTTGTTACTACAATAAAGCTATACCCCTATGTACTGTCTAGGGAAAACCACTATGGCGCTCCCAACCCATATGTATAAATATACAAGAGAAGGGAAATGTTCTGTACAACAAAAGCGATACCCTCATACTGTACTGTCTAAAGGAAACACTATGGCAGACCCCCCAATGTATAAATATACAGAAAGGAATGTTCTGTAAACAACAATATATACCCTCAACGTCTGTCCTAGGAACCATATGGCACGCTCCCACCCCATGATATAAATAAGAGAAGGAATGTTCTGTACACACAAATAAGCATATCCCTCATAACTGACTGTCTAAGGGAAACACTATGGCCGCTCCACCCATATGTATACATATAAATATACAGAGAAGGAATTGTCTGTACACCAATAATCTAGCCCTCATTATGTACTGTAGAGGAAACAATATGGAGCTCCCCACCCATATGTCTATAATATAATACAGAGAAGGAAGTATGTTCTGTAAACAATAACTCTAACCCATCATACTGTAGTCTAAGGTAAACACTATGCAGCTCCCACCCAATTATGATAATATACAGAGAAGGAATTTTCGTACATACAAATAAGCTATACCCTCATACTGTACTGTCCTAAGGAAACACTATGGCAAGCTCCCACACCATATGTATAAATATAACTAGATAGAAGAATTTTCTGTCAGTACAATAGCTATACCCTCATAATGTCTGTCTAGGAACCATATTGGCAGCTCCCACCCCTATTATTAAAATATACAGAGAAGGAATGTTCATTTACAATCAATCGTATAACACCTCATACTGTACTGTCTGAAGGGAAAACAAAGGGCAGCTCCCACCCATATGTATAAAATGAAAACAGAGAAGGAATGTTCGTACAACAATAAGCTATACCCCATACTGTAATGTCTGAAGGGAAACATATGGCAGGCTCCCACCATATGTAATAAATATAACAGAGAAGGAATGTTCTGTACACAAACTAATCTATACCCCATACTGGGTATGTCTAAGGGAAACAATATGGCAGCTCCCACCATATGTAATATAATATACAGTAGAAGGAATGTTCTGTACATACAATAGCATCATACCCTCATACGTACTTCTACAAGGGAAACATATGGCAGCTCCCACCCAGGTATAGTAACATATCCAGAGAGAGGAATGTTTGTACATACAATTAAGCTATACCCTCATAAGGTACTGTCTAAGGAAACACTATGGCAGCTCCACACCCATAGTATAAATATAGCAGAGAAGGAAGGTTCTGTACTAACAATAGCTATACCCTCATACTGTACTGTCTAAGGGAAACACATGCAGCTCCCACCCATATTACAAATATACAGAGAAGGAATGTTCTGACATACAATAAGCTATACCTCAACGTCTGTTCTAAGGGAACAATATGCAGCTCCCACCCCATTGTAAAATAAAATTGACAATGTATAGAGTCTGAGGAGCTGCTTTTTGGTTTCGTTCTTATTTAAATTTATTTTCAGCACTGTAACCTTAGAGGATACTAATAGAACATGAGCACCACCTACTTGTCAGAACAGGAATATATTGTATTTAATGGCTGAATAGCTAAATCATTATATTTTAAAAATAGCCGATTACTCAACATTCCCCTTTAATAGGTGACACTATTAGAAAATACATTACCAAGAGCTTGTGCTAAGATCAGGTTCACTCTCACTTATCCCCCCTTCCTACCCACCACACTTCCCTTTAAATGGGACACTATAACGAGAATACATTACAAGAGCTGTGCTAACGATCATTCACTATCATTATCCTCCACTTCCTCTACCTCCAACCTTCCCCTTTACATAGGGACACTATAAGAAAACATGTACAAGAGCTGTGACGTAAGAGCAGGTTCATTATTATCCTCCCCTTCTCTACCCTCCACCTTCCCCTTTAATAGGGACACTATAGAGAAATACCTTACACAGAGCTGTGCAAATCAGATTCACTTCATTATCCTCCACTCCTACCTCCAACCTTCCCTTTAAATAGGGACACTATAGAGAAATACATTACACAGAGCTGTGCTAAGATCAGGTTCACATCCTTATCCTCCACTTCCTACCCTCCAACCTTCCCCTTAAATAGAGGCCCTATAGAGAAATACATTACACAGAGCTTGCTAAGATCAGGTTCACTTCAATTCATACCTCCACTTCCACCCTCCAACTTCCCCTTTAAATAGGGACACTATAGAGAAATACATTACAACAGAGCTGTGCTAAGACAGGTTCACTTCATTATCCTCCACTTCCTACCCTCCAATCCTCCCTTTAAATAGGGCACTATAGAGAAATACTTACACAGAGCTGTGCTAAATCAGGTCACATCATTATCCTCCCACTTCCCCCCTCCAACCTTCCCCTTTAAATAGGTGACCTATAGAGAAATACATTACACAGAGCTGTGTCAAATAGGTTTCACTTCATTATCCTCCCTTCCTACCCTCCAACCTTCCCCTTTAAATAGGACACTAAAGAGAAATACATACACAGAGCTGTGTAAGATCAGGTTCACTATCTTATCCCCACTTCCTACCCCCAACATTCCCTTTAAATAGGCACTATAGAGAAATACATTACACAGAGCTGTGCTAATCAGGTTCACTTCATTATCCTCCACTTCCTACCCTCCAACTTCCCCTTTAATATAGTACACTATAGAGAAATACATTACACAGACTGTGCTAAGTCAGGTTCATTCATGCTCCTCCACTTCCTACCCTCCAACTTCCCCTTTAAATAGGGACACTATAGAGAAATACATTACACAGAGCTGTGCTAAGATCAGGTTCACTTCATACTCCACTTCCTACCACTCAACTTCCCTTTAAATAGGGCACTATAGAACTACATACACAGAGCTGTGCCAGATCGGTTCATCATTATCCCTCCTTCCTACCCTCCAACTTCCCCTTTAAATAGGACACTATAGAGAAATACATAACACAGAGCTGTCTAAGATCAGGTTCACTTCATTATCCTCCACTTCCTACCTCCAACACTCCCCGTTAATAGGTATCACTCATAGAGAAATACATTACACAGATCGGTGCTAAATCAGGTTCACTTCATTATCCTCCACTTCCTACCCTCTCCAACCTTCCCCCTTTAAATAGGAACACTATAGAGAAATACATTACACAGAGCTGTGCAAGATCAGGTTTCACTTCATATCCTCCCCTCCTCCCCTCCAACACCCCTTTAATAGGTACACTATGAGAAATACCTTACACAGGCTGTGCTAAGATCAGGTTCACTTCATTATCCTCCACTCCTACCCTCCAACATTCCCCTTTAAATAGTGGACACTATAGAGAAACATTACACAGACTGTGTCTAAGATCAGGTTCACTCATTATCCTCCACTTCCTACCCTCCAACACTTCCCCTTTAAATAGGTACCTATAGAGAAATACATTACAACAGAGCGTGCTAAGGATCAGGTTCACTTATTATCCTCCACTTCCTACCTCAACATTCCCCTTTAAATAGCACACTATAGAGACATACATTACACAGAGCTGTGCTAAGATCAGGTTCACCTCATTATCCTCCACTTCCTACCCTCCAACACTTCCCTTTAAATAGGACACTATAGAGAATACATTACACAGAGCTGTTGCTAACTCAGGTTCACTTTATTATCCTCCCTTCCACTTCCTACTACCTCCCCAACATCCCCTTTAAATAGGACACTATAGAGAAATACATTACACACAGAGCTGTGCTAAGATCAGGTTCACTTTCATTATCCTCCTCCCTACCCTTCCAATTCCCTTCTAAATAGGACACTATAGAGCAATACATTCACAGAGCTGTGCTAAGATCAGGTTCACTTTATTATCCTCCACTCCCTACCCTCCAACCATTTCCCTTTAAATAGGTACACTTAGAGAAATACATACACAAAGCACGTGGCTAGATCGGATTCACTTCATTATCCTCCACTTCCTACCCACCTTCCTTTAATAGGACACTATAGAGAAATACATTACCCAGAGACTGTGCTAAGGATCAGGTTACTTCACTTATCCCCACTTCCTACCTCCAACTTCCCCTTTAAAATAGGACACTATAGAGAAAATACATTACACAGAGCGGTGCTAAGTCAGGTTACACTTCATTATCCTCCACTTCCACCCTCCAACATTCCCCTTTAAATCGGACCTATAGAGAAATACATTCCCAGACTGTGCTAGATCAGGTTCCATTCATTATCCTCCACTTCCTACCCCAACTTCACCCTGTAATAGGACACTATAGAGAAATACATTACACAGAGCTGTGCTAAGATCGGTTCACACTCATTATCCTCCACTTCCTACCCTCCACATCCCCTTTAAATAGGACACTATAGAGAAATACATAACCAGAGCTGTGCTAAGATCAGGTCACTTTAATTACCTCCACTTCCTACCCTCCAACTTCCCCTTTAAATAGACACTATAGAGAAATACATACACAGAGCTGTGCTAGATCAGGTTCTATTATCCTCCACTTCCTACCCCTTCAACTTCCCCTTTAATAGGGACACTATATAGAGAAATACATTACACAGAGCTGTGCTAAGATCAGTTCACTTATTATCCTCCACTCCCTACTTCCACATTCCTTTAAATAGGAGACACTATAGAGAAATACATTACACCAGAGCTGTGCTAAGTCAGTTAACTTCATTATCCTCACTCCTACCTCCAACCTTCCCCTTTAAATAGGACACTATAGAGAAATACATACACAGACTGCTATCAGTTCAACTTATTAATCCTCCACTCCTACCTCCAACTTCCCCTTTAAATAGGACACTATAGAGAAATACATTACACAGAGCTGTGCTAAGATCAGTTCACTCATTACCTCCACTTCTACCCCTCCAACTTCCCCTTAATAGACACTATAGAGAAATACATTACACAGAGCGGTGCTAAGATTCAGTCATCATTATCCTCCCTCTCCTAACCCTCACCATGCCCCTTGAAAATAGGTACAACTATAGAGAAAATACCTTACACGAGCTGTGCTAAGATCGTTCACTTTATATCCTCCAACTTCCTAACCCTCCAACTTTCCCTTTAAATAGGACACTATAGAAGAAATAATTACAGAGCTGTGCTAAGATCAGGGTTCACTCTATTATCCTCCACTTCCTACTTCCAACTTCCTTTAAATAGGAACACTATAAGAAATACATTACACAGAGCGTGCTAAGTCAGGTTCACTTCATTATCCTCCACTTCCTACCCTCCAACTTCCCCTTAAAGTCCACTATAGAGAAATACCATTACACAGAGCTGTGCTAGAGTCAGGTTCACTTCATTATCTCACTTCCTACCCTCAACTTCCCCCTTTAAATAGGCACACTAGAGAGAAATACATTACACAGAGGCTGTGCTAATATCAGTTCACTTCATTATCCTCCACTTCTCCCCTCCACCATTCCCTGTAAGTGTACACTATAGAGAAATACATTGACACAGAGCTGTCTAAATCAGGTCACTCATTATCCTCCACTTCCTAACCCTCCAACCATTCCCCTTTAATAGGTACACTATAGAGAAATACATTACACAACTGTGCTAAGATCTAGTTCACTTTATTATCCTCCCTTCCTACCTCCCAACTCCCTTTAATGGACACTAATAGAGAAATAACTTTACACAGAGCTGTGCTAAGATCAGGTTCACTTCATTCCTCCACTTCCTACTTCCAACTTCTTTAAATAGACACTATAGAGAATACATTACTTACACAGACTTGCTAAGTCAGGGTTCACTCATTATCCTCCACTTCCTACCCTCCAACATTCCCTTAATAGGACACTAGAGAGAATACATTACACGAGCGTGCTAAGACAGTTTCACTCATTATCCTCCACTTCACCCTCCACCTTCCCCTTAAATAGGACCCTATAGGAGAAATACTTACACAGAGCTGTGCTAAGATCAGGTTCACATTCATTATCCTCCACTTCCTACCCTCACCATTCCCCTTTAAATAGTACACTATAGAGAAATACATTACACAGAGCTGTGCTGATCAGGTTCACTTATTATCCCCACTTCCTACCCTCCAACCTTCCCCTTTAAATAGGGCACTATAGAGAATACATTACACAGCTGTGCTAAGATCAGGTTCTACTTATATCTCCTCCACGTTCCTACTTTCCAAATTCCATAATTTAAATCAGGAACATATAGTGAGTAATCCATTACCAATACACGACTACTGTGCTAAGGTCCAGTACTTCATTATCCTCCCACTTCCTACTCCTCAACTTCCCCTTTAAATAGGACACTATAGAGAAATACATTACAAGAGCTGTGCTAAGTCAGGTTACACTCATTATCCTCCCTTCCTACCCTCCAACTTTCCCCTTTAATAGACACTATAGAGAAATACATTACACAGAGCTGTGCTAAGATCGGTTCAACTTCATTACTCCACTTCCTACCCTCCACCATCCCTCTTAAATGGACACTATAGAGAAATACATTACACAGAGCTGTGCTAAATCAGGTTCACTTCATATCCTCACTTCCTACCCTCCAACCTTCCCCTTTAAATAGACACTATAGAGAATACATTACACAGAGCTGTGCTAACATCAGGGTTCACTTCATTATCCCCACTCCTACCCCTCAACCTTCCCTCTTTAAATAGACACTATAGAGAAATACATTACACAAGGCTGTGCTAAGACGGTCCCTTCATTATCCTCACTTCCTACCCCACTTCCCCTTTTAAATAGGACACTTAGAGAAATACATTAACAGAAGACTGTGCTAAATCAGGTTTCACTTTATCCTCCACTTCTACCCTCCAACATTCCCCCTTTCATATTGAACTATAGAGAAATAATTACACAGAGCTTGCTAAGATCAGGTTCACTTATTATCCTCCACTTCTACTTCCAACTTCCTTTACATAGGACACTATAGAGAAACATTACACAGAGCTGTGGTAAGATCAGGTTCACACTTCATATCCTCACTTCCTACCC
Source organism: Hymenochirus boettgeri (assembly GCA_019447015.1). NCBI lineage: Eukaryota > Metazoa > Chordata > Amphibia > Anura > Pipidae > Hymenochirus > Hymenochirus boettgeri. Next base: position 212,185,409 of record CM033474.1, on the reverse strand, counting down.
TCCAACATTCCCCTTTAATAGACACTATAGAGAAATAATTACACAGAGCTGTGCAAGATCAGTTCACTCATTATCCTCCACTTCTACCCTCCAACTCCCTTTAATAGGACACTAAGAGAATACATATTACACCAGGCTTGCTAAATCAAGGTTCTTCATTATCCTCCACTTCCTACCTTGCAACATTCCCTTTAATAGGGACACTTGAGAACTACATTACACAGAGCTGTGCTAAGATCAGGTTCTTCATGATCTCCACTCCTACCCTCCAACTTCCCCTTAAATAGGACACTATGAGAAATACATTACACAAGCTGTCGTGCTAAATCAGGTTCACTTCATTATCTCCACTTCCTACTCTCCAACTTCCCTGTAAATAGGGTACACTAAGAGAAATCATTACACAGAGCTGTCTAAGATCAGGTTCACTCATTATCCTCCACTTCCTACCCTCCAACATTCCCTTAAATAGGGACAACATGAGAAATACATACACGAGCTGTGCTAAGATCAGGTTCACTTCATTAATCCTCCACTTCCTACCCCCCAACCATTCCCCTTTAATAGAGACCATAGAGAAATACATTACACAAGCTGTGCTAAATCGTTCACTTATTATCCTCACTCCTACCCTCCACATTCCCCTTAATAGGTACACTATAGGAAATACATTACACAAGCTGTGGCTAAGGTCAGGTTACTTCATTATCCTCCACTTCCACACCTCCAACGTCCCCTTAAATAGGACCTATCGAGAAATACATTACACAGAGCTTTGTAAGATCAGGTTTCACTGTCATTATCTCCACTTCCTACCCTCCAACATTCCCTTTAAATCGACCTATAGAGAATCCATTACACAGAGCTGTGTAAGATCATGATCACTTCATTATCCTCCACTCCTACCTCCAACATTCCCCTTTAAATAGTACACTATAGAAGAATACATTCCCCAGAGCTGTGCTAAATCAGTTCACTTATTATCCTCACTTCCTACCCTCAACTTCCCTTTAGATATGGTACACTACGAGAAATAATTACACAGACTGTAGCTAAGACAGGTTCCACCTATCCTCCACTCCATCCAACATTCCTTTATAGGACACTATGAGAATACACTACAAGAGCTGTGCTAAGTTCAGGTTAACTTCATTATCCCTCCACTTCCTACCTCCAACTTCCCCTTTAAATAGGTGACACTATAGAAAGACAGTTACCCAGACTGTGCTAAAGTCAGGAGGTTTAACTTCATTATCCTGCCACTTCTACCCTCCAACAATTCCCCTTTAAATAGGTACACTATAGAGAAATACATTACACAGAGCTTGCTAAGATCAGGTTCACTCATTATCCTCCACTTCCTACCCTCCAACATTCCCTTAAATAGGACACTATGAGAATACATACACAGAGCTGTGCTAGATCAGGTTTCACTTCATTATCCTCACCTTCCTACCCTTCAACTTCCCCCTTTAATAGGACACTATAGGAAATACATTCCACAGAGCTGTGCTAAGATCAGGTTCACTTATTATCCTCCCACTTCTACCCTCCACATCCCTTTAAATAGGACCTATAGAGAAATAATTACACAAAGCTGTGCTAAGATCAGGTTCACTTATTATCCTCCACTTCCTACACTCCAACATTCCTTTAAATAGGGACCCTATAGAGAAATACATTACACAGAGCTGGGTGCTAAGTCGGTTCACTTCATTATCCTCCACTTCCTACCCACCCTCCAACATTCCCTTTAAATAGGGACTATAGAGAAATACTTACACAGAGCTGGTGCTAAGTCAGGTTCAAATTCATTATCCTCCACTTCCTACCCCTCAACTTCGCCCTTTAATTAAATAGGACACTATAGAGAAATAACTTCGCACAGAGCTGTGCTAAAGATCAGGTTCACTTCATATCCTCCACTCCTACCCCCAACTTCCCTAAATAGGACAACATATAGCGGAAATACATTACACAGAGCGGTGCTAAGATCAGGATCACTTTCATTATCCCTCCACTTCTACCCTCCAACTTCCCCTTTAAATAGACACTATAGAGAAATACATTACACAGAGCTGTGCTAGATCAGGTTCCATCATTAATATCCTCCACTTCTACCTCCCACATTCCCCTTTATAAATGGTCCTCTAGAAGAATCAATTATCAGAGCTGTGCTAAGATCAGGTGTCACACTTATTATCCTCCACTTCCTACGTTCCACACCTTCCTCTTTAAATAGGTACACTATAGAGAAATACATTACACAGAGCTGTTCTAAGAGATCAGGTAAACTTCATTATCCTCCACTTCCTACCTCCAACCATTCCCCTTAATAGGTACACTATAGACGAAATACATTACCAAGCTTGCTAACATCAGTCCCTTCATTATCCTCCCTTTCCCTACCCGCCACACTTCCCCCTGTAAATAGTTGGACCACTATATGAAGAACATAAGCATACTACACAGAGCTGTGCTAAGATAGGTTCACTTCATTATCATCCTCCATTCCTACCCTCAACTTCCCCTTTAAATAGTAACACTATAGAGAAATACATTACACAGAGTTGTGCTAAGATCGGTTCACTTTCATTCATCCTCCACTTCCTACCCTCCAACATCTTCCCCCTTTAAATAGGACACTATAGAGAAATAATTACACAGAGCTGTGTAAGATCAAGGTTCACATTATTCTCCCTTCCCTCATTCCAACTTCCTCTTAAATAGGAACCTATAGAGAAATACATTACACAGAGCTGTGCTAAGTAGGTTAAAACTTCATTATCCTCCCCTTCCTACCCCCACCTTCCCCTTTAAATAGGACAACTATAGAGAAATACATTACACAGAGCTTGTGCTAAGTCAGGTATCACTCTTATCCTCCACTTCCACCTCCCAACATCTCCCCTTTAAATAGGGACCATAGAGAAATCCAGCATGCTCCGTCAACTGTCATCCTAAGGCAGGGCAACCAGGACCTCCACTCCTACCCCCAACTTCCCCTGAAATAGACACTATAGAAATCTTACACAGCTGGCTAACATTCACTTCTTTCTCCTCCATTCCTACCCTCATATCCCTTTAAATAGGTTAAACATTATAGAATGGAATCATACATTACACAGAGCTTTGCTAAGATCAGGTTCACTTCATTATCCTCCACTTCTACCTCCAACCTTCCCCTTTAAATACTAAGACACTATAGAGAATACATTACACAAAGCTGTGCTAAAGTCAGTTCACTTCTTATCCTCCACTTCCTACCCTCCAACTTCCCTTAAATAGGACACTATAGAGAAAACATTACACAGAGCTGTGCTAGATCAGTTCACTTCATTATCCTCCCACTTCCTACCCTCCACTCCCCTTTAATATAGCGCACTATAGAGAATACATTACACGACGGTGCTAAGACTCAGGTTCACTCTCATTATCCTCCACTTCACTCTCCAACCTTCCTTTAATAGGACACTATAGAGAAATACATTACCCGAGCTGTGCAGTCAATTTCACTCATTACCTCCACTTCTACCCTCCAACCTTCCCCTTTAAATAGGTACACTATAGAGAAATACATTACACCAGAGCTGTGCTAGATCAGGTTCACTTCATTATCCTCCCACTTCCTACCTCCCAACTTCCCCCTTTAATTAGGTGACACTAGACGAATACATTACACAGATGCCTTGCTAAGATCAGGTTCACTTCATTATCCTCCACTTCCTACCTTCCCACCTTCCCCTTAAATAGGGACACTATAGAAAATACATTACACAGAGCTGGCTAGATCAGGTTCCACATTCCATTTCCTCCAGCTTCCTACCGCTGTCCACATTCCCCTTTAAACTAGTCGACATATGAGAAATACTACCAGAGCTTGCCTAAGATCGAGGTTCACACCATTATCCTCCACTCCTACCTCCAACCTTCCCCTTTAATAGGTACACTATAGAGAAATACATTACACAGACTTTGTCTAGATCAGGTTCACTATCATATCCTCCACTTCCTACCCTCCAACCTTCCCTTTAAATAGGACCTATGAGAATACATTACACAAGAGCGTGCTAAGATCGGTTCACTTCATTATCCTCCACTTCCCCCCTCCAACCTTCCCTTTAATAGGACACTATAGAAAATACATTACACAGAGCTGTGTAAGATCAGGTTTCACTTCATTCTCCCCACGTCCTACCTCCAACCTTCCCTTTAAATAGGACACTATAGAGAAATACATACACAAGCTGTGCTAATCAGGTTTCACCTATTATCCTCCACTTCCTACCCTCCAACATTCCCCTTCAATAGGACACTATAGAGAATACATTACACGAGCTGTGCTAAAGCAGGTCACTATTCATTATCCTCCACTTCCTACCCTCCAACCCCCCTTTAAATAGGACACTATGAAAATAACATTACACAGAGCTGTGCTCAGATCAGATCACGTTCATTATCCTCCACTTCCTACCCTCACACCATTCCCCTTTAAATAGGACACTATAGAGGAAATACATACACAGAGCTGTGCTAAGATCCGTGTCCTTTATATCCTCCACTTCCTGACCCTCCACATTCCCCTTTATTGGGACACTATAGTAAATAATTACACAGAGCTGTGCTAAGATAGGTTCACTATTATCCTCCACTTCCTCTTCACAACTTCCTTTAAATAGGAACTATAGAGAAATACATTACACCGAGCTGTGCTAACGTCAGGTTACTCATTATCCTCCACTTCCTCCCTCCAACTCCCCTTAAATAGTGGCACTATAGAGAATCCAATTACAAGAGCTGATTCAAGATCAGAGTTCACTTCATTATCCTCCACTCCTACTCTCCAACCTTCCCCTTTAAATAGACACTATAGAGAAATACACTTACACAGAGCTGTGCTAAGACATCACTTATTATCCTCCACTTCCTACCCTCCACATCCCCTTTAAATGGACACTCTAGAGAAATACATTACACAGAGCTGTGCTAGATCAGTTCACTCATTAATCCTCCACTTCCTACCCTCCAACTCCCCTTTAAATAGGACACTATGAGAATACATTACACAGAGCTGTGCTAAGATCAGTATTCACTTCATTATCCTCCACTTCCCTACCCTCCAACATTCCCCTTTAAATAGGAACTATGAGAAATACATTACAGCAAGCCTGTGCTAAGATCCAGGTTCACTATCAATTACTCCTCCACTTCCTACCCTCCAACCTTCCCCCTTTCAATTGTGACACTATAGAGAAATACATTACCCAGAGCTGTGTAAGATACAGTTCACTCATTAGCCCCACTCTCCACCCCCAATTCCCCTTTAAAAGGGACCTATAGAGAAATACATTACACAGAGCTGTGCAAGATTCAGGTCTCTCTTATTATCCCTCACTTCCTACCTCCCACACTCCCATTTAAAATAGGGACACCTATAGAAAATACATTACCCGAGCTGCTAGATCAGTTCAGTCATTATCCTCCTCTTCCTACCCTCCAACATTCCCCTTTAATAGGACACTCATAGAGAAATACATTACCAGAGCTGTGCTAAGATCAGGTTCACTTCAATTATCTCCCTTCCTACCTCCCAACTCCCCTTTAAATAGGGTACACTATAGAGAAATACATTACACAGAGCTGTGCTAAGATCAGGTTCAATTCATTATCCTCCACTTTCCTACCCTCCACAGCTTCCCTTTAAATAGGGACACTAAAGAGAAATACATTACACAAGCTGTGCTAAGATCAGGTTCACTTATTATCCCTCACTTCCTACCCCCCCAACTTCCCCCATTTAAAAAGACACTATAGATAAAGAAATCCATTCACAGAGCCTGTGCTAGATCAGTTTCAGCCATTATCCCTCCACTTCTACCCTCCAACATTCCCTTTAAAAGAGGACACTATAGAGAAAACATTACAACAGAGCTGTGCTAAAGATCAGGTTCATTCATTATCCTCCCCTAAAGCAGTTTCAACAATACACACAGCATAAAAAACCCGCTTCCTTCCAATGACATTCCCCCATTTTAAGCTTTCCACTATATTGCTGAGCTGACAGGGAAACCTAGAGAAACCCAACTAGAAAGTTATCAAGTGACTCTCTGCACCACCCAGAACACTTCTGAAATTTGAATATTGATGATGTAATTATCTTCTTAGCATCATCCTGGTTAAGAGTAGGAGTAGAAATCACACAGGTGCAAAATATAACGAAGGTAAAAAGTTACCGGCAGGGAAGGGAGAATGTCAGTTTTGCTAACAACAGAACTTAAAATGGAGCTCAAGAGGAGAAGGAAAGGCCCCTGAGTGGACTTCCACGCTGAATAATTGTTGCGGTAAGTACATTAAACTTTCTATATGCTGCCCTGCGCTCGCCGCCCTCCAGAGGACACTGTTATGTGCACATCACTTCCCCCTCCCTGCACGGGAGGCGGAAACAAATCTTCAACCCTGTATATAAAGGCATACTGTTGCCGGCCGTGGACAGTGTCTTTAGGAACCGGGGTCATTGGGGGTTTTCAGCAAGAGAGTTTCATTATTAATTGTGGATTTATACTACGCTAAACTTCCGTAGGCTGTACAATTCCATGTATACATTCCATCAGTCCCTGCCCCGAGAGCTTACAACTAAGCCCATTTAATTGGACACTACAAACCTATCAGTAGTCTTATGATTGTGGGGGAAACCGGAGTGCCCGGAGGAAACCCACGCAAGCACGGGAGAACATACAAACTCCTGCAGATGTGTCCAATGGTGGAATCGAACTCAGGACCTCAGAGTGGCGAGGCTTTGGGTACGCTATGGCTCTGGGTAATTCCTGATCGCGATTCATATCGTTGTTTGTGACTGTGGGTAATTCCCGAAAAGGAATTCACTCACTCATTGGGGATTTTAAATCCAGAGCTAAACTAGAAGCAAACGCCATATTTGAATATCGCAATGTCGATGCGCGGGTGTATTTCACGGAACCCGCGCACCCACACTAAAATATGAAGGTAAAAGTCTTTAACTCGATACATTTGGGTAACTCGTCCCCTTGTGTTTATCTCTGATATACTATAATACCTGATTACTGTTCCATTAATGGAGCGTTCCAAGGTTTAAAGACTCATTGATCCCTCTAATCCTGTGGATCTTTGCCCTACACAACGACATTCAGGGATTTATTCCGCCCAGGGCGGTTAACCTACAATGTCCCACAGGAAAATCCAATTCTCCACATATGTTTTCAAACTTCAGATAGAGTAACACAACTGGGCCTTGTTCCTGGTCCTCAAGACCTTCCCTAAATTGAATTTAACATATGGGCGGGGGAATTTAGCGAAAGCCGCTGGGCTCTTTTAATGGTGTTAAACGTCCACGCTACGCAACTATAACTCCCTATCGTGAAAATATACCCAGGAATCCGGCACAACAAATTCATCTGCGGTTTGCACTATTCTGTGCCTTTTTAAAGGTAATTCCACCCAAAAAAAGTTTTTTACAATAAGATTCCAAGGCTCGCAGCCCCAGCCAACCGCTATACTTGTATCTTTAGAAAGCCCCCCAAAACTCTACTTTACCTCCCCTCTTCCTCCGCCGCGCTCCCGGCCCTCTGCTTGCGAGAAAATCAGTCAGAGGGGCGGGACCGGCAGCCCGCGTCTGTGATTGGGCTGACGGCAAGCCAATCACTGACGCGGCTGCCGGCAGCTCACTCACGTTCGCGAGGACAGAGGAGAGGTAAGTAACGTTTGGGGAGCTTTCTGAGAGACAAATATTGCGGTTGGGGCTGGGAGACCAGGGGAATCTTTTTAATATTAAGACTTTACGCTAGGGGAGGGAATCGGAGAGAGGGGAGGAGGGGGAGAAGGGGCTGCAAGTTACGGCATGGCACAACTTCTCCCCGGAGGCCAGGTAGAGGCAGAGTCCTATATTGACCTTCTAGCCTCTTGGTGGGACAGTTATTTTGGGAACTTTGGGGGGGCACTACAGGAAACCCTATGGAGCTGGATGTGAAGTAGGATAAAACTACACTACATGGTGGGGCCGATTAGTTGGGGGATTATTTTTTGGGGTGGACCAGCCCTTTAAGGGAATAGGAGATAATAATTTATAATATAATATTATTAATTAAATCAAACAAACACGAAATAAACATTCCATGCGCTTCCAAGCTAAACAATAACTGCTAGACGAACCCCTTATCAGACTATTAACCCTGTCCCATTGGGCCTGTTTGATATAAATGTGTTATATACACGTAACATGAGAACAATGTGAACGAATAGAAACTCCACCTTCTAAAGCCACCTGAAAACTCCTCCAGCTCTACAGCTTACCCTGCACACACCTGAACACACGTCATAAGGGCCATGTAGTTAAAACAAACCCCACGGTATTGTGGGGTACATCCAGGGGTGAGGGGGGATCCAGGCAGCATGTTTACTTACCTCACTGTGCATCGCACTGCTGCTGTCCATAGCACAAGGTAGTGACTTGATTGGAACCGATTGTGTTGCCTTGTGGGAGTTTTTACCCTGTAACTGTAAATTGTGGCAACACCGATTTATCCAGTCATGGCAAATCTCCCCGCTAGGTGGTAACTTTAACCCTTGTTACACTACCCTGCATTGTGTTTGTGGATAGTCCGGCTGTGATTATCTTATTAACCCCTTCCCTCAGTAACACCATTAGATAGTAAAATAACAGATAAGACTCCGGAACCTTTTATTAAAGTTTTCTATTTCAATTGGCAACGCTCTGTGTCCTAAGTCTCTACATCCACGAATCTATCCAGATCCGATGTGGCATCTTTTATCAGACTATTAGTGTAAAATATAAGGATATAATACTTTTTTCCTCCCTAACATGAGTTACAATTGTGTGTGGTTTGGGTTATACCATGTCATTGAACTTAAGGAGCAGTAAAAGTCAAAAAATTTTTAAAGGGCATTTCTAACGCCCCAAACTAAAATTTCAATCCCCTGCTGGCCCCACCTGTGTAGTTTTTAAAAAAAATCCTTAGCGTACATCGCTGTTCCTTAGGTTCTCCTTCAGCCTTGTTCCAGAGTCCAGGGAAAGTGGAATAGTAGGAGGTGTTCTTCCTGTTAAAAGTTTCCTCTTCCTCCTTATCCTCTGAGAGGGCAGTTTCAGGTGCAGGGGAGGCCCTTTCCCACCCTCTGGATCCCTCCCTCCCTCCTGATCCCTTCCCACATCCAGATCCCTCCCTCCGGAGCCATTTCAAACCTAACCGGATCCCTCCCTCCCTCCGGAGCCCTTTCCCACCCTCGGGATCCCTCCCTCCCTCCGGGCCCTTTCAAACCCTAAGCGGAACCCTCCCTCCTCCGCAGCCGTTTTCCACCCTCCTGATCCCTCCCCTCCCTTTGGAGCCCTTTCCCCACCCTCCCTGGCTTTCGCCTTCCACCTTGTAATTAATATTTTCCTAGTTTTCAGCTCACGCCCCAAACGCCATGTATATTTCTAAAAAAAAAAGAATCGAAATCATACTTTACGGTCTTCGTTCCCGCGGATTTTTTCATAGCCGGTACGCTTCGTCTGTGATTGGCTGCCTCTTAGCCAATCACGACACGGCTTGCAGTCGGGCCCCTTTTGCAAGTTCTGGCAACGGGAGCCGAGAGACAGCCGCGGGAACAATTTTTTTTTCTAGAAATCTAACCCGGCGGTTGGGGTGGGCGGATGAGCAATATAGAAAAAAGGTTATATTTAGGGTGAGATACCCTTAAGTTCGTATGGGTTTTCCCTATGTAATCTGCTATTTTTGTAATTTTTTTAACACTTCCTTAAAACCATTCGCAAATCACTGATTCCTCTCTTCCTGTTTTCCCATGTTCCCATGCTGTGTTTGTGTGATTTAGGTCCCCATTTCGTTCTATTGTGATTCATGCTAATGAACTTGCTCATGGGGATGGGGCTAACAGAAGCAGGGGTCGTGGGAAGAAGAGGAGGAGCAAGCACCTACAGGCACATTCATACTACAACTAATCTCATTGTAAGCTTAAAAATCCAGTATAGCAGAATTTCATTTATTATAGACTCTCCCCTTTACGATCACTACAACCATACATTATCATTTAATAAAGTTTCCTTCATCACGGTGTCTCTGCATTGAACGGAACTTTATTATAGGGAGACCAGAGATCGTACAAGAACTCTACAAGACCTAAAAGTGAAAGTAGATATCCTTCACAATCCGCTGCAAAGCTTACGAGGACGTTAACCTGACAAGGTGCTTAATTCCTCACATCAACATATCCTTGTAACAGGAAAGCAAATCGATTTACCGATTATATTAAACCCAACGTGAAAGTTAAAGGAAACGCCAGGATTGAATTACAGTGACGGCCGCTCATTACGGAGATTCATAACCCTTTACTATTGCCTGGGGGAATAATGGAGAATAACAGGATAAAGAGATTAACGGGGTGGAACCAATGTCGCATGTATGAAGAAAGGATAAAGTCAATTTATCTCTGACATTCATGTCATCTAACCAATTTCACCTTCCCGCTCACACCTAAGTGATGCCCAATTACTAGTCATTCAAGTGGTTGGGAGTCCCTCTGCACTTCTAGGGCCCCTTTCTTTCCTAGGGCCCCAATGTAAATAGCTTGTATAGAGACATTTGAAAGAATGTTCCGTGCCATATAACTGGTTTGTAGAATGTTCCACCTGAATGTCTGTTGGGCTGATCTAGACCACGTCGCTCAAGTTTTTACCTTTGTGGAACCCTTGATAAACAATATATTATACACCGTTCTCTTTCCTTCTCTCTGTCATCATTCATCCAATTACTACATGTTTTCCAAATACATCAATGAGTTTTTCTAGTTCTAATATGTATTAATGTATCACATGGGTGGATGGGACAGTTCCCGCTCAATATCTTGTGGAGCGTCAGTAACCTAGCAGGGCGGTTCCCCAGGCAGACAGTAAAAATGGTTAATTTATCCCATGGGTGTCCACATACTATTGGGTTATGGTCCCATGTGCTGGGTTAGATGGAGACATGTCTATACGAGGGGTAAAAGTATTTATATGGGGGTAGGTACTTATATGGGGTGTATTTATAGAGGGTAAGTATTTATATGGGGTAAGTATTATATGGGGTTTAGGTATTTATAGGGGGAGGTATTTATATTAGGTAGGTTTATTTTAATATGGGGTAAGGGCTAGGCACACTAGCGTGTTTTCGCGCGTTTGCGCCCGCGTTTCGCGCTCGCCGTTTTGCGCCCGCGCATTTTCCTGCTAAAATGGAAATCGCGGGAACGCAAAAATTCCCCCGCGATTTCCTATGCGCATGCGATTCCGCGGCCGTTCGCGTTATGGTAACGCATGCGTTCACATTTTTGTGCGTTAACGCATGCGTGCACATAAACGTGAAAAGACGAAACGATGCTCAGAACGCGAGCGCGAAACGCGCACGAATCGCGCACCCACATCGCGTGCGATAAGCCGCTATTTTGTGCGCGATTCTGTGTCGTTGCATTGTGGGCCTCACCACTTGTATTTTTAGGGGGTAGGTAATTTATACGGGGGTAGGTATTTTTATATCACAGGGGGTAGGTATTTATACGGGGGTTAGGTATTTATACGAGGGATAGGTATTTAATACGGGGTAGGTATTTATACGGGGGTAGGTATTTATAAGGGGGTAGGTATTTATAAGGGGGTAGGTATTTATACGGGGGTAGGTATTTATACGGGGGTAGGTATTTATAAGGGGGTAGGTATTTATAAGTGGTGTTATTTATACGGGGGTCGGTATTTTATAAGGGGGTAGGTATTTATAAGGGGGTAGGTATTTATACGGGGGTAGGTATTTAAGAAGGGGGGTAGTATGTATAACGGGGGTAGGTCTTTATACGGGGTAGGTTTTATAAGGTGTAGGTATTTTTCATAAGGGGGTAGGTTTATACGGGGGTAGTATTTATTGGTCTTGTAGGGTTTTGCATGGAAGGTTGAACTTATTTTTACCATAAAATGAAAAATTAAAAAATGTAATATTAATCCTAGTTAGTTATAAGGGGTCAGATTTGATTGACTGGATAAGCATATTGTTTTATACGTAATAATAACCATTAGTTTTTTAATTTATTCCCTGCGCAGAGCCATGTCTTTTAGCCATGAATTGTATATGCTAGGCCCAGTAATTGATATAATTCCTGTTACATTGTTATTTCAAGCAGTGACCCCCAGCCTCCCAGAAATCGATGCCCTTTAATTGGAGGTTCCTATTACATTATATCAGCGTTTTTGTGTTGTGGTAAGTTCCAATCGCTTTCAATAATAAATGGTAAAGTGTATTAAAGGGCGTGTCCAACCCCCAAAACTATACTTTAATCCCACTACGGTCTCTAGAAGATGGACCTAGAACTCGACCGAACTATTCGAATTCGAACACATTCGCGCTTCTCGAACCTGACCCGGATTTTTCGATATTTGAGACTTTCGATAATATTGATTTTCGAGCGATCCTGGTCGGAATAATCGAGTAAAATGTCTATTATAACCGATCGCGAGTTATCGAATCCGCGAGTAAATGTCCTAGCATACCTATACACAGCATCAAATCCGTGAGTGCAATGTCTATTTCCTATACCGAGTATCGAATCTGCAAGTTAAAATGTCTATTATACCTATACCAGCAATCAATCCGCGAGTAAAAGGTCTATTAATACCTATACGCAGCATCAAATCCGCGAGAAAATGTCTATTATACTATAACGTCGAAGCATCCATCCGCGAAGTAAATACTGCCTATTATACCTATAACGCGAGTACGAATCCCAAGTAAAATGTCTATTATCCGTACGCGAGTATCAAATCCACATAAAATGTCTATTATACCTATACGCGAGCATCAAATCCCGCGAGTAAAATTCCTATTATACTATACGCGAGCATCGCATCTGCGCGTAATGTCTATTATACCTATACGATAGTATCGAATCCACAGTACAATGTCTATATCCTATACGCGAGCATCAAAATCCGCGCGTACAATGCCTATTATACCTTACGCGAGCATCGAATCTGCGGTAAAATGCCTATTATCCTATACGCGAGCGTCTAATCGAGAGTAAAATGTCTTTTACCTCTACACGAGTATCAAATCCCGCGTACGTAACATGCCTATTTTACCTATACGCGACGTCTAATCCGAGATTAAATGTCTATTATACCTATCCACGCGTATCTGAATCCGCGAGTAAATGCCTATTATACCTATTACGCGAGCATCAAATCCCGAGTAAAATGCCTATTATACCTATAAAGCGAGCAATCAAATCCGCGAGTAAAATGCCATATTAAATACCTATACGCGAGCATCGAATCTGCAAGTAAAATGCCATTCTACTATCAATACGCGAGCCTCTAAATCGAGCGTAAAATGTACCTATTAACCATACATGAGCATCGAATATTGAGTAGAATGCCATGGTATCCTAGGTGCGAACATCGAATCCGCCGAAGTAAAGTTTCCCTTAAAACTATACAACGAGCATCGATCCCGTCGAGTATAATGTCATGGTGCTAGGCGCGAACATCACTCTGTGAGTAATTGTCGCATTAAAACCGATACGCGATCATCTGAAATCCGCAAGTAAATTTACACGATACCTAGGCGCGAAAACATTCGAACGTTCGGAACGCTAATAGCTCGAAAAAGCGCAGTGAGAGTAAAATTGATTAAAATTAACTTTTTCGAACTATTTGACTCCCTGTTGACTTTAATGGTCCGTTTTTCAACTTCCCATATGGTTCACAAGTTCGAAAACTGACCGTAACTTTCGAAAGTTCGGCCATCTCTACTGGCCTCACTTTTTTTTATCAATAACATAGCGTTTGGGGTGAGTACTACCACTAATAAAAAAAAATTTTGGGGTGTACATGCCCTTTAATTACAATATTATTTGCCATAATTGGATAACACATATAAAGTTTCACTTTGTGAACTCTATACCGTCACCATAATACATTGAAGAATAAGGTCCAGTGACTTGACCGTGGAAGCAGAGCCCACACGTTCTATGTATATTACCTGGAGAGGTGGTGTGGAGGTTGGCAGATCTTTTCCATAAACGATATCGAGGTTTCCTTAGTTCAGATTTGTCTGTCATTGGTTTTTCAGGCACCTGGAGAACATCTACACTTTCGTACACATGTGCGTTCGTGGGCCACCTGCGACACGTGATGTGTTCTGATGGCTGTTTTGGGCAATTATCGCTAAAGTGTATGGGCGCTCGTATGGTGGAACTCTCAGGATGCCCAGCCGCCACAATAGGCATAGTCTAAACATACCCACAGTTGGGCCTCGTGTTATACGACCTTTACTATCTAATGATATACATAACTAGTGGCAGATTTGCCTGAGTTGTACAAACACACTTTGATATAACATCACCTTTTTTTCAAGTTTTTCAAAATTGCAGAATCAAATGTAGAGCAAAGCAAGAGTTGCATGTTTCCAAAGAGACTCCTGTTCAGCGAGCAAGATACCCTGATCACAAGAAAGAAAAGCAGAAATGCCGAATCAAGAGAATGTAATTGATCTATAAGCGCAATACTTGTAACTTCTGCTTCTGTTTCCAGTACTTTGATATAATGGGAAGATGAATATAGAGTATAAGGCGCGATGGGTTCTTATAGTATGAATGCGATATGGTCTAGATAATATGAATGGAGAGATGGGTCTTATAATATGATGGCGGACTGGTCTATAATATAATGGAGAGATACTATAATATGAATGGTGAGATGGTCTATAATATGAATGGAAGAGATGGTCTATAAAATGATGGAGAGATGTCTATAATATTAATGCGAGACTGGTCTATAATATGAATGGGATATGGTCTATAATATGAATTGCGAGATGGTCTTAATAGGAAGGAGAGAATGGTCTATAATATGAATGAAGATGGTCTTTAATATGCAAGGAGAGATGGTCTATAATATGAATGAGATATGTCTATAATATGATGGAGATGATGATCTATAATATGAATGGCCGCGTATCTTCTACTATGATGGTGATATGGTCCTCATATGAATGAGAGTGGGCTATATTATGAATGGGCGAGATGGTCTATCAATATGATGGAGAGATGGTCTATAGTAATGAATGGAAATGTTCTAATAATATGAATGAAAGATGACCTATATAGGAATGGCAGAGATGATCTATAGTTCTGAATAGCGGATGGTCGATAAAATGACTGGAGAGATGAGTCTTAATATGAATGGTGACTCGTGAGATGATCTATAATATGAATGGTGAGATGATCTATAAATGAATGGGAAATTGTCCTATAATATGATGGAGAGATGATCTATTTAATGAATAGCGGAGGTCTATATATGAATAACGACTATGATCTATATTATGAATCGCGAGATGGTCTATACCCAACCTGAATTTGACGAATGATCTATATTATGAATAGCGAGATGGTCTATAATATGAATGGTGAGATGGTCTATAATATGAATGGTGAGATGGTCTATAATATGAATGGAGAGATGGTCTATAATATGAATGGGGAGATGATCTATATTATGAATAGCGAGATGGTCTATAATATGAATGGAGAGATGGTCTATAAGTATACAGACGAGATGGTCTAAATGATAATACGAGATGATCTTAATATGAATGGAGAGATGGCCTATATAGAAAAATGGAGGATAGGTCTATATATGAATGGAGAGATGATCTATATATGACTGGAGAGATGGCTCTAAACAATAATGAATGAGAGATGGTCTACCAATATGAATGGAGAGATGATCTATAATATGAATGGAGAGATATCTATACTATGAATGGAGAGATGGTCTATAATCTTAATGCGAGTGGTCTATAATATGAATGGAGAGATGGTCTATAATATGAATGGAGAGATGGTCTATAATATGAATGGTGAGATGGTCTATATATGAATGGTGAGATGGTCTATAATATGAATGGCGAGAAGATGGTCTATAATATGAATTGAGAGTGTCTATAATATGAATGGGATAATGGTCTATATAATGAATGGAGAGATGGTCTATATATGAATGTGAGATGGCTATAATATGAATGGTGACTCGGAGATGATCTATAAGATGATGCGTGAGATATCTATAATATGAATGAGCGATGGTTCTATAATAGAATGGAGAGATGATCTATATTATGAATAGCGAGATGGTCTATAATATGAATGACGAGATGATCTATATTATGAATAGCGAGATGGTCTATAATATGAATGACGAGATGATCTATATTATGAATGGTGAGATGGTCGTAATATGAATGGATAGATGGTCTATAGTATGAATGGAGAGATGGTCTATAGTATGAATGGAGAGATGGTCTATAGTATGAATGGGGAGATGGTCTATAGTATGAATGGAGAGATGGCCTATAGTATGAACGGAGAGATGGTCTATAATATGAATGGAGAGATGGTCTATAATATGAATGTTGAGATGGGTCTATAAATGAATGGAGAGATGGTCTATAATATGAATGGAAGATGTCTATACTATGAATGGAGATGGTCTAATAATATAATGGAGATGGTCTATAATATGATGGAGAGAATGAATCTATATAATGAATGGAGAGATGATCTATAATATGAATGTAGAGATTGTCTATAATATGAATGAGGATGTCTATAATATTAATGGGAGAGATGAATCTATAATATGAATAGAGATTGGTCTACAATATGAAGGAGAGATGGTCCTAACAATATGAAGGGAATGACCTGACTAATAATATGAAGAGAGAATGATCTATAATATTAATGGAGAGTTGGTGCTATATTGAAGGGCATATGGTCTATAATATAATGGAGAGATGGTCTAAAAATATGAATGGAGAGAATGGTCTAATAATATTATGGTGAGATGTCTAAATAATAATGGGTGGAGATGGTCTATAATATGAATGCCTAGATGGCTATAATATGAATGGAGATATGGTCTATATATGAATGGTAGAGATGGTCTATATATGAATGGAGAGATGGTCTATAATATATCTCTCTGGGGGGGCATGTTGCCCACACTTACTGCCCACGGTCCATGTGTATGGGGGGACTTACTGCCCACGGGCCCTATGTAGAGGGGAGGCATGCTGCCCACAATTACTGCCCACGGTCCATTTGTATGGGGGGGACTTACTGCCCACGGGCCCTATTTAGAGGGGGGGCATGTTGCCCATACTTACTGCCTACGGTCCATGTGTATGGGGGGGACTTAGTATAGTATAGTATAGTATTTGAGGTTGAATAAAGACATACGCCCATCCAGTCCAACCCATCTAGCACTATCCTCATTTCCTGCCTAACTGTTGATCCAGAGGAAGGCAAAAAACCCCCACCAAATTTATGAAGGGGAGCGCACTTTTCCTTTCGATAACAAAGTCCAAATGCCACTATTTCATGGTCACTATTCCCTAAGCCTCCAGTTACCTTTATATCTATAATGCGCTCCACAATGTTAGATATTACCAGATCCAACAGAGCTCCTTTTCTAGTAGGAACCTCAACCACCTGTGAGAGAAAATTATCCTGCAGCAAATTCAGGAACTCATCGCCTTTTTCTGTGATGGCAGTTCCACCACACCAATCAATGTCAGGGTAATTGAAGTCCCCCATAATGAGCACACTCCCCAAACTTGCAGCCCTTGCCAACTGCATATGAAGTTGACTCACCTCCTCTCTGCTAGCATTTGGCGGCTTATAGCAGACACCAACAATGACATTACCCCCTTTCCTGTTGCCTAATTCCACCCATATTGCCTCCACTTTATCATCCATATCACCAGCTATCTCTTCTTTTAAATTTGGCTTCAATTCTTTTTTAACATATACACATACTCCTCCCCCTTTCCTTTTTTTTCTGTCCTGCCTAAACAAGGCATATCCTTCTATATTTACAGCCCAGTCGTGAGAACTGTTCAACCACGTTTCTGCTATACCTATTACATCATACTTTTCATTCAATGCCATCATTTCCAATTCACCCATTTTGTCAGCCAGGCTTCTCGCATTTGCAAACATACATTTTAGATTATGATCCTGTAATTTATTCGTACACTTTGATACACATTCCTCCCTATCCCCTATGCTAGCCCCACCCCCCTTTCCACCCACCACTGGCCTATCTACACCCTGCTTTCCTCCTGGACAATCTATCCCAGTGAGACTGCTAATACCCTCCCCCCCCAAACCTAGTTTAAAATCTCCTCCAACCCTCTAGCCATCTTCTCCCCTAAAACAGCTGCACCACCATCAGTGAGGTGCAACCCATCCCTACTAAAGAGCCTGTAGCCGACAGCAAAGTCTGCCCAGTTCTCAATAAACCCAAACCCTTCTTCCTTACACCACTCTCTTAGCCACGCATTAATGCTCCTAAGCTCCCGCTGTCTCCCTGGCTTAGCACGTGGCTGCGGTAGTATTTCTGAAAACACTACCCTGGAGGTCCTTGCTTTTATCTTGGCCCCTAGTTCTCGGAAATCATGTTTAAGGACCTCACCTCCACCTCTAACTTTGTCATTGGCACCAATGTGAACCAAGACCGCCGGGTCACACCCGGCCCCACCCAATAATCTGTCTACACGATCCACCACATGCCGAACCCTAGCACCAGGCAGGCAACACACAGTTCGGCATTTAGGGTCTTGGCGGCAGATTACCCTATCTACCTTCCTTATAATGGAGTCCCCTACCACTACCACCTGCCTTGCATTCCTGACCCTTCGTTCCTCCTCCCTTGTATCAGAGATGGCAGTCCCCTGGGTGCTCAAGGGACTAGCCCCCTCCATACACGCTAATTCCGAGGTGTCCTCCTCCACTTCATTACCTAAGGCGGCAAATCCGTTGGGATGGACAATCTGGGAAGAAGCCCCCCTACTCTTCCGTCCCCCACTTCCCCTAGTAACCCTAACAAAACTACCTCCTTCCTCATCCTTTCTTGTCCCTCTTCCACCCACCTCTATACTGGCCCCAGCCAGTGCCTGCTGACCCCCCAGTTCTGCCAATCCCCGCAATGCTGCAAGCTGCCCCCTTAGACTCTCCACCTCAGCTTCCAAACGGGCAACCCACTCACACCTGACACAGACATAGGTTCCCCGGAACGTCTGCTCCAGGTTCCTATACATGTGGCACGATGCACATTGCATGGTACTGACAAAACTGTCCCTTCTAATACACCACACCAACACAGTGACGCACAAACCTTGTTTAATTGCCCTTCTTGTTTCAATGTCCTTCTTTTTTTATGTCCTTGAGATCAAGGTTCTTAAGAGAAAGGGCCACTCACAAGTTCGTTACACTCACAGGAAACTTCCTTTTGTTAGGTCCAAACCACAGGCCCAACACTGTGTATACTATTTAACTAATAGTCCCCAACCCCCACACCAATTAGTGCAAGAGCCAGAAAGAGAGGGGAAAAAAAACCAAACACTTATTAACCCTTTCGCAGCCTGTTTGTGATTACAACAGGACAGTTAGGCAGGAATGAGGATAGTGCTAGATGGGTTGGACTGGATGGGCGTATGTCTTTATTCAACCTCAAATACTATACTATACTATACTAAGTCCCCCCCATACACATGGACCGTAGGCAGTAAGTATGGGCAACATGCCCCCCCTCTAAATAGGGCCCGTGGGCAGTAAGTCCCCCCCATAAATGGACCGTGGGCAGTAATTGTGGGCAGCATGCCTCCCCTCTACATAGGGCCCGTGGGCAGTAAGTCCCCCCATACACATGGACCGTGGGCAGTAAGTGTGGGCAACATGCCCCCCCTCTACATAGGGCCCGTGGGCAGTAAGTCCCCCATACACATGGACCATGGGCAGTAAGTGTGGGCAACATGCCCCCCCTCTACAAGGGCCCGTGGGCAGTAAGTCCCCCCCCATACACATGGACCGTGGGCAGTAAGTGTAAGCAGCATGCCTCCCCTCTACATAGGGCCTGTGGGCAGTAAGTCCCCCCCATACACATGGACCGTGGGCAGTAAGTGTGGGCAACATGCCCCCCCTCTACATAGGGCCCGTGGGCAGTAAGTCCCCCCCATACACATGGACCGTGGGCAGTAAGTGTGGGCAACATGCACCCCCTCTACATAGGCTCGTGGGCAGTAAGTCCCCCCCATACGCATGGACCATGGGCAGTAAGTGTAAGCAGCATGCCTCCCCTCTACATAGGGCCTATGGGCAGTAAGTCCCCCCCATACACATAGACCGTGGGCAACATGCCCCCCCTATACAAGGGCCCGTGGGCAGTAAGTCCCCCATATGCACATGGACCGTGGGCAGTAAGTGTGGGCAACATGCCCCCCCCTTCATAGGGCCCGTGGGCAGTAAGTCCCCCCCATACACATGGACCATGAGCAGTAAGTGTGGGCAACATGCCCCCCCTCTACAAGGGCCCGTGGACAGTAAGTCCCCCCATACACATGGACCATGGGCAGTAAGTGTGGGCAACATGCCCCCCCTCTACAAGGGCCGTGGGCAGTAAGTCCCCCCATACACATGGACCGTGGGCAGTAAGTGTGGGCAACATGCCCCCCCTCTACATGGGGCCCATGGGCAGTAAGTCCCCCCCATACACATGGACCGTGGGCAGTAAGTGTGGGCAACATGCCCCCCCTCTACAAGGGCCCATGGGCAGTAAGTCCCCCCTATACACATGGACCGTGGGCAGTAAGTGTGGGCACATGCCCCCCTCTTCATAGGGGCCGTGGGCAGTAAGTCCCCCCCATACACATGGACCATGAGCAGTAAGTGTGGGCAACATGCCCCCCCTCTACAAGGCCCGTGGGCAGTAAGTCCCCCCCATACACATGGACCGTGGGCAGTAAGTGTAAGCAGCATGCCTCCCCTCTACATAGGGCCTGTGGGCAGTAAGTACCCCCCATACACATGGACCGTGGGCAGTAAGTGTGGGCAACATGCCCCCCCTCTACATAGGGCCTGGGCAGTAAGTCCCCCCCATACACATGGACCGTGGGCAGTAAGTGTGGGCAACATGCACCCCCTCTACATAGGGCTCGTGGGCAGTAAGTCCCCCCCATACGCATGGACCGTGGGCAGTAAGTGTGGGCAGCATGCCTCCCCTCTACATAGGGCCTATGGGCAGTAAGTCCCCCCCATACACATAGACCGTGGGCAACATGCCCCCCTATACAAGGGCCCGTGGGCAGTAAGTCCCCCATATGCACATGGACCGTGGGCAGTAAGTGTGGGCAACATGCCCCCCCTCTTCATAGGGCCCGTGGGCAGTAAGTCCCCCCCATACACATGGACCATGAGCAGTAAGTGTGGGCAACATGCCCTCCCTCTACAAGGGCCCGTGGACAGTAAGTCCCCCCATACACATGGACCGTGGGCAGTAAGTGTAAGCAGCATGCCTCCCCTCTACATAGGCCTGTGGGCAGTAAGTACCCCCCATACGCATGGACCGTGGGCAGTAAGTGTGGGCAACATGCCCCCCCTCTACATAGGGCCCGTGGGCAGTAAGTCCCCCCCATACACATGGACTGTGGGCAGTAAGTGTGGGAACATGCGCCCCCTCTACATAGGGCTCGTGGGCAGTAAGTCCCCCCCATACGCATGGACCGTGGGCAGTAAGTGGGCAGCATGCCTCCCCTCTACATAGGGCCCATGGGCAGTAAGGCCCCTCCATACGCATAATGTGATATAGTTAGAATAGTTTTATACTGTTTTATTAGAGTTTATGGTTTTAATTGTTTGCACTTTACTTTTATTTCATAGTATTGAAAGCTTTTGACTAAAAGATGTAACTAAATGACTCTTATTGAATTTGCCTGGATTTCTTAAGCAAACATACTTTGCTTCAGATTACATTTTTTTCACATTTCTCTTTTTGAACTAGATGTTGTAAAAAGGCATTTCCTATGGTTAGGTTAGCTTTAGCTAGCATTTGTTAGGTTAGGCTAGGTTAGACTAGTTAGGTTAGTTAGGTCCCTGCTGAAAGAGTCTACCTTGACGTGGTAGCAGGGCTTACAAATCTTTTGGCCAAAATATTTTATTCTTCATTAATTATGTAGAGGATAAATGTCCATTTGAGGAATGTATAAATAAATACCTCAGTAATTGCAAGTTCAAAATACCCACCGGTGGAGGCACACCCAATCTTTAAGCCTTGCCCACCCCACCGAGGTGGCAGTGTGGTCGCATAGAGGCTGCAGATACAGTTTTGCTAGGATGGCAAAAAACCCTAGATACATCCCTGTAACTCCCCCCCATATGCAGGGCCTTGGACAGTAACCCCACCATATGCAGGGCCCGTGGGCAGTAAGTCCCCCCCATACGCATGGACCGTGGGCAGTAAGTTTGGGCAGTATGCCTCCCTTCTACATAGGGCTTTCGGCCAGTAATTCCCCCTATATGCATGGACCGTGGGCAGTATGTGTGGGCAGCATGCCTCCCCTCTACATAGGGCCCATGGGCAGTAAGTCCCCCCATACGCATGGACCGTGGGCAGTAAGTTTGGGCAGCATGCCCCCCCTCTACATAGGGCGTGGGCATTAAGTCCCCCCTATATGCATGGACCGTGGGCAGCATGCCTCCCCTCTACATAGGGCCCATGGGCAGTAAGTCCCCCCCATACGCATAATGTGATATAGTTAGAATAGTTTTATACTGTTTTATTAGAGTTTATGGGTTTTAAAATTGTTTGCACTTTACTTTTATTTCATAGTATTGAAAGCTTTTGACTAAAAGATTTAACTAAATGACTCTTATTGAATTGCCTGGATTTCTTAAACAAACATACTTTGCTTCAGATTACATTTTTTTTCACATTTCTCTTTATTGAGCTAGATGTAAAAAGGCATTTCCTATGGTTAGGTTAGCTTTAGCTAGCATTTGTTAGGTTAGGCTAGGTTAGACTAGTTAGGTTAGTTCCTGCTGAAAGAGTCTACCTTGACGTGGTAGCAGGGCTTACAAATCTTTGGCCAAAATATTTTATTCTTCATTAATTATGTTGAGGATAAATGTCTATTTGAGGAATTGTATAAATAAATACCTCAGTAATTGCAAGTTCAAAATACTCACCGGTGGAGGCACACCCAATCTTTAAACCTTGCCCACCCCACCGAGGTGGCAGCGTGGCCGCATAGAGGTGCAGATACAGTTTTGCTC
Organism: Hymenochirus boettgeri; assembly: GCA_019447015.1. Classification (NCBI taxonomy): domain Eukaryota; kingdom Metazoa; phylum Chordata; class Amphibia; order Anura; family Pipidae; genus Hymenochirus; species Hymenochirus boettgeri. The sequence goes on along the minus strand of CM033474.1, from coordinate 212,162,231 downwards.
AGATGGCAAAAACCCTAGAGACATCCCAGAAACTCCCCCCCACATTTGCAGGGCCCTTGGGCAGTAAGCCCCTCCCCATATGCATGGCCCTTGGACAGTAATCCCCCCATATGCAGGGCCCCTCTACATAGGGCCTGTGGGCAATAAGTCCCCCCATACGCTTGGAGCGTGGGCAGTACCATGCTTTACTAATATAACGCAGATTCAGTTTCCTCTCCATCTCTAATCAGTCCATATAGAAAATAATCATCACGTGGAAAGTCAAGTTATAAGTCATATAATGGTAATCGGAAGGTTGACATCCTGCGATTGGAATCCAGGGTCTTGATAGTTTATATCCCAAACAACTATAATCTAACTTGTGGCCTTGTGGCTGTTAGTTCTGAACCTAACACTGAGCTGGGTAAGGACAGTCACGGGCCCGATGTTGTTCTTGCCACTTTTAGCATGCAGGTTTAGATTACTGCGTTCTTTCCCTCTGCCCAAAATTTGAAATTTGTAATAGTTGTAACTTATTTTGTTGTTTTCAAAGCTCTCAAGTGCATTTTCACAACATTTGTTTTCTTGTGCTTTTGGTCCTTATCTAGGACTACCTGCAAATTCACTCCTATACGCATTTTGCGACAGTAGCTCCTTAACGCTGGTCGTAATCCATGTACTCCCCTGCACACAATTCTTCTGCAGCAGTTTTCATGGGTGCGGCTGATCCTGGTGCTGCTGGCTGGCTGATGGTCCATTGTCTCCAGCCAATCACAGACAAGATTGATATAAACCTGCTCTATGGCCGGGTATTACCATTGCTAGTCAATGCAGGACTTAAATTTATTGATTGGTTGGGTGTTTATCACATTTAAAGGACATTTAAAATGGGCAGTAAGTCCCCCCCATACACATGACCGTGGCCGGTAAGTGTGGGCAACATGCCCCCCCTCTACATAGGGCCCATGGGCCGTAATTTGTATTATTGTATGCATGTTGTATTATTGTATGCATATTGTATTATTGTTTGCATATTGTATTGTATGCATATTGTATTATTGTTTGCATATTTAACCGCAATTAAATATTCTTAATTGCAAAATATTGTGGGGCCTCCAGCAGCCACAGCCCAATGACTGTATTAATCTGACCAGCACAAATACATCCCAGACGGAGAACCAGCAATGACAGTATTTAATGTGGCAAGCACAAAAACACCTCCAGACAGAGAACCAGCTATGACAGTATTTATTTTGGCCAGCACAAATACACCCCCAGACGGAGAACCAGCAATGACAGTATTTATTGTGGCCAGCACAAATACACCCCCAGACAGAGAACCAGCAATTACAGTATTTATTGTGGCCAGCACAAATACACCCCCAGACAGAGAACCAGCAATGACAGTATTTATTGTGGCCAGCACAAATACACCCCCAGACGGGAACCAGCAATGACAGTATTTATTGTGGCCAACCAAAACAAACCCCTAGACGGAGAACCAGCAATGACAGTATTTATGTGGCCAGCACAAATCCCCCAAGGAGAACCACAATACAGTATTATTGTGGCCAGCACAAAACACCCCCAGACGGAGAACCAGCAATGACAGTATTTATGTGGCCAGCACAAACACCCCACACAGCCGGAGAACCAGCAATGACAGTATTATTGTGGCCAGCACAAATACACCCCCAGAGGAGAACCAGCAATGACAGTTATTTTGTGGCCAGCACAAAAACAACCCCCAGAGGAGAACCAGCAATGACAGTATTTATTGTGGCCACACAAAACAAACCCCCAGAGGAGAACCAGCAATGACAGTATTTAATGTGGCAGCAAAAAAACACCCCCGACGAGAACCAGCAATGACGGTATTTATGTGTGCACACAAAAACCCCAGACGGAGAACCAGCAATGACAGTATTTATTGTGCACACAAACACACCCCCGACGGAGAACCAGCAATGCGTATTATTGTGGCCACACAATACAACCCCCAGCAGAGAACCAGCAATGACAGTATTTAATGTGGTCAGCACAAAAACACCCCCAGACGGAGAACCAGCAATGACAGTATTTAATGTGTCCAGCACAAAACACCCCAGACAGAGGAACCAGCAATGACAGTATTATTGTGGCCAGCACAAAACACCCCAGATGAGAACCAGCAATGACACATAATTAATGTGGCCAGCACAAATACACCCCAGACAGAGAACCAGCAATGACAGTATTTATTGTGGCCAGCACAAAAACAACCCCAGACGGAGAACCAGCAATGACAGTATTTATTGTGGTCAGCACAAATACACCCCCAGACGGAGAACCAGCAATGGCGGTATTTATTGTGGTCAGCACAAATACACCCCCAGACAGAGAACCAGCAATGACAGTATTTAATGTGGCCAGCACAAATACACCCCCAGACAGAGAACCAGCAATGACGGAATTTAATGTGGCCAGCACAAATACACCCCCAGACGGACACCCCCAGACAGAGAACCAGCAATGACAGTATTTAATGTGGCCAGAGCACAAGAGAAACACCCAGACAGAGAAACCAGCAATGACCAGTATTTATTGTGGCCAGACAACAAACACCCCCAGACAGGAACCAGCAATGACAGTATTTAATGTGGTCAGCACAAATACACCCCCAGTAGAGAACCAGCAATGACAGTATTTATTGTGGCCAGCACAAATACACCCCAGACGAGAACCAAGCAATGACAGTATTATTGTGGCCAGCAAAAATAAACCCCTAGATGGAGAACCAGCAATGACAGTATTAATGTGGTCAGCACAAAATACATCCCCAGACAGAGAACCAGCAATGACAGTAATTAATGTGGTGCAGCACAAAAACACCCCCAGACAGAGAACCAGCAATGACAGTATTTATTGTGGTCAGCACAAATACACCCCCAGACGGAACCCCAGACAGAGAACCAGCAATGACAGTATTAATGTGGCCAGCACAAAAAAACCCCAGACAGAGAACCAGCAATGACAGTATTTATTGTGGCCAGCACAAAAACACCCCCAGACGGAGAACCAGCAATGACGTATTTTAATGTGGTCAGCACAATACATCCCCAGACAGGAACCAGCAATGACAGTATTTAATGTGTCGCACAAAAACACCCCCAGACAGAGAACCAGCAATGACCGATATTTTGTGGTCAGCACAAAAACACCCCAGATGAGAGAACCAGCAATGACAGTATTTATTGTGGCCAGCACAAAAACACCCCCAGTACGGAGAACCAGCAAGACGTATTTAATGTGGTCAGCACAAATACACCCCCAGACGGAGAACCAGCAATGACAGTATTTTGTGGCCAGCAAAAAACACCCCTAGACGGAGAACCAGCAATGACAGTATTATTGTGGCCAGCACAATACACCCCCAGAGGAGAACCAGCAATGACAGTATTTATTGTGGCCAGCACAAAACACCCCCAGACGGAGAACCAGCAATGACAGTATTTATGTGGCCAGCACAAAACACCCCCAGACGGAGAAAGCAATGACAGTATTATTGTGGCCAGCACACAAATACACCCCCAGAGGAGAACCAGCAATGACGGTTTTATTGTGGCCAGCACAAAAACACCCCCAGATGGAGAACCACCGCAATGACAGTATTTATTGTGCAGCACAAAAAAAACCCCCAGATGGAGAACCAGCAATGACAGTATTTAATGTGGTCAGCACAAAACACACCCCCGACGGAGAACCACAGCAATGACGGTATTATTGTGGCCAGCACAACAAACAACCCCAGACGGAGAACCAGCAATGACAGTATTATTGTGGTCAGCACAAATACCACCCCCAGACGGAGAACCAGCAATGGCGGTATTTATGTGGTCAGCACAAATACACCCCCAGACAGAGAACCAGCATGACAGTATTTATGTGGTCAGCACCAAAAACACCCCCAGACGGAGAACCAGCAATGACAGTATTAATGTGGCAGCACAAAAAACACCCCAGACAGAGAACCAGCAATGACAGATTTATTGTGGCCAGCACAAAACACCCCCAGATGAGAACCAGCAATGACAGTAATTATGTGGCCAGCACAAAATAACCCCAGGGAACAGGAGACAGAGAACCAGCAATGACAGTATTTATTGTGGCCAGCACAAATAGACCCCCAGACAGAGAACCAGCAATGACAGTATTTATTGTGGTCAGCACAAATACACCCCCAGACAGAGAACCAGCAATGACAGTATTTATTGTGGCCAGCACAAATACACCCCCAGACAGAGAACCAGCAATTACAGTATTTATTGTGGTCAGCACAAATTCACCCCCAGACAGAGAACCAGCAATGACAGTATTTATTGTGGTCAGCACAAATACACCCCCAGACAGAGAACCAGCAATGACAGTATTTATTGTGGTCAGCACAAAAACACCCCAGACAGAGAACCAGCAATGACAGTATTTAATGTGGTCAGCACGATGGATCACACCCTGTTGTGTATGGAACCTGATTGCACACATTTAAAGGGAGGAAAATGGAGCAATGCCAGGCAACTCAGTCCTCCACAGCACACACAGGTTGCTGTCTGGGGTGTTTTTTAATACAATATGCATGCAATAATACAATGTGCATACAATAATACAACGTGCATACAATAATACAATATGCAAACAATAATACAATATGCATACAATAATACAACATGCATACAATAATACAATATGCATACAATACAATATGCAAACAGTAATACAATATGCATACAATAATACAATGCATACAATAATACAATATGCATACTGTTTGCATATTATGTTGCGATATTGTTATTGTATGCATGTTGTGGATTATTGTATGCAAAATTGTATTATTGCATGCATATTGGTATTATTGCATGCATGATATTGTATGTATATTGTATTTTATGTATTGTATATGTTGCATGGTGTATTATTGCATGCATATTGTTATTATTGATGCATATTGTATTATTGTATGCATTGTATTATTGTATGTAATATGTGTATTATTGTTTGCATATTGTATTGTATGCATATTGTATTATTGTATGCAAGTTGTATTATTGTATACATATTGTATTATTGTATGCATGTTGTATTATTGTATGCATGTTGCATTATTGTATGCATGTTGTATTATTGTTTGCATATTGTATTGTATGCATATTGTATCATTGTATGCATGTTGCATTATTGTATGCATGTTGTATTATTGTTTGCATATTGTATTATTGTATGCATATTTGTATTCATTGTTATGCATGTTGTATTAGTGTATGCTAGATTGTATTCTTGTATGTATATTGTATAGTGTAGTGCATGTTGGATTATTGTATGCATATTGTATTATTGTTTGCATGTTGTATTATTGTATGCATATGTATTATGTATGCCATATTGTATGCCATATGTATATTATGTATGCTGTGTATTATTGTATGGCATGTTGTATTATTGTATGCATATTGTATATTTGTGCATATGGTATTGTATGCATATTGTATTCTGTTTGCATATTTAACCGCAATTAAATATTCTTAATTGCAAAATATTGTGGGGCCTCCAGCAGCACAGCCCAATGACTGTATTAATCTGACCAGCACAAATACATCCCAGACGGAGAAACCAGCAATGACAGTATTTAATGTGGCAAGCACAACAAAACCTCCAGACAGAGAACCAGCTATGACAGTATTTATTTTGGCCAGCCACAATACACCCCCAGACGGAGAAACCAGCAATGACGTATTATTGTGGCCAGCACAAAAACACCCCTAGACGGAGAACCAGCAATGACAGATATTTAATGGGCCAGCACAAATACACCCCCAGACAGAGAACCAGCAATGACAGTATTTATTGTGGCCAGCAACAAATACACCTCCAGACAGAGTACCAGCAATGACAGTATTTAATGTGGCCAGCACAAAAACACCCCAGACAGAGAACCAGCATGACAGTATTTATTGTGGCCAGCACAAAACACCTCCAGACAGAGAACCAGCAATGAAGTATTATTGTGGCCAGCACAAATACACCCAGACGGAGAACCAGCAATGACAGTATTTATTGTGGCCAGCACAAAAAACACCTCCAGACAGAGAACCAGCAATGACAGTATTATTGGGCCAGCACAAATAACCCACTAGACGGAGAACAGCATGACAGTATTTAATGTGGCCAGCACAAAAACACCTCCAGACAGAGAACAGCCAATGACAGTATTTATTGTGGCCAGCACAAATACACTCCCAGACGGAGAACCAGCAATGACAGTATTTGTGGCCAGCACAAATACATCCCCAGACAGAGAACCAGCAATGACAGTATTTATTGTGGCCAGCACAAATACACCCCTAGACGGAGAACCAGCAATGACAGTATTTAATGTGGCCAGCACAAAAACACCTCCAGACAGAGAACCAGCAATGACAGTATTTATTGTGGCCAGCACAAATACACCCCCAGACGGAGAACCAGCAATGACAGTATTTATTGTGGCCAGCACAAAAACACCTCCAGACAGAGAACCAGCAATGACAATATTTATTGTGGCCAGCACAAATACACCCCTAGACGGAGAACCAGCAATGACAGTATTTAATGTGGCAACACACAAACCCTCCAGACAGGAACCAGCAATGACAGTATTTATTGTGGCCAGCACAAATACACCCCCAGACGGAGAACCAGCAATGACAGTATTTATGTGGCCAGACACAAATACACCCCTAGACGGAGAACCAGCAATGACAGTTATTTATGTGTCAGCACAATAACATCCCCAGACAGAGAACCAGCAATGACAGTATTTAATGTGGTCAGCACAAACACACCCCCAGACAGAGAACCAGCAAGACAGTATTTATTGTGGCCAGCACAAAAAACACCCCCAGACAGAGAACCAGCAATGACAGTATTTATGTGGCCAGCACAAAAACACCCCCAGACAGGAACCGCACTGACAGTATTTATTGTGGCCAGCACAAAACACCCCCAGAACGGAGAACCAGCAATGGAAGTATTTAATGTGGTCAGCACCAAAAACACCCCCAGACAGAGAAACCAGCAATGACAGTATTTATTGTGGCCAGCACAAAACACCCCCAGACGGAGAACCAGCAATGACAGCATTTAATGTGGTCAGCAAAAAAACAACCCCAGACGGAGAACCAGCAATGACAGTATTATTGTGGCCAGCACAAATAACACCCCTAGACGGAGAACCAGCAATGACAGTATTTAATGTGGTCAGCACAATACATCCCCGACAGAGAACCAGCAATGACAGTATTTAATGTGGTCAGCACAAAAAACACCCCCAGACAGAGAACCAGCAATGACATATTTATTGTGGCAGCACAAAAACACCCCAGACAGAGAACCAGCAATGACAGCATTTAATGTGGTCAGCCACAAAACACCCCCAGACAGAGAACCAGCAATGACAGTATTTAATGTGGTCAGCACAAAAACACCCCCAGACAGAGAACCAGCAATGACAGTATTTATTGTGGCCAGCACAAAAACACCCCCAGACAGAGAACCAGCAATGACAGCATTTATTGTGGTCAGCACAAAAACAACCCCAGACAGAGAACCAGCAATGACAGTATTTATTGTGGCCAGCACAAAAACACCCCCAGACGGAGAACCAGCAATGACGGTATTTAATGTGGTCAGCACAAATACACCCCCAGACGGAGAACCAGCAATGACAATTATTGTGGCCAGCACAAAAACACCCCAGCCGGAAGAACCAGCAATGACAGTATTTATTGTGGCCAGCACAAATAAACCCCCAGAGGAGAACCAGCAATGACAGTATTTATTGTGGCCAGCACAAATACACCCCCAGACGGAACCAGCAATGACAGTATTTTTTGGCCAGCACAAAAACACCCCAACGGAGAACCAGCAATGACAGTATTATTGTGGCCAGCACAAAAACACCCCAGACGAGAACCAGCAATGACAGTATTTATTGTGGCCAGCACAAATACACCCCCAGACGGAGACCAGCAATGACAGTATTTATTGTGGCCAGCACAAATACACCCCCAGACGGAGAACCAGCAATGACAGTATTTATTGTGGCCAGTACAAATACACCCCCAGACGGAGAACCAGCAATGACAGTATTTATTGTGGCCAGCACAAAAACAACCCCAGACGGAGAACCAGCAATGACGGTATTTATTGTGGCCAGCACAAATACACCCCCAGACAGAGAACCAGCAATGACAGTATTTAATGTGGTCAGCACAAAAACACCCCAGACAGAGAACCAGCAATGACAGTATTTAATGTGGTCAGCACAAAAACACCCCAGACAGAGAACCAGCAATGACAGTATTTATTGTGGCCAGCACAAAAAACACACCCCAAGAGAGAACCGCAATGACGGTATTTATTGTGGCCAGCACAAAAACACCCCCAGACGGAGAACCAGCAATGACGGTATTTATTGTGGCCAGCACAAAAACACCCCCTGACGGAGAACCAGCAATGACAGTATTTAATGTGGTCAGCACAAATACACCCCCAGACAGAGAACCAGCAATGACAGTATTTAATGTGGTCAGCACAAATACACCCCCAGACAGAGAACTAGCAATGACAGTATTTAATGTGGTCAGCACAAAAACACCCCAGACAGAGAACCAGCAATGAGAGTATATAATGTGGTCAGCACAAAAACACCCCAGACAGAGAACCAGCAATGACAGTATTTATTGTGGCCAGCACAAAAACAACCCTAGACGGAGAACCAGCAATGACGGTATTTATTGTGGTCAGCACAAATAACCCCCAGACAGAGAACCAGCAATGACAGTATTTAATGTGGTCAGCACAAAAACACCCCAGACAGAGAACCAGCAATGACAGTATTTAATGTGGTCAGCACAAAAACACCCCCAGACAGAGAACCAGCAATGACGGTATTTATTGTGGTCAGCACAAATACACCCCCAGACGGAGAACCAGCAATGACGGTATTTAATGTGGTCAGCACAAATACACCCCCAGACAGAGAACCAGCAATGACAGTATTTAATGTGGTCAGCACAAAAACACCCCAGACAGAGAACTAGCAATGACAGTATTTAATGTGGTCAGCACAAAAACACCCCAGACAGAGAACCAGCAATGACAGTATTTATTGTGGCCAGCACAAAAACACCCCCAGACAGAGAACCAGCAATGACAGTATTTAATGTGGTCAGCACAAATACACCCCCAGATAGAGAACCAGTCAATGACAGTATTTATTGTGGCCAGCACAAATACACCCCCAGACAGAGAACCAGCAATGACAGTATTTATTGTGGCCAGCACAAATACACCCCTAGATGGAGAACCAGCAATGACAGTATTTAATGTGGTCAGCACAAAAACATCCCCAGACAGAGAACCAGCAATGACAGTAATTAATGTGGTCAGCACAAAAACACCCCCAGACAGAGAACCAGCAATGACAGTATTTATTGTGGTCAGCACAAATACACCCCCAGACGGACACCCCCAGACAGAGAACCAGCAATGACAGTATTTAATGTGGCCAGCACAAAAACAACCCCAGACAGAGAACCAGCAATGACAGTATTTATTGTGGCCAGCACAAAAACACCCCAGACGGAGAACCAGCAATGACAGTATTTAATGTGTCAGCAAAAATACATCCCCAGACGAGAACCAGCAATGACAGTAATTAATGTGGTCAGCACAAAAAACACCCCCAGACAGAGAACCAGCAATGACAGTATTTATGTGGTCAGCACAAAAAACCCCCAGAGGAGAAACCAGCAATGACAGTATATTGTGGCCAGCACAAAAACACCCCCAGAACGAGAACCAGCAATGACGGTATTTAATGTGGTCAGCACAAATACACCCCCAGACGGAGAACCAGCAATGACAGTATTTATGTGGCCAGCACAAAAACACCCCTAGACGGAACCAGCATGACAGTATTTATTTGTGCCAGCACAAATACAACCCCGATGGAGAACCAGAATGACAGTATTTATTGTGGCCAGCACAAATAACCCCCAGACGGAGAACCAGCAATGACAGTATTTATTGTGGCCAGCACAAATACACCCCCAGACGGAGACCAGCATACAGTATTTATTGTGGCCAGCACAAATACACCCCCAGATGGAGAAACAGCAATGACGGTATTTATTGTGGCCAGCACAAAACACCCCCAGATGGAGAACCAGCAATGACAGTATTTATTGTGGCCAGCACAAAAACACCCCGATGGAGAACCAGCAATGACAGTATTTAATGTGGTCACACAAAAACACCCCCGACGGAGAACCAGCAATGACGGTATTTATTGTGGCCAGCACAAAAACAACCCCAGACGGAGAACCAGCAATGACAGTATTTATTGGGTCAGCACAAATACACCCCAGACGGAGAACCAGCATGGCGGTATTTATTGTGGTCAGCACAAAAATACAACCCCCAGACAAGAGACCAGCAATGACAGTATTTAATGTGGTCAGCACAAAAACACCCCCAGACGGAGAACCAGCAATGACAGTATTTAATGTGGTCAGCACAAAAACACCCCAGACAGAGAACCAGCAATGACAGTATTTATTGTGGCCAGCACAAAAACACCCCCAGATGGAGAACCAGCAATGACAGTAATTATTGTGGCCAGCACAAATACACCCCAGACAGAGAACCAGCAATGACAGTATTTATTGTGGCCAGCACAAAAACAACCCCAGACGGAGAACCAGCAATGACATTATTTATTGTGGTCAGCACAAATACACCCCCAGACGGAGAACCAGCAATGGCGGTATTTATTGTGGTCAGCACAAATACACCCCAGACAGAGAACCAGCAATGACAGTATTTAATGTGGCAGCACAAATACACCCCCAGACAGAGAACGCAATGACGGAATTTAATGTGGCCAGCACAAATACACCCCCAGACGGACACCCCCAGACAGAGAACCAGCAATGACAGTATTTAATGTGGTCAGCACAAATACACCCCCAGACAGAGAACCAGCAATGACAGTATTTATTGTGGTCAGCACAAATACACCCCTAGACAGAGAACCAGCAATGACAGTATTTATTGTGGCCAGCACAAATAGACCCCCAGACAGAGAACCAGCAATGACAGTATTTATTGTGGTCAGCACAAATCACCCCCAGAAGAGAACCAGCAATGACAGTATTTATTGTGGCCAGCACAAAATACACCCAGACAGAGAACCAGCAATTACAGTATTTATGTGGTCGCACAAATTCACCCCCAGACAGAGAACCAGCATGAACATATTATTGTGGTCAGCACAAATACAACCCCAGACAGAGAACCAGCAATGACGTATTAATGTGGTCAGCACAAAAACACCCCAGACAGAGAACCAGCAATGACATATTAATGTGGTCAGCACAAAACACCCCAGACAGCAACCTGTTGTGCGTGGAGAATGAGTTGCCTGGCATGCCTCCATTTTCCTCCCTTAAATGTGTGCATCAGGTTCCATACACAACAGGGTGTGATCCATCTTACATTTTTTTCACATTTCTCTTTATTGAACTAGATGTTGTAAAAAAGCATTTCCTATGGTTAGGTTAGCTTTAGCTAGCATTTGTTAGGTTAGGCTAGGTTAGACTAGTTAGGTTAGTTAGGTCCCTGCTGAAAGAGTCTACCTTGACGTGGTAGCAGGGCTTACAAATCTTTTGGCCAAAATATTTTATTCTTCATTAAATATGTAGAGGATAAATGTCTATTTGAGGAATTGTATAAATAAATACCTCAGTAATGCCAAGTTCAAAATACCCACAAGTGGAGGCACACCCAATCTTTAAGCCTTGCCCACCCCACCGAGGTGGCAGTGTGGCCACATAGAGGCTGCAGATACAGTTTTGCTAGGATGGAAAAAAAACCTAGCAGCATGCCTCCCCTCTACATAGGGCCTGTGGGCAGTAAGTCCCCCCCATACACATGGACCGTGGGCAGTAAGTGTGGGCAACATGCCCCCCTCTACATAGGGACCGTGGGCAGTAAGTGTGGGCAACATGCCCCCCCTCTACATAGGGCCCGTGGGCAGTAAGTCCCCCCCATACACATGGACCGTGGGCAGTAAGTGTGGGCAACATGCACCCCCTCTACATAGGGCTCGTGGGCAGTAAGTCCCCCCCATACGCAT